>JAODXP020000020.1:8756464-8771464 GCA_027497455.2 Sardinella longiceps | reverse complement strand
TTGCCAGCAAGGTTTCTTTGTTGTTGTTTTTTTTCTTCCCCAGACTGCCATACATCGAGTAGGCCAACTGATGAGGCTTGACAATATGTGACAGGAGGCATTTGTGCATGCAAGGGAAAAGAGAAAGAGGCCGAGCTGGAGAGGAGGAGAAAGACAGGAAAGTCTCTCTCTCTCTCTCTCTCTCTCTCTCTCTCTCTCTCTCTGTTTCTCTGTCTTTCGAAGTCAGGTCAGTGCTCACTGCATCTGTTCCGTGGTGGGCGCACTTCATTCACTCGTGGCGGATGGCAATTTAAATGTCATCCCAACCTCCGCCGCCCGAGCTAAGATGGCATCAGTGGAGCCTACAAGTGCACTGACAGTCCCTGGCGTAATAACACAGTTCCAGAGAGCAGTGTGTAGCTTGCAGCCAGACCACATTAACCTCCTTTTGCTGTGCCTGTGACAGTCAGCTAGAGAGGGAGGGGAAGGTAGCACGGAACCAGGGGCAAGGGAAACAGAGTTTTTTTTTTTTTAATTATTATTCGCTTATTCTAGCTGTTTCATGATCCATGCATGCAGTTTTAAATTACAGTAATATGCAACAACAAAGCAAAGAATTAGATTTTAATTAAAGAAAGTAATCTTGGTTGACGCTGATGAGGAATTATTGCCCTAATATTGTGGCCATTTCACATGGATGTACAAAATGATTGTGATGAGAGTTGGTGGTGGTGATGATGGACGTGAGTGATCACAAAAATGTTCCATCACATCGTCTGTGATTTAAAACTTCAACATTTCAGAGAAGGGTTGGGATTTACTCCCATGATGAAGGGTGTGGATCATGGATGCAAAAAGCCATTTTGGTCTGGCTGGCATTCCACCGCTTTATTGTGTGTGTGTGTGTGTGTGTGTGTGTGTGTGTGTGTGTGTGTGTGTGTGTGTGTGTGTGCGTGTCTGCGTGCGTGCGTCTGTGTGTGTGCGCGTGTGTATGTGTGTGTGTGTGTGTGTGCGTGTGCACATGTGTGTGTGTGTGTGTGTGTGTGTGTGTGTGTGTGTGTGTGTGTGTGTGTGATAGAGAGAGAGAGAGAGAGAGAGAGTGGTTTTATGCTTGAGAGCATCTCATACTGACCTATTTCAGAGAGGAGAGAGTGTAATATACAGTGAATCTCCCCATTCCCATGTAATATGTGCTGCTATTACAGCACAGTGGAGAAAAGAGAGTGAAACATGAAACCACAGATTTATGGGACTTTTATTTATTCATGAGGGGCTGTGGATGGGATGAGTTAGATTCCGGAGGAGGCCAGGCATTCCCCTACTGTGGAGTTTCTGTGTCCAACTGGAAAGAGAATGCTCTATATTTGCCCACAATTTTAACACTGGAGAGCACTTTATCTCCTTCATTATCTATCTATCTATCTATCTATCTATCTATCTATCTATCTATCTATCTATCTATCTACATACATACAGTATAATACAATACAATACAATACAATGCATACATATGTAATGGATGCCAACTAGCTCGTCTACACATACATAGCCTACATGTACAAACATACATACATACATAGTACGTACGTACATACATACATACATACATACATACATACTGTACGTATCCTTTGGTTAGCCAGCTAGCCTGCCTGCAAATTTTGCAGCTTCTGTGCTTCCTCCTACTGTACCGGTATACCATAGACTCTGTTATTGCTTTGTCTGTTATTGTGTGGTGTGTACATCTTTATTTTTGTTTCCAGGCACTGGCTTTCTACAACTATAGGTGCTCAATATAACTCCTTCGTAAGAAGACAAAATGACTACAATGTGGCAACAACATTAACGCTTTGTGAGTGTCATCTTTATATTGTATAGCTAATGTATAGGCCTATGCTTTGTTTTGTCTCCTATCATAGGAATCCTATTCATATTCACAACCGTATTTGAGTATAATCTTAGCTTCCACTATAATCAATGGAACTGACTGCACACACGTGTGGTGACACATCACAAAGAAATTGGAGAAAATATCCTACATAGGAACATTTAATGAAGCAGTAGATAAAAGTGGAAATCAAGCAGTACCACAAATCACCAACTCAACCATCATTACAACAAAGAACAGCATGCACACTTGTTGCATTGTTTCCTTTGACACAACTGATGCGCTGAGGTGAGACTCTAAGGTTGTCTGTAGCTAGACACAAACCTAGATTTACTGTATGCAGGTGTTCCTTTGTCCAAATCGTTGTTCTGTCCCCAACAGGCTTTGTCACAAAACAAATACCAACCAGAGCTTTGCTATGGGAAACATTACCAGTCTACCTATTCAGATGCCTAATTTAAATGCTACTATTTTGAGTTACATTACTTTATGTTAGGCCCACATACTGTATACTTACTGTAACATCCTACTCATTGTAAGAGATTGTGGCGTCCAGGTTCCACTGCCACCGTAGCCAATGATGACACCTAGTGGTGGGAAGAAACTCATCATGAAAATTCTCAGAACAGTGTTGAATCTTCACATCATTGTGCCACTTGCGTACATCAAAAAAGCAATTTTTCATGTCTTTGAAAAAGTTGCAAATGCTTCGGTAAGGCCAAGTAGTCCACACACACACACACACACACACACACACACATACACAGGTAGTTACAGGGTTTTTGTAAAGAGTTGTGTAGAGATGAGCAGTGCTATGGGGGTGACGTTGATATCACTTTTGTATACTGCTTTTATATTGTTAACGTCCTGGCAAATTGAAATTCTATTATTACAGCATTGTAACCAGTTATGTGCTGTTCAACACAAACATTAACTAAACAAAATAAATGATGATTATAAACAGTCCATACTTGACAATTAACATTTATCATAAGGGGACACTGAGAACATGGAACTTTGAAAGGCACCATGAGCCATGTCTCTGATTGGCTGTTCCTCCGTGTCAATCACGTTTTCTTCAGATATCTGGCATGCTATAAATTCCCTAACAATTTGCGACAATCGCATCAGAGAGTATTTCAAACCTGGCGACCTGTTCTCATAGATTAACTGCAGACTGACCTATGAGTACCTGTAATCAACCATCTCTGAGTCAGACTTTTGCATTGCTGATTGAGCAGTCGTTGCTGAGGTTTTCATCCAAACACAAACTGTTCTATGATTTTTTTTACTGTAAATATAATTTGTTTTATTTGCTTTATTTATCTTTTCTACTTATTGGTGACACCTAGTGGTGCAAATATAATATGACTGCAATATTTATGTGACTGCTCGGTCTTTGGTGTTTTTTGCTCTGAACAGTGCCTTCCAGGTAGCACTGCCTTCAAGGTACCACTTCACTCAGTTTAGGGTTAGGATGAGGGTTGAGGGGGTTAGGGTTAGGAATAGGGTAAGGATAGCGCCTTTTAGGCTGTGCTGCCTGGAAGGTGCCGTTGGGGGCAAAAAACAGCATTGAGCTGCTTACATAACCCATGCTTGTACTATGTTACTGCATGTCTTGCTAAACTGAATTACATGTAAAAGTACAGTAGATCTCAGGGCCAGTTTTGGCTTTCTGGTGCCCAAGGCCAGATTTGAGTTTTGCCCCCCCTTTTCTAAAATATAAGACAAAAACTGAATAAAAAAGTAATAAATGTACTGTGATGCCCCCCTGATATTTGGTGCCCTAGGCAACCGCCTCGTTTGTCTATGCCTAGAACGGGCCCTGGTAGATCTAATTCGCTTGATATGCATTTGGTATAACCATTTATAAAAGGATTTATTTCAACCAAATCATTAATCCATTGCTGAAACATGAAATTCCCTTCTCTGAACCAAATTCTCAAATTTATTGATACGATAATGTCAGTCTCTTTTGGTAACAATGCAAACAATTTTCACCTAGTTAAGGAAAAATTTCAAATCACACTTAAAAGCTGAATAGCCTATATGAGTAGACCTAGAGAGTGATGGAACAAAGACAACATCATTCAAGCAATTGTCAATGTGTGCCCACCCAAGTTGTCAAGGAAATGCATGAATTTCTTTGTCATCAATTCTTTATTCCAGACACTATACCAGGGTCCATATCATACAAAAAGTAAATACAGAATAAATAGTTTAAAAAACGAAACATAACAAGACAGACATCATCAGAACATTTAGGCATACAGTGTATAAGCAGCCCCTCCAATGCTTCCTTATAGAGGAATACCTCATGGCACTCCTTGAAGGCTTCACTAAACTTTCAATAATCAAATTGGTTACGCTATCCAACCGGCACATAAATTTGTATATTAAATTCTTCAGAGCAGCCTCACATGATGGCATATTGGAGAAAGCAAACAGGTAGCTGGCACTGAACCATAGGTGTCCTCAACAACAGCCTCATTGTGTCATTATAAGCATCTGTTCGCTTTTGCAGGCTACTTTTCTTGCAATTACACCACAGATAAACAGAATGCATAGGTGTACAGAAGGCTTTAAACATTTCATGTTGGAAGAACACATACTGAACTTGCGAAGTAACATGTTCGCCTGTACATATTACCAGTTCACCGGTAAATATCTTTATCATAACTGAGATCACTTGTAAAAATATGGCCTAAGTATGTGACTTCTTTACACTCCAGACTATTACTCAGATAAAACACAGGGAAAGTCATATCTTTATCAACTTTGCTTAATTATCATTACATTCAGTGGCTAAAGTGGGATTTTGCCGGAGGGGGAACTCTCATATTTAGTGTTGGCACAAAAAAGAAAAATGTATAGAAGAATGAGATGATATTGCTCATTTATCTGAGGTGCCGGAACTGCGTACTCCCGCAAGAAACCCTAACAAGCTGGTCAAGAATATTTCTATAAATATAAATTGGTATTGTATCCATATGTTCACACTGAATTATTCTCTATAAACTAACAATTTGGTGGAAACCACCACAGCTGCAGCAATATTATAGATATGTCAAAGTTCAGTAAAGTAAATGTGTTAGTTAGTAAGTCAGTACTTAACTATTACCTCCGTCTGTGTGTGTGTGTGTGTGTGTGTGTGTGTGTGTGTGTGTGTGTGTGTGTGTGTGTTTTACAATATAACTCGAAAAGTACTGCACAGATTTGGATGAAAGTTTTGGACAATGTGCATATTTGGACGAGTGCTGATTCCATTTTGGTGGCGATCTGTGATCCAGAACATGATCTGGAATTTGTATTGTGTCTGTGACCATCGCCCTTGGCAGAAGTGGAGTCTACAGAAGTGCAAAGTCTACGTTCAACTGTAGACAGTTCAGCTCTCCCATTAGCCTGGTGTCTACATTCAATGTAGCCTCTGGGCCAATCAAAGTGTTGGATTGTCTAGATTCAGGTAGACTACCAATCAAATGGGAGATATGCAAATACAGTCGTGGCAGTGAACAAGCCCCTAAGGTCCGCCTTCCTTTGGGAGATCTCTGTTGACTTCACAGTGAGACGTAGTGTGAAAAAATAAGAGGCGTTGTAATAAATAGGGGGTTTATGTGTGGTCCTTTCAACAAAGCTGCAACTCCTGATTTGCAATGAACATAAGACATGTCAGATGTCACTTTTTGTTTGTTTTGATGATGTCGGAGCTCCATGTGCTTCTGATTCCTACAACTTCCTGGTCCAGCAGGCAAGGGGGAAGGTATATGTAAATTGCTAAAAGTTGCATGATGTCATTTTTTGAATGTAGACTCTCCACCAATGGTGTGCAAGATCAAAAGCACTTCGCTACTGCTCATCGCCCTTGGCGGAGGTCTGCACTCTCTGAGTGCTTTTCAAGTTAGTGTGATTGTTACCTGTCATAATTTTGGCATGTGCTATGAACCTGATGGAGCTATTCAGAAAATAAGAGAGAAAAAGAACAATATTGCAACAATAAATTGAAGGTATAAAAAAATATTTCAATATTTTAATCAGATAAAAAAAAAAAACATTTAATGGATATCAAGAATGGTAATGGTAAGTATTTTTCAATAGATAGTTTAAAGTTTAAAAACAAGTATAGCCATGCTTTAAATCCCTTCTGTATGTGACCCATGTTTGACAAAAGTGGACAAAAATGTGGTGATTCATAAAGTAATAATAACATGAAATGAAATTAAAAGATATGACATGTTGTAACCTAAACATAAACAATATTTAATGTATATCAGGAATGTTTAATGGTGATATAAGTGTTTCTCTTTGCAAAGGAACACTCAAGTTATGCGTTGTAATCCCATAGGAAATCAATGTGGGTCATTTATGACCCATGTTGTTGTGCGTTAGAAGCCCCCAGTTTAAGTCTTGAGAATACAGCATCTGATAAAAAGAAAGAAAGAAAAAACAAATAGGCATATGTAAAACATTTCAGAGCTTCAAATCTCATTGAAATATTAGTATGATATAAGCACCCTAAGTACTACCTGTCAGTAGAGTCCAACTTACATGAGTTCTTCTCCAAAGCAATCTCGGGAGGATTGGAGGTCTATACGTTCATTAGGCCTACATTGCGTGTCACATACTCCAGGACAGTCACGTTCATAAAGAGCTGGAAAGAGTACACCATATCATTTAATAAACACAGCACATTTACAGGAAAAAATTAAATAAATAAGCACAATTTAAAAAAAGAAATAAAAGCATTATAAAATCAAGCAGTACTTCGGCAAACCACCAGTGCGACCATCATCAATACAAAGAACAGCACGCTCACTGGTCTCATGGTTTCTCCTGGCTGACAGCTGATGGTTTAATGTGAGGCTGAATGAAAGAGAGTGTTTCTCTGCAGCCCCACACAGTTTCAGTTTTTATCTGTGTAGGTGTTCCTTTGCCCTGTTCAAATTCTGGCTGTTCCCGAAAATTTCGCAATTGCCTCATTGTGGAAATTTCCAAGGTTTGTAATAGAACAAATACTGATAAAACACGTTAGTCAATATCAACTTTGTCATGAACGGGAATTGCCTAGTCCACCTTTTATGCTCTTTGTTTAACATGTAATGTTACCAATAAAAATATTTCTTATTTATTTTAAGCAGTTAAACATTCAGCTTTATACACTATAAGTCTTTATCAGGGCAGATTAGTGTTACATGGGGGACATGATGCAGTGGAGTAAAACATTAATGTACCTACAATTGTCTCCTCTCCTGGACTTACCGGTATAGGCTACTCTTTGACCTGGCATGGGTTCACATAACAGAAGCAAATTGAATTGAAAGTAGGCCTGAGGCATAATATGCATTTTGAAAAATATCACATTTCAAACCATAAATAAATTAAATAAATGTATTGAAACCTTGTAGATTTGTTTGACTAAAGAAGTTATTTACTGTTAGACGGCGTTCCTTTGACATGTTATCAGAGAATACTGCAAAGAAAAGGACCAAATTTGTTCATGGTTCCTGTTGCATCCAGTTTTACATTTTAACATTAACTGAACTTTTCTATGCAAACTCCACCAAAATGACATTTTGCTGAACTTCAGACTGGTGTCATTCATATATATATATTTTTTTCATGAACCTTTGTCTTGTGTTGTCTATGAACAAATCCTGTGAAACCCAAGATGAGGAAATGTGTGCGTTAGCCACGTGATTGTGATAACTGCAGAGTCTCTTAAAAGTATATAAAGCAGCTTAAACCTGAAGCCAGAAGCAAACATAAGACATTCTTCAGCTATTTCTGAATTATAGTGTAGCATCAGCTCCACAAGAAGAGACCATGAGGGCTGTAGTCTTTCTCTACTCTGTACTAATGATGATTGCACTGGCCTGCAGTAAGTCTGGTTTAACTTCATTGGCACTTCACTGTCACCATACTTTAAGTATGGTTTTAACTTCATTGTCACGTTTCTGTTTTTTCATCTTCATTTTGGCTCTACAGATAGACAGATTGTTGGCAGTATTGCATGATTTAACTTTATTGGCACTTTTTGAATGTAGTTTTTATTTTCATTTTAATTTTCGCTCTAGTGAACTGTACAGACAGGTTGTTTGCTGTATACTCCCGCTGTGGTATACTAACTACATGAACTCTTTCCAGATGTCTATGCTGCATGTCATAATGGAAGATGTGCTCGCAAGTGTGGTCGTGACGAATATGTTGACCGCAACTCACACTGTGGTGGTGGAAATGTGTAAGTTGATGTTGATTTTCTTTCTTTTTAATGTATATATACTGTATTTTTTAAATGCTATTATAGCCCATCAAGTACCATCAAGTACTGTATAAAGAGTAAACGATGTGAGTAGTTGTGAGTATCAAGGGATAAATTATAGAGAAATACTGCATAAGTGCAATAATACAAATGGCTGGAAAGTAGTTTGAGTTCTGTCTGACTAGATCTAGGCCTACTGAGTGCAACGGAAATCATGGGAATATCACGCTTGAAATAGAATGTGTACAAAAGTGTAGCCTATATGTAGGGCGGTTCATTGATTCAAAATGCACATACTGTAAACTTGGTGTAAGGTGTAAGCACAATGCACTACTAAATCCATTTTCATCATTATTATTAGTAGTAGTACTAGTAGTCTAGTAGTAGTAGTAGTAGTAAGCTTATAAATTAGTTCAGGGCCCAAATGAATGCCTGCATTGTAGGAAGGGCATACTGGACAGATCAAGCAATTATCTGCCATGAGGTTTCCAGTATACTTAAGCAGTAAGCACTCTATAATTTATACCTTTATACTTTTTGTAACATTGTTTCTACTTATTCTTTACCCAGTACTTCACGGGCTGTAGGCTAAAGTGTTAATGGCATATATGACAGGAGAAAGAGAAGTGGTGGGGGAGGATTGGGAAGTGACCTTAAGTGCCTGAATCTACACCAGATTACTACGCCATGCTGCCCTTGAATTTCCAGGTTTTCATCTTGTGTTTTTTTCCCCTCAGATGCTGCGTTGAAAAAGGCTGGTGATGGCCATTAATGAATGATGAGCATGTGTGGATGAAGCTACAGATGGATTAGCAGTGCACCATGAAAGTCAATAAAAGTCAATGAAATCAATACAAGCTAATGAGTGTACAGTATGTGTGTCTATGAGTTCCTGCAAGACATGAGATGCAATTTGGCAATGAATGAGTTTTTAAGCCTCCCCTAGCCAAGGACAAACTGAGACAAAATTTGAGATCTCAAAATAAATAAATAAATAAATAAATAAATAAATAAATAAATAAGAAAATAGTAATAATACAAAGAACAGCAAAAGAAAATACAATGTGTGCTTCTGGGACCTGGGATAATCCCTGCTGTAGGTTCACTCAATATGTCCATGAATTGTCCTGATACGCCTATTGCTGATCATGTATAAGATGCACACCAATACAATAAATGTGCAAATAAGCTCTCAAATAACAGGGTTATGGATATTGGGTGTTGACTGATCTTGTTAAAAATGTGGTTCAGCCTGAGGGTGTGGCATGAGCCCCATGTAAGCTATTGTCCTGGGCAAGCAGACATGAAAAAACCTAGAGCGTTTCTGGCCAACAAGTCCCTGAGCAGGGTGTGAGAGTATACTGATGCCTTGTGTTTTTTCTGTATCACAACAGAAGCAGCTGGAGCAGTGAGTAATATGCGTTGTGTTTCACATGCTCCCGATTCCGACTCCATATAAGTCACTTTAATCAAAAGAGTCACTGAGTGAGTATCACTGATAGCTATGGCAATCAAGAGCTGTACTAGTGCCCTTTTGTTCTGTGATCGGATACCGAAAGTATGCGAGAAAATCGGCCATGGTCACCATGCTGCTTTGCAGAGTGAAAAGAAATTGAGTGCACCAAGGAGCATGCGGGTACTCCCAGGCTATGCTGTATGTATGGGTCAGTTGAGTCTCATGAGTCAGTATCGCCTCACTGTTAGCTGCGACTCAGCTGAGTTGAGTCAGTTGAGTGAAATATTTATGCAGTTTAACCCTGTAAGACCCAGCAGTTTTGACTGATAATTGGATGAAAAGTTGAACGGAGTGTGGCGCAAAATCGATTGCAGCTAGAATTTTTTTGTGGATGAGAAAAATGATCGCTACACCTCAGAGAACATCTCCTGAAATTTTCACGTCATTACGTCAAGTATGGACTCTTCAAAACAGCGTCCCCTTGCGTCACTCATGACCTCCAGGGCTTACTTTCACTTCCTGGTTCTTTTCGGTCATGATCGCGGGCTTAAACAAAATTATGCCTTCGTTTTCTTATTTCTTCCATCCCTACTACCTGTGATATATCTTCTAGCTTCACTACAACCACTAACATGCGGTTAAAACAAGCTCTGTATTACTCGTTACGTTCCCCCGAGCTCTCTCTACCCCTGCTGCGGGCGCTGTGGGCTTACAAGCCCGCGAACAATGAGTGAACTACTCGCTGATTGGACATCCAGGCTGACTATGCTATGCTAGTACCCAGGTGAAGGGCGTGGGAAGCCCGCTACTAGACTGTAAGTTTACCGCGGTAAAACTGCAGTTTTTAAATGCGTTATACGCGATAATTTTGAATTACACATGACGTTTTTTTGTTATGAAAACGTAGCAATATATTCCTGCTAGCTAGCAGAGTAGCGTTTAGCCCAGTGTGAACGCTTGATTACGAGTGATCAGCCACTGAAAATCGCAATTTGCTAGTTGCTTATTTGCAACCCAGGGTGCTACAGGGTTAAGCAATGAGGAGTTGAACTCAGCAAGGACTCAAAGGATCCGGGTTAATGGAGATTTAGGATTTGTGACTCACATTAATTTACAATAGTGTGGTTACAGCCGATACAGGGCTGCGTAGTGATTGCAGAATTGCCGTTCACCCTGTTACGAGTTGATGAACCACTGAACGTTTTGGAAACATTCTATTAAGGTACAAAATAATCTTTAGTATTGCTTTATTTTGGAAACATTATAATAAGGCACAAAACAATCTTTAGTGTTGCTTTAAGAACTCCAGAATCATACATACATACAGTAACTACAGACATGTATCTTGAAGTATTATCAACTTTTGCCATCTTGAGTGGTACCGACCTCTTGTCTGGGCCACGGACTAACCATAGCTGAAATGTAGTCTGGGGTTTAATATAATGTCTAAAAGCAGTTGCTTCTTCAAAAGACAAAATAACAACAACAACAACAGGTACAGAAGTGCAGTGAACTTTTTTTAATCACAACGTAATGTATAAAAAGGACAATGCTGAAACCATAGGATACACAATATCATGCATTGTTTGATCCATGGTCTGCTTGGGTCATCTGTCATCTTCCATCACCGCCAGAGTCTCCCATCTCCATGTTTAACACAGCACCTAAACCAACACCACATGTCAGACACAGAAGATGGCCTAGACATGAATGATCAAAGATTATATCTACAAACTCCAACTTACTTATATTGTTTTCCACAGTATGAATCTGTGTCTTCATATTCACCCTCACCGCATTCGCGGTAACACCCCCCATTCTCACAGGAATAGACATCTAAAAGTACAAAATACAGTTTCTATTTGATAGCACCAGAAGAGCCCAGGTAAGTAACTCATCCAAAGAAATTCAGAACTCACGGTCGTCAAGCTTACTGCACATCAGGACCCCACACAGCACAACCACTGTCCTCATAGTTCCTTCTTGTGCTGTTGATCCAGGGGGTTGAAAGAAAATGTATGACTGTGGACAGGTCACGTCTGTGGTTACAAATGAAAAAACTCTTGCAATCTGATTCAGGTTGTTGCGCAATGTTGGATTGTACTGTCTGTCTGCTGTCCAACAACAGAGACAAAAGCAAACACATTTTGAAACACAACACGGTCTAAGCTGACTGATCCATGGAAGTTCCTGTTTACATAACAAAAACACATTGTAAACATGTAAACACATGCAACTTAGGATAACATTTTATATTAGCACACAAATGTTAACGAACTGCAAATTAGCATGTAGTGATGTAGCGCTCGAGTACGGTCTTGGACTCAAGACTGGTCTCGAGACCGATTTTGCTTTCTTGCGCTCATCACAGACTCTTGGACCACAGTGGGACTTATAATTTTAGTCGTCATGTCCAATGCATTTTTTAATTTAAAATAAATAAATGAAATTAAGTTTATTCGAACCTGTAGATTTGTTTGACTAAGTTAGTTACTCCTAAAAGTAAGCTCCTTTGACTTGTTATCATAGAATACTGCAAAGAATGTGTACTATTAATGGTTAATTAGATGCGCTTTACCACCCATTCAAGACTTGTATCACAAGCGTTGCATCAGAAAAGCCAAAAGAATCACTAAGGACCCCAGCCCAATCATGGACTGTTGCAGCTACTACCATCTGGCAAAAGATTCTGCAGTCTCAGGGCTAGAACCACCAGACTACACAACAGCTTTTTCCATCAAGCAGTTAGACTGATGAACACAGAGTCAGTATTGGCAGCCTAAATATGTGCCTGTCAGTCATTGCACTTTCAGACTCTGAACATATACACTGACTCAAACACATACCAAATGAATGTGTATATTCATTACAAACTCTTTCTTTTACACTCATCACATTTTTTATTTATTTTCTTGAGGAGCAAAAAAAACACAAGAATTTTACTCTCATATAGTCTACAACTATAATGAGATGTAAAAAAAGACTTTCTTGAATCTTGAATCTTGATTCCTGTTGCATCCATTTTTACATTTTAACAACATTAAATGCATTAACATTCCTATGCAAACTCCACCAAAATTACATTTTGCTTCACTTCAAACTGGCATCATTCATATTGATTTTTTTTTTCATGAACCTTTCGTGTGTTAGTCTTGTGTTGTCTATGAAATCCTGTGAAACCCAAGATGAGGAAATGTGTGCGTTAGCCACGTGATTGTGATAACTGCAGTGTCTCTTAGAAGTATATAAAGGAGCTGAAACCTGAAGCCACAAGCAAACATATTCTTCAGCTATTTCTGAATTATACAGTAGCATCAGCTCCACAAGAAGAGACCATGAGGGCTGTAGTCTTTCTTTACTCTGTACTAATGATGATTGCACTGGCCTGTAGTAAGTCTGGTTTAACTTCATTGGCACTTCACTGTCACCATACTTCAAGTATGGTTTTAACTTCATTGTCACTCGTTTCTGTTTTTTCATCTTCATTTTCGCTCTACAGATAGATAGATTGTTGGCAGTATAGCATGATTTAACTTTATTGGCACTTTTTGAATGTAGTTTTTATTTTCATTTTAATTTTCGCTCTAGTGAACTGTACAGACAGGTTGTTTGCTGTATACTCCCGCTGTGGTATACTAACTACATGAACTCTTTCCAGATGTCTATGCTGCATGTCATAATGGAAGATGTGCTCGCAAGTGTGGTCGTGACGAATATGTTGACCGCAACTCACACTGTGGTGGTGGAAATGTGTAAGTTGATGTTGATTTTCTTTCTTTTTAATGTATATATACTGTATTTTTTAAATGCTATTATAGCCCATCAAGTACCATCAAGTACTGTATAAAGAGTAAATGATGTGAGTAAAGAGTATCAAGGGATAAATTATAGAGAAATACTGCATAAGTGCAATAATACAGATGGCTGGAAAGTAGTTTGAGTTCTGTCTGACTAGATCTAGGCCTACTGAGTGCATCGGAAATCATGGGAATATCACGCTTGAAATAGAATGTGTACAAAAGTGTAGCCTATATGTAGGGCGGTTCATTGATTCAAAATGCACATACTGTAAACTTGGTGTAAGGTGTAAGCACAATGCACTACTAAATCCATTTTCATCATTATTATTAGTAGCAGTACTAGTAGTCTAGTAGTAGTAGTAGTAGTAGTAGTAGTAAGCTTATAAATTAGTTCAGGGCCCAAATGAATGCCTGCATTGTAGGAAGGGCATACTGGACAGATCAAGCAATTATCTGCCATGAGGTTTCCAGTATACTTAAGCAGTAAGCACTCTATAATTTATACCTTTATACTTTTTGTAACATTGTTTCTACCTATTCTTTACCCAGTACTTCACGGGCTGTAGGCTAAAGTGTTAATGGCATATATGACAGGAAAGAGAGGTGGTGGGGGAGGATTGGGAAGTGACCTTAAGTGCCTGAATCTACACCAGGCGTCCATTTCCCAAAAGCATATTTGCTAACCAGCAACTTAGTTAGTTGTCAATGGGAAATTGCATTGCAACCAACATAGTTGCTTTTGGGAAACAGGCCCCAGATTACTACGCCATGCTGCCCTTGAATTTCCAGGTTTTCATCTTGTGTTTTTTCCCCCTCAGATGCTGCGTTGAAAAAGGCTGGTGATGGCCATTAATGAATGATGAGCATGTGTGGATGAAGCTACAGATGGATTAGCAGTGCACCATGAAAGTCAATAAAAGTCAATGAAATGAATACAGGCTAATGAGTGTACAGTATGTGTGTCTATGAGTTCCTGCAAGACATGAGATGCAATTTGGCAATGAATGAGTTTTTAAGCCTCCCCTAGCCAAGGACAAACTGAGACAAAATTTGAGATCTCAAAAAAATAAACAAAAAAATAAATAAATAAGAAAATAGTAATAATACAAACAACAGCAAAAGAGAATACAATGTGTGCTTCTGGGACCTGGGATAATCCCTGCTGTAGGTTCACTCAATATGTCCATGAATTGTCCTGATACGCCTATTGCTGATCATGTATAAGATGCACACCAATACAATAAATGTGCAAATAAGCTCTCAGATAACAGGGTTATGGATATTGGGTGTTGACTGATCTTGTTAAAAATGTGGTTCAGCCTGAGGGTGTGGCATGAGCCCCATGTAAGCTATTGTCCTGGGCAAGCAGACATGAAAAAATAAATAAATAAAAATAAAACCTAGAGCGTTTCTGGCCAACAAGTCCCTGAGCAGGGTGTGAGCTGGTTGGTGTTAGTCTCAGAGAGTATACTGATGCCATGTGTTTTTTTCTGTATTACAGCAGAAGCAGCTAGAGCAGTGAGTCATATGCGTTGTACTTCACATGCTCCCGATTCCGACTCCATATGCGTCCGACTCCATATGAGTCACTTTAATCAAAAGAGTCACTGAGTGAGTATCA
>JAODXP020000020.1:8730398-8756364 GCA_027497455.2 Sardinella longiceps | reverse complement strand
GATAGCTATGGCAATCAAGGGCCGCACTAGTGCCCTTTTGTTCTGTGATTGGATACCGAAAGTAGGCGAGAAAATCGGCCATGGTGACCATGCTGCTTTGCAGAGTGAAAAGAAATTGAGTGCACAAAGGAGCATGGGTACTCCCAGGCTATACTGTATGTATGAGTCAATTGAGTCACATGAGTCAGTATCGCCTCACTGTTAGCTGCGACTCAGCTAACAATGACAACCCCTTGCACACCAGTCTGCCGTGTCGTATTGGCACAGGATAGCAGAGGAGAATGGTAAGAATGGTGAAAGGCCAGAAGGCCAGCCTTCATGTAGGGAATGTGCAGGAACTTTTTTGTCACAGAATTGGTTATAGAGCAGCTATAAAACTTACTTTACAGTAAGTACAGTACAGATTAAGGTATTATGGTAATAGGCTATTATGTAGTAATGACAAACTAATACAGTTAGTAGGCTATGTAAATATGCGCGCTAATAGTGATGGAAACAAGTTGAGGAAGCAAGTTCGAGTAGAGATTGTGTTGAGACCAAGACCATAAAAACATATCAGTTTTCATATTCATGATTTAATAACAGTTAAGCCTTCAGGGTACATTAGGAATTGTTTAGGAGCAGTCTTCTCGTCTTATTATGGACTACTATTATGAAAAAAATCTCTACCACATGCGTCCTCTTCTGCCTATATTGTGTTATATTTTTCATATGAACACAACATTTGGTCTGAAATTAGAAGTCCTACTCGATCCATCCATTGTAGTCCAAGTCTTTGAAGGAACAAGTCCAAGACGAGGATAGGGGGATTATTCCCCATCTGTTCTTTATTTTCAGTGTGAGACTAACATAAATTCCAAAAAGGTTCATTTTTGCGACTAATTTATAGTTGTGGATAAAAGAAAAAGAAAACAGGTGAATATTCTCTTCTGTTTATTCACAGCGACAACTGGATCCAAATTCAAGAAAACATGTTTTTGTTTTGACACCAGAATAATGCAGAGACTCTTCACTTTTGAAAGCCTCTGGGAGTGCAGCATCTGATGCAACAAAATTGTATTAATGCCATAGATAAGGACTTAAATTATAAAAAGGCTCAGTCAAATAATTTTCCAATAATTTTACTTACACCCCTTTACTACAGGAACTATGAACGTATTGATAGTCGAAGGGATCACTCGAATAACGACATCTTCCTCCTCTGGGACAACTGGCATAGGCATCTTGAAAGAGCAAAATCTTTCCGTTACCATAACAAAACAGTGCAGTCAAATCATAAACATGACTTTTACTTGTTGTCTATGAATTTAAGTGAAATAATAACAGTAATTTGCAAGATTTATGTCATTTCATACTTGCTGCACACAAGTGCAACCATCATTAGAGCTATGTAGAGCACGACTATGGGTGTCATTTTCCCTTGCAGTCTTGATACTTTCAGATGAATCTGGAGAAGTGTCTAACTGCAGTCAGGTTATACCGATTTTTATAGTCACAGATGACCCCTCCTGTTCCTATGAATCTGTAAGCTCATATTGTGCAGTCTACTATGCAAACTAACACACGTGACGCAGGGTTTCCATGGACAAATGGTGAGAAGTGTTGTCAATGCCCGTCAGGGCAGATAGAGTACACCACACACACACACAGATCGCCTCGATCACTTAGGGGGAAATTCTCCACTTTTCAAAAACGACATTTTTTGAGCGGTGCACGTTCTCCTTTTTTGATGTCTGCTTCTCCCTCTGTGCTCAAGTTCACAATCAAAGTGGTGTTATGAAGGTGTTATGAAAGAAGTGGGCTTTATGTAAAATTGGACTAGACTGATCAACTGTGTCATTAACTTTGGTTGTCATGAAATCACAGAATGTGGCCTTTCTCATTTATTTTCCAAATGATATTCAATCCAGGATGAGGATAAATCATATTATTATAACTTTAATATTGAAAATATTTTTGATCAGGGACAGAAAAAGGCCTAGGCATAGCCTATGATTTTCACTGACTTTCCAGTGTTTTGCATCTGTGAATTAATATGGTGGCAAATATTTTGATACTGTCATGCTTTCATTGTCTTTACAGTCTCATAGCATGCTGTTTCAAAAATAATGTTGGTAATAAAAAAAAGTGTGTGTCTATATGCAAGCAGATTGCGCTTGCATTTCGATGATGTAAGCGAGACAGAATGCCACAGTTTCAAAGCCAGTAGGCTGTCTAGTTATAGGCCTAGGCTATAGCATTGATATGGCTATTGGAAAACATTTAAGGAAGGAATCATGAAAGAAACTGAACATGTTCCCTCTGTCTCCTTAAAGGACTTACGTTAGGTTCACACTGCACATGTCTGTTGACGGACGACGGACGACGGGTCTGACAGAGGGGGAGTCAATTCTGTCAATTCTGATTGGTTGGACGGATCCGCTGCTACCTGAAAAGTTGAACATTTTTCAACTTTTCGACGGACGTAACAGAGCTGTTGGGACGGACAGACAGACCCACAATGCATTTCGCGAAAGCTCCATTCAAAGTCAATGAGATCCGTCGATGGACGTGTACAGTCTGAAACAGCCGTTATCGGCAGCTGATAGTAACATAATGGGGCATGTCAAAACAAAACAATTAAGTTTCGTTTTGACATGCCCCATTCTGTTAGCTGCCCTTTGGAGGCAAACTTAGCCTCCATTACCCCTTACTCAGTATGTATGTGTGTGATCACCATGGTTTAGGGGCAGGGTTGGGATTAGGTAAATGTCTAATAGTTAAAGGTCTAATGTCTTAGTTATTGTTTTCAATATTTTAATCGTGTAATTGCTGTATTGATATCACTGTAAGAGATATAAAGTCATCATGAAGGTATTTACTCATTTTTAAAACAATTTACGTCTTAGTTGTTTTCAATACTTTAATTGTGTAATTGCTGTATTGATATCACTGCAAGTGATACAAGGTCATCCCCTTGGGTCCAAGCTCTAAGTCTGACATTGTGACACAATTTGTTTGCTTTGTCTGGCTTATTTGTTGACTGACTAATAATGGTGGAAAAGTCCATGTCATCTTCCCAGTAAATTCATCCCCAACCCCACCCCCCATACAAAAAACACACACCACACACGCAGTTGCTATTAGTGGATGTGTGTATGACTATCTATCTATCTATCTATCTATCTTTTTTCAGTCTTTCTTTATTGATCACCTGGTTAAATAGAAGAATTCCATTTCCACACCAATAATGTTTTTAATGCCATATTATAAGCAATTTATAGTGGATTAAAGAAAACAAATAGATTCATACAGTACAAGGTGTATTTTCTCTTCTGTTTATTAACAGCAGCAACTAGATCCTAATTTAGGAATAAATATTTTTGTTTGGGGTCCAGAATAATGTAGATCATCTTCACTTTCCCATTGTGTTGGAACCGCAGCATCTGATGGAACAAAATTGAATTAATGTCACACATAGAGAGTGAAATCAACATAGTTTTTTAAAAATTAAAAAAATCAAATAATTTTGCAACGTTAACTCACACATATCTTTGCCCGTATCGTGTAGTACCACAATTTCCAGCGATGGGATATTCTCCTCTAAAACAAGTTGTGTCGCATCTTCCATAACAAGCATAGGCACCTTCAAAGAGCAAACATCTTTGTTATCACATCAGCTGAGCATGACTAACAAATAAATAAAATGGTAGTTTATGTGCAAGTAAATAAGCAGCAAGTTAATGATGAATATGTAGGCTATGTGCAAATGTAAAGTGTTACCCAAATTTGTGTTTATTTTCTGAGTTAGTCATGTAGCTCAGACTGAATCATGTTAGAAAAGGTGTTTCAAAATGTGTTTGCTTTGTCTCTGTTGTTTGACAGCAAAGACAGACAGTACAATCCAAAATTGTGTAACAACCTGAATAACATTGCAAGAGTTTCTCATTTATAACCGCAGGTGCGACCTGTCCACAGTCGTACATTCTCTGTTATCCCCCTAGATCAACAACACAAGAAGTAACTATGAGGCCAGTGGTCGTGCTGTGTGTGGTGCTGATGATGGCCGTGCTGGTGTGCAGTAAGTAACTTTACAGTCATTCTGAATTTCTTTGGCTGAGTTACCTGGGCCCATATACATGTATGTGGTGTGTGTGTGTGTGTGTGTGTGTGTGTGAGAGAGAGAGAGAGAGAGAGAGAGAGAGAGAGAGAGAGAGAGAGAGAGAGACATGTGTGAAGGCTGTTACCAATACTGTATAAGAGTTACCTGGGCCCATATTATGTAGTCTTTCTTCTGGTGCTATCAAATAGAAATTGTATTTTGTACTTTTAGATGTCTATGCCTCCTGTGAGAATGGGGGTTGTTACCGAAAATGCAGTGAGGGTGAATATGAAGACACAAGTTCATACTGTGGAGAAGGATATAAGTAAGTTGGAATTTGTAGATAATCTTTGATCATTTATGTCTAGGCCATCTACTGTGTCTGACATGTGGTGTTGGTTTAGGTGCTGTGTTAAACATGGAGATGGGGGATGGTGATGGCACTGATGGATGATGACAGATGACCCAAGCAGACCATGGATCAAGCATGCATGATTTTGTGTATCCTATGGTTTCAGCATTGTCCTTTTTATAAATTACGCTGTGATTAAAAAAAAAGTTCACTGCACTGCTGTATCTTTTCTTTCTTTTCAAATGATGATGATGGTATTATTGTTGTGGTTATTTGGATAGGCTAGGCCTACTTTCAAAGTGGTATGTTGGGCACCGCTAATACTTCAGTTTATTAATTTGGCTTTTGAAGAAGCAACTGCTTTTTGACATTGTATTATAGGCTACCCCAGACCCCACTTCAGCTATGAAGTATTTGTATTGTATTGAATCAAAATAAACAATTAGCTCCATAAAAGTTTGGGTGTAATCTCGATTATACTGAAAGATCTGCTTGTGTGGAGCTATAATAACAGCCTTAGATATTAGCAGGTACTGTATATTGGACCATTCCTCTTTCAATTACCTCTTTATAAAATGTTTCCAATCCATTCGGATCCACAGACTAATGGATGTGGCCATGTGCTTCTGACAATTTCAAAAATTTTCAATGAGGATCAAATCGGTCTTTGGTATTTTTTGCCCTCAACGGTGCCTTCCAGGCAGCGCTGCCTTAAAGGCACTACTCCACTCAGTTTAGGGTTAGGATGAGGGTTGAGGGGGTTAGGGTTAGGAATAGGGTAAGGGTAGTGCCTTTTAGGCTGTGCTGCCTGGAAGGTGTCGTTGGGGGCAAAAAACACCATTGAGCGATCAAATCTGAGGGTTTGATGACCATTGGAACATTGTGTTTTTACTAGTGCTGTCAAAAAATTTATCTGATTAATCACAACATTTTGCAATGATTAATTGTGATTAATCACTTTTAATCGCAGGTCATTTTCTCCAGTAAGAATTTGGATGCTGTGGGGTATATGTTGGATCCTTATTTTGCCCTGTTAAGGCAAGGCCCTGATACTAAATGGTTGGCTTTGTTCTTCTCAAATGGGGCAATTCACACCTGTCCCCTACCCCCAAGGTTTCCCAAAACATGTTGTTGGACTGTTGGCTAGGTATAGTTTGACTTGATAGCCGAGCCATTTTCTATCTGAAATTGACATGCAAGTGTAACTATATCCACCAGGATTAACCTGAGTTAATTTTTTTAATCTGAGTTAATTTTTTTGGATTAATCATGTGATTAATCAATTAATTTTGTCAGCACAAGATTTTACATTCAAAATTTAAGAAAGTCTTGTACAAACTTATACTTATATAGGCTACTTGTATGTGTTTGTTTGAAAAAGTGTTGAAAAGGCTGTTTGTTCACCCCTCACATGCTGACACAATGATTGCCCTCATTTTGCCTTTTGTGCTCAGAGTCAGGAATGTGTTTCTTTACACACAGAGAATGGATAAGCAGCAGTGAGAAGATACCATGTTAAAGGAATGCACCGCAGTGAATTCAAGCATAGCCCTGCTGCACGAGCCTTCCAACAGCAATATATTTTGCATGAAATGAAAGAATTTCGAACAGCATAGACCTAACGCAAACGCGAAACACTTGACATTGAGTCAATGTAACCTCAGATCTTACTTTCGGTTTCCAATAGTCCCATTGATTCAGTGTAAATTGCCTGTTCGCTTCTGCGTTCACGTTCGGTCTATGCTGTACCAAATTATTTTGTTGCACTCGCTAACTAGCGCATTTAGCAAGCTCTTTCAACAGGGCTATGCTTGAATTCACTCCGGTATTTTCCTTTAAGTCTTAGAAATTTCATAGCTTTGCTTTCCTAATCTGAACCCAAAAGAGCCCTATTTAGTGAGTCAATCAATATAGCTAGGCCATTATCATTCACAACACTTTTCTTTCAATAAGACTTTTCCATGGGTGCTAAGTCTTCTACAAAGGAAATACTAGAATAATTGGTACAGACGATGTGTCTACAAAGGATAATGCACCCTACTCAGGTGAAGAAACTTGTTGACCAGGGAGCATCATATTCACAAGAAGAAGCTCAGGACACTGAAAGGGGACAAAGCCACACCCTGAGGCTGATCCACATTCTTAACATAGCCTATTCAGTGTTTTGAACTAGCCTACTTTGCTTTGTATGATATGTCAAAATCAAAGTGATGGGCAATATGGGCGTTAACGATAGTCTGACCACGTGCATCAAGCACAGAAGGTGGCACTATTCATAAACAAGTGCAACCTTGACAGTCATTTATTTTCAAGACATTTTTCAAATCACTGGATGAACCACAAGGAGAAACCATGAAGTTTTCAATCGTGTTGTTCTTTGCACTGATGATGACCGCATTGGTGTGCAGTAAGTAGGCTATGTTCATTTATGGATATAGGTATGCCAGATAATTTCCTCCTCTTTCACTGAATTTAAACATTTTATTGCGTGCTCTTTCCAGATGTCTGTGCTGCATGTGAGAACGGGTGGTGTACATCAAAATGTGGTAGTGGTGAAACTGAGGATACTAGTTCATACTGTGGCGGCGGGAATGTGTACGTTGAAATTTTTAATTCAAGTTCATCCACATAAATATTGTACAGTATGTCCCTTTGTTTGTAACTGCTGACGTGATTTTTTCTTTTTTTTCTTTCATCAGATGTTGTGTCGCAAAAGAAAATGCTGTGTTAACCATGTTTACCAGGGCATGAAATAATAGACCTGAGAGATGAAGGTTAAGACAAAAGATATAAGCATGTGGAAGACCAGTGGGAATCCAGGAATATGTACTGTATGAATGCTGCTCTGTCTGTTTACTGCCAGTTTGAATAAAATCAGTAGAAGCATCCCCAGTTACATTTTAATGTGCTTCTCCTATCTCCTATTATGCAACCCTGAGGAAACCCTGGAAACCCTGAGGTATATAAGTTTATGTCTGTTTAGGGTAAGTCTATTTGTAACCAAGCATTTAGTTTCTTTTGTGTCGTCTGCATGATATCCTTCATGTTATGTATGAATTTGACCAAAGTGAAAGGACCTCTGAGTGCATTTAGAATGCACCAAATTACACATTTAGGCTTGATTAAAAAAAAAAGGCATTAAATACAATCAACCATGTAATATTAATTTGTAAATTGGAAAAGTATGGAGTAAGAGGAGTTGTTCTAGATTGGATTAAAAGCTATCTTAACGGGAGAAAGCAGTTTGTGAAGTTGGGTGACTATTGCTCATCAAACCTGGACATTGCTTGTGGAGTACGTCAAGGGTCAGTACTGGGTCCAAAATTGTTTATTTTGTACATTAATGATATCTGTAAAGTGTCTAAACTTCTGAAATTAGTCCTGTTTGCGGATGATACAAACATCTTCTGCTCAGGAGATGATCTCGCTGAGCTTCTGAAGGATCTTACTGGAGAAATAATTAAACTAAAAAACTGGTTTGATTACAACAAATTATCTTTAAACCTGACCAAGACAAAAATCATGCTATTTGGGAATGGTAAAAGAAATGTGAAGTTAAGATTGAAATAGATAAGGTGGAAATAGAAAGAGTGTATGAAATCAAATTTCTTGGAGTAATGATCGATGATGTAATCGGTTGGAAATCCCACATAAAACCTGTACAAACCAAATTATCGAAGAGTATTGCTGTAATAAACAAAGCAAAGCAGGCTTTGGATCAAAAATCACTCCACACTCTTTACTGTGCACTCATTTTGCCATATCTAATGTACTGTGTTGAAGTTCCAAACAGCTCAGGTAATGTACAAAGCAAAAAACAACAAACTCCCAAAAAATATTCAAAAATTATTTAATGCAAGACAGCTCTGTTACAATTTGAGGGGCAAACTGAATTTTGACAGGTTCAGTAATCGAACAACCAGAAAAGGTTTCTGTATTTCAATTTGTGTGTGTTAAACTGTAATTTGAATGTGGAGATCAAGCAATGTACAAGCTTGAATTAGTTTAAGAGAAGATATAAACAGATGGTTCTCCAGAGTTACAGTCATGAAGATGAGTTCTGACTTTACATTAATTGATACAGATGAACTGATAAAACAGATGGATAGACAGACTACATATGGCTACAATGTGGAAGTGTGTCTGTGAGAGTCGGATGAATGGGAGGGCTAGGGGTAGTATTAGGAATAATTGTGTACGGGTATAAATGTATTGGTGTGGTTGTGTATGCATATGTATTTGTAAATATGTAGATATGTAAAATGTGAAAATGAGCTCGAAGGGTCTTTTGTGCCAGGATTTTGAGGAAGCAGGTAGTTTTGAGTTTTGATTATGATTTTGACCTGTAAATACTGATTAGAGAAAAGGGGTGGGATTGAAGAAATTTTTACTTCTTTCCACCCCGTTTCAAATATGTAGTGAGATTAAAAAAAAAAAAAAATCTCTCTTGCTGGGTGCCCAGGCGGCCGATCAGTCCTGTTATTGCATTAATGCATGTTGCGATTGCTGCTTTGTACTATATATTGTTTTGTGTCCATCGTGCATTATGCATATTTGTTGCATGTACGTTTCATTACATGTTTGAAATAAATTTACCATTCATTCATTCATTCGCCTTTTTTGTGAGGCATCTTGATCTGGCATTGTTAAATTCACTGAGATATGCTTCTGGGGCCTGAGAAATGCTTCTGGACCAAAGCAATCAATGCAATTCTTTTTTATAAAGTTATTATGCTAGTTGTCATATAGACTTATATATAATTACCATATTACTATGTTATTGTATTAACTGTAATAGTAGCTATATAATACTTTCTCCTGGTTGTTTATCTAAAATATCCCAAAATCACTCTCTGTATTGTTTTAGCAAAAGATAGGCTACCTTATTCCTTCAATTACAGATGTTGGCAAAAGATTGGTGGCGGTCGAGTCTTCAGAATGATCTGAAATCCATGTTCATACACCTTGACATTGACACCTGGTGGCCTGTTGGGCTAGCAAAATTTTGACATTTAGGTCAGGGTAACTAACTGATATGAGCCAAGTGATGACGAGGGAGTTTTGAACCACTCATTAGAGGTTTTTTTGGCAGGCTGATGGCTTGCAACAACATCAACAAGAACAGTAAACAGAAAGGTAGTATGGCCATTGGTTGATTTCTGATTTGGTTTGAAAACAGATTTCTAGCCAAATATTTATACTGTGAATAACACACCTCAGTGTTAGTTAGTAGTTCACTTCAGTAGTTCAATAGTGAGATAATTGTATTATTTTGGGAACAGACAATTTGGAAAACCCCGTCAGCTCAGACTGGACTGTTTGAGGTCCAGTTTGGCTGCCCTTGCCCAGTTGCAAGTTTAACACCTTGGACCTATTTTTATATAGCCTAGTCTACTACCCACTGCAGGCGAATGACGCCAGACAAGAGCTGGAGTCTAGGAGGTGCTCTGACCTGTCTAGCCATCACAATTTGGTCATTTATCTCTAACTCAAATCCTCATTCTTGCCTCATTACATGTGAACAAATCAGCTTTAATGACATGTAAAATATATGCCTAGTCTAGGCCTACATTCCAACTAATTGAAGAGTAATCCAATCAATGATGAGAATTTAAGGATAAATCCAACATAACTTTAGCCTGACATAGCCCGCCCATAATACGAATGTTCATCCGTATCCATGGTCTGGGAACGGTCCTCTGGGGCGTGTTTACATCGGTAGAGAGTCTACCAGCCAATAAGCGAAGCTGATTAGACGAGCTGTGCAATCGTTTCAAACCAGAAGTGAATGCCCTCCCCTCCGCAGTATAATCGCGTCAGGTTAAAGAACCCCCAGACCATGAATACGGATGAACAGCAGTATTATGGTCGGGCTATGTCAGGCTAACATAACTTCACTTCCTCAAAAAATCGAAGTACGCTGTAAAATAACAATTTGGTAAAACAAAAAAATAATAATTTGTTCGAAATTATTTTCCATTTACCCTGATCTGCCCCGATCTTCAAAATAAAATTTGTGTTCCTCTGACCTCGTACCTTTGACCTTTTACGTATAAGAAACGTCATACGTAGAGCAGGATGTTTACTCTGATTAAAGATGGGTCAGGCATAGCCAGCTAGCTTACCTTCTTATCTCGTTTGTTTTGTTTTATTTTATTTTTCCCTGTATTTTTGTTGTTGCTTCGGTTATTATCTAGATAAATGGAGATCCTGGGTTTACCATGAAACACCGGGCCCAGCATGACAGGTATAATTTTCTATTAAAATGTTTGAACTGCTAATGCACAGCCAACCTTGCGTGCAAGTTAACGTTAGCTTACTGGCTAGTGTCATTTCGGCTCTGGCTTAGTGCATCGTTGGCAACTAACATAGACACTCTACTAACATGACACACTCCTGTATAAATACACTTAAAATAAGGCAGCATGCTATGCTTAATCAACATATTTTTCCTGCTAACCTGCAGTTACTTCACACGAGACAAGCTATGATGCATTGCATTGGATAACTTAGCATTCATGTGTCTAAATGTCTGGCTTTTACTTGCTTCCTTGCTCGAAACTCTCTTGACAGCCTCTTTACGATGTATTATTAATGTCAAACGGTAAGGTGCTTTAATATAATTTTATGTCAGTAGACTGTTAAATCAGGACACTAACTACCTTGTCAGGTAATGCCGACTGAGTTGACGTAGCCAATGTCTCATGTACAGGGATTATATGACAGACGTTATCTTTGTATCACTCGACATTTTTTATCCATTTTGCCCTCAGCGGAAATTCCTACGAGAACCGAAGATCGCTGAAACTGAGGGAATCTCCCATTGTAATGCAGACGAATTCATCAGAAACGCACACTCCCTCAGGAAATGGCTTATCCCTAACACTGCAACCTGAGCGATTACCAAGAACACCCAATACGGATGGTTCATCCAACCCATCGGAACCAGGTGATGTCCGCATCTCCATGACTGGTTCAGCGGCAGGACCTAGTGGGAGACCTGCATCTCGGAGAGCCCGAGTTGGTTCTCACAGCCACTCACATTCCCATGCGCACAGCCGCCCCCATCCTCAACATGAATCCGAGAACGAAGCCATGGATTCCGACGTGGAGAATGGAGAACCGAGCTCGTCATTCTCCGAATTTCGTTACCTCTTTCGCTGGATTCAGAAAAGTCTACCATTCATAATCATCCTCTGTGCTAAACTTATTATCCAGCATGCTTTGGGTATGTATAATTCGTAATTACTGTTCATAACATGTTAGTTGTGATCAAAACATTGACTTATCATACTTATTAGTACATCATATGTCAACTAATATTCTGGATTCTTTGTAGGGCTTGCTGTTGGAATTGGCTTGTTTACAACGTTTGTGTACGTAAACAAAAACATTCAGACCCAGGTGTTTCTTCAGGTAAGTTGAAAAACAAACTTTTTTGACAGAAGTAGCCTTAATCATCTTTATTATCTTCTATAAGTAATTTAAGATTTTTACATTGTTCTAGGATCGACGGTCAAAGTTCCAGTGTGTTTGGCTATTGCTGTTTCTGATATCTTCCACACTCCTCTTATACTACAGTTTTCTCAGCGATGCACTTTACTACTGGTGAGAAGAGAATTAGTAATAAAGATAATATGACAGTACCGTTTTTCATTGAGTCCTTGACTTAATCTTTTCTGCCATCATGTCATTGTCTCTGTCATTTTCTTACCTCCACAGTCTCATTTTTATGAACCCAAGTATCGAGCCCTTGGGTTTCTGGGAAGTCTTATGGGCTGTGGGGGTGACCAACTTTGTTGTGAAGTTCATCTTTATGGGATTCAAGTGCCTTATTCTGATGCTTCCCACCTCTGTGGCTGCATACAGGACTCAGGTAGGGATAACCAACAAACAGGCCTGTAAAGCAAAAAAAAAAGAGAAAAAAGTAGCCTACATACCACCGCCAAATACCAATAACACCTGGCTGACAGTCATGCTGTCAGGCCTGTTGATGAGTGTCTGTGGTCCAAATTTGAGCAGAGATTTAATCGGCGGCAGCAGCCTGGTATTGTTGTTCTTTCTCTGAAGAAAGCTCAGTGTGCATACATCTCTTCAAATACTTAACCAGCATGAATTAGCTCCATAGTTGGGTAAAATTGTCTTACAAACCACTTACTAGTTCTCAGTAACACCATTGTCAACATTACTGCGGTGTACTGTATATGGTAAGTAGCTTAAAGATTTTCTAATGTCACTTTCACTGGCTCTCCAACAGGGGAAATGGTTCATGATGACTGAGGAGGTTGGGCAGGTGTACCAGACATTGGTGCCTCTGCCGGCCTGGTTTCGCTATCTGGTGACCTACCAGGAAGAGGACGGTCGCACTGGTTTGACCCTAGGCATCCTGCTTGCTTTGGTCTACCTCATACTGAAGGTAACCACAGATTTCCTCAGAGGGACACTCTGATCATACATTTTCTCGATTGTTACTGTGCGTTCAGAGCTCAATGGTGTTTTTTTGCCCCCAACGGCACCTTCCAGGCAGCACAGCCTAAAAGGCACTACCCTTACCCTATTCCTAACCCTAAATCCCCCCCAACCCTCATCCTAACTCTAAACTGAGTGGCGTAGTGCCTTGAAGGCAGCGCTGCCTGGAAGGCACCGTTGAGGGCAAAAAATACCAAAGACCGCGTTCAGACCAAGAGCGATTCAGGCGACATGGGTGACGGAGGTAATTGACTTTGTATGGAGATGGGCGATTTCGGCGACAAAAGTGGCAGGTGGGCGACAAAACCTGGGCGATAAAATCAAGTTAAACTTCGTTTAACTTTATGTAATGAGCTATGATGCGGTTGGGTAACTACCAATCAGAATGTCGACTTACCGGTGAGATGCCTGTAGAAAAGCAAGATCGAACGTTTGAATGCTAACGTCATGGGCAAATTTGCCGTTTTGATTGCTGTGCTCAAGCGATGTTTCTTGGGAGTCTTCGGCGACTCTTGGCAATTTATCGCTTGCGGCTTGAATGTACAGTTATGCTGCATTTCCACAACGTGAACCTTTTCAACAAATGTCTCTCTCTCTCTCCCTCTCTCCCTCTCTCTCTATCTATGTCTTTTTCTTTTCAGCTTTTGGGATTTTACGGACAATGGGGTTCTCTTCAGAAAACAATCTCCATATTTCTCAGCAATGAGGTACTGTCAGTGTTGTTATTGCACAATAGAATGTGTGGTGGTGGTGCATTTCTTGCAATAAGAAGCACCATCCAGGTTCTGTGTTCTGTGTTTCATTGGTACTCACCCTTGTTTACCTCTGTTCTACAGCAGAGCGGCGCCCCTGCCACCAAGAGCCAGTGTACAGACACAGGGGATGTTTGCCCAATATGTCGGGCAGAGTATCGGGAGCCGAGAGTTCTCCTGTGTCAGGTATAGAATCGCACGAAACAGAGACCTTTATTAGAACTGTGCATTGTGCCAATAGATGAAATTTGACAAGACACTTAAACACAATCATACACACTTGTTGCATTATCCATGCAAGTCAGTGTAATTGATTGAAATTTTACATTACTTATTTTATTTGTTTGTTTGTTTGTTTGTTTGTCTCCCACAGCATATCTTCTGCGAGGAGTGCATTGCTTTGTGGTTGAACCAGGACAAGACGTGCCCTCTCTGCAGAACGGTCATCACAGACAAAGTTCACAAGTGGAAAACCGGTGCCACCTCTGCTTACCTACAAATATACTGATAACACGAAAAACAAAGAACAGATGGATAAATGGATGGATGGATGGATGGATGGGTAGAAGGAACAGCAAAGGGGATGACAAACACGAGACAAAAAAGGCACCTCATTTTGTAAACCACTTGACTTGTGTGGTTGGGCACTAGGACAGAGTGCCATGAATGTGCAACTGTTGTTTGTCTGCAATACTCCTGGGTGCACAAAGGGGAACCAACCACCCCCACCCCCATCCTCACTCCCTGTGTTTTACAAGGGCTGCATTTCTGACTGGTTGATGTCAGTCTGGACCGGTCTCAGTGCAATTTGTACTCAGATGTGATATAAACAACCTCCCTGTTATTATTATTTTTATTATTATTATTATTATTATTATCATTACTATGAGTCCATTACTGCCTCTACCCTCCAAAATGGCTATATTATGTAGTGTAGTTTTTTAAAGTAATCATTCAGTGAGGGGTTAGTGGATTTGTGAAGTTCTTTTTTTTGTGAAACACATTCTCAGGCGCATATGATGTGGTTTCAAAACAAAACAAAACAAAAAAAAAAACATTTATGGGAGCTTGTCATCATGGTGGGTTAAACTATTTAGGGGAGCTTTTTGGAAGTTGGGTTATACCATTTAGAGGGTGTGTTTGATTTTTTGTTTGCTTCATGGAGTGTTTAAAAGCTCCTCTTTGGACCCTAACACCAGGATAACTCCAGGGGCAAGTGGTTCGCTTCTTGGGGAGGCAAAGAAGCAAGTGGTTCGCTTGTTGGGGACGCAAGGAATAGGTTATGTACGGTGTTTTATAAGGCTGGTATAATGATCCTACAAATCTCGCCTGATTTCCACCTTCATTTTTTTCACCTGTGATCAACTTTACTTATGATTGCCCATTTGTAATGAAACTTCAAGGGATCTCCTTTCCTAACAAATCTGACTCCTTTGTGTGCAGTATGTACAAACATGTAAAACACCTTTAGATGTGTGGATGTTAATGTGATTTATTTTTCTATAAAACAAATGCACTCACATGTTAAAAAGTAAAACCAAAGAGTTTAGGGAGATGATCTATTTTCTTACCATGTCCCAAGGTATAGTTGGATCATGTACAAAGTGTTTTTTTCCTAAATGATATATTTCACATTAATAAATAAAATGCAGTTGATTGATGTCATTCTTGTCTTTTAATTACCATTGAATCTTAAGTAAAATATTTATCCAGGTAACAGAATGAAACGACAAAAGATCAATATGAACATATTTTTATTCTGCAATTTACATCCATTCACTTTCGATATCAAAAGTTTCAAGGTCCAAGAGATTCATCAATTCAACATGACCGTCTTTCACACCAGTGTTATTGCGAGATATTTTCTTTAGATGCGCTTTCACGAACAAGCTTACTTGGCCTGTAAATAGAACTGGCTACAGGGTATGAAAGAAAATTCAGTCAGAACTTACCAAGAGTTATTCTTATTTTTTTCTTTCTTTCTTTTAACATACTACACACCAGTCAGTATACATCCAAGGTCTGGCCAGTTCAAGGCCTTTATTTATTTATTTTTTTTCTTCAAGCATCTTTGCTTATGCACAAAAGGCAAAGCTGGTGCCTCTTTCCCAAAAGCATAGTTGCTAACAAAGTCAGTAACCATTTTGGTTGCAATGCAATTTCCCATTGCCAACTAAGTTGCTAAATGGTTAGCAACTATGCTTTTGGGAAACAAACCCCTGATCCATCATCTGAATAGTTTCACCTGGGCACTGAAACCCCAGTGGTGCCTCTGCATAGTGCATTGTCGAACGGCAGCCGGTAAAGAGCGCCTTAAACATGGAGAATTGAAGTCAACCCTAAGACAGACACTAGCGTGAGAATTAAAGGTTAATAACAGGTTTGAACTGACAATCAGTCAATTAGTCACTTCAAAAAAAAAAAAAAAAAAAAAAAAGATCTATGAAACATAGACAAAACTATATACAAATTAAGATTCCCATGGTGAAAAGTGAGGTGTTTTGTTTTGAGTGCATCATCATGACACCCAAACACAGAAGGCAAGTGATGTGAGTTTGTGTTAAGACCAATCCTCAACTCTCGCACAATGCAAATGCAAACTACAGACGTGGAGTTGAGTTCACACAAGAGTTTCAAATAAGGGTCCTGGCATCTAGCCTAACCAGTTAGCAACTTAAGTTAGTTGTCAATGGCAAATTGCATTGCAACCAACATAGTTGCTAACTAAGTTTTTTTTTGGAAAACAGACCCCTAGTTAAGACGGCACCAGCCGCAACACTGGTTACCTCAAGTCAGTGTCCCGGGGTGTCTGATCCCACCACCGAGAGCCCCTTTGCAAGCGTAGCTATTTGATGAAGTGAAGGTGTATACCCACTGGAGAATTGTTTCACTAGTTCATCTGCTTACCAGAAAGTACAGAACCATATGGAAGTCCTGACATCTTTAAAGACAAATTTAATTTACAACAGTGATATTGATAGGTCAACAGCAACAAGTGTGTGACTGTGTGTGTGTGTGTGTGTGTGTGTGTGTGTGTGTGTGTGTGTGTGTGTGAGGGGATAAGGTTTCCCCTCTACTGTCCAATCATGTCAGCATTAAAGAGTATTCATTAAACAGAGGAAACAAATCAAGCCAGGTCCTATGCACCCCAGCGAAAAAGCTGCCCCCCAATTAAACAGTTTCAACCAATCGTCAAGCTAAGAAGAGGTGGTGGTGGTCATGCCTGAACAAGATTGGCTCTAATTCAAGCATAGTGGAATGAGTGAAAAGTGTTGGAAAGCTTTGGACTTGGTGCAAACTGCAGAGAAGTACACTGCGAGAGATCATCATCAACAGCACAAGACACAAACCAGTGCAACAGCAACACTGAAGACCACAGACAAACTACAGAACCTACAATCCTCATGCCTACATAACACTCAATACCTGAAACCAACTGTATCCTCGCCATTCCAGACCCAACAGGACCTAGACTACATTTCAGGAGCAGCCCCAGAGAATGTATGTATCTTATTGTTTATTTGTTGTCTTTGTACGTCTCTAAAAACCAGGCATCTCTCTCAAGGGAGACAGAGAAATGAAAAGAAAGCAAAAGATAGCCATGCTACGCTAACACTGACTGACTTAATAGACAAAACTTGTTAGTTGCATAGTGCAGGAAATACAGCTGTCGAATGGCACTTGATTAAAAAAAAAAAAAAAAAACACACACACACACACACACACACACTTTAAAACAAACATCAAACTTCAGCTCGCCTTTTAGACATACAAAAACAAAAAACACATCCCAGACAGGCAGTGCGAAGACTTTAAAAGCTTTGGAGTGCTTTGGAGTTGTGTAGTGTGACACGTGTGTGTTCGTGCGTATGTGTGTGTGAGTGTGTGTGTGTATGTACTCCCACCATGAGCTATACATGATGTGAATTTTAACCAGGTTGAATTACAGTTTAGGACTAAGGACGTTAGTTCTGGAGTTGTTACAATGCCCTTGTTCAGTAGCATGCTGCAAGTTTGGTTCTACCAACAAATCCCAAATAGGATTGGGGTGCCTGACAACTGTAGAGAGAACTGTAGCCTGAAATGAAATGCAAACTGATAAACATCACACATGCATTTTGTTTTTTATATAAAAAGTAAAATTGAATAAATAGTAATTAAAATGACCCAAGTTTAAATCATGAACAGGCTAGTTTTCAGTCGAGGCTTGACTATTTGGACAACTGCAAAGACTGAACACCGGAAAAGCTGTCTGATTACATTAAATATAAGTCATACTGAATTGTATGAAGACGATTCAGTGGGGGGAAAAAAAAAATCACATGATGTGAAATGACAACAGCAATTTACTCATCATGTCTTTAAAACAATACATCACAATGTTAAACCCCAGAGTTGGGTTTAATATCCAAGTGTATGCCTTTGAAGTACAGCAGACAAACCAGGAGCAAATACCCACACTAAATTTGCCACTTTACCTGATTAACAATTTAGAACTGATGAGTTTAATCCACCTGTTCCGACTCCACTTGAATCCAAGGAAGCCTTACTTTCCTGTGTTTCCCGTACGTAAACACTTGGAATTACTAATTTATCCATCATCAGTCATAATGGTGCCCTACATGTTCATTTAAGCCATAAAAAAAGTTGGGGTGCTACAGTGGCTCCCCACCACCCCAAATGAAAAGATCTCATCTTATGGCTTTTCCCAAAACTCAGTCAGTCCAAGATACAGCAGCAGGTCAGGTTATCACTGACACATACAGTAACAGACATTTATGACAAACACTCTCTTGCTCTCTCTCACACGCATATACACACAAACACATTCTCACATCTCATCTCGCAGTGACCGCAGCTTCTGCTTGCATTCTTAAAGGAATAGTCCGTCTTTTTTTTTTTTTTACGGAATTGGGTTACCTGGAGTTACATATGTGGGTAAAAGCATTTTGGTCTAGGTGCATGTGTTTTCCTAGTCTGGCAACTCCAATTTTAGCTTTAGCTTAGCATAGGCGCTGGAATGTAATGTTGCCAAAGAGTAGCTATCTGGCTACTTTACATTCCAGCGCCTATGCTAAGCTAAAGCTAAAATTGGAGTCATACATGCACTGAGGGCAAAATTCTTTTACCAACAAATGGAACTCCATGTAAGGGAGAGAATAATTCATTTTCATATAAAGGTGGAGTATTCCTTTAACACACAGCCTGTGTAGAATCACACTTGGGAATTCTACAAAGAACTGCCTTTTGTTTCCACATGGTTCCAGGTTCCAGGCTCTACACATAGTTCTTACATGACAACAGAAAAGGTCCATCTTTAAGAGCAAGAATACTGACCCCGGCAGCTATTGGTGTGGCTAAATAACGAGGTCGTAGAACAGAAATGTAAGAGGTAGGCTGAAACAAAGTCACAAGTCTTGAATCCTTGAGGGTTCAAAAAGGAATTGTGGGTATACAGCATTCAATATCAACAATTCATAATAAAAAGGTGTTTGACTTTCACCTGCACAAGCAAAAACCAAAAGACTCGTCGATTGAACACTTACATTCAACCAGGCCAGTGCTCTCATCTCTCAAACTTATAGTTTTCATACAATAAAAATCAAGAAAGCCTTTAAATTTGCAACCCAGAAAATCATGACTCCCGGCATAAACTACCCAAGCGATTACCCTGGGAATTGCGCATACTTTTCAATACTGTGTTTGGGAGTGTTTTCAAGTCTTCATTTCAAATAACCCTCAAAAAAGGTATTTAAAGCCAGCATACATTCTACAAAAAAAGAAAGGAAAAAAAAACAAAAAAGCGACACAAGTAAAGCGCATTGATCGCATTCTAACCCATCATCAAGAAATATTTGGAAAGCGATCTACTGTATGGGATGAAACCGCATGAAAAAAGTTAAAAAAAACAAAACAATAAAAGGACAGAAAAAAAGCAGCGTTTTTCTTCTTCTTAACCACCAATATCCATGTCAATGTTTACAAAAAAGAAAAAAAAAAAAAATTGTGGTTTTGATTTGCGTTTTCTACCAACTTAACATGATAGCCCAGGCCACATAACCAAAATAAGGCAGGAGTGTTAGCAGTTTCCCTCTTTTTCTTTCTTAAAACAGCCCATGGCCCCTCTTGCCTTCAAGCGATAGACTCATGACAAAGTGATTTCGTCCAGTGTGATCTACATGCGTTTCGTCGACTGTCAAAGCCTTCCACTGAGCGGCAGTGTGTGATGTGTCTCGGGCTGAGCCTGTTGGAGTGTTTAAAGCACCAGTAATCAGAAGCTAGTTTATTTTTTAGTTTTTGTTTTTTTTTTCCTCTCTTTCTTTCTTTTTTTTCTTTTTTTACTTTTTTATCACACACACGCACGCACACACACACACAAGCACGCAAGCACACGCACTGAACACCAGGGGCCTTCTTCCTTCCAGCGCATTCCGTCAAACGTTGCCAGCGTGTGCAAAGCGCAAAAGGCAAATAAGAGAGACCCAGAGTCTGTGGCACGCTGGAATTTTTCTTCTTCTTCTTCTTCTTCTTTTGCCTGCCACATCTCCATCGTGCAATTTGTGATGGGAGCAAGACAGACACGCCTCCTGGTGAAGTTTCTCCCTTTCCGGCCAACTCATTGGTCGATTTGAGGGGGGGGGGGATAATAATAATAATAATAATAAAAAAAATAATAATTGAGAGGTTGGAAGTGTCAGCAGCACACGTGGGTCCTACTGTGTAATTCCGTTAATGTTTTTTTTTTCTTTCTAAAGTGTCTTTAGGTTTAAAAAACAAAACAAAACAAAACAAACAAAACAAACCCAAAATAACTGGTGGAAGAATAAGTCGCTAGGAGCGTCCAGTAGGTTGAGTGGGTGAGCTGCAGAGCTGAGCCGTGTGTCATAGGTTCATGCGGAGGTGCTCTGGCCGCTTGGACAACATGGGGTAGGCCTGCTTGCGGAAGGAGCCCACGTCGCCACCCAGAGGCTGGCGGATGGGTAGCGGGGCGGACGCTTCGGTGGAGTTGTTGCTCACATCCATAGGTTGCACGTCCATGGGTTGCTCGCCACCAGGGGACAGCAGGGCGGACGAAGAGGAGGATGAAGAAGCGGCGGTACCGGGAAGAGGGGGGCCCCTCGGCCAACAGTCACCCCCAGCAAACTTCACGGGACTGAGAGAGAGGGGGGAGAGACAACACATTGACATCTATACACTAACACGTCTATACATACAAAAGCTGTAATCCATACCTAGCCTACTGTACAATACTAGTACTATATGTAACAAAGACTGCTGATGCCTCTAGGCTTATTGCTATCCTTAAAGGAATACTCCACCTTTTTATGACAATGGATTATTCACACCCTTAGTTGGAGTTATACATGTGGGTAAAAGGATTTTGGTCTCAGTGCAGGCATTTTCCTAGTCTGGGAACCTCAATTTTACTTTTTTCTTAGCTTCAGCTTAACACAAGCAGTGGAATGTAAAGTAGCCTAATAGCAACTCTTTGGCAACATTACATTCCAGCATCTGTGCTAAGCTACAGTAAAGCTGAAATTGGAGTTGCCAGACAAGGTTTTGCGTTGTACAGATATGTAACCTAAAAAATTACTAACATGAATGAACATGAATTATCAACATGAAACCTAAGTAGGCTAGATGTCCATTCATTCACTTTCATCTTGTTAAAATACTCTCCGGTCTGCTTCTACGGCCAGTGCTGATCCAGACTGACATTTTCGAACTGGGTGTCCCTTTTCCGTGAAAAACGATGTGCAGGAAAACAATTACCTCACTGGTGTCCGTGGGCTTTCCAGAAACTTCCGTGGGGACCGGACTTTTGGCTCGAAGCAGAACTTCTCCTTAATGTTCTCAAGCACGGATGGGGCCACATACGTAAAGCCCTGAGGAGACAGACCACAAAAAACGAAAAAAAAAAAAAAAAAAAAAAAATTAGAGGGGCTATTTAGGCCAGTCGGTGGTTGGAACCACTGAAGAAAATCCACAAGGACCAACAAAGAAATCATACGGTGCATAGTAGAGGATGAGCAATGAGAAAAAGGATAATGTGAAAACAAATCACACTATTTGCCGTAAGAAAGGTCCATTGAAAAGGATGGGGGAGAAAAAAAAAATTCCACCACACACACACACACACACACACACACACACACACACTACACCACAGATGAAAAACATTAACCATTTCTCGTAAGAAAGACATAAAAGAAGACCAGCTGGCCTTCAGAATAAACAAACTGTGGGAAAAATGAGACGCTCACCAGGAAGACTTGGTTGGCACTTTCGCTGAGAGTGGAATCATCGGGGCTGTCCACCGGGGTCTGGCTGGTGAATTTGGAGTCAAACTGACTGACGTCGTCTGCTGATTGCTGTCAATAGCAGCAGAGCGTCAACATTGAGCAAAAAATGAAAAAAAAAATGAAAAAAATCAAAACCCACGAAGTTTCAAACAGCAAATCTAAAACAAATCCATCTCAGTGATGTCTGACTAAGCAGTCACATGGGTCATGGGTAACACTTTATATTTAGTCTGTATCTATAAACCATCATCAGAACATTTCATAGATTCATTCATTCAAGGTTATTAAGTAGTCATAACTTACAATAACAATAATTGACAAGTGGCTATAACTATTCAAAATTAGTAATGATGACACCGCAAAGTGCTATAATGCATTGTGATGCATCATGTTCGGCTTATATGTATGTTACAACGTCACAACAATTTCCTAACTGCAGGCATGAATACTATTGAATAGCTGTGTCAACTTATGACAATCATTATGATGCATTATTAATACTTTATAACCTTTTATGAATGTGTTTATAATGCTGTGACCCTGTACAGGGACTGTAGTAAATGTTAGCTTACCAGGAAAGGTTTGAATGGAGGTTCAACCTTGCGGGCGAGAAGATCATCCCAATTAATTTGCCTGAAGAAGGGATGGGCCTGAACAAATGCAAAAAGAAAGAGACATTTCACGTTAAACGTTAAGAAGTTTTAAGTAAGGGATAATGGTTAATGAACTCAATAAGGAACTTGTGAAGCCTCCACCAAGGTCGTTATTTCGGCACACTTGGTGTACACCTATATTACAATAGCGGTGGTTATCACTAACAACTGATTCCATTGTTGCTGATAAGTTCAACTGCTGTTTACTATGGTTGTCATAATTACCATTCAAAAAACATTGATCGCCAGATGTACATAAGTGTGCCTTATATAGAAATAGCACACACCATGCCAGCTAAACAGAAATCAGTATTCTATTTTTTGGGTGACAACAAGCATGCAACAATCATACAAAGGAAAGAAAACCAAAAACATTGTGTGTGTGCATGAGTGAATGAATTCATTAATTAATTATGTGCGTGTCTGTGTGTGTGAGAGCGTGTGTGTGCATGCATGCTTACCTGCACTTCTGACGCATCTCCTGGCCCAGCACCTAACCGCAGGGATGCGTTTCTCTTTAGCAGCTGTAGAAAGGGGGGGAAACATGAAAGAACCAAAACAAAAACAAACACACGACATTTACTGGCAAGCCCGGGCATTTTGCTGACTCAACATCCAGCTGTGAGAGTACTGGAAGACTCAGCATCACATCAGGATACTGAAGATATACGAGAAGTCACCGTAAGCAACATTAACCCAAGCAGAATCTTATGATAGACCCCCCACCCCCACCCTCTCTCTACCCCTCTGCTCTTGAAGCCATGTGCTAATTCGCGAGAACTGTTTATGGCTTGGTCCGAACCACCTATATCTGTTTTCCATTACAAAGTGAGGATTTTTTCCCCCCTTCTCCTACTGGTGAACAAGCGACTTGATGACTCAAGGAGAGCCATTTGCCAGAAAGTGCACTGGGTTCAAATCTTGGATTGCGTACATTTTTTTTTCTTTCTTTCTTTAAATGCTGATCTATTTTCCTGGCTTTTTGCCTTTGTTGTAATAGGAGAGTGAAGAGAAACAGGAATTGAGTGGGAGAGAGAGATTGAGTTGGATCGGGAAATGACAGTAAGTCAAACTAAGAGCTGAATGCCCTGACTCACCTGCCTGTTTATGGAGCAAGCATTGTACCCAGATGAAGTACCCACTGAAATTCACATTGTGGGCGAATACACATTCACAAGTGGGCACATTTCTTTCTTTCTTTCTTTTTTTTTTTGAAAGATATTTTTGGGCCTTTATTGGACAGGACAGTGCACAGAGACAGGAAATGGGTGGGAGAGAGAGATGGGGAGGGATCGGGAAATGACCACAGGTCATAATCGAACCCAGGTCCCCGGATTTATGGTCTGGCGCCAACTGAGCCACAACGCCCCCAAGTGGGCGCATGTCTTTGGGAAATTGATGGCACTACACAGTTGAAACCTTTTTTTTTTCTTTTTTTTTTACAAAACTTTTAGATAGTGTTCAGTGTGGTCTAATAAATCTTACTTCATCAGTGATCACTCACCTTTTTCAGAAGATCCCTAGCCTCGTGCGTGAGGTAAGGTGGAAGATTGAGTTTGCACTTCAAAATCTTGTCAATGGTCTTCTTCCGGTTTTCACCAGTAAACGGTGGCTGAGTAAACAAAAATGAGAGGTCACTTCATTAATATTCCCCCATATGAAAGATGAGCTTTACTTTCATAGAATTATTTAGATTGAATCAACCAGTAGCCCTGTTGTCTATAAGTATGCAAGTGAACAAATTTTGTGCAATACAGACCACAGGAATGATAGTGAAAAAAACTTGAAGCTTGAACTTTTCTTCCATCACAGGGTGGTGGGTACGAGTGGCGGTGTTACATTTGCACTGCACTTTTAGAACACTACAATGGTTGTATGCAAATTCCATATCTTCAACTAGTAGGCAGTGATGGCCGTGCAAGGATGCACATTTAACTCAAAACATGCCATTTATCAATTCTCACTTCTATGAGGGTGCAATCAGAAGAAAACGTTTGAATTTTAGTTTAATCCTACTTTAATCCCACCTCTTTATATCTCAAGGCATATTTACTCCCACAGTCATGTTGGTACGCCTGAAATCAAGCATGGTGCCTGAATACTATCAGGCCTGAGACCAAATAGCGGAACGCCAACTGGTAAGGGCATGACAGTTTCACTTTCATATGCCTGCGTTGTTTAGCTTAGCTGCAAATTTGTACACTTAGGCTATGTTGTACCAAATGCTGCCGTTCTGATACCCAGCATTAGCAATCGGTAGCCTCAAAGAGCAGGGATCTGCTTGATCTGAATTGTTCTTTTAAGTACACAGGTACTGGAAGCTAAACCAGACAACACTAGTGCCAAGGACCAATGTCTGAGCTGCTAAGGGCCAACGGAAAATTAACCAATTACAATTGAACTACAGCTAACACCAAAATTACAATAATGCAACAACAGGCCCATTAAGTATAAGAAGATATCATAGTAGGCCACATGAAAGATTATGTCTCAAAAATAAATCTAAGAAGGAGCAGTCAGAAAGAGTGTGGAGTTTTCTTTTCCTTAATCAATTGATTGTCATTGTGGCTAGCACCTCACTAAGTTTTGTGTGTGTGTACTTCTCCACTCAAGACCACATGACATACACCAAAGGGGGTCGCAACTGGCCGCTGGTTGGCCACTCCTGATTAAAAGTCTCCTCCTCGTGCTGAAGTGTCTTGCTTGTACAGGATGCTCTATAATCATCCTACACCTTGTACTATTGGGAAAAACATCCCTATGATAGCCCCAGCCTACAACACAACAAGCCTGGCTCTGGTTACAGTTTGGCAGGACTCGAGTACTTACAGCTCCAGTCAGCATGTCGTACATCAGGGCTCCCAGGCTCCACCAGTCCACCGCCCTGTTGTGGCCACTCCGCATCAGGATCTCTGGAGCCCTGGAACATGGTGTTAGCGTTGCGTACACTGTTAGCGTACACTGTTTATTTAAGTTTTATATTTTATATGTTATATTTATATTTTATATACACACACAGTACACATGCATCCTCCTACATAGCAGGGATTCCCAAATTGTGGTGCACACAGTCGGCACTAGGGGGTGCATGAGATGAAAAGGGCAATGGTGAATATTATCTATAAGATACTATATACTGTTCTACACAAATCTATGCCTTCATGCATGCTCAGGATAATTTAATCTAAATTCGCCATGACAGTTTCCTGGATTTAGTCCTCTAAGTTTAGTGCATGTACTGTATACACTTAGCCTAGTAAATGCATGCAGGGCCTCCTGGGCAATGATTTCATCAAAAGTTTGCTAAACAGCTTTATGGATTTTGGGCTTTACAGCATCTCCATGCAGGTGAGTAA
>JAODXP020000020.1:8705398-8727898 GCA_027497455.2 Sardinella longiceps | reverse complement strand
ACTTTCTATGGGCAAGAGCAACAGAAGCGATAAGAGCGACAAAAGCTACCAGCGGTAAAAGTTCAGCGATTTTAGCGACAAAAAAAAACAACTAAAAAACGGTTAACTTTATGCAAATTAGCTATGATTTGTGTGTGTGTCACTCAGGTCACTCAGGTCACTGAATAAAAATTTGCTGGAAAAACCCTTTGTCAGAACAAAGTGTGGTGAAGCCGCTTTCTCCTACTATGCAGTGCAACTTTGGAACCAACTTCCAGAAGAAATAAAAAATGCCCCTACTGTTGACAGTTTCAAATCTAGGCTTAAAACCAAACTGTTCTCAGATGCTTTCTCTTAAAGTCCATTTATTTTGTCTATTCTGTATATTTTAAACTTTAATTCCCTTTTTTAAATTTTATTCACTTTATTCTTGCCCTGTCTACCTTTCACATGATTATTTTATGTCTTTACTGTGCTTTTACTTTTTACCAATTACTGTACTTGCTTTTGTTTTTGTACAGCACATTGAATTGCCTTTGTGTATGAAATGCGCTATATAAATAAACTTGCCTTGCCTTGATTTGTTTCAGCTGTAAAATCTAAACGCTGTGATGTTAATGGGAATGACAACAGGCACGTCATGAGCGATAGAGCGATTTGGACGAACACAGAAAATTTAGCAGCTGCTTTTTTGAGCTACAAAAGCGATTTTGTAGCTTTAGTAGCTGTTGGTGTGAACAGTAAGAGTGGAATGACGTACTGCATCTGCTCATAAAACTGCAATCTGTACATGTCCACTCACCGCTGAGGTACTCCAGGATGAGGTACAGCTTCCCACCCGTCTGGAAGGCATAGATCAGGTCCACGATGAACGGGTGCTTCACCTCCTCCAGGATGTTCCTCTCAGCTTTGGTGTGAGCCGTGTCCTTGGCATTCCGGACAATCATCGCCTGGTCACAACAAGAGGGGAAAGAAATTAACCAAAACAGTGGAGGATTTTCAACAGAAAGGGGAGTTAATTGTGCTCAAGCCTCTTGCCACACACGGAACAAGACATGAGAAAAAAAGTTCACTTCAAAAGACTACCCTAAATGCATCACTTTGTATAATATTCAGTGATTGCAAGAAATAATTTTCATAACAAGACACTGAGGCTTTTTTCTCTCAGAGTAAGGGAGTGGATTTTCCTTCTTTGTAGATTCACTTACAGCAATATACATTTTAGAAACATAAATCTGACAAATCTCAAAAGAAATCTCATTTTTTAAAAATGAATTTAGGTGTTCAGCATGTGGTGCCAGACAAGCAACCAATAGAAACAAGGCAATCCATCATAACAGATCTCAATCGTTCTCAGAAAGGAATCTCATGGAAAATCATGGAAAAGTTGGTTGAGTTTATGACACCCGTTTTTTCCTTCAGGCCAGTAAAAACGCCCAGTTTCATTTTCACACGGCAGCATTAGCGGTCTAATTACGGCCTTCATCTTGTAAGTCACAGACACGTGCTGAGGAGCAGTAATCCAAAGCTGGAATCCCAAGCATTCTAAGCATCCAAACACAACACTGTAACTGTTTCTGGATAATTGAGCCACCTCTGCACCACGCACACACACACACACACACACACTCGCTCAGCCACTCTCACACCTACATGCATACCCACCCACATCTAATGCTTTGCACATTAAAGTAACAAACCCCAATCAGGTATGCAAGAAACACAAGTAGATAGACGCATACATTCAGATGGTGTGGGCCTTTTGACTCAAAGTTCTGTGTAATTCAAACATAGTCCTGTTGTACAAGGCTGCTGCCTGCACTACATAGCAAGTGAAATGAAATAATTTGGAACATCAAAGACTGAACGTGAATGCAAATGTGAACGAGCACCTTACATGGAGTCAATGTAACATGCTTCATTCAAAATCAAAAATAAGATTGTGTGTTCCATTGACTCAACGCAAACTGCTTGTTTACTTTAGCAATGTTGTTTGAATTTGTTTCATTCCATTCACTATTTCCTGTAATGCAGTCAGGAGGCTTGTGCAACAGAGCTTTGCTTGACTTACTCCGAACCTTCGCTTTAAATTGCAGTAGGTTTCTGAGTTAGATGCTATTTAACCACTCCCTGTGATGGTACATTTGGCGTTTAGCCATCGTTACTTGCTACCTAGTGCTTCTGCTCATTATTACATTTTGCTACATCATTACATCAGTGGCGTTTTCAAGATGACATAACGTAACAAAGCGTTTAATACGCCACCCATAGGGATGAATGGGAACTGTTGCGTTACGTTACGAAACGTTACGACCCTATCCAAAAGCTTAGGTTTCCTCCATTGAAGGACACTCCACCAATCAGTGAATGAAGAGAGGGCAAGGTGTTTAAAGGAATAGGCCACCCCAAAATGAAATTTAGTCTCTTACCATATTCCCCTGAGTTGGACTGAACTGATGCCCAAGTGTTGAAATTCATTCAGCCCAGTGCTGTATCTGCCGTATCCAGGAAGCACAGCATTATGTCTTAGCTTAGCATAGAGCGCTCGTAATTTGGAGTCTTTGCATTTAGCAAAGTCGTTCTCAAAATAGTCATACTAATCGAGTACGGTCAAGATTTTGTCATAATTTCGTTATTTCACCGTGTACATTCAAACCGAGTACAAATGCCAATGCCATTATCGCGAAGGGTTTGCCTAGGAGTGACAAAGTCTTGGGACTATATTCAGGCGAAAGCACAGGCAAAGCACCGCTGATAGGCGTAAAGTCATCACAGCACCTGAAAAGTTACCGTAGTACTTTCTTTCTGGAGTTTTCAGGTGCTGTGATGATTTTACACCTATCAGCGGTGCTTTGCCTGTGCTTTCGCCTGAACTATAAGTCCCAGGACCTTGTGTATGGCAGTTCATACTAGCCTGAGCCAGGTTTGAGAACGACTGGCTAAACCTGGAAACTGTTGCCCAAATTACAGGCGCATCTCATGCGTAGAGCTAGAGCTAACGCTGTGCTTTTGGTTACGGAGAACCACGGGGCTGAATGAAAAACACTTTTGGTCAGTTATCCAACTCAGGGGAATATGGTAAGAGACTAAATTTCGTTTTGGGGTGGCCTATTCCTTTAATAGGAGGGCTGAAATCAAGGTTGCAACCAAAGACTTATGAATGACTGAAGGGATGCCCAATTGTTGAAATTCACAGGAAGTATCTGCCTACCAGGAAGCTAATATATGTCTATTGATAGAGGTTCCAATCCAGACTCTTTGCACACAGCGAAACCACGTGAAAGGGCCACACTACTCCAGTACGGTCCAGCTTATGACACAATGTGCGCTGAAGGCAGCTCTACTCAGTCACTGGACAGAGACGGGAAGGAAAGGAGAGGCTAAGACTTCTGGTGAAGGAGTTATATTTAGCAACACACTCTCCATGTGCCATCAAAGTCTTTTATCATCAACTTCAGGAATAGAACATTACTTAAAAAAAAAGAAAAAAAAAGAAACAAGAAAAAAAGCTGTGTTACACACGATAGCAACAGTAAATACAGGCCCATACAAACCATAAACACAGCCCCAACATTCTGCTTCTGGGAAAAGCACAGCAGTTGTCAATTATACAAATAAGGGCATGGAGGGCACATGGAAAAATAGAAAGAACAGCAATCAGGCAAGAGATTTCGAGGGAAACTATTAAATTCTTCTGGACCTACAGTGACTTGCTCATTAAAAGGCTGTATTTACTTCTCTGAGGTCGTGCCTGCCTTCACAAGCCCAGAATCCCCATCCCACTCCACACTGAAAGACTTCTATTTACCGCCATCAGGCTGTAAAGTTGTGTGGGGTTGGGAAAAGGAGCAAAATGAAAGTCTAACTGTTACTTCGTTCCCTGCTGACCTGATAGTAACGCTACTGTTAAAAGAAGAAACCCAGTGTAAATCAAGCCCTGTTGTTCAGACTCACCAAGTCCTTTAGGTAGAGAAAAGACTAAGAAAATTTGATACAGCATAGACCGAGCAATGAACCGCCAACAAACATGAGTTGATGTGAATGTGGCATAACAACTTACTTTCGAATTTCATTTCATTATGCCCCATTCAGACAGCATTACTAGGAATCGGTTGGTTAATCGGTCTACATACTGTGGTATCAAATTTTCTCCTCCTTTTTCTTTAGACAGCATTCACGTACCTGGAACAACAGGGCTATTGACTGATTCGCAGCAGATTTCTCCTTTAATCCCCTGGCATAGCTTCTATGCAAATGCAAAAGACAAGATTCTCATGTTCAGGAAGGGTGAACAGTGAGCCGTTGCCTCATTGACGTCATAATATTTCTTTTCAAGACCAACACCCATTGGTTCAGTGGAAATTCATGGAATGCATCCAACATTCAGAAACATCCATTTTGTTGTAGTGACGGTACGATCAGGTAATTATTCGATGATGCCTTCAGTATTACGTCAACAGAGCAAGTTATTTCAAAATGATTCCAAGCAAGCTGATGATCTTTTAAAAAAAAAAAAAAAAAACTACAGAGCATGCCATAAACATGCCATTCATGCCATAAACATTAGCTAGAATTGTGCATAAAGAAGTCCAAACCAAAGGTTATATCAGTATGTACTACTTTTGCAACTTGTATTGAGCTTTACTTTGTTAAAAATATTTACAACGACAAAGTCTTCAGAAACTGCATTCCTACTGATTGGCTTGCCATAGTACGTTTTATGCCAAAGCATGTTCTAGGACAAACACAAGCAACGGTACAGTCATTTTCCTCTTTCAAGGTTTCCAATATGTTCCCATCATGATTCACGTCATAGTCAAATGAGTTTTTAAACAAATTATTTCTCAATGTTAGAATGTTTACAGACCGTTTTGCAGCAGGCTTCGTTATTTTGTCTACCTTGTACCAAATTATGATGACCTTGTACCTACCAGCAGTACTTGGCAATGTGAAATAGGGCTACGAGTTGATTCACTCCAGACATTCACTTTAAGCCATAGCAAAGTTTACTACTACTATACTAGCATCCCAGTATATCAAGTTAATGTTTAATTCATTCTAACTTTACTTATATTTAATTCTTTATTTAAACATCTAGCAGATGCTTTTATCCAAAGCGACTGACATAACTAACAACTACTTCAGGGCCAGTCTCCGTCTCCCCCAGAGCCGGTCAGGGTTAAGCGCCTTGCTCAAGGGCACATCGATGGCAGCCAGGACTTGAATTCACAATTTCTAAGCTACTACCACGCTAGACAGTTCCTTTAAATGCTAGGATACCATCACCTCATGATATAACCTTTGTGAAAAAACAGCATGTTTGGGAATTGAACATTACAACCTCTCCGGTGTTGTTTTCATTTCAAATCTTCATATGTGAAGAGCGCTTTAAATGCCTATGACAGTCTCTGGTAGTATGTTGGCTGTAAGTGTGAGTTTTACATCCTGAGTTCCATCACAGATGTGCCAGGAGCCTGGCACCATCCCTCCCCATCTCCTATACTGTAGAACTGCTACAGATAATAAACTCAAAAGAAAAAAAAAAAAGAAAAAAAGAAAAAGAAACACACTTGTATTATACATACGTCCCATTTTTTTTCCTGTAGTAGTGGAACCAGGCCTTTTACCAAGCCCCCACCCCTCGCCCCATTAGACACTGAATAACTGAATACTGAATTCAGATGAACAGCTATTTGAGACATCCACCCTTATTATCAGATGCAATTCCATCTCATACAACCCATACTGAAACCACTTCCGAGCCATATTGACAGCGTGTCTCACCTCTATCATGTTAGATAGAGATAATGATAATAGGGCCAAATGTAGAAGACACAGAAATCCCCTAGTCAGGGCAGCTGTCATCTGGCCAACTAAACTTTCCCTCTGATGCTATGATAACACTGACAACTATGAACAATTTAGTTACCTTCTTTAGAACCTTCATGGCAAAGATTTTTCCAGAACCAGCACCTGACACCTTTCTGACTTGAAACACCTACAAAAAGAAAAAAAAGAAGACAAAAAAAGAAAAGAAAATTGTAACATGGTTGCTGGACAATGGAAACATCCCTAAGACAAAAACAAAAGGCACACATAGCAGAAGGGGGAGAATGAGAATGGAGCGAGACAACAAAAAGCAGTTCCACACCTTTCCATAGCCCCCTTTCCCCAACACTCTCAGCAGTTCAAAACACTCAGGGCGAATCTGCTCTGTGCCTTTGTTGACGCTGTCCTCAGAGATTTCAAATTTTTCACAGTCCTCCATGTCACTACGAAACAAAAGAAGGCAGCACAATGAAATTATAAGAAAAGAAAACAAGAATGCATGCTGTGTGGGTTTACCCTACTCCAAACATAATTCTGCATCAAGGTCAGAGGTCAAAGGCAAAAGGGCGAATAAATACTCACAACTCAAAGCTGCTGGACTGCTCCATACTCTCGCTGAGCTGAGTCTGAAAAAAATAATGAGGACAAAACAGCGTAGAAATGTTCAACTTGTAATATATATTAGAGAGATACACTAGATATACTTGTCTGGTTCGCAGTAGGCCACCCTAGAATCCCCTTTTCCATTGATAATCACTAACCAAATTATGTTGAAACCAACAAAGACAAATAATTGAGAATGTTTTGACAGAAATTAGGCTACTTTCTGTGATAGAAAGAGAAACTGGAGACAGTCTAGTCACTGCAATACCGATTTCATGCAAATAAATTGTCAGTCTTGAATTTCAGTATTCAACTGTTAATGAATCACTCATATAGGGATGGTATTGTCAATGAATAGACCTATTTCACTGATTCCTAGTCATATTTGATTGTCGCTAAGAAAGCCTATGGACATGTCTTTTCCTGTCTGCACTTCATCAACACAGTCCTCTGCAACCAATGTGCCACTGATCTTTCTTCACTTGTGAGAGTCAACACACTCCATGACATGTCAGAGTTTGTTGAAATAATTCACAAGTTCACTTTACCCCTCACAGAAAATAAGATAGAGATTTCCCCATCTTATGCAGTCCAGTTTGACTTGGCGTAGTAGCCCACCAGTTCTAACATGATGTCCACAGAACAGCAATGACATCTCGTTACGTTCAGAAAGGTAACTACAACACTGTACATTTAGCATTGATGGCATACCTACAGTACAACTCATACATGGGAGACATAAGCACGCAAACACAATTTTGGTTAGCAACACCGTACCAGAGCTGATAGGCAACAAATGTTCAGGACAACGTCTATCTATGGGTAGGTTTCAGTGACTTTATATGATATGCATATTAAAAGTTAGTGATTTTACATTTATCGCCGGTTGCAGAGTGCGTTTTCCCCTCGTAACGTTGACGTTAGGATTCTACTGGCTCTCTGCTCTGCTGCATCAACTTGACAGAGAACGTTTACATTATATTGTCCAAGACAGTCACCGGTTAAGTATTTTCAACAGATGTCACCTATACCATCAAGTAACAGTATCAGTATCAAGTAACTGTAATGAACTGGAGAAAAAATGGGTGGAAGTCCTTTGAAAATGGCCAATTCCAACAAATAAAATCATCAAATTAGTCTTCCGAACCAGCCCTGGACGCAGTAACGTTAGAGCTAACGTTAAGTTAGCTTGCGTAAAGTGAGTATCATAGTTACGAAGGTATCCCCTGGAACACGCTGTCTAAAACAGGGTCAACTATACTTGTCGTTAATGTTTTCTTGATCCTGTACCATTTACACTAGTTGATATTTTGATGGCAAATGTGTACCGGCATAGTTTAGTCTAAAGTTAATGTTGTATGCATTAGGTTAGCTTCCTATCATAGCTAGCTAATGAACTTAAGGGTATCGTTGAATCAGTGTTAGCCAATACTAGCTCTTTAAAATACCAGTGACGCCATGTAAGGATGGTGCAATGTTGACATGTTACACCAAACCTCCCTATTTTAGGTTACAGTGGCGTAATTCGTTTGCAAAAAGTTTGATTTCAGTTGGCATTAGATTTGCTTATTACACCATCTCAACACTGTTTGTGTTAGCTAGCGGGTAGTTGGCTAGCCATTAGCCTATGTAGCCAGCATTAGCTGTAGCGAAATGTGTTGCCTCTGGGCCCGCGCCTGTTCCAAGTCTGAGCGGTGCCTCTGACAAAATTCCTTACCCCATCCTCAAGCTCATCATCAGAGACATTATCCTCCGGCTGGTCCAGATCAATATCAAACACGCCTGCCATAGCTTCGGACTCCGATTGTGCTCTTCGGCTTAAGGTGCTTGTTCCTCGCCTCATGAAAATCTACACACTACCGCCATAACCGGCTACTATATGCCCCATGCGCACAGTACTCGGTAGCACTAGCAGTCAAACAAAATTCCTGAGAGGGAAAAAACAAAGCAACTCTTGACGCGCGGTTCTTGCGCGGGCGCATCATTCCTGCAACCATTTTTCGCATTTCTTTGCAACCAGTGCAACATTTCTTGCAACTGTTACATTTTGAATACATTTACTTTTACATACATAGATTTTATGTTACATTTTTTTCTCTTTATAAAGCGCATCTGCTGTGATTTGGCAAGAATAAACCTGTCAAGTAAACCTGTGCCTCAGAGTCGAAAAAATAATTTGGATTGATTTGATGAGGACTGCCTAAACAAAAAACTGGATGAAGATGTGTGAAGTAGGCTAGCCTATAAGTAGGCCTACTTTAAAGGTATTCCTATAGAACATGTTGGCCTATTGACCTTGGTGTGTCAGCTATAGGCTATATAAACCTAAAGTAGCCTACTTAAAATATGTTTGGTTTTCTTAAAAGTTCATATAACCTTTTCACACACTTTTCACTTTAAACCTTTGTAAAAAAAAAAAAAACAAAAAAAAAAACGACATCACCTATTCATTCTAATCGTCAGTCAAGGTGTAGTGCTTAAGTTGTAGTAGGCCTTCACAGATGCCTCTTTAGGTTCAAAATCCATCTTTCTGCATTTCTGCATTTCTGCATACTGTACGTCTTGGGGGAAAAACGAGCAGACAACTTGGACATCACAGCTGCAGCTACACTAGATGTGAACAAAATGTGCCCAGGAGATTTCACAGAAGTGTGTTTACCAAAATGTGTAAATATGTTCAGTGTTATTGTTTGGGAGGCAGGCCGCCCCTAAATATTTTCAGTTTAAAGATCCTGCATGTGTTTCATAAAAATACTGGATTACATTTTTTCTACCAGTGACCCAAGTGAATACAAAGGAGATATTATCTGTATTTTATCCAAAGTATTATGTGTTTATAAACCACATATTATCACAACTTCCCTCTTTAAATTTCACTAGAAAGTTTATTTATTATATGGGCATAGGCCTAACATTTATGCAACAACCATAATAATGTCCTTACACACGCACACACACATACACACACACATACACTGTGCACTAATAATGATCTGAATATGATCACATTTCATGATGTAGCCTGTTCTTTTTACTTTGAAGTAGTCCTACTTTGACATCAGCTGCAGATATTCAGTTTCAGTTTTGACAGTTCCTTATCAGAGTTTTGGACAACTGTTGTAATCATTTGGGAGCACCTCAAAGTTGAGTTTAGAAAATACTTTGTAGTACTCTTTGATGTAGGCTATAGCCTACTGGAACTTGAAGACCACAAGCCGTCTGCGGGATGCCGCATAGATAGCCTACACATGCATGGGTAAATTTATGGGTTCTTTGTAAATACCTGTTGCCACTGGTCTGTTGCTATATGTCTTGAGTGGTGCCACTCCAGTTAGCTATTGTAAAAAAAAAAAAAAAAGTGCAGCCTATGAACAGGTTCATTTATTTGTCGATATTTAATACAAATATCAAAATTAATTTGAAGATGATTTTACAGTTGTATATAGGAACATCAAAGACTTCAGCATGGAATTAGGGCAACTAAATGCAACTGTAGTTGCATTTTATGAACAGTAGATGTCAGAATATCACCATGAAAGTGCACATTTGATGTTATGGTAGCCTATCTTTGCAACTGAATCCAATTGCGTAAACCATCCTGTGGCAGTCATTTCACAGTTCTCTTTTCTTCGTAGAATCCCTGAGAGCGTAACAGCCTAGAGATGGGTTTGTACGATTATGCAAGGGGCACCTGTTAAGTAACACTGCGATTGCACTGCATGTGTTGAAGCCTATGTTTAAATGACGTAGGCCTACTACGACTTACGCTTATGACACGCTGTGTGGCCATGATTATGAGACTGTCAGGAGCCGCTAAGGAGGAGCTGGAGAAAATGTTGTATTGGGCTATTTCATTTATTGTCCGTGTGTTTTGACCTGTGTTGCTATTCATGTTAATGGACATTGTTTTGTACGGAAGAACCTATAGGCACATAAGCATACAGTTCAGTCTATTTCTCACTTCGTAAAACCGCATAACAATAGAGACTTTGTGTCTCAGGCAGGCGGTCAGAGAGTGAGGACGCATTTACATGCAAATGACAGAAAAGGGGACTTCCCAACGTATTCTGAAACTTTAAAGCCATTCTGTCTGACGGAGAAAAGAGAACATTTCCCCCCTATATTACGTTTTGTCCTATAGCCTAGTAGGCGTAACTTTAATAGGGTAGCCTATAGCTCGACTTCACTGAAGTGAGAATCATATCTAGGAACAGGCAATAGCCTAGGCCAAGGAATCTATTTTTGATAAGCCGGCCTATTATATGTTATAATTATGCAATTACAAGGCCACAATTGGTAGCTAATGAGTTGCCTGAACAAGTAGGAGGCATGTTTACATTCTCTTAGCCTATAGAATGCGCTTGCCTCAAGCAATGCTGTTGCATAATGATGATGACCTTCACAAAAGCACTTGGTGTTTACCATAGCTTGTTTTTGTTTTATGAGGTTCCTGTGTGATTAACTGATATGTCCATCTTCTTTTCCAAATCAATGGCACAGACACATGTGAAGGGTGAATTTAAGACGATGCAGCATGGACTCAGGTTTAAACAATGAATAAGGTCTGACAATGAGACAAATGAGCTGTTAACATGTCAGCAGTCCACATCATCATCAAGGCTATGAGGGTAGTGCAGTCTCTCCAGGAATCCCTGTTATGCTGTGCGGTGTTGTAAAATTCATAAACAAAAACTGAAAGAGGCCTCTTCAACCCTTCATTACATTCTGAAAATTCATTCTGCTGTTTTCATGTATCTGCTTAGCAGGCCATTTTACACCGCACTGCATCACCATCATCATCGATCAAGGCGACATGTCCATGCTGCCATGCGGGTTTTGATTACAAGAACATGCAGTTGGCTCATTAGGTCAATGTATGCTCGAAAGCCACAACTGAAGAAATGGATCGCTTAGTGTTGTGTCATGTGTAAGAGTTTTTTTGTTTTTTTTTAAGAAGTGGCGAGACTTCGGCGAAACAAAAAAGGCAAATTTATCAAGTTAGGCCAGATGGGGCAAGTCTTGTGGGTTTTTTCCAGTCTGAAATGAAACCCACATACTTACTCAACTGAAAACAGAGCATTGACAACCCACAGCTGCATTGGAATTTTTTTTTTTTTTTTTAAAGAACTCTGCACTCACAGTTACAATTTTGTGCAGTCTCTTTTCATTTTTAGGTTAAGCAGTTTTATAGGTGATTGAATAAAAGTGAACCTCTTGTCTTCAGGACTGGAGTGGCAATAAATGCTGAAACCATAATGACCAGTTTGCAGATATTAGGCTATATGGAGATGATGTATGGGGGTAGATACTACTGTGGAGAAAGGGAGCACCTGTACACTTAAAGTGGAAGCGAAGCTACCCGCCCCTCTCTCTCTTCCCACCACCAAACTCTCAATAGGAACTTGTTTGTGCAAGACAGATTTGCATACTGTCCTTCTTTGTAAGTGGTGCGGGCGAGGTGAGGACCTGTCACGCTGGGGCGAGGCACCTCTATGAGGCGTACGCCTGATGTCATAACCAGGAGCCTGCAGCAGCAGCTCCACTCCACAGCTCTCTTCACAACCTGAGGCGGGGACCTACGGTGGAAGTGATGAGGAAATACCGGCCTGAGTTTGTGCAACAGGAATTCACCCAGTTTTCTTTTTCAAAAGAATCCCCCTCCCTCCCCCCATCCCCCACACCACCACCACCCCCTCTCACTATACATAGTATATTTATATTTGTACAAACCACACATTTGCCTACACACAGTATTTATATCCTGTTTGAGGCACCTGAATGAGATTATTATTATGAGCATACTTAGTTGACTGAGTCTGAGAGGAAGTCTCTCTCTCTTTTTTCCATTGACTGAGGAGGCATGGCAACTGGATTGTATGGGGTTTTCCATAGGCTAGTACGCCAGCCCAGCACACTACAGCAGCGGCTCCGCTCTTACTCGCAGCTTAGGACTCTCTGTTACTAATACCACTGCCACTATGTAGCATGAAACTTGAGTGGCTGAACAGAGAGAAACCATAAGAAAGAAAGAAAGAAAGAGAGAGGGAGGGAGGGAGAGAGAGAGAGAGGTAGATGTAGAGAAGTGCAAGATAATTGGTCAGCTTCTTAATATATGTACAGTTTGTATTTTTTTTTTCTTTCTTTTCCCTCTTTTGGTTTATGTCATTTTGATTTAAACATCATCATATGAAAAGATAACACAAGACAACAGAAAATATTTTTGGGGTCTGAGACTTTATTTCAGAAAAAAGAGAAGCAGATTAAGTCAGCACATTCATTGCACATAAACAGTATTTCAAAACAAAGTTATGAAAGGGGGCTTCCTCATAGAACAGGATGTTCTGAAAACTACAGAGGAAAACATACTCCCAGAGTGGCCAAGCCAAACACACACGTCCAAGTATATAATAATAATAATAATAATAATAATAATAATAATAATAATGCAACCTATAGGATTTGAGTTATAGCTAGTACTTTTTTCTGGTTTCAAGATTCAAGATTCAAGAGTGTTTATCAAGAGTGGTTAAGGGTCAGAAAGGATGAAAAAATTGAAAAGAAGTCATCAGGAAATATGCAAATAAAAAAAGACATTAAAAATCAGAGCACAAACATGCAGCCCATAACAACAACAACTAAAAAAGTGTTGAGCAAGACTGGCGAGGAGCCAATGAGTAAGGGGAGGGCAGGAGGAGGGAGTCGGCTGCGAGCACCTCACCAATTCTCTGCCATCGCTGCTGCGTGTGTTGCAACAAGGTGTGTGTGTGTGTGTGTGTGTGTGTGCGTGTGTGTGTGTGTGTGCGTGTGTGATCTCTGAATTCTCAGGAAATTCAAGTGTGCTAAGCCAAACCCCGGAAACACACAGAAGCCCATATTAACGGGAAGACAGTAACACTGTAGAGGACCGAGGCACACACACACACACACACACACACACATACACATACACAGAGCTCATGTACACACCCACATGCTCATTTGCAGCGACATTATATATCGTATAGGTGAGTTCAGAGATTCATTTTTCATAAGCAGAGAATGAAAGCTGATTGACAAAGGCATGGCCGTCACCATATATATATATATATATATTAAAAATATATTAATGCCAAGCCAAAAGCAATCCATCTAAATTGTGGATGTTTAACAAATATCCATACATTGTCATAAACAAAAATGACTAAATCACATAAAAATACGAACAAAAATGATTGAAATGTGATTTTAAATCCCCCAAACAAATATACAGACACATACACACTCACACACAGACGCATACACGCACACACACACAAAGATGCTGGTCGATGAGGGAGCCCAAAATGTCAGACAGCCTACAGACTGTTGTCGCCATGCAATTTAACAGCCAACACCAGTCTGATAAGCTATCTGACAGGCTGGGAGTACGACTGAAAACAGAAAAACATACACTTGTACACACACACACAAACACACACATACAACACGGACACACACACACACACACACATCTGTCGACCGAGCACATCGTGCATCAACCTGCCAGCATCGACTTACCCTGCCAGAGAGAGGAGTGGTTGCCGAGAGGCAAGGAGAGCAGAGGAGAGGAGCTCTTTTAGCGAAGCCGTGCTTATAAGTCCAGGCAGTCTTTCCCACCGCGCACAGCCTCGCTGTGAAAAGAGAGAGCCGTATGTGTGTGTGTGTGTGTGTGTGTAAGGGAGCGAATGTGTGTGTGTGTGTGTGTGTGCGAGTGCGAGCGAGAGCGAGTGTGTGTGTGTGTGTTGTGCCTGCGCCACTGCCTCTCTCATCCACTCAGGCGAGCAGAGGCAGAGCGAGAGGCAGAGCGGGAGGGAGTGAGAGAGTGCAGTGCATCGAGTTCAGACGCGGGTTCACTTAAGGTAACGGCAGAGAAACTCCACACTGTTCCATTTTTTATATGCCTGTTGCTTCCAGACTAACATACCGGGGTAGCGTTACACGGAGGCACCAGGGGAAAAAAAGAGGGTTTCACAAGCAATTAAAAGAAGAAAAATGGAGGAGGAAAAAAACAAAACACATGGATCTTGGAAACGAGTTTTGCATACAAGCTAGCTGACGTTATTCCGCCAAGAGAGACGACGAGAAAAAGCAGAAAAAAAAGAAAAAAAAAATGACATAATGCTCATTTTAAGTGGTGCGCCCCATCAAAAAAAAAAAAGTGCCACACAAAGTGTGAATTTACATGCACTTTACGCTTTCCAGGGGTTGAGTCACGGAGGACCACCAAAAATAAAAAAATTACTGAATGAACCACACAACACGAGTGAGACACTAGAGGTGAGAGTTCACAGACGGACGAAGGAGCGCTCGCACTCACCCTCCCATTCAAACCAGACACAATCAGCTCAACTAGACAAGGGACGGGCCTATAGGCTCGCCAACTAACATCTGTACGAATGAACTACGCTTCAGCCAGGAAGCCCTTCAAAGAGGAACTTTCAAGTCAGTACAAAGAATAAGATAAGGGGCTTCACAAGAAATGTGGCTGCCACCCGAGCACGCACACACACACACACACACACACACACACACACACACACACACACACACACACACACACACACACACACACACACACACACACACACAGAGGCCTTAATCCAATTCAATACATTATAGCATCTGGTTGACTGGCCTTGGGGCTGAGTCACATACTCTTTACTGGAAATAGAACAATAAGTCCAGACAATAGGAAGAAGCCGAATGAATCATGGTACTTTTACCATGTTGGATCCAAAAAGTGCCTTTTGTCCACTGGCGGACAAAAATTAAAATCGCCACCATTGGTAGCGGAGAAAGTACGGAAAATAGTGGAAAATATGTGAATAGCTACATACACACAAATCATTTAATATTTAACCCCATATCTATATATTATACATCAACATGTGCATGATTAAAAATATATATATCATTTTTTTTGACCGAAAAAGTTAAGTCTACAAATGTGTCTGACATTTTTGAAATATACTCACCAATCACTTACATTACATTCCCAAATTAAATCAAATTCGATTTCCAGATATTTTTCCATATCAAGACTAGACTGATAAATAAGATGTTCTATAACTTACTATAGGCCAAAACCCATGAGAAGGAAGGCCCTATATGAAAAAAGCCAGCTAGGCTACAGCATCTGCCAATGACTAAGGCCCATCATCAATTCCAACTCAAATCTTCCCAGGAGATACTCTTCTAGTAGTATCATAAAAGCTTAAAAAGATAAAAAAAATAAAATAACGTAAAAACTCTTCTGAGAAAATTATGAAAGCCCTCATAACTTGAAGAATCACATATAAAAAAATAAATAACCAACCAAACATCTAACCCTGGAGGAGGAGGATCTACGATCGAGGCGATGACTCTTGCCGGAGGTCTAGAGAGTGTTGGGAGACTTGAGGCCCAGATGAGTCACCTTGTCTCACTCACTCATTTGCTTTTGTTCCCCTGAGCACTTCTGTTGCTGGATGCAACTCAATGTGCAACAGAGCCGATGATGGAGATAAGGAAGAAACAGACTGTGGTAATCACCACCCACTCAGAGAGGTCTTCTAGCCTGTCCAAAGAGATGGTGGGAGAGAGACCAGAGAGAGACACAAAGTTCTCTAGTGGTCACCACACCAAGCCATCAGAACACCAAAGGAGTCCCCTCAAAACTGTTCAAAAAAACTAGAGAACATGACAAAGATAAAACCAACAGTTCCTCTTATTGGTGAAGAAGAATAAAGCCAGTCAGTCCAGTTCAGCCAGTCCAGAATGGGAGCTCAATCTATAAGAAGAAAACTGAAGTCTAAATTGAAATGGGTGTCCCAACTTCCTCTAGTGGGTTCACACACACACACACACACACACACACACACACACACACACACACACACACACACACGGCAGTGGCCTTCGCACTGGTGGCCTCTCCTGAGCATGACTGAAAATGCCTCTGCTTCTCTCATGGAACTGCAGAAGGGTCAAGTTACAAGAAAAAAGGGAACATTGTTCCAGAAACAGCCGTAATCTCTCGTTGTGCAACTTCAAGTCTCAGTTAAGTTTTTTTTTTTTTTTTTCTTCCACCCTTACGTCCTTACAAAACTGAAGAAGAAAAAAAAAATAGAAAGAAATACTAACAATACTTACAACCAAATAATGATAAAAAAAAGAAAATCTTGAAAAGCAGCAATGTTGTTTCTGTTGAAAAGGTGCCCCGGTGCTAATGAATGAAAGCTGTGCTCAGAGAGGTGCAGTTGGATTTCTTTGTTCCAGACACAGATTTGATAGACTGTCAGAGAGCGGACTGGACCACCCCCCCAACACCACCACCACCCCTCCTCCTCCTCCTCCTCCCCACCCGCCCCTGTTCCCTGCCTGTCCACTACCCCTCCCTCAAAGCCCGCGCTGGGTTCATCAGGGTTCGGCACTAGGATGGAGGGAGGGGAGTGTGTGTGTGAGTGTGTGTGAGTGTGTGTGTGTGTGTGTGTGTGTGTGTGTGTGTGTGTGTGTGTCGCGGGGGAGTGTCCGGTTCACTCCGAGGAGCTCCGACTGCTGGGCATGACTCAGCATCCCCCCACCGCCAGGGCCCCTCGTCGGCCTCCGCATACACACACACACACACACACACACACACACACACACACACACACAGTCACACACACACACACACACACACACACACACACACACACACAATGTCCCGCTCAATTCCATGCCACAAAATGAACATGCCTGTCTGAAACACCATGGTACTGTAAAAGGCTAGGCTACCTATGGAATACAGAATGAGCATTCTTTAAGTCAGAATTTGCCTACAGCTTGGCTGACCTGAATTGTACAAACAAAATCATTACAGGAGGGAAATAAATTCCAAGAGGGAAGAGAGAGAGAGAGAGAGAGAGAGAGAGAGAGAGAGAGAGAGAGAGAGAGAGAGAGAGAGAGAGAGAGAACATGACAAAACCAGGTCTAAAACAGAAATGTAAAGACAAAAAAACAACAACAGACGGAAAGAAAAATAGGATAGAGAAAGAGACAGAGACAGAGAGAGAGAGAGAGAGAGAGAGAGAGAGAGAAGAAAAAAAGAGAGAGGAAAATACAAAGCCAGTAGCCGATTTTGAAACGAGACAGTTACGGGAGGAGGAGGAGGAGGAGGAGAGGGAGGAGGAGGAGGACGAGAGAGGGAAAAAAAGAGAAGGCGAGGTGAACGGGTTTAAAGAGAACAGGCTCATACTCACAGCTGGAGTGCCCTCTCCCGCCTGGTGCTGGAGCTTCACACGCTGAGCCTCCAGATACTCTCTCTCTCACAGGCTTCTGAAGAGAGGCACCCACCAAGGGCACCACACTGGAACACATCCACAAAGAGAGAGAGAGAGAGAGACAGAGAGAGAGAGAGAGAGAGAGAGAGAGAGAGAGAGAGAGAGAGAGAGAGAGAGAGAGAGAGAGAGAAGGAGAGAGAGAAGAGAGAGAGAGAAAGAAAGAAAGAAAGAAAGAAAGAGAAGGAGGAAAGGAGGGAGGGGCAGAGAAGGGAGAAAGAAAGAGAGAGGGGGGAGGGACAGAGAAAGAGGGAGAGAGAGAGAAAGAAAGAGAGAGAGAGAGAGAGAGAGAGAGAGAGAGAGAGAGAGAGAGAGAGAGAGAGAGAGAGAGAGAGAGAGAGAAGAACAAGGCTGATCGCATCAGCGTTACTCACCACTGAAAGAGCAGTAAGTGCACTGGCTCCGTTCAGACAGGGAGGGACAGAGAGAGAGGGAGAGAGAGAGGGAGAGAGAGAGAGAGAGAGAGAGAGAGGCAGCCCACGGCTCAGCACTTCATCCCCCATAGATAGGAAAAAAAAAAAAAAAAAAACAACCTAGCAAAAAGTACAGGATGTACTGAGAGTCGCATATCCTAAGCACTTTAGAGGAGGAAAAAAAAGGAGGTCAAAAAATGTAAGGAAAGAGAGTAAAAAAAAAAACATGGCTAGTCAGTCACGCGGACGGACATACACACACACACACACACACACACACAGGCAGCAGTCCCCAACAGTGCTCCGTTGCGCAGCAGAGGAAAGAAATGAATGATTTCTCAGAACTCCCACATTTATCAGCGGCGGTTCCTGTAAGAACTGGTTTCAGCCAATTAATGAGAAAGTGAGCCGAGTCTGTGTCATTACTGGCTGAGAGCAAGAGAAAGCCCCGCCCATTAACAGCCAGGGGAGGGGCCTACTCCTAAGAGACAGCCCATATTAGGAAAACCCTTTACAAGATTTAACCACCAACAACCCCCCCACACCACCACCACCAAGTGACACACTCTCTTACTCGAACACGAACACGAACACGAACACACACACACACACACACACACACACACACACACACACACACACACGCACAAGGAAGAGGGAAATAGAGAGAATACCAACTGGCCCTTCCCTTTCAAGCACAAAAGAAGTTAGTAATTAATCACTAAACAAATATTAACCGTGATCTTACTTCACGGTACAAAACAACGCTTATTGTCTTTAATTAACCGATTTTACTTTCGCACTCTACTACTTTCTCTAGTGTCCTTACACACCCAAACCTTGACAAAAAAAAAAAAAACCTAAAAAACAAAACAAAACTACTCTCATAATCTAAGGCATTATCAGAAAATGTTTCAATACATTTATTCGACATTTAGTCTCTTTTGTTTCTCCATTATTATGTCTCCCACTCATGAACACACACAGGAAACAAGCTTATATACATCCTCCTACTCATTGTATGGAAGCATGGTACTGTAAAACAATCGGTAGAGACCACAGATTTCTCACCACAACTATTCCAAAATCATTCAACCCTATATCTCCCAAAATTTAAAATCAAGGTAAATAAAACATCCAAAAGCCATGTGGTAAAATAAAAAAAGTGGGTGCGAGAAGAAACAGGTAACAAACAGAGGGTAAGACCATGGCTTTCTTTGTGTTTGAGAAATGGCGGGCTCATACTGATGAGCAACAGTGAGTCATTGCCCAAGCAACTCACTGAGAAAAGCCTAAGTGAGTCAGGCCAACTTTCAGAAACATGCTTTTTAAACCAACTGACTGACTGCAAGTCTAGTCTACTGTACTGAACATTTTCAAATGTCCTGGGATCCTCCATAGACATTTTGGATTTTTTTTTTTTTTTTTTGCCTTCGCCAAGGTTTCAGGGAAACACATCCTGGATACTATCAAAAAAATGTGGTGGTATATTTTTAGATTTTGTGTGGTGGGTAAGAAGTTTCATCTCAACTAAAATTATTATTATTCATTTTATTTACAAAAAAAAAGGATATGTCTCAATTTCTCTCATCAATGACATCAGAGGAACCTGTTATCTGCACAAAAGCTGACCCATCCGACTGTAAGTATGCTGACAAACTAATCTTAATGGAGAGTACAGTATCTATACAAACAGTCAAAATTTCCGTGGGACCAAATCTGAAAATGTTGTCTCTAAAATGATAATGAACATTGTGCTTATAAGCAACTCTGGCCACACTGGGGAAAACCCATGGTGGAGGCAGAGAGAGAAAAAAAAGAAAAATAAATTGACTGTGAAAAAGTCCATTCAGAAATATGCTTTTGTCATAATGTCTAATATTCACAGGGATTAGCAGACATAACTGTGTAAATGTATTCTTATGTGAGAACTGTGTAAATCGATATACTGTATCAGGCCTTAAGCTATATATATATTTATAAAAAAAATAAAGGTAGGCAACGCATTGCAGTAACAAGGAGGAAAGAATCCCACACCAGGGACTGTTTTGTGTCAAGAACAATGTGTAAATTCCTCTCCAAGATGCGTGGCTTTTTAGAACTCAGTATAATTCCCATTGAAAACTCTGCCATTATAAACTTTTCACTTTATGCAATATAATCCTTACATTATATATATTTAAGTGGGTATCCATGGATAAAACACTGTTGCAGCCGTAAATGTAATAGACAACAACAAACAATGATACTGTAGGTGCCTCACAGTCTCCTCTGAAGTGTTTTAATGTTTTTAAAATCTGACAGGAGATCCTGACTTCAACAAGGCATTCAACAAGTAGTGGTTGTATACTGACTCTGCATGTACAGTATATTGACATGATCCGAAATATAGAATATACTGTAATGTAGCATGCCGTCTGATACTGTAATGCAAAGGAAATAATTAGATTTCTTTATTGATATATGCTAGAAAATGTTCATTTGAAATGCAGGGTATTTTTTTTATCAATTGAGCACCTGTTTGAAAAATTGCAATATTCCAAAAGAAATTAATCTCCATCTTACATTACATAACATATAAATCCAGTAAATCTGTGAATTTCAAACAAAAATGTAAAATGATAAAAATGATAATTTTGAATTAATTGATTTGCTCAATGACTCTTTTTGGACAAAGTTTTGAATATAATAGAAAAAATCTTCTGATTTTATGTTGGTTTAATGACTTCAGCAAATAGGCCTATGAAATATTAATGTCTAGTATGTTATCTGTGATCCTACATACGCAATAATTAGCTGTGCTTTGTATGAACTTTGGTACAAAATGTAATCTGAATTTAAAATCACAATGTACAGTATATACCTTAGTGAAATATAATTCCTGTGTCCTTTATGTACAACATAGGTCTATTGTGATTTCAATAGACCACATACAAAACCAAAATCTAGATTCAATCCATTACTCAATTGTTCATTAGTGTGCAGTAAGTTTTCAGTCTATTGTCAACATTTGGCTAAAATCAACTGTGAGTACCAATAAAATACTTTTGAAAGGTAAATCCTCTCCATTGTCTTATTTGTGGGCATTAATAAATGGTTGACTCGTCTGAACAGAATATGACATCAGTGATCAACACTGCTTCAAATGCTAACCAGTAATTTCATTGAACTTCATTTCAATACGAAGTCTATTAGGGCAAGAGCATATTGTCCCCTTCCTTTGTGTGTACATTCATGACATACATGAAGATATATAGACAGGGGGCCGGCAAACAGCACACTGAACCCAAAGTGGACAGATGCAAAAGGTGACACAATAAGACACACACACACACACACACACACACACACACACACACACACACACACACACACACACACACACACACACACACACACACACACACACACACACACACACACACACAATGCCCAGGTCATTAGATTAAGATGAAGCAGCCATTAGTTTCCCTTAAGCCCAATGAGCTCATATTTGACGATGAGGTCAGTGGTGGGAATTAACAGGGTGAATCAGACAAAGGGCCTGAGATAGCCATCATCATCATCATCATCATCATCATCATCCTCATCCTCATCATCCTCATCCATACCATAATACCACAAGCCTAACAAGGTCCATAGCAAGCCAGTAATACAACAGTCATGGAGCTACGTTCACATTGGTGATAAAAATAAAATTAAAAAAATAAAATAAATAAAAAAAAACACACACACACAGCAACAACAAGAGTATGGCGAGAACACAACAACAAACATAAAATTCTCCCAGACGATTGCTGTCCGTGAGCCCATAAATTGCTTACTGGTGACGAGATGGATTTGGACGGAAATCAAAATGGCTGAAAATTCAGCCAAGGTCTGACTAAATGTACACATGCGGGAAGGTAGAGAGCCGTTTGTCTCACAAACTGTGACAAGAGCTAAAACATGCATGATTTATAGTCATATAAAAAACTCTTCCTTTATGTTTCAATATACAGGAAGAACAGGGTAATTAATTCATATCATAAAAGCCTCGATTGAAATTAGCCAGTGTTAACATAAAGAGAGGAAACTATAGCGAGTTAGCAGACCAGCAAAATGGATGACAAAAGTGATTCATGGACTTGTACTGTCTCTGGCAAACACAAATGTTGAAAAGGAAACAAAACAAAAGAAGGGAAAAAAAAACAAAGAAAAAAGTTTTCTGTCTCTCTGGCGCTACTTGCTTGCTCCAAAGAGTTAACAAGTATCAGGCATCAAGCGGCAAAGTTTTAATGAGATATCGTTTCCTGCAGCCGTTAGAGAAAAGTCATTTGATTTGCTTTTTGAGACGTTTGCTTCCTCGTGAGCGAATTCCA
>JAODXP020000020.1:8680398-8695398 GCA_027497455.2 Sardinella longiceps | reverse complement strand
CACACACACACCGACAACACGCACGCACACACACACACACACACCGACACACGCACGCACACACACAGACACAGACACACACACACACACACACCGACACACGCACGCACACACACACCGACACACGCACGCACACACACAGACACACACGCACGCACACACACAGACACACACACACACACACACACACACACACACACACACACACACACACACAGAGGATTGCACAATATTACGCCACTCACTTTGCACAAACACAACTCACTCACTCACTTTGCACTAATATTACAGTACGTGATGTAAACGCACCACTATTTAATGCAATCCAAATCGAAAAGGTTTTCGGGTCCATGTAAACCATGCTGGGTGAACAGCTCAAAGTGGTAATCTTAAGACCCTGATTTTAGGCAGAGGTTTGGGGATGAAAGCCCCATCATAAGCCACATGCCTTGCGCTAATCCCAAAGTTTACACAGCCAAACTCCGACGCCTTTCAAGTCCCTGAAGTGAGGAGCGGGCCAGGTGTGGCAGGATCTTTGGCCCCGGAGTTTTGCCTGTGCATCTAAAAAAACCAACTGCCTTGTCATATACTGTGTGAGGAGTTCATTACTGTATCAACAACGTCACCATGCTATCGAAATGAAAACAGTGCAGATAGTTGAAAATGCTTTGAGACCTAAAACACTGACAGCAGTATACTCTCTGAGTATACTCTGATGCACTCTCTGCACTCTGAAAGGAAGACAACTAGCAACCATAAAATAAAAGTTAGAACTAGGTGTTAGTAAGGAGAGTAAGGAGTAAGTAAGAGAGTATTTTTGCACATTTTCTTTGCCACCAATCACAAAAAAAAACAGAACCCGTCATGCATGATGTAAAACAAACAAACTACAACTAAGTTCCTTGTCTAAAAAAAGCCATTTCAAATGGCACTATGTAAATGTGTCATCACACCGGAAAAGAGTACTACAAACGGACTTTGTCTTTATTTGATTTCTACAGCTACTATATCTGAGAGCTTCACTCATCCCAGCCGATGACTTTATACCATCAAATTCTTGCACTGTACTTGTGCACTATATTTTAGAAACATTTTTCATGTGATTTATTTTCAATTTAATTATTGTTTTGATGGTCTTTATCTCCTTGCATTCTCCCTGTTGCTACACAGAGGAGAAACGCTCGTAATTTTGTTGTAGACAGAGCTATAAAAAGACAATAAAACATTCCTGATTTTATTTCTATTCTTGAGTGAGGAGATTAAATATATGTGCTATAACATAAACTTTTCTGAAAAAATAATCATAAATAGTAACAGACATAATTTTATAATTTTTCCTCAACCAGCAGTAACTCTGCTGTGACTACCTGAAGTCAAACACCTACGCAGGGCTCTGACGCAGTGCAAGAAGCGGCAAATTTGAACAGGGGAATTCAGATCGGAGGAAAACCGTTAGGCGGCCCCATCGAGGGGGGAAGCGTGGCGAGTAAAACAGAGAGTTGGTGACAAAGACAGAAACCGACGCACGGGGTCGGCAGCTGTGGCTGTGCGGGAGCCTTGACTTTGCGTGCGGCTCACCGCGTCTGCCAGTTTCCAAGCAGAGTGGCTTCCCTTGAAACCTGCGCTTACGTCCGCACTTGCGGTCGTCTCTGCGATCAACGTGTGTGATCAGTACATTCTGTACGATGTGATATGCACAACGTGTACTATGTTTATTATATCTGTGCACCTATGAGCAAAACATACAAACACACACACACTCACACACACACACACACACAGAGACGTACACATACACATATACACAGACCACTTCCTGTGTTTTTTACTGTGTTCTGAGCTGGTTACGGTACATCATGACCTTGCACATGGTGACCTCAAAGATTACACTACACCATTGTGCCATTCACAAAAAAAAGAAGAAGAAGAAGAAAAAAAAAAAAAAACTGTGCAAAACAACATGTCTGCGTCATGACATGACTGACAAACACACACGCACACACACACGCATACACACACACACACACACACTGAAATTCACATTCCGACACCTGTTCCTTATGACATCCCAAAAACGTTGCACTGACATCGCCATTTCATACACTTACTATACAGCCACACAGTACAAAACACAAAGTAGTCGATCCAGCACGTTGAAAGTGCATTAGACAAGCAATCTTCTACCTGATCTGAACTATCCTTCTATCTCTTCATTAACTGCCCTAAGCTTATCTGTTGTGGCATAAAAGCACACATTCATTTTATTTTACACTTTTGATTTTTAGTACAATACTGTACAGTTTTTAAGTGGGTTTCAAACAAAAACTATTTAAATTTTCAAACACGGATCCAGAAAAGAAAAGAGAGAGAAAAAAAGGCTAGAGAGGAAGTCAGCATTTTCTGGAGCCTGAGAGAGAGAGAGAGAGAGAGAGAGAGAGAGAGGAGAGGCAGCAGCCTCGTTAGCATGCAAGGAGGAGGATGGCTGATGCAATCTCTGCGCAGGATTTCAGCAGAGGGGTTAAGGAGTTGTAGGGACAGATGACATACAGTAGTAGTTTGGGGTTGGGGTTAAGGTGGGGGGGGGGGGGGGGGGGGGGGGGGACACGGGCGCTGACGTGGGTGGCATGGGTGTCAATCATTCCTATGGAACGAGTGACCTGACCGTGTCCCGGTTGTCTGGTAACCCCCTACACTCCACTCCCTTACCTTGACCTTTGCCTAGCTAGACAAGGTGTCAGGGGCTGCATCCCCACCACGGGTTGTTGAAAACACACACGCCACTTGCTAATTATCACTGTTACTGAAGAGATGGCCAAACCATTTGAAATCACTCACACAGGATTTCAGCGACAACAGCATTGCACCAAGCAATCTAGAATCAATAGGAGACAGCGAGTCAGTTTACCCCGAGGCCTGTAGTCTAGTTGACCAGTCATGCCTCTCTACTCAAGGCACCGCGTCTGCCATCCAGAATAATCTCCGCTTATGACCGCTTGTGAACGCAGCAGTCATTTCCTATCAATACAACACACAAACACACACACATACACAGACAGACAGACAGACAGACAACACACACACACACACACACACACACACACACACAGACATACACAACCACGTACACACAGACACACACAGGCAGACAGACACACACACACACACACACACAGACCTCTTAGCCTACTCAAACCACTGACACCCACCTGCCATGACCAACTGAGTACGTGAGGGAGGTCTCTAGGCTGGAGGCCGGCAGTGGTGACATCTCCTGCTACTTCAAACGAAGGGGAGAGCCACAGACCACAGGCCCACAGGAGGCCCACAGGCCCCACTAGAGGTACAGTACACGTCTAGTCAGGTCAAGACGTCATCGTCAGCCTCCAACCCTTCACCCAACCACCGGCCCAATTACAGAACCCCTCACAAGGAGCGGAAAGTGTCAGTTCATTGTGGCCTCATTCAGCTAAGTTGGAAATGGCACACACACACACACATACACAGAAACACACACACACACACACACACACATACACACACACACACACACACACACACACACACACACACACATACACATACACACACACACACACACACACACACACACACACACACACACACACACACACACACACACACACAAATAGTTTTATTTGGATTTAGAAGACAAGTAAAAGATACAAGATCCAAATACCTTAGGAATAGTCATTGACAGCGTGACAGATCTACAAGGCTTACACACTTATACCAGTCCATCACACACACACACACACACACACACACACACACACACACACACACACACACACACACACACACACACACACACACACACACACACACACACACACACACACACACCACAGACATACGGCAAAACCCCGATTGTGACCTGGGGCCCCCCTTCATCAGAATGACTTGGAAGTGTCTAATAAAAGAGAAGAAAAGAGAAGACGGCTCAACCCTCCGCTGAGAAAAAGGCAAAGGCAAAAGGCCATTGTGACTCCAGGACAAGTCATCAGCACTTCTCTTTTGATTCAGCTATGATTAAAAGACCATGGAGGCACCAAAAAGGAAAAGGAAAAAAAAAAAAAAAGATAAAAAGATAACTCTGATCCATCAGAGACTCTTAATTGTGCACGAAGTTACCCCACACTAAGGCTCTTTGAGAGTCACTATCACCATTAAGGGCCCCAGAGGCTTCACATGTAAATGAGGGTTCGAGGATTTCCCCAAACAGACTGTCGTGACAGCACCCAAAAAAAATAACACCAAAAGGCACCCAAGACGTTAAAGGCTCCCACACAGGCTGCCCTATGGCTTTTTAACCGTCACATTTTCAGTTAACCCTTTCATGGTGTTTATGGCAAAAGTGGGGAATTTTTTTTTCTTTCTTGAAAGGGAACTACACCCCATTTTAAAACATCACGCCCCCGGCTTACCCATGAAGGGGTCATGGAACTCGCGTGCATAAACATAATGCATAGCAACAGTCATCACACACACACACACAAATCAGACACAAAGACACACACACACACACACACACACACACACACACACACACACACACACACACACAGACACACACATACATGGGACACACACACCCAATCCATTTTCCATTTCTTCATGGAGCGACCCCCCCACCACCACCACCCTCCTTAATATTACTCAGCGGGTTGGGTTACTCACCCAGTGAGGTCCACCATCTGCTCAACAATGTGCTTGTTGAAGGTTATGATCACAGAAAAGTTTCTAGAGAGAGAGAGAGAGGGGGGGGGGAGAGAGAGAGAGAGAGAGTGAGTCGTTCAGTCAGTCACTCAGTCATGTAGTCATTTGTAGTCATTTGATGCGAGACCACTTAAGAGTAATCACCTTCCATGACAACTCATGGAACATTGTGTAGATGGATCATTTTGTGTACCCCCTCCACCTCACCTCACTCACACACACACACACACACACACACACACACCTCACTCCATCCAATATAGCCTAGAGTCTGGTCAACACACACAGCAGAAAAGAGGCCTTTGTCATAAGGGTTTGCATCAGAAGTCACAGTGGCTATGACACACACACACACACACACACACACACACACACACACACACACACACACCATCACCACTACACACCCTGCTCAGGAAATGAGCGAGAGAGTGGGACACAAGTCTGGGAAAGAGAGAGAAGGGATGACTGTTGCTGATAAAACAATAAAAGAGGGTGTGATGGAGAGGGAGGGAGGGAGGGATGGATGGAGAGTGAGAAAAAGAGAGGGATGGAGGGAGGTACAAAGAAGATAAAAGGACTTCACACAGGTCCACACTGGGGGTCTCTGGTCTCTTTTTAATCTTTCCCTCCCTCTCTCTGGCACCCCCCCCACCCCCAACCCCAACCCCCCTTTGCTGTGGCGCTGGTGGGGACTGAATAGCCGTTTAAAAACTAAACCAATTTCTGAGATCCTGTCCCGTCTGGATCCTGCTTAGTCACCGTCCTGGACTTGTGGTTTGTGCAGTAAGTGGGGGGGGGGGATGGAGGGGGATGGAGGGAGGGAGGGAGGGAGATGGAGGGATGGAGGGGGGGAGGGGGGAGGCACTGGTGGGGGTGGTGGTGGTGGGGGTGGCGGTGTGGGATGTATGGGAGAATGAGGGCTGCCAAGGGTCTTTGGTATTTTTTGCCCTCAACGTTGCCTTCCAGGCAGCGCTGCCTTCAAGGCACTACTCCACTCAGTTTAGGGTTAGAATGAGGGTTGAGGGGGTTAGGGTTAGGAATAGGGTAAGGGTAGTGCCTTTTAGGCTGTGCTACCTGGAAGATGCCGTTGGGGGCAAAAAAACACCATTGAGCGCTGCCAAGGTTGGACACTGAGGGCTTGTTGAGGGCCCTGGCATGCTAGAAATCACATGAAAGGTTTTCATCAGCAGCATCATCATCATCATCATCATCATCATCTAGTGGGGCTTTGACATGGCTTCTGATTCTCCATCAGAGGCCCAGAGAGTGATTGGGAGGGTTGTTCTTGAAAGAGAGAGTTCTACACGGCGTAAAGATGTGAGTGAGAGTGAGCGAGAGATGCATTCAACTTTTTAAAGAACAAACGAAAGATTCAAGAGTTCTTAAACTGACCACCCCTCTGATTTTACTGACCACTCTCTCACTCTAACTCTTTCTTTCTTTCTTTCTTCTCTCTCTCTCTCTCTCTCTGTCTCTCACACACACACACTTACAGGAGTGATATTAACGGTCTGTTTGAAACTTTCAGTACTATCACAGCAGCTAAAAGGCTCAACACAGACTGGATATTCCTGTTTGTGTCTGCGCTGATAGATTGTGGAAGTGAAATCATCGTGTTGTGTGTCTGTAAATTTTTTTTGGGTTGTTTTTGGTAAAACACTAGGATGTGACAGAGGCTGGAATTCGTGTGAAAAACACACCATTGTGCCATTGTGTGACACATTTCCTCCGCACAAGAGGAAATGCAGGTAAGGACTTCAGGCCTTTTGTGTCTGGCGACACAGTGCACTGGACAACAGAGAGACAAACTACAACCGGCCAGCGGGCCCTAGATGATTTCGCCTAAACCAAAGTGTGTGTGTGTGTACCGACTCACACATGCTAAATTATTGTGTGTAGATATATTATACAAAATATTACACAAAAATAGCCATGGCTGCTAGATGATTTCATCTATACCAAAGTGTGTGTGTACAGACTTACGCATGCTAATTTACAGAGTGTAGACATATGACTATTACACAAAAATAGCCATGGCTGCTAGATGATTTCACCTATACCAAAATGTATTAAGTCAAGTGATGTTTATTGTGCTTTCAACCATATACACTGCAGACAGTGAGACAAAATGCCATTTCACCATGAATCAAGTGGTGCTCATTTGAACTATATAGACAGATATTCGAGACAAGGCTACATATTCAGTGCATCCTTTGCACTATGGCCAGTATTCTTTCAGGTGTTTAAGTCCAAAAACGTGCTTAGCTCCATGTATTTCAGACTGCACTAAGCACTTTTTTGGACTTAAGTACCTGGAGAATCCCACCCTATGTGTACATGTGTGTACACCTATGTGAGTGGCTTACACATACTAATTTACAGTGTGTAGATACATGACTATTACTCAAACATATCCATGGCCCACAAACACTGCTCCAAGCATGGCAGAAGACGGTGGACAAAACGCAGACCAACAGAGTGACACCACAACATTTTACAAGAAGCTCCATCAGTAGGAACTGACTCACTGAGTGACAGATAGAGACAAAGAAATGTGAGCTGTTTTAAAGACCATCATTGATCTAGCACATAGCATTTAAAAGGTGATGTAATGATGGCATTTTGAGAGCGCTGCACACACACAAAGCAAGATGCATGCAGTACTTTATTTTTTACTTTTACACTAAGGTTCTCTTAAATCCATTTACAGTCATGTCAAGCTTATGCTGTATATACAGAACAGCAAGTATATGAATATTTACTTATACTAATATTGATTTAACTGAGCTGTTTATGGACATGATTTTACTCATTATTGATTCAAATATGACTAGAGAATATACTTATAGTTATATTGATTTAATTGAGCTGTTTATGGACATGATTTTATTCATTATTGATTCAAATATGACTAGAGAATATACTTATACTGATATTGATTTAATTGAGCTGTTTATGGACATGATTTTATTCATTATTGATTCAAATATGACTAGAGAATCTACAAGCTCCAAAAGTACAGCTGTGTATTCAGTGTTCACAGGTTTGGCTTGGTTTGTATGCTCTCAGCTCTAGTGACGATGAGTAATTAAGAGGATATTTCAACAAGTCCACAGTGTGACTGACGGAGGGGAGTCATCAAGACTGCTCTGCACTAAGACTTTGGGCTATTTTATTTCCAGACTTTTCCAGCTGAAGTACAGTACAGTATTAGTGAGATGACTGTGAGGGAACAGACAAGCCTGTGTGTATGTGAGTGTGTGTGTGTATGAGTGTGTGTGTGTGTGTGTGTTAAAGAGAGAGAGAGAGAGAGACCAGACAGACGTCTTTATGGGCGGCTATACACTGCATCACTCTTCAAGAAATTCTCCTCTGCAAGGATGCTGTGCTTTAGCCTACTTTCTGCCCACTTTGCCCTCTGCTTTGCGCACAACAACTATCTTAAGTTGAAGAACACAATGAAAGATTTGTAGAGGTGAATAAAAATAAATAAAAAAGTTGGCAATGTCTACACACACCCTGGGTCTGTCACAACAAGCAAACTATGAGTCGATCTGGCCAGACGGGAGCCAACTTTAGTGGTCCTTTGTTGCCGTCAGGTCCGAGACACTGAGTAAGACAGCCAATACATCTACATGCGGCATTGCTTAACAGAATGTCACCTTCACAAAGACAAGGAGCAATTGTGTTTGGAGGAAGGTCAAGCTTTGTGATAAAGAAACAACACACAAATACACACACACACACACACACACACACACACACACACACACACATACTGGTGAGATATGCTCCCACACACACATGGTGTGTCATTCTGAGCTGGCAGGTATCGTGTGTCCCCTCTCACCTGATCTGCAGGTGAATCATGGTCACTAAGGCAGTGAGACATGATCTACAGGGATTCACGCCCACACATCGGGCTAACGTGATCAAAGGCCAGAAGGCTCTTATTGTATGTGTGTGTGTGTGTGTGTGTGTGTGTGTGTGTGTGTGTGTGTGTGTGTGTGTCTGTGTGTGTGCGTGCGTGCGTGTTCACCTGCTCATTCTAGCATATTCTCTTTCTTTCTTGCTCTCTCTACTGTTGTTTCAACACCCCCCACACACACAAAACAGCAATGACAATCAGCGCTCGGCAGAGCGAGGGTGTTTTTAAAACAGGGCTTACTCAGACCATTAATAAAAACTTCTTCACACCCAAACGCACCGGAACCAAAGACAGGTGCTTGGTATAGATGATTTGCAGCAGCAACTTAGAGTGTGTGTGTGTGTGCTTGTATGTGTGTGTGTGTGTGTGTGTGTGTGTGTGTGTGTCAGTTAGGAGATGACAACAAAAAAGGCAATGAATCAACCGCATTCACGCCGTGTGTCTCTGCCTCTTCTGATATGAATCACTTCTTTGATAGTTTGCATCAAGCTGCATTCCAGTGACAGAGAGCTTTTTTTCTCTCAAATTTGTGGGGAAGTGACCCTAGACATATTTAGTAAGGCCTACACACTAATAGTAAGACCTGCCTGCCATTACAGGTGACGGAGAAAATCAAACATTCCCCATTCAGAAGATTAATAAAAGGAACTCAGCCTCGGTGTATATGTCAGACACCGTTCAGTAAAGGAAGATCTATGTGAAATATAATATATTTTTAACCATATTTAGGCAGAAAAACTGGATTGCTCTTCTGCAAAGGGGGCAAGAAGGCATTTGGATCCTCATGTTTAAAATGTTTTCCCCTTTCTTTAGACAGGGGCACCCCATCGTGAAACTGTTAATCTCTCTGCAATATTTTCAATCCACTGTCTCAAGTTTCAACCTCGTTGGCTACATTCTGGAATGCCCAGGGGAGTATTCTTTGAGCTGTTCAGCAGCTTATGCAACAAAATGGAGGACGATAGTAGGGAAGTACACAAAATGGCTTCCTTATAAGGGTTGAGTAATGGAACATCACTAGCATAATCCTCAAAGACCAACTGGACAGACAAATCAAAGCTGACTGTACAGCTTGTCTTATTTATATTTAAAATAACATACTGGGAGGAGAAACCTGTCAGAGAAACTATTAAAAATGAATTAATATTTCATAGATTCAAACTACTTCTGGATTTAAGAGCTGCAACAACCCAGTATACATTTAAAGAACTAACTGTTAATTAGATGAATAAAGGAATAATCATAAAATCAAAATCCTCACCTTAGAGTTCATTTTCACAATAGTTTTTCCAGTGAAATGAGTCCCTAGGAAAGTCCAAAAAGGTCTGTGAAAGTGTTATTCCAGCCAGGCCAAATAGTGGATTTTCAATCTACAAGCAAATAAAGACATTCATGCAGTGCAATTTGACATTAATATCATATATATTTATTACAAGATTTTTACTGTACAGCTAAATATATATAGAATGAGAATTTGATTAGAAAATCCTGATTTTTAAGGTGTATAATTTAGGTTTCTAGTTTACCCAGCAAAGAAAAAAAACTAAATAGAACTGCTTTAACCACAATTCATTCAGCAGAAAAGTATTAAGAACTCCAAGATGTCAGATCTGTTCATTTACAGATTATTACAAAGGCAATTCTAGCACAATAGGTGATCATTATCTGAACAAATCTTTTAGGATGGAGTCAGTATAATTATTGGAAGACAAGTACAGGTGGCAAAATGTAGATTATACAGCAGATGGGACTTACAGAAGCGTAGGAGAGAATTCCAGGGACTGCAACTCTTGCAATGCTTTCTGGACCGCTGACATCATTCCGGTAGCAAAGTCCTAAAAGTGAGAGCAATGGCCAAAATTGTAGTTAATGACCTGTTAATAATTCATCCTCTTAAGAGAGTCGGTGTTTAAAATATAATTCATATACCAGCATGGGCACTCGCAATTTTGAAACCAACTTGAGAGAGAGAGAGAGAGACATGGAAAGGAAAACATTTTACAGGCTGAATATAGCAATAATTTTATTTTTAGACAAGCATTTGTCCATGCAAAAGAAAGACCTCTCTTATGGCTGTGAATTTAACAGCATGCAACATTAAGTGCATGTTAGACAGACAGCTACATCTATATTTGTGAAATAATATATTTACAAATAAAAATAATAGCAAATAATAGTTCCATAGAAAGATTGGCATGTTTAGCGTCAGACAAAATCAGTGCTCTTAAAAGATAGGTTTTAAAGCCATTTTCACAGATTTTATTTCCCTCTCACTATTCAAATGCTTGAGACACGCTTGCTTTTTCATTACATTTAAACATACAAATATATTAGTTTGCTACGTTCAGTAGACAATCTAAGACTACTGTAAACCAAGTGTTTAATGCCTTTCCTAACGAATAAATTAAAAACAAGGACTTTGAGCAAGGATTCATAATTTAAATAACCATTTTTTTGCAAGTCTGCCCTGTCAAACATCTTCAGCTCATTCAAGGACTATTTCAACACAAAAGTACCATCAAATAAAATAAGAAGTCTATCTATAATTATTCTTAAGTAAATAAAGAAGGTATTTCAGACAAACAGTTTGAGTAATTTTGGTTAAGCATAAAGCACAGACAGTAGCACATTTCACCATGCACAACCAGTAGGACATACATAAGGCATGAGAGATGTTGAACAACCCTGAGTCAGTTTAGGCTATAATTTTCAATTAAGCATAGTTTATATGTGTGTGAAACAGCTATAATTAATGTCAGTACATTGCACAGACTAATTACTTGGATGCTACACATTTTTTTCTGATTGAGTTTTCATATGCACGCATGATCATTAGGGCAGAAATCAAAATCACTCCATTTTGCATACAACAGAGTTTGTCCCACAAGATCAAGAATTGATTTTAATTCGTGTGACCCTAATTTTAATTTGGACAAAAAAAGTGCATTTGCATGCAGATAACGAGGTCACATGCATGTCTCATATTTGGGGGATTTTTAGGTCTGTGTCAGTTTTCATATATTTGCATTCTTGTTCAGATTTTCCTTTAGGTTTGTATTAGTAGATTTTTGGTTAACTGAAATAAAAAACAAATTACCCAAGACCCCCCCGGTTCAGGTCTCGTAATTAATCCTTCAAACGAGCCCTTTAAACTATTCAGATATGTCTAATAGTTGCTAACAGTACATTTAACATGGAGTGAGGAGACAGGTTAACATTTTCACTGTTTCCCAAAACACCTGACCATAATCCACTACAATTCTTTGTGTTTGAACCAACCATGCATGCACTTTCCCCTTCTTAGTGTAGCACACACACCACCTCTCTCTCTCTCACACCAACACACACACACACACACACACACACACACACACACACACACACACACACATACATTCACAAAGTCTCACTTGAAAAAAGGTAAATCCCCCCTCTCCCTCCCCACCTCTGTCAAACTTAAAAAATGCACCAAATTAATTTAACCCTTACCATTGCAGACAGCAGCCCTTTCAGTGTCACCTAAATAAATTCCATTATTATTGGGTAGGCAGAGGGAAAGAAAACAGACCATGGGCACGAATCTGGGCCATTCCAGTGAGTCAGACAGATCCTCTGATTCTCAACATGTTCCCTTCTCCTGTCTGAACAAAAAGCTCTTTTTCAAAAAGAATGACAAGGAATTTTCCTGAAGATACCTCTTCTGGGAAGAGGTGGGAGAGTGGTATGTTTTTTTTTCTTTTTTTTTCTTCAATGCAAATTATAACAGTTATGGGAACTAGATGTAAGATGTGAGTTAGGACTGTTGCTTCTTTAAAACTCAGTTAAAGTAGTGCTTGACTTTCTGGTTTTAATGCCAGTAGGGGAACAAAAACTGCTTTAAACAACTATTTTTTTGATTAAATGAATTTTATAGGATGTTATTCTGTTATTCAGTCACACATGTTTCAACAGCCAGTGTTTTTTGTGCTGCAGTTGGGTGTTACTTCCAAGTGCTGCAGAGAATCTCAGTTCCAAACATTCTTAGAATGAGACAATCTGTTGTCTAATCAAAATTTAATCTAATTTTTGCTTTTTGTATTGGTAATGTAGTATTTCAAAGAAAGATAAATATGTGATAAATATATTTTTCTGTGATTGAATGAAAACGGTTTTCACAATCTAGGCAAATCTCTCTCTCCTTCCTTCTGTTTTTCTCTCTCTCTCTTTCTCTTGCACGTGAAACACACTCACAGATTAATAGAGAGATAAAGAGAGAGAGAGATTAATCAAAAGTAGCAATGGTGTTATATTCTTTGCTCTTCTCTTTTTCATTATAATAACCTAACAGCAAAACTTCAACAGACTAGAAATTAGGCAACTAATGATATTAACACAACTTTTGTACAACATCGATACAATTTTCTGTTTTATTTTTATGTATAGGTGATGGTTGACAAGTTAAAAAATAAATAGTGAAGAAAAAAAATACGGCTTCCCATAAACATTCAATAAATATTATATTTACAAACACCTAAATGTCAGACAGTGGCCTACATCAATCATTCCCTGAATTTAAACACATCACAATGCACCTCTTTTTTTTCTAAGACAAGTTCTATCTCTTACAGTAAAGCACATGAGAGTCTGTGCTGTGCTCTAGGGAAAAACAACACAATCTGCTACATCCTGATTGTGCAGCAGTTTTCTGCATGCATAGTTCAAGTAAAAATAATAATAAACACATTTTCTCACTCTCCTAATTACTTCACTTCTTAGATAAGCACAAACATCAGCTCAGTCTCATATTAAGAAAAAAAAAAGTAAAAGATGGATTGATATTTTTTTTATAAACTGAAATGAGCGTGCTTTTTAGGTTTTGTTCAAACATAAACAACAGATGCTGTTTGGATGGTCTTTTGTGATGATGGTTGCTGAGATGGCTGGTAAGTTTATGACTATTTTCATACCTAAAATGGTCATCAAATGACTAATACTGGGTACAGGGTGGGAGTGAGGGGAAAAGGAAAGGGGGGGGGTGGTGGGGGGGTTGTTTAACGGTCTGAAATCTTATTGGCTGAGTTTGAATTTGAAACTCCTCTTCCACCCAATGGGAGAAGTCTTTCCTTATACATACAGTACAGCACCAGTGCTCTTTTGATTTCAGCCAGGACAGCTCCAGCCACATCAATTACAGTAGAGTCTCTTCTCGGGGCATTGGAATGTGTATAGTTTGACACGACGAGAATGAGAGTTGGGTCATCCAAGAGCAGCCATAATTGCATAGGATGAGCTCTGAAAGTGACACACAGTCCACTCAAAGCCCAACCCAACCCAACCCAACCCGACCCGACCCAGAACAACCCAGCACAGCACAGGCCAAGCAAGCTGTGGTTGAGCCCAAGCATGTCGGAAATCAAACGTCAGCACCTGATATTTGACGCACATCCCATCCGCTGCTATCAGCGAACCAGACGACCATTATCTGATGACTCTCATGATTCTCTCTCTCTCTCTCTCTCTCTCTCTCTCTCTCTCTCTTTATCTCTCTTCTATCTACTCCACTATCTGATGGTGACTTCAGGCCCAATCCACCATTTTGTATTTCCCACAGCAAGTCAGACTAGACAGGCAGTTCACCATAAGTTCTGACACTCATTTCTTGAATGGTGGGCCTAGAATTTTTTGAAGCATGTACGTCTTGCGTCTGTGGGCAGCTGCAACAGTGGGTGGCGAAAGCTGTGTAATCATTGCGTGACGCCATACACTTGCATGTCTCGTACAGCTGAATTCTTACTGATCTTTTTTTTCCTTCTTCCTTTCCTTTCCTTGTCCTCTGTTCCTTTTTTTTTTCTTTGTTCATATTTTGACTTTGTTGTGGGATCTCTCTCTCTCTCTCTCTCTCTGCTCCATGGTGTCACTGGACACCCTGGCAGTGAGTCACAGAGAAACGCTCTGCCCATCCTGTCCCTTGAAAGGGCACTGCTGACATGATGAAGATTAAACACCATCCTCCACTGCATGAAACAATGCCCACAAAGGCACTTCCTCCCTGTAAAGATGATAGCCTAACACTGTACTGTTCATGCTTATGTCAAGCAATACCAGCACATCAAAATTCAAAGGCGTGTGTGTGTGTGTGTGTGTGTGTGTGTGTGTGTGTGTTCTCCTTTCCTCTTCCTATTTCCTTGGTTTTTGTATGGCTTTTTTTTTTTTTTTTTTTCCCAACAGCGACTTTCTTAGCCACAACAGCGCTGATCATCCGGAGGGAGTTTTGGTAGATCCACAAGCCACACCCTCCTCTCACTGGCTCATGGAAAATTACCATCTTGGCAAAGGCAGTCGTCCGCCAGCAT
>JAODXP020000020.1:8657898-8660398 GCA_027497455.2 Sardinella longiceps | reverse complement strand
TACATTGTTGTGAACTGAGAACAAGGCTTGGCTCAAATCAGCCCATCCAAAATAGTCCACTACTACTGTCTGCTCTCTTGAAGGGCAGCAGCATGAGACAGAGGCAAGACAAAGTTTCAAAAATGTGCGTGAGTGAATGTCAGTGTGTGTGCGTGTGTGTGTGTGTGTGTGTGTGTGTGTGTGTGTGTGTGTGTGTGTGTGTGTGTGTGTGTGTGTGTGTTTGTGTGTGTGTTTTAATAATATCTTCCAGGGAACTGTTTAACCTCCCTTTCACTTCTTGGTGGAAAAAAATCTTTGAATTATGTCAGCAGCTGTGAAGCCCATAAAACAGCAAATGTCTTTTTTTTCTCTCTCTCTCTCTTCCCCCACTTCTCTCTCTCTCTCTCCCTCTCTCTCCCTCCCTCGCTCTCTCTTCCCTCACAGTAACCGTCTGCGCCCACCACCCATCCCAGAAGCCTCGGCGGTGTGATAATGGAAAGAAAATAGCGGACATTTTTGTGGCGGCTCCATGGAACCCGGATTGCCTGCCGTCAGAACGATAGGGCAGAGCTCCACAGTACACACACACACACACACACAGACACACACACACACACACACACACACACACGTGAGAGAGAGAGCCAGGGGAGGATGGGATGGGTGTCGAAGGGTATCGGAGGGTGAACACAAAGCATCCACACATCACAGTGGGGGGATTCGCGGGGATCTGGCAACCCCCTTCAGCTCTCCACAGTTGTCTGAGATCTGGCAACCAACAGACAACCAACCAACAGAGTCCTCTGTCACATGAGTCATTTGACCACTGTCAAAGAAATATGGGCCCGGAACACGATATCATAAACGCTTCTGCTCAAAGGAGGAGGGGGGGGGTGTTTGAGGTGATGCTGGGTCTTCTTGGAGACCCTGGGAGAGGGGAGTCTTCTCTGTTCTGGGGGAGTGATGTGGGTGTGGGAAGGAGGGGGGGGGGCACATAGACCACATCAGAGAGGTGTCTAGAGCTCAGTGCCAGAGCCCCTCGCTCAGTCTTAATGTCTCCCATTCTTATCGCTTTCCGGCTACTGCAAGAACAATCCTGCTGCTTTAGCACAGTAGCTCCTCCAGGATGATGGGGATGTTTTAATTTAAGTAAGGTCCTCTATGCAGTGCTGTTGCTAGGAGTTACTGTAGGGAATTATTATGGGGTTAAAAACACACAGTGTTGGCCTAGGCATAAATAATATCAACATGACCAAGGTCAGCCTTAGGAGACTCTCAAATTTCCATTAGTTTAGTCTTCATCATCATGGATGGCATGAAGCCTAAACTGAAGACATCTATTTCCAATGTGTGGTGGTATATATGGTAATAATAATAATAATAATAATAATAATAATAATAATAATAATGGCTTAGTTTTATATAGCGCCTTTCAAGATACCCAAGGTCACTTTACAGTAGGGGGAAGGGAGGGGGGGGCTCAGTTAGGGACTGAATGCTTCAGTGAACAAGTGTGTTTTGAGGTGCTTGGACATCACTGCTGGCTGATCATACCATGTCATACCAGGATGAAGATTAACTTTGGGAAGTAGCCTTCTTCCTTTTAATCAGGTAAAATAAGGTGGGGTAGGTTGGTATGAATAACTGATAAGCTATCAAAGGTATAATCCGGCGTGAATCAACACCTAGCCCTGCTGTTTTATACTGCTAAGCGCTACTGAAAGCTACCCCAATGATAAAATTTTGTGCATCGTAGACCGAGTTTGCGAAACAGTAGGACTACGTGTTGATTCACACCGGCTTTCTCCTTTAAGTAATAACTAATTGTTTCCTAGCAGGGGAGCAGGAGGAATGTTTTTGCTTATCGTGTCTGCCTGCTTCAGCAAATTTCATTCTTTGTAAGTATTCTTCCATTTTCATAACTTGATTCCACACCATATAAATGACACAATTCTGCAGTTATTAGTAATAACTAATAGTTTCCTGGCAGGTGAGTAAGAGGAAGCCACAAATATGGATATTAGCCTAAAAACTAAACTAAAAAAATATAAATTTAAATAGGCCTGTGTGTTTAGCATCATTATTCTCTACTGACCAACACTGGTCACGCTGACCATACATGCTATTAAGTCACCACACAGACACTTATCATCACTTATCTCAAGAGGGGGGAGATCAAGCACAGTGATGTGTAACAAAACTGTGGTAAATCCGAGGTTGCAGTGTGTGTAAAAGGAGAATCAATCCATAACGCTTGTTGTTTTATGATGAACGAGTTCTGTCAGTAGGAAAAAGAGCAAGATAATCTGACATGACAGAGACTGGAAAGTGAACTGGAGGTTAACTCACTAACTGAATGAGGAAATTTGATATGACATAGCCAGACACTGAATCACACCAGATTTCTCCTTTAGGGCCTTGATGAAATACCTGACTTGAGTCTACAGTCACTTTCAGCTTTCAGATAATAAGCAGGAGTGAAAGAAACAGAATAAAATATACAAGAAATAGAAAAGCACTC
>JAODXP020000020.1:8645398-8650398 GCA_027497455.2 Sardinella longiceps | reverse complement strand
GGCTGTAATCACTTACAGTAATAAATAAATAAATAAAAATATATAAATAAATAAATAAATACTCTCCTGGGCCTTCTGCGGCCGTTGATCAGCATATGCTCCAAATCCCCATTTTTGTTTGAACATACAATTTAGCAGTTAGGCTTAATGTAGTCAAGAGTCAGGAATTTCCTTTTCAATTTTTTTGTTGGTGCATCTGCGTGAAGGTTATTTTGAAAAAGACAAGTGGCAGTAAATTACACTGATTAGACAGTGAGTGTGCTGAGCTCGTCTCTCTGGAAGGCCTCACAAAGCTATGGGCCACTAGCTATTGCCAGACCTTGAAGTCTCATAAAAATCAAAGCTTTTTTTTAAACTCTGAATAAACCAGTCACTGACAGACAACACACACACACGCACACACACACACACACACACGGGGATTCTCCCGGATGAGAGCTTTCATCTCTGTCTAAATGTGAACAGTGAAAATATAACGTCTGTGTAATCCCTTTTCTTGTTCGTGATTGATGGTCATGTGCTGCAATTTCCAAGCCGACCATAATTGCTTAATGACAACGGCCATTAGTCAATCTAAGCCCATCTTGAATGACTCAAGCCATTCACAGCATTCTCTTGACTTTTAGCTTGTTGTTAAAAGTCAAAAATCAACTTCCTGAGTCTCTCTCTCCCTCTCTCTCTCCCTCTCTCTCTCCTCTCTCTCCCTCTCTCTCTCCTCTCTCTCTCGGACATGTTGGCGACAGACACAATCTCCCTCAGAACGGAAGCCAGACCAGCCATAAACAAATGTGGCGTACATGACACGTCAAATGTTACGAAGATTCATCTCAACATGATTGTCTTCTTTCTTACACTTCTACCAATGGGAAGGAAGTTACTGTCTTTGTGGCCTTTACCGGGCAAGGTGTCTAGAAGGCACGAGAGATAGTAAAGGCACTTTCTTTTTTTTCCCAAGTACTGTAGTTTTTTTTTTATTGGACAGCACATTTAAACCCGTAAGCACATCCCATCCACCCAGTAAAGGCCCTTTCTTACTGAATGTGTGTCCTTACATCTGTATTTCTGTCACTTCATAATTCCATACGTTTTGTTTTTTTTTTAGTTTGATTGCGTTAAATTCTGCCCCTGGCCACATTATTACCTCTGCCGAGGAGGTTATGTTTTCGCCGGCGTCTGTCTGTGTGTGTGTCTGTCTGTCTGTGTGTGTACAGCATAACTTGAAAAGTACGGCGCAGATTTGTATGAAATTTTAGGGCAACGTGTATTTTGGGACAAGTAAGAACTGATTCGACTTTGGTGGCAATCGATGAACCACAACACAATCTAGAATTTATATTGTGTCAGTGACCATATTGCCTAGACAGTCCTTTTCTAGTTACAAATGAATTTCATCCGTTTTGTCCGTGTGATCTTAAAGGAATAGTTCACCTCGTTATGGAAATTGGTTATTCATCCCCTTACCTGGAGTTACATGTGTGGGTAAAAGCATTTTGGTCTCAGTGCTTGCGTTTTCCTAGTATGGCATCCCCAATTTTCCCCATTTTTTAGCTTTAGCTTAGCTTAGGCGCTGGAATGTAATGTTGCCAGATAGCAACACTTTGACAACTTTACTTTCCAGCGCCTATGCTAAGCTAAAGGTAAAATTGGGGTTGCCAGGCTAGGACAACGTATGCACTGAGACCAAAACGTTCTTACCCACATATGTAACTCCAGGTAAGGAGGTGAATAACCAATTTTCATTAAGAGGTGAACTATTCCTTTAAGCTCCACATTTTCATGTCATAGTACGGACCAAATTGATGGATAGAACGTATGAAACACTCCATACGGATGCGACTTATATGTGAGGTATGAATGGGCCACACCCATCTGCCATCCTCTCTGATATGTGATAGGTGGTAGGGCTGGCATGTTGTCCTATGGCTCAGTGGCACTGGTCAACAGGTTATGGTGAAAGGACCTTGTAGAGGTCTCAAAGATCAACTGAATGTAATCTGTAGAGTTTGTGTGTGTGTGTGTGTGTGTGTGTGTGTGTGTGTGAGAGAGAGAGAGTGAGTGAGTGAGTGTGTTTTCTTGATTGTATACCATGTGAGTTTTGTGAGTGTCTAGGAGTGTAAACAATGTGTGTTTAGGTGTGTGTGTGTGTGTGTGTGTGTGTGTGTGTGTGTGTGTGTGTGTGTGTGTGTGTGTGTGTGTGTGTGTGGATGCATGATGTGTGTGTGTGTTAGTGTGTGGGTGTGTGGTGTATGTTGGGTGATTCCAAGCTGCCTAGTAGTGTGGTCAGGAGGACAGTGCAGACAAAGAGAGGAGGTGGTGCAGCAGGACCCAGCAGGGGGGTGTGGGGGGGCAGAAACACTGAGTCATTGCTCCTTCTGCCCCTACTGTCTTCACTTATAAAGCCGCCACTGTCACTCACACACTCACACACGCACACACACACACACACACACTCACACACACGCATTAATACACACACACAAACGAATGTACACATAAATGAACGCACACACACACCTGCCTACACACACACACACACACACACACACACACACACACACACACACACACAAACAGGAGGGTTGCTGCTCCTCCCAGTCATAACAGTGGCTTTGTTTAGGCTTCCATCAAACTCCCTCCTGTAATCTACATGACGCGGCATCACCCCCCACTGAGCCTAGCCCAGCCCAGCACAGTACAGCGCTCCGCACCTCCCACACCCTCAACACCCCACCCCCACCCCACCCCCCTTCATTACCCATCATGCACCACACACCCTCCACCACCCCCACCCCACCCCCACCAGTACAGGACATTGGGGGGGGTTGATGGGTAATGATGCGTTGCCGACCACATATACTGTAGGTCACTCTCTCATCACAGTCGTGATTCAGCCCCTCGCAACAGACAACGGTTGCCTTGTGTGAAAGTATTGTTACTGTTACGAGGCCTGTGCTCGAGCACAGGGAACGAAAGGCTTGGAGCCGCCCTGAGCTACCTGGCTGGCGCTAAGGGTGGAGCCACTGCACCATACTGTACTGTAGCCTACTGTACAATCCATACACGATGAATGCATCGACCGCCATCATCACGTCTAATGAGATGATGAAAACAAGGTCCTGGTCTTTGCCATCATTGGAGCTTACAGTACGGGAGTTTCTAGAAAATTGTGAGCCAGTAAGACTACTGAGTTTAGTGCCAACTCGGTCCTATCTGGGTGCCATTTACTGCTTCCTGTAAAGAGGGTGGCAAATGTTGACATTCTATCATGGAACACTTCTAAGTGTAAATATTTGTCAACAGTGAAGTTTATTAGCCTACCTATTCTTCTGAGATGTTTTATATTAATATTTTGAGTTTACATAGTTTGTATTCTCATGATTGAACATCAAATAAGAGCATATGATTTAAGCAAGTCAGTATTATTAACAGTCAATTGATTTTTTTTTTTTCAATTAAAAAAAAAAAAACAGTAAAAGAGCACCCTCAGGTGTCTGTTAGGGGAATTGCTTGAGGAGATCAACAGGAAGAGAAATTGGCAACCTAATTTCCATTTATGACAGACTTGAAAACAGACACTAAATTTATATAATATTTATGATCTTTATGTACTATGCATAATATAATTACATATGCACTGAACATGTCAGAAGGGGATCCAATAATAAAATTTCTATCATTGTGCTAGCAACTTGCAATAGATTGAAGCTATTTCTAATTAATTTGTTGATTTGAAATTAGCTAGCTAAGTCAACTAACTACTAATTGATGACTGACATTTACCGATACCCAATTTGAGGCAACATGGACTCTCATTGATGGACCCAAGAATCAAATCTGGGTGGCACGATTGTCAGTGAGTTCAAATCCCCGTTCTCCAACACACACCCAATCTGAAACGCTTGAATCAATTCATTGTCTTTTGCCAGTTGCGCAATCAAAATAAGCACAGGTTTCTTTTTAGCAACTATGTCAATATTATGAATGCACTGCAAATGAAATGTTCTTTGTTCTCAAAAAAAAAAAAACATTTGTTGGCATTCTCTATCAAATACATAAGTGTCAAAAAGACCTTGGGATAATAAAGCATTTACGGCACACCTTTGTCCTGCCTTTCGAGTTACATCATCACGGTAACATTTCAGCCTTCAACATTTGCAGTCTTTCTCAAAGCATTTCAAAACCAGTATATATTGATTTGATTGCATTGTGCCATATAAAAGATGGGAGGGGTACAAATCCAAACCATCAATAAGGCTTTAGCACCATCTTGTGGTCATAAAATGCAAGGGGATAAACCCTCAGCAAAAGGGAACACCACAGTAATGGATTAAACAAGGTCCAAAGGAGATTTGTAGCACAGTGGAAGATGAATAACTACAACTTATAAAGCAGGGATAAAAACATTAAATGTAGCTCACAGCAGTGGAGCTTTCAGGAGAAGTTGACCTGAATCAACAAAACATCAAAGAAGGAGCAAGTGCATCTAATAGTAATAGTCCAGGGAACACACCAGTCTCCCATGGCATCAAATCAACAATGTGTTGAAACAAGCCCTATACACAAAACTAGTGATCAAACAATTTGGTTGATTTATGAATTTAACAAAAAAAATTAACTGCTTTATATACAGCCTTGTAAAATGCTTGTAACTGATATTGTTATCCCATGATGGAACTAAAGACCATATCAACTACAAAAAAAGAACACAACAGAAAAAAAAACAACAACACACACTTGTACAATGACGACATAACCGGCCATATTAAACAAGGCCATTCCGTTTAGATAAGCACTAATCTCAGGTCTATGAGATGTACTTCCGGGTGTGGTTTCGCACGGACTTCCCCTCTCTCGTCTGCAACTTCCAGTGGCTCAAATATTACCTCAAAGTTCGTAGTCAACATACGTCACTGACACGGACCACCGAATCCCCAAATCAGATAAGGGGGTCCCGGTGACGGCTAAGAGACAGCATGGAGAACTTAAAGAGATAAGATATG
>JAODXP020000020.1:8620398-8640398 GCA_027497455.2 Sardinella longiceps | reverse complement strand
TTCCCCTTCATAAACCACCAGAGGCTAAAGAGCTGCAGATGACCTATTTGTGCGAGAGTTTTGCGTCAATACGGGCTAATAACGGGCAAAGTGAATCAGATAGTGTGGTTGACTGAGATTACTGCAGCGTTTAGTGATTTTGAAAACACTTCGATCATGACATGCCAATCACATTTTGTTTAGTTTTGTTTTTGTTTGTTAGGTACAACTACGTCTGTCTCTCTCTTTCGGTTTGTGTGTGTGTGTGTGTGTGCGTGTGTGCGTCTGTGTGTGTGTGTGTGTGTGTGTGTGTGTGTGTGTAAGCCAAACACTCAGTCATACTCCTAACCCAAAAGTACGTTTTTCCATAGTTAAAAAAAGGAGAGAGAAAAGAGGTGCTAACATTCAAAAATTTTAAACTATTCCAGGCTAAGTATGTTCCAGTCTAAAGCCAAAACAAATTTTGACACATGGAAATATTCCCCTCCTAAATCTACAGCAATGATATGTTTTGCAATGTGACACCATAAGACTGTCCCCGAAAAATATACATGTATTAAAAGACCAAGACAGGGTGCCAAGCACGGGGTGTTTGGGATGGCTTATGTGCACGTCTTCATGGAGCACTGTGTGTGTGTGTGTGTGTGTGTGTGTGTGTGTGTGTGTGTGTGTGTGTGTGTGTGTGTGCACGTGCACGCACAGTAGAAACAGTAGAAGCTCTTCACGTAGAACCACGCAGTTAGATGTAAGGAAGACCAAAGCCAAGGTTTTCCACTGAATGCCAAGGCCAGACTTGTTTGATGATTTTGAAATGTCAGGAACACTAAGATTCTCATGTCGGCCAATGGGCTGGCAGAGAGAGCAGATTGACTCAGACTGAGAGTGTCTGATCACCTGTCCTGGCTTTACCTGTCTGTGCTTAGTCATCGTCTGCTGCCTCCGCTCTGTCTGGTCAACTTTATGAACTTGGTCAACTTCGGACAACATGTTTAAGAAATGTCCTGATACTTATCTCTCCTCATTTTCTGTTTGTTTGTGTGTGTGTGTGTGTGTGTGTGTGTGTGTGTGTGTGTGTGTGTGTGTGTGTGTGTGTGTGTGTGTGTGTGTGTGCGCGCGCATGTTTGGGCATGTGTGCAAGAATGTGTGTTTGTGTATATTTGTGTTTGAGCATGTGTGCATGAGTGTCTGTGCATCTGTGTGTGTGTGTGTGTGTGTGTGTGTGTGTGTGTGTGTGTGTGTGTGTGTGTGTGTGTGTGTATGCTTGGGCATGTGTGCACCAATGTGTGCATGAATGTGTGAGTGTGTGTGTTCGTTCCCGTTTGAGCATGGGTGCATGAATATGTGTGTGTGTGTGTGTATGTGTGTGTGTGCACGTGCATTTGGGCACGTGTGCATGACTGTGTACGTGTGTGTAGGTGGGTATTTTGGGGTGTTGGTGCACGCAGACTCAAAAGACAAAGACTATACAGGATAAAATGAAGCCTGTTTACTCCACATCCAAAAACTCACTCACCTGCCCATCCACTGCAGCAGTCCAGCACCACCAGCAGCTGCTGCTCCTCCTAACGGTGCCTCGTGGTCTACTCTACACACAGAGAAAAGCATAGTCAGTCAGTGAAGAAAGTACCAATGAGTCACGAAAGATCAGATAAGAGACAGTAGGCCGTTAAGGGATGGAGGGGGTGGTGTACAGTATGCGTGCAAGTTAAACTGTGTGGTAAAGACACAAATGGAGCATGGCTAAGTGCATCTCCCAAGAGATGGCAAAGAGCAGCAGTGGATCATACAGTACACACACATAGCACATCCACAGACGAGCGTTAAACAGATATATACTGTAGGCTACATTATTTGCTTAAGAATGTATGTATGTAGAATGTAATGTAAGTTATCTTTAGTTATAATGTATGTACAGATAGAGCTGAATTGAATTTAACTTGACTAAGTGAATTTGTTGGACTACTAAGAATCTACACTGTAACACAGATGTATAATTTTTAGAGACACTTAAAGGAATTTTCCAGAGTGAATCAACACATAGCCCTGCTGTTTTATACTGCTAAGCGCTATTGAAAGCCACCTCAATGATCGAATTTCGTGCATCGTAGACCGAGATTGCGAAACGGCAGCTAACACTAACTGACTGAGGCATGGCAAAAACAAAACTTAATTGATTTGCTTTCGTTTTGACATGCCCCATTCTGTTACCGTTAGCTGCCATTTCGCTATCTCAGTCTCAGTCAATAGCGCTTGGCACTACAAAACAATAGGGCTATGTGTTGATTCACTCCGGATAATTCCTTTAAGTGAGGCCCACACAGAAAGTGTAATAGCATTGCATTGTGTGCAAATGTGATTGTGAATACAGCAAAGTGAAGTACAGTACAGTGTCGGGTGGGCCAGCCAAATCTCCAGAAGTTCCAGGTCTCTTCCCCTGTTTGCCAAAGCACTTATTTTCAATCTACCTGCTGGCAGTCAAAATCCACTGCCCACACAATTACTGACAACAGGGTTTAGGATAATTGCAGGGTGCGTGCAGGTAGGATTTCATCAAAGACTCTCTCTCTCTCTCTCTCTCTCTCTCACACACGCGCACACACACACACACACACACACACACACACACACACACAGGTTACCCCGAGAATGGGCATACCTTGAGGAATGCTGGAAGCTGCAGCGGACTTCCCACCGTGTTGCTCTTTGGCTCGGTGGCAGTGGCAGCGGCGCCTCAGTGGAACACTGCCGTCTGCCCAGCCGGCCACCTGGCGGTGTCATTAGGCAGTTTCAGGATCAGACCAGAGAGGTGAGAGTGCTGCAAGTCAGATGGCTGCAAGCCTAATGTTGAACAGAGAGGGAGGGAGGGAGGGAGGGAGGAGGGGAGAGGGCAGAGGAGGCAGAGAGAGAGAGAGAGAGAGAGAGAGAGAGAGAGAGAGAGAGAGAGAGAGAGAGAGGAGAGAAGGAGAGAGAGAGAGAGAGAGAGAGAGAGAGAGAGAGAGAGAGAGAGAGAGAGAGAGAGAGAGAGAGAGAGAGAGAGAGGAATGAGACCGTGGGAGTAGTACACATCTTTGAGAAAATGTCTTTTATTTGTTTCCAGTCACCACATTCATCACAAACTCTTTCCCTCCTTCCCTCCCCTCCCCTCCCCTCTCTCTCTCTCCATCTCCCCCCTCCCCTCTCCCTCCTTCCCTCCCACTGTTACAGGAAAAGGCCTCATTCACCTCCCACTCCCTGAGGGTCTGGGGTATTGCACAGATTACCGGTAACCCAATCGCACCAGTGCCTGACCCGCCACCATGACCCTCTGCCCTCCTGTCACGAGCAGCCCTGCCAAAATGAGAGGAAGTTCTGCCTCTACGCAGCCTGGAAGCCCTTAGCCTCGTAAACACATGGGCATGTTTTGAAAATTAACGGCAAAGTTAAATCACCTGTTGATGGGGGTTATCTATCAGCATTCTTTCATTTAAACCCCTGCGTGCGAAAAGATTAACAGCTTGGACAGGGTGATATATACTTCTGTCATAACTTCAGGAGGTGAATGAAATTGTAATGAGAGTAACTGTCAGGCTTGGTAATGTTATGGAAGACATTCTTTTTTTTTTTTTTTTTTTTTTTAATGGCTCATAGACTCTACTTTGTCCTGACAGATATCTGAGATGTGTTTACACAAGAATTCTCATAATTGTTTATTTTTTTTTCCATTAATACACCATTATGAATCATGTGTCTACACGTCCCTTGAAGTGATCTAGTCAGCACAGAGTTCCAGAGGGATCTTTTTGAAGTTGTGGGGACAAAGTGACGAAGCATTACCAGTACCTAATACGTGCAAAATAAATACATACAACCACAACAGAAACATTTTGATAACTTGGAATAGAATATTGGGAAGGACACAACAGCTGCTCACACAGCTTGTATAGTTCTATGTTCCATGTGACAGGGATGACCATCCCAGGGAACACGGTCCAGTTCAATCCCCCACGCTCATCAGACCCGTGTTCTATCTATTCCCTCTCCGAGGGCCATGTGCCGTGTGCAGACACGCACCTCGCCATCTGCTTATTAGAGAGACATTGTCAGACACCACCAGGACCCACCCCCCCCCTCCACCCCACTCAAATCAAACGCCAGCTCAGCTCCCAACACTCGACAGAGGGAACGGGAGAGAGGGAGAGAGAGAGCGTGGAAGCTCTAGAGTCTGGTGTCACATTTCCAACACATCATCTGGCCTAGAAGACAAAGCCAAAAGATCCGTGAGAGTTGAGTACAGCTCTAGTTACTGACTGCCAGGCTGACACAAGAGAGGCAGAGGCAGAGGCAACAGCAGCAGCAGCAGCAGCAGTCACACTCACAAAGCCGCCTCTTGGACCCTCATCAAACACGATGGTGTCAGCGTGCGCTACGTGCCCCATATATGCCTGCTAAAGATAGGTCCTGGGGCCCCTCAGGGGACAGCCACCCAGATGAAACGCTGAATGTATATTTTTCATATCGGGGGGAAAAATGGGACAGATTCATACACAGCAACGCGTGCTTGGATACATCATTAATCACACAAGGAAGTGGCAGTTTAAACATACAACAAACTATTTGTAACTTGGTTACATGTTCCTTAAAGGCTGTCCATTTATGCAAGCTTATAATAGCCATCACAGCCTCACAGGGCATGAAACAGGATACTGAGTGCTGAATTGGTCAAAAGTGGAGGAAAAACAGCACTGTCAAAGTAGTCTTTAAATTCTAGAAATGTTTCACTGATTGAAGTTTCCCTTAGTATTTCCGGATATTAAGGCATGAAATCACTAAAAAGCACTGACACGTGGTGGGTAGCATGGTAGCCTACTGCATAATCCTACACTTGAATAATTTCAAGACGGATAGGGAACATTTATGTAACGGACAGAAATTGGAGAGGGGGAGCTTCCTTGTGTCCCTTAAAGAAAGGGCTACTGGCTCTTTCCCTAGTGTGACTATAACATTTAATTTTAAAACACAAAGGATTATTTCAACTCATAAATACTTAAACACGTGTCTGAATCGGGTCTTAATGTTCCTTCCTAGTTCTTTCAGAACGTGACACAATTCAGTGGTTATAACATTAACATTCACAGAAATGTCATACGTTATTGAATGAAGGAATCAAAGATAACATTCTCGGAGTAAAGGGGTCAGCTTTCTATGGCCTCCGGACCGCCAGCATTTGGGTCTATGGCAATGAGTTTTAAATCAGTTAGGGCGAGGGTTGGCGTGTCCAGCATAAACAGCCTTCCTATGAACTATTGCGCAACAGCAACTCTGTCATAAACAACGCTGAACCACGAGGACCACTGCATTCATAGAACATTCTAGACAGAAAAAAACACATAAAAGTAACTTGAAAGGTTAGGCCTATATTGACGGGATGAAAATTATACAAGAACTGATTTTTTTTAATTTATTTTAATACATACATTCAGAATGGATACAGCGCCCAATCAAATGGACATTTATGCATTTAATAATAACAAGTAATTCCCGTGAACTTAATGTAGAAACACACTCTGTTGCAGTGATAAATATTACTAGCATTTATGTACAAGGCGCTTATTGTATACACCTTACCTCATCTCTCAACCACCAAGCAAAATATGTTATGCTGCTGGAAAGAAAACTGGCGGCTCAAGACCAAGGCTGGCGTCCGATGAATGCAGAAATTCTGCAGGTGCCTCAAGAAGCTAAATAGGGCAAATTAAGATCCTTTGCATCGAAGTAATAAGGGCGAGGGGTAGGAGCACTGTAAGTGCGCAACATGAAAAGGGGGCGGGTACGACTGGCAGAAATAGTAGGCTATGCCCATTCTCTGCAGAAAAGAGAAAAATAGCTAATTAAAATTCTAATTAAATCACGGAGAGTAGCATTAAAATACTTTTAACGCAAACTCACAAACGGTTTCCTAGATTAAACGGTATCTAACAAGACGGGAGCCCACAATCTATAGAACAGAAAAGGTAAGGACTATAAATTGTTTTGGAATAGAAACCCCGCCCCTTGAACGTTCGGGTTTGTAGGACTGAGGTCACCGAGTTTAAAATCACTACTTTGGAGCGCACTTCTGTTCTGCCATTCAACTTCGTGCACGCCCCCAACTCAATCTGTAGACTTTGATTTTTCTTTAAATTACATCTTTTGGAAAATAAAAAAAAACTCTGACAATAAAACACAGACCTAAATGCCACGATAGTTTATTTTTAGGCTCAATAAAATTACTTTAAAACTCGACGTGGGCGATGACCGTTTTAGACATAAACACTCAACTATTCAAAGCTGTTGGACTCTAAATGTGTGGTCTCGTTTTTGTGACGTTCCCGCGTGCAAGTATGCATAGTTTGCAAGTTGGCCTGAGAAAATTCAGTAAGCACGTATAGGCCTATAAATGTCTTTTGTCTTCATATTACAGCTCACCTCTTTGTAAGGATGCAGGGTGGGGAGTCAACAGTCAGATTAGAGACAACAGTCAGACTCACAACACAGATTAAAAATGACTAGAATCATCATACCAATAACTGTTCAAGAAATCCCAGGGCCAGGTTTTGAAATGCAACACTGACATGACCATGGCCATGTCTATGATTTATGTTGTACACAAGATGCAAAACCTTAGAAGGATGTTGGCCTAACCATTACCTTCTCTATATCCAACAGTTGGTTATCCAGCTCTTTTGGAGACATTCTGCAGGTTTTTCTCTCACAACATTTGGTCATCTTGCAAAACAATTCTACTTCATCACTAACAGATGCCTAGGGACACAGTAGCCGACTGTTTCCAAAATCAATCAGGCTCATTCAGAAGTCCACTGCAGATTTCTGACACAATCTCACACTATTTTTTATGGAGGAAACAGGAAAGGACGACGTCTGCACTGGGACAAATAACAGATTATTTTGGTGGTGATTGGTGATCCAGAACACCAAGTTTTGGTGATAATCCTGAACACCTCAGTGGAATTTATATTGTGTCTGTGACCACACACTGCCTTGACATCTGCGCTCTCAGTGCTTTTCTAGTAAGTGCATGTGTCACTGCTGCTCAGCGGTATACACCAATCCGACAAAACTACCGGAAGTAAGCAGGCGCCATTATTGAGCTGCTTAGATCACCAATCTGTCCATAGGGATAACGTGATAGCACACCATAAAATACAGTGATTTACAAGATTCACCACTACTTGTATAATGTCAGAGTATTCCATGGTCTTTGCTGTTAGCTGTCATTGACTATGCATTGTCAAAAAAGTTTGTTGTCAGTCCAACAATGGCGTCAATGCCACAAGATGGCAGCCTACACAAAACGCTCGTCTGATTTGTTTATAGAGCACCAGTTGGTGTTTTGGAGTCAAACTGAATTACTTGCTTTTAGGAACGTCAAGTCTCTGAGAAAGTTTATTAGGCCTTCCACAGTTCAGTTTCTTCTCTGCCATTCCAGTTAACTGCAGTTTCTCATAACGGCTATCCTGGTCATAACCAGCGTTTCAGTCTCCGCTTCCCTTCATACGAGGGTGACCTCGTTCGCATCAATCGTATCAAACCCGAGCCAATAGGTAAACTTCAAGAATGCAGAGCGAGAATGAGATAGGCTATTAGTCAAAGGCTGATCCAGTCGTTTTGAATTTAAACTGTGATGGTCTGCTGGCCTTGCCTAGCCTGATTGCCATCGACTTTCAAAGCTCTACGAGACTTTGGTCTGACCAAGAGCCCGCATAACAAAATTTCTCAAAGCCCATGGTTGACCCGCCTCCCTGAAATGCCTCGGTTTGCTACTGGTCGATGTTAGAAAATGCAGTGCTGAAGCGAAACCAATCACACCACTCTTTCCTCTGACCTATGTGACGCGAAGGGAATTGCTTGAACAGGACTGAGAGCCGTTGGAGCTGCTCAAAGTTGATTGGTTCTCGACCAAGGGGGGGGCAGTTCCCCAGTTCGGGGAATTCAGAAGTCCTGTCCGATCAGCAGCTGGCCAGACCAGCGACAGCAACGCCGAAGGTGTTATGTCACTGGGAGGGCGTGCCAGGCTAGGCCTTGCCTGCACTTTCTCAATAGTTGAGATCCCAGACCCCCATACGAAGAGAAGCGTAGACCGAGGGGACAGTTATGACCAGGCTACATTACTGCATTACAACATGATAAAACATCAGGAAATTCTTTGATATCTCATGACTTATAGGTTATGACTCATTCTTTGGACACAGCAATATTCCTTATTGATGTATAATAACAGGTGTTGCCAAGCTTTGCAAAGCTTTTCTGTCTGCAGGGCAGTGGTTGAGTACCCTGATGTATCAAATGCCTTCACATCATTTCACCTTGTGCACTGCATCTGAATCTTATCTAGTGGCATTAGTTTGGACAGATACTTACAGACAACATTCTGTTTCAACCACTAGCTACTGTTTGGCTGTGACATACGTTACGCACTGGAACGCATAGTTTAAGTTCAAAGCCATTGATCTCAGCCCTCCATTTGTTTGCTGATTGGCCTGCACATCTCAGAGCCGGTAGAAACCTCGAGCTTACAGCCCGACTCCTGACGCAGTGGTGGAGCTAAATGAGCAATTGAGCAGAAGCTCTAGGCAATGCTTGCCTGTGTAGTGGTTGATCACGGCTCTCCCATGACCACATACAGCTGAGGTGCCTTTGATGAAGGTACCAAACCCCCCCACTGTGCCGCCATACAATAGCAGGCAGCCCACTACTCTGGATTAGAGTTTGCTTCAACTCACTGTGTGTTTCACTACATCACAATTGGGAAGACCAAATTTGCCTCATTGGGTCAATAGAGATTAAGCTACCTATTCATACGGAGAAAAAAACTAAGCTGCCAAAGGCCAATGCAAAATTACGAGCATCAGTTAACCAGTTCCCACCTTTCCCCCTTTTCACAGTTCCCACAATTCCGTGTTTGCAACAGGATTACTGGAAATGCACGGGGCAATAAGGAAGTTATTTCGTTACTGTAACAATGTGCCAAAGTGATATAATGTTGCATCTGCAAAACATTAACGCCCACGTTAAACGTCATCAGACTGAGACCAAGAGGACGTGACGTTTGAAGCTATGACAAACGCATTAAAATGAAAGCAACGGTATTTCATTAATAAATTTGAAGGTAGGTTTTCTTTTTGAAATGTATTTACCTTGATCTGACTTGGATTGTTTCGCCGTTTTAACGTTACAATACGCAACATTATGATGTACTGTAACGTTAACTTGCCAAGATTTACCATCGATAACACGTGTAACGTGGACTAGCTAACGATACCAACCTAGTGCTACCTCGTTCACTTGTAGATTAAGCTAAACACTTTATCTCCATCTATGTATTTGCATAGTTATTTTGAGGTTTGCAAATAAATTAGGCTGGGATGGATAAGGTTATATCTCATGGTCAGAGAAACGACCGTTTTTGTCAGCCCAGTTTGGCTAACGGTATTGAGTTAACGTTAGCTCTTAACTTATGTTGTTACCAAATGACTATTAGACGTAAACGAGAATCAAACTTTTTTAAAAAAAAGTTTGGTCTGTAATCTGCATCAATTTATGTAACGTTACGTTTGTTTAATATGTAATGGGAGACATGTACACGCAATACCAATACCAATACCACCACTGAACGGTGAACTATGTTTGCTCATGTTCTTTCTCCTGTGTCGTGCGCGGGAACAGAATTATAGAATTCTTTAGACAGACATTCTGATCTCTGGATATGAATGCCTCTTCTCTGTTTTTAGATATGGACTCACTATGTGGCCCTTTGGGCATGCTGGCAAGTGTCGGCTGTGGACTCTTACTTGGCTGGTACCTCAGAGGGCGGTTCGGGAAACCGATGGGAGGCGGAGGTGCACGGACAGACGGTGCTGGAGATGAAAGTGAAACGTCTTCCATGGGCACTAGCGAGGAGCTGAAGCTGATATTAGTGGTGCGTAAGGACCTTAGCATGGGTAAAGGGAAAGTGGCAGCTCAGTGTTCTCATGCGGCTGTTAGCGCATACAAGCAGCTGCAGCGAAGAGACCCTGATCTTCTCAAACAGTGGGAGTACTACGGACAGCCAAAGGTTGTGGTGAAGGCCGACGACGAACAGAGTCTGTTGGAACTTTGGCGTAAAGCGAAAGAACTCGGACTACCGGTCAGTTTGATTCAGGATGCGGGCAGAACCCAAATAGCTCCAGGTTCACGAACAGTTCTTGGAGTAGGCCCGGGGCCAGGTGATCTAATTGACAAAGTTACAGGGCATTTGAAATTGTATTGAATGTATGCAATACCTCATTTTGTGGCCTAGGTATATAAAATAAGTGCTTTCTAGAATTAAAATGTTTTCACACCACACAAGTTTCCATTGTTTGACCATTTATTTTAAGAAGCAATTAGTTTCACCTGTTCAATCATTTGATGTATGAGGATATTTTCTTTTTTTTGCAATAGTAAGTGTATATACAGAGAGGGGACTACTGGGTTAATCAGGCATCTATTTTTAAATCACAATTCTACCATTATATATTCTACATTATATTTCGTCCTTTAATCAGAGCTGATTTTATTTTTAAGGAAAAAATAAAAATAAAAAAAATAAATCACTGTCCTCCCACACATACACAGGCATTATCTGACAGTCAAATAGTATAACAATAACAGCAAGGGGTTTCCCCTTGGCTGAACCATACAGTAGAGGGGGTTATTCAAACATTCCCTGCGTGAGTCTGTTCTCATAGTTTGTGCTCATAGTGTCATTGCGAGGGCCAGCTTTTAAACATCCAAACACAACACAGACAATGGTTATACTGTATTTTCCACACAACAGTAATCTACGCTTTAGAACCCATTTGGATTGGCTTCCGTATGTTTCCATGTTTTGGTCGAGTCTAGATCACTTCCAGGACGATAGTCCTGTGGAGGGGAGGGATACTAATCGAAGTATGCTCTGAAAGTAGGAAATGATAGTGGTTTCTCACAGAGGGAGCAGCATGTAATGTGGTTTAAGCATTAACAGGTTTGAAAACAGCTTTCTTATCAAACTAGACGTTTTTTTTGTGTGTGTGGAGAGGAGGGGAAGGCGAGAGAAAGCCATTGGTAGTCAACATAAGAACACCCATCCCCGCCCGAATGTGCACTGTACAACTGCACGCAAAAAAAGTTAGGTGTACGCAAGAGTAAGGTGTTTTCTTTTAAATAAAGTGATTCATATCAAATGGTAAGGTAAGGATAAATTGAAAAGTCAAAAAATAGGACATCAAGGTTAGTAGGTTTTATATTCTTTCTGTACAGTCATGAACAATGACCTAGAACACCACGATATCCAGCATACACAAACTGTAAGCACAAGGATAGGGAGAGGTTAGTCAAACACACAGATCTAAAGAATAGCATGTCTTTATCTCTTTTTTTTTTTATCTTTCTCTTTTTGTGTGTGTATTATCCCTCTTCAAATGGAATGTTCCCCACACGAGAGCACTGGTAACTTACTGCACAAGGGAAAGTCATCTGTAGCACACAGAATAAACAAAAATACACTCATGACTTTCACACTGTTTTGAACCTGCATAGGCCAGGGTAGGGTTGAACTTGCTCACCAGAACTCCACACGATTCTATGCCAACTCAATAGGTCTTATCTGAAGAGCTACTCAACCCCCATGTTGTACAGTAATATTTTGTAGTGTTGTCATGGAAGTGGCAGTCTTGTGTTCAAATACTGTATTTTGGAACAATGTATTTTTTTCCCCACATTTTCTTTGAATATACAATATTTGAATGTTTTCATTTCTTTTTTTTTAAGACAGACAGAACAAGCTGCTCTCACACATACACATACACACATGTACACACGCACACACACATTAGAATGAACAGATTCTACATTAATTTCTTCTCAATGCCAAGTGCAATTCTGATGCTTCACAAAAGACCTTATTCAGGAGGGCTTCATTTTTTTCCCCCCACCACAAGTCCTCCACTTTGACATAAATCATTCCCCTTTTAAAAATAAAATAGACAAAAAAAATTAAAACTAATTCGATTTATGGAATGTGAAAAATAATCCCCGTGATCCAAATTTTCTCTCTTCCTAAACAGAAAACAAAGTGAGGTCCTTCATAAAAGTGTAAAAGGAAAATAACAGCCAAAAAAAATCTTTTATATAAAAAAAGGAGAGGGAAGGGAAAAAAAGGTTGCTTGCTTGTCGTCTCGAATGAAGAAAAAAAAAAGAAATAAACAAACAAACAAACAAAAAAAAACAAAGATGACAGAGCAGTCTGGAGAAGAGGAGAGAGATGGATGGACTGCTCGAGCTGTAGGAATACCAGCAAGCGCGGAAGAGGGATGGAGAATGGGAGGGGCGGCGTGGGTCTAGCCAGGACTGGAGGTCTGGTCTTTACATGCCGTAGCCGAAGCCAGCGGCTGGCGGGGGCTGGGTGTAGCCTGCCGGCGCTCCCGTGTAGCCGTAGCCATAGGCCTGCTGAGGGGGGACGGGCACGCTAGGTCCTGCAGTCAGCATCAGCTGAGGTGTGCCTGCAACACAAACACTGCATGTGAGAAACCTCATGTCCAGACAGGTTACACAAACTAAGTAAACGATACTTAACAACAATTATATTTAAAAACTATTTAACATCACTGAAAATGATGTAATTATGTAATTATCACCTTTATACAAACTTCTAAAGTAGTAACTGACTGATGGATCAGATTTCAGAGGGAGAGGATTAATTATGAGGCATAGATGGAGGCTTACCATATACAATTGGTTGTGTTTCGGTGGCCTGTTCCTCTTCTTTCCTGAGTGATTCAGAGGTCTCCAGCTTGTCCACCTGAGACGTACAGGGAAACAAACCGTTAGGACTTAGGTGACAAAGAGTAACGCAACGCAAGCCAAAATCACTGGTGTTCCTCCTTTGAGCAGCATGAATTTAAACCTGTAATTGGGTGGGACAAAAGCAAGCATTGGGAATAAGGTGAACTATTTTACACTTTGATTCTGGCCTGTGATGCAGTGTTGACAAGATCAGCAATAAAGGAGGAAAATTAAGCATTAATAGAACTATTAATACTAAATATTATCTAACGTAGAGTTGATGGTCAATGTAAAAATGTGCGACCACAACAAATTTAAAGGTCTCTTGCTGTACGTCTGTGCAGGTGCAGCCTTTCTTTGCAATGAATTCTAGGCGGAAATGAACTGTGAGCTGCAAGCAAATCGTATTGCGAAAGCAAAGCTGTATATTTCCATTATGCTTTAAACAGGGTTCCCACTGGCCATGGAATTTCATGGGATTCCAATACAGCCTGTTCGTCCTTCTAGGACTTTAGTGGATACTAACTTCTCTTATGCCATGTTGTTGCTGAGGTTAATCGATCAACCAAGTTTTGTTAAAAAACAAAAAAAAAAAATAGCTAGCTATCCAAGAGACACAAAAACCTCACTAGCACTGTTGCAAAACTGTGTGAAAAATGCCATACTGTAACTAGGTTTTCTTTTATTTAGCTCTATTCAGCTCTATAAACCAAGGATTATATAGTTTTTATTATATGAGAAGTTCATGGAAATTCTGCTTGTTTTCCAGGTAAATTCATTGACAAGTCAGGGAACTTTAAGTTTGACTTACAGTGGGAACCATGCTCAAAACAACTGCTCAGGCTCAATACATACAGTAAATAAATAAACACATTTATATTAAGAGTCTCTATTTGGGGACCAAAAGTGCCTTAGCCAAATCAACTGAATTTCAAAGGGACGAGAACTGGAGGAAATCTGCACCGTTTCCCCCAAACTATAAAGATAAGCCTTTAAGTTTGTCAGAACTTGTTGATCTTTGCTGCAGCTTTTCACCTGCAAATCGTCCCCCCCTGTCTGCCAGGCCAAGTCATTTATCTGCAGAAAGTTGGTTGAGTTCACTACATCAATCAAGGAATTAGACTTGTTAAAAGGAAATACACAAATGCCTGTTCATGCCTTCCTGTAATTTTCCACTTCATTTGGGGGACTTTCCCAAACAAGGCACCACATTGACACAAGGGGCAGAAAAAACTCAAAAAAAACTCCAGACATGCCTAGTTGTTAACTTACTGAATGAGAGTGTGATGTGTCAGTATAAAAGGCGGAGTGAGAAATTTGAAGCACAGGGGTGCAGTGAACTTGGGTGAGTGGGTGGGTGAGATGTGGGGCAATAAAGGGGATGGGGCTAGTGTGTGAGTGTGTGTGTGTGTGTGTGTGGGGGGGGGGGGGGGTTGCTTCAACCAGCCTGGGCTCCCCAAACAAGAGCCCAAATACAGCGGACACAGCTGGATGGGGTGAGGAGAGGAGAGGAAGGGAGGAGAGGAGAGGAGAGGAAGGGAGGGGAGGGGAGGGGGGAGTGGAAGGAAGACACAACATGCAGAAAGGCCAAGCCACAGTCACCAAGGTGCAGTTATGTCGTTAGTTGTTCCTTCACATTTTGATTCTAACAAATTCTATTTTGATGTTGTTGAGTGTTCTGTGAGAGGGAGGTTGCTTTGGGGGAATTTTAGAGACAGAGTGAGAGACAGATAGGCACACACACACACACACACACACACACACACACGCGCACTCAAACTTTAGTCAGTTGTTTCAGTATGAGTGTGTGTGTCTGCCCTTTGTGTGTCATCTTGTGAGAATTATTTTGGTGGACAGAGTGGGCATTAGAAAGAAATTTTAACCACAAATAGCATTTAGCTTCACAAGAGGTTAATCTGTTCAAATAAACAACTGCCCTTTGCATCACTTGTATGATCATTGTGATATACGTACTGTAATATACAGTGCAAAGAATATACTAGCACTGGGAATTTCATTTGGATGTTTTTGATAGACATGAAATGTGACCATTTTTTTTTTGTGTCTTAGCTTCTGGCATCTCATTGGTGTTCTTTAGGCCATGTAGTAGTTGCCATGGCTACCACTGTATTGTAACTCAAAGCTGGTCAGGAGAGAACGGGGGCATCTCGGACTAGAGACTGCAGTTATGACGTTAAAATATGCCAACAAAACAAAATCCATGCAGATTGCATAAGTCAATCCTCTCATCAAATCATACATCACACATCAAAAGGCAAGACAGAGGTGCAAAGGTTGCAGTTTTCACCTTTTCCTTAACGAAATCAACCTGAAAGGAAATTTTAGAAGTACTTTAAAGCTGTTACACTTGACAGCCAAAAAGAACACAGGACCGAAACCTGAACTCTGTTATAACACAAGTAATGATTTTAAATCTGAACCATGTTTAAAAACATAAAAGCTCCGTTCGGTTGGCAAAAACTTTACGGTAATTCAATAAGTCAATCCGAGGCACATACGAGACCAGAGCTCCATCCATACCTTGGACAGGTACTCCCTCATGACCTGGATGAAGTAGGGCATGGAGAAGTCCATGATGTTGTGCCTCCAGGCGGTCTCCAGGACCACGTCGGGCCGCAGCAGGTCGTAGCAGGTGAAGAGGCAGGCGGCGAAGCACTCCTTCTTGCCCTCCTCCAGGAACCACTGCAGCAGCTCCTCCGCCAGTTCTGTGTCCTTAGATTCCGACGCGTACTGCATGGCATCCTGTAGGGTCACACACAAATACAGTACACACTCGTCAATGACAGAGCCAACGTCAGTGGACTAGAGGGCTATGTAGGGATAGCCGCCGGTGTCCGATATCAGACGATAATGGACGACCAAGGCAAAGAACAGCCCGACGCGAACACCCTGACAGCCAATCAGAAAACAGTATTCCATTCCCGGGTGATAAATTGCATACTGTACATTGAAGGTGAATGACCTATTGTAATTGCATGACTTCTTAAAGGTCAAGTCAGAGATTTTACATGGTTTGAAACACCGTTAATATCTCCTCATGAGCCACTAGCTATTCATCGGCTGACTGTACAGTAGCTGAAAACAAACGATCGTCAGTCTACCCTTCAAACAGTAACACAGAAACACTGACTACGCCTTTAACATGAATTTTGGAGTAAACGAAACCAATAGTGATTACATCAAAAAAAATCACACAAATGATTAGTTCACTGAAAGAATAAAAGCATTAATGTAGATTCTGGGGTAGACATACAGATAATATTTAACTAACTTTAAATTCAAAACTGTAGTGTTACTTTAAAAAAAACATAACTCTTACATCCTCTGGGAAATCATACTGTCTGTAAAGCGCCGCGAGACAAATGCACTGTATTTGAGCGCTCTACAAATAAAATTGAATTGAATTGAATTACAAAAATCTGGTACCTTGTACAGTTTGTCCTTCTTGCAGAGCTCCACGCTCTGTTTCCAGCGGTTGTTGCCCTTGAAGAGGTAGGCAGCAATTCTCCTGAACTCAATCAGCTCGTGCTTCTCCAGCCTCTGGGCCAGGGAGATGTTGTCAAAGTTGTCATAGGCATCTATGGAGGTCCTCAGTGCCTGAGGGAAATAATAGAAAACAAGTTGTGGAGGGGTATGGAAGGAAAATGTACTGCTAAATAACTACAAGCACATGTCTGAAAACTTGAATAACACAGTGCTTGCTCTTTTTCCAAATCAAAATTCCAGATTTTTTCAAAACTGACTTTTTTTTTTTTCCCCCCGTAAGACCTTGACTTTATATACTTTTACATTTGTGTGCCCACTACCTACTGTATTGGTTGGATATCGTTCCAGTAGGCTATACATAGTAGGTACGATACGTATCCTATACAGTACGTGACTGGTTAACGGAATCATAGTTTTTACACCCTTACACCATTTCTTATTTCAAAATATTCTGTGCCTTACTTTTTCCATACTTTATTAAGACTTTTACACAAAATCCAAAACTTTTCAAGGTCTGGAAAAGAAAAACAATGTCTCAAAATTCCATACTTTTTAAGACTTTCAAGACTTGCGCAAGCACCCTGAATAAGGTCCTGTGGTACCACCACAAAATGTGCATAATGTAATCACACATGAACACAGACTTAGAAAACAACTTGTGGGAGGCATGGAGGGAAAATGTACTGCTGAATAACTACAAGTACATGTACATGTTTGAAAGCTCTAATAAGGTCCTACGGTACCACCAAAAAATGTACATGTAATGTAATCACACGTGAACACACTCGTATTCACACACAAGCAAAATACCTGGTAGTCTTCCTCGGTGATGAAGAGGTTGTTGAGTGCTTCGTTGACGGACTTGTTGTTGTGGTTCTGTACTGACCTCAGGTATGGCTTAACCAAAGGAAGCTGTTTCACCTGTAGAACGAAGCAAACATACAGAGCTCTGTTTAACTGAGGCAGTAAAGGTAAGAAGTGACATCAGTGATGTGGGCAGAAGTGGACTACACATTGTGGATAGATGTGATGACCATGCTGCTCACCTTGGTGAAGAAGTTGACCGCTCGGGAGTGGTCCAGTCTGGGGGACAGTACAATGAGCAGGTCATTCAGTAACAAAGGCTTGAACTCCAAGTAGAACTGGACCGCTTTGTAGTAAAGCTCAACATTGGCCACCTAGGAGAAAAACACATAGCATATAAGATTACACACCTAGCATATACTGTACCATATATAACTAGGAGAAGCATTAAGCCAAAGACATCACGGACAGCCGCCTAGGCGTCCGTTTCCCAAAAAGCATAGCTGCTAACCAGTTAGCAACTTGGTTAGCTGCCAATGGGAAATTGCATTGCAACCAAAAAAGTCAGTCAGCAACTTAGTTAGCAAATGCTTTCGGGAAACAGACTCTTGTTATGTTCCGGCCCAGTTACCTTGGTGATGATGTCTTTGAACTGGCCCTCCTTCCAGGCGTCTGTGGGGTGGGCCATCATGGTGAGGATGGCGTTGTCGTACTCCTCGTACTTGTCGTACAGGAAGACGAGCTCGGCCCAGAGGTGGGCCTGCTCCGCAGCCCTCAAAACCTGAAGGAAGAAGGAATAGGAAAGTCCTTATTTAGGCTACAGTAGGCAAGGCAAGGGGGAAAAAAAATTACACTTAACCACTTGTTCAAAGTGGTGCAATTTATGTGACTTATCCTTTTCATCACTAAAACGTGTTTACATAAAGGCACATTTAAGTGAATTAAAATTGAAGGCTGAAATATGGAAGTCATCAGTGTGTTAGTTTCAAGATTGAAAGCCATGGGTGGTCTTGCTACATTAAGGAGGGCGAAAAAAAGAAAAAGACTAAGAACACACTCTGCTGTTGTTTCAACCATGCTGCCAATGCGTTCTGGTTCCCTCTGCTCTACTGTACCTTTGGAATGTTGACTCTGGACCAGAAGAGCTCCAGGTGTTCCCTCATCTTCTGCGGCTTGAACTTGGAGTAGAGGATGGCCAGCTCTGTAAACATGCCCATGTGTGCACGCTCCAGGCCTAGGGCCGACTCCAGCATGGTGATCAGCTCCTCAAAGTAACCACGGTCCTAAACACACACACACACACACACACACACACACACACACACACACACACAAACACGAGTTGAGGTTAGGTCTGCTACCCGCTACAATGCTCAATCACAACGCACAGGGCTTCGGTTATGCCTCCAGCAGACCACAGCTCTCTAAACATGGGGCAATAAAACTGTGGCTGGTACCAGGAGGAGTTTTTTCTGTGTGTGTGTGTGTGTGTGTGTGTGTGTGTGTGTGTGTGTGTGTGTGTGTGTGTGTGTGTGTGTGTGTGTGTGTGTGTGTGTGTGTGTGTGTATAAAGGGGGGTTTGAAAAGCAGTGCCAGGGTATGAGCTCAATTACACATGAATTCCATTATCCAGTAATTACTAATACTAATTAATTAAAATTAAATCAGACATTATTTTAATTACTAAATGGGGAAGGAAAAAGAATCAAATATACAGTGTAATATCCAATATCCACACTAAAGACTTAGAGCAGCATTACAGCATGGTACCTGATAATAGTTAATGAGCTCCTCCAGCTCATCAGCATGAACCACGATGTGAAGGCCACACATCTGGGCCAACCGGAACTCCTTTCCATCCACACAGGCAAAGCACACCTAACAGACAACAGAACAAGGAGTAGATTTAAGACTTCAACCCCAAATGTGGGAAAAAAATCCCTTTCTTCATGTGTATATATAAAAAAAAAAAAAACATTTTGTGGAAAAAAAGAAATAAATTAAACTAACTTGACTGTGGAAATTAGTCAAAAAAGTTTAAAGAAAGCCACACACTGTATCAGCAGCTGTGAGTTGCATCTTATGTGTGTATATGTGGGATGATCTTTTTTTCACTCACCTCCTTCCATGTGCGTGTGCTGTTGGCCTTGCGGGCTCCGTCCACGGCAGCCTGGTACTCCCCGAGGTGCACCAGAGTGGAGGCCAGACGCCCGAAGTTGGACACGTTGTTGTAGAGCAGCTTTGCGGCTTCGTACATCTTCTCGTCGTAACAACGGTCGCCAACCTAAACAACAAAAGCACACATACTAATTACTACCAACGTCTTGTGAAATAACACCACCACGGAAAACTGCTTGAGTGAGAATCACATTAGCAGGTAGAGAGAAGGTTCCAAGAGCAATCATGACCGGGCACACACACACACACACACCTGCTGGATGTGAGCGTTGTTTGGGCCATTGATGAACTCCTCCAGCTCAGCCAGGCGGTTGGTCTTGGCCAGGGCGAAGATGAGCTCTGTCTCCACATAGGACTCGCGGGCCTTCTTACGGGCCATCTGCAGGAACTTCACCAGGTCCTCCCAGTTACCTACACAACAATCCAGACACTAACAGTTAAGACAAAATCCAATGCAGAAGAAACATCAATCAGTTAGAGCTAGCTGGCAGTTTGCCAATTTGGTCTACAATGTACCAAATGCCATCACTCTTACTTTTACCAAAAGTACTCGGCAGCCTCAAAGAACAGGGATATTTGCACAATACCTCTCAACAAAATCCAATGCAGAAAAAACATCATTTTAGATGATAATTTACACCACACACCACAATCACAAAGGGATGCTTCAAACTAAGTATTGCAGCGATCAATCACTCCTCAGAATATTAT
>JAODXP020000020.1:8605758-8620298 GCA_027497455.2 Sardinella longiceps | reverse complement strand
ATATAAATAAACTTGACTTGCCTTGCCTTGTCTAACTGATGAGGACAAGGAAGTATTCCTGTGCCCCAATCAGTTAGAGCTAGCTGGCAGTTTGCCAATTTGGTCTACAATGTACCAAATGCCATCACTCTTACTTTTACCAAAAGTACTCGGCAGCCTCAAACAACAGGGATATTGGCCAATTGACTCTATAGTTCCTTTAACTGTATTTTGTAAACCATTTTGCTACTTGTTGAGAGGTATTGTGCAGACCTGGTCAATGAGGGGCCTCCTGTATGGGTTGGTCTCCAGCAGAACGCTGGCCCAGAGCTCAGGGTCCTTCCTGCGGACCAGGTAACGGGACAGACTCTTGAAGAGGGAGTTCTCATTGCAGACCTGCAAGACACACACACACACACACACGACATATACAAATTGTATGTAAAAGAGATCAGACAGGATCAAGTTCTAATAGCATCAAGTTCTATCCAAGTTCTATTGCTATGACTCTAGTCCTATGACTTCTAATGAGGGAGGAACATATGGGAGGAAGGCTTGATGTCACTACTACAATTGGCATATTGTGAATACAACACATTTCATATTAAATTGCATTTGTACCTCAATGATAAGGAGAGAATACAGTGAATGAAAAAAAAGGCAAAATTTACATTGATGAGCTCCTGGTCGCACTGTCCTCTCTCGTAGGCAACACAGGCGAGGTGGGGGTCCCTCTTCTCGCAGTACTTGCCCACCACACGGCTGTCGTAATAGGGGTTCTCCCGCAGGAAGCGTTCAGGGTTGTTGTTGCTGTCGATGTAGATCTTGGCCAGGGCGTTGTGTGTCGCGGGCTCCTCGCAGCCCTCATGGATGCGAGCCTCCAGCCAAGGCAGGAGAAGCTTCAGCCTAAAAGCAAAGTGTACATAATTCAAAGAAACAGTAAGTTTAATCTGATTAAATCCGGAGTGAATCAACGGAAACTAATGTTAACTATCTGTTAATGTTAGCTGCCAGATCAAAACTTCCGCCTACGCTGTACGAAATGCATTCTTTTTACTATATTGCTTAAAATCTGCTTGACACTCCAAATACAATTGTTTTTCCAACATGTTCATTCCACAGGAGACTAACATCGCTTATGTTTTGTTTGTTGTTTTGTTGTTTTTGTTTGTACCTGTTTCTCTTTTCTACTTCTGCCACCAGCTCATCAGTAGAGAACTGGCCTCGGACCACCAGGATCAGGTTCTTGATCACGTCCTCAGAGCAGTCCACATCCAGCAGACCACCAATCACTACGGGCAGACGGCTGGGGTTCACCTACACAACATGTCCCAACATGAACAGGTTATAAAGTTGTAACTTGTTTAACCCTGACCTTATTTTCTAGTCTACAATTATTATAATTTCCTATGAACGTGACTAATCTTGACCCCAGTATACAGGTTTGAAATAAAAAACATTTATAGACATACAATTATAAATTTCCTACCACTTTTAACAACATGCAATTTGAAGTTGTAATTCTATAACTGTACCACGAACAAATTTGTGTGGTGAACTACAGGCCCAATGCCAGAATAATAAAAACAAGCATGGATTTGTCTGAGGTTCAACTGCTCACCTTCTGCACGTAGATCTCGATGTACTTCTGCAGGTTGTTGCGGTACAAGTAGAGCACCAGGTCGTGCACAAAGTCGAAGCGGTCGCACACGATGATGAGGGGCAGCTGGTCTGTCAGTTTGGCTTCCTATTCATTCGCAGACAGACAGGGAGGGAAGGATTTCATCAGCACAGGAAGACAAAACGCAACAGCCACAACAGACTGCACCTCTGCAAGAACTACAGTCCAAGCTGCCTTCAGCTAGCAACAGACAATTCAGCTTGCATAGGACAGGCTCCATCTAAAGCTGCTCTTAACTGGGGGCAAAAGTTCTTGCCCCGTATCTAGCACCTAAAAAGCAGGCAGACGGGACTGTGATCTAGCAGAGAGCTTGGGACTAGGAGTTTACAAGGTTACATAAAGTAATGATATCAGAATCACTGAAAATGAAACTGAGGTATCATTTTCTAATTGCGTCCGGCCCTGCGGGAGTGATTCGTAATGAGACCAATACCAAGGAGAAAAAACAACAACAATACTGAGAATAAAAACAAAGCAAAACAAAAAAAAAAAAATCCAAACTACGGTAAATGGAATGGGTCACATTTCGAGAGGTTAGTGGATGGGTCCAGTGCTCATATGCAGATTAAATACAGAAACACATGAAATAATTCATCACTTCCCACACATTTCGATCACAAAAACCACTTAGGCTGCCTGGCCTCCAAAAAAAGTCGGCTAGCTCCCCCTTCTGGCTTCTCAACAGAAATGCTTCACACATAACTATTTCTAGTTCTCCTTAATCTCCTAAAAGTAATTTAATTGCCTGTGAAAACTGTGTGTACCCACTGCACGGCAAACGCAGTTAGTGATAACACAGACAAGAGTGGCTCTGTCCTAAAGTACACAGCAGACAACGTCATCTACAGACAAAAACAAAACAAAACAAAACAGGCTATCTTGCAATGGAGACAAACACGTCTGGATATCTTGGGAGGTATTCCATTGGCCTTCAATGGCTATCATAATATACACCACACGGGAACAATCTATCTGAACAAGCAAACAGGCTCTGGGTCAAGTTTCAGAATTTGGCTGATGACAAAACAAGGGGGGAATTTGAAGAGACTTCCACGACCAAGTTACAGAAGCGTTTTAGTTTACTCCAGACCGACACTAAAGCGTCTCATCAAAGCCAATTAGCTTAGACTTTGCTAAAAAAAAAAAATCCCAGCCCTCTATTTAAAAAACAAAAACAAAAAAACACATAAATATTCTTATATGTGGAAAGGACAACCATGGTGGTAAGAGTCAATTCTGAAAAATCCAGACCATGAGCCTGGTCGCCAGGTGTAACCTCTCGATCTCTGACTTCCATTTTTTTTAAATTTATTTCCAAGTAAGAGAAAAGGGGGGTGGGACGGGACAGGGTCTCCATTGACTAACCACAGCCAAACACAAAAAAAGTAAATTAAATTAAAAATTAAAACAATAATACACCAATAACACACTGGCACAAATGTTACAAACTGGCCACTGGTCTACCGACAGGCTCCCTCACCCACCCGAGTCGCGTCGCCGGCCACCACTGACAAAATGGCCGACACCCACAAGGTAGAGCAGGTGACTCAGTACACAGTCACAAAATAAACAAAAACAAAACAAAAAATCGCCCAACAGCTGGTTTGGTATGACCAAAAAAAAGGGGGGGAAAGGGTGGGGAAAAAAAAGAAAAGAAAAAAAAGGGAGAAGAAGAGAAAGGGGTAGTAGTGGGGAGTCCTGTACTTGGGAGAGATTTACCTGGTTCATGTCCTGCCCATTCCAAAGACACAAAGGGAAAAACACAAGAGACAACAACTGCCATCAGGAGATGTCATGTGTTTGGAGAAGTACTGTGAACGTCTACTACCAATTACTGTAGCAAAAGGGACAACCCAACTACAAGGACACCTTCCATTTGACAATGTAAAAAATAAATCAATCAAAAAAAATAAATAAAATAAAATGTAGCCCAACCACAAACAAAGTGGTTTACCTTTTAACTGTCAAAGACCAGCCTCTCGTCTACATACCTTAAAACATCCACATCAAAATAAAATGTTTTGAGAATCACCGTTAATAAGGAAAATTTTGAAAATAAAGGTCTACTCTACTGTGTTTTGGAGCAAAACGAGTAATTTCTCTCAACAACTGAACTCAACAGTACATAAAAATGACCAATAAAAAGACCAAAAACTTTTTGGAGAGTGAAAGTGAGAGACCCCAGAGGACAAAAAGGAACATAAAGGAGCGTAAACGTCTCTTCACTCTTTATCATTACAAAAACATTGTGCTTTGGTTGAGCCATGTCCTGCCTCGTCTCCATTACCTTAAGGAAGTTCTTGACGCGCTCAGGGTCGTAGCAGTTGCTCTCTCTGCAAATGCGCTCCACCTCTTTGATCTGTCCGGTCTTGCAGGCTGCCTGGATGTATTTGAAGTGCACCTCAGGGTCCTGGCTGAAGTTCACAATGGAGCCCAGGAAATAGAACAGACCTGATGGGAGAGAGACAGCGTCATCCACAGTGTCACGTCACTATAAACTGCTACTGCTGAGGACTGTACAAGCAGGCATCTTTCCTTGCAGTTTACTGGCATTCCAAAATGTGTGTGTAAACTCCGTGTGGTGAAGATCTTTGAAATAGCGGTACGAGAGCAAGTGTGCAGACAGGTTATTTTGTGTGGTTTTTCTTTCTTTTATGTGTGTGTGTATGTGTGTCTCCAGCAACTGGCAAGACTGGATGTGCGTATCACCAAATAACTTTTTACTTTTTTAAACTCATCTGCATTGATTAATTTCATCATATCAAGTCAAATGTGAGAAAGGAGGTTTAACATCAAACAATGCAAACGTGGAAGAAGAAAGTTTTGAAATCCTACCCTCGAAGCTCTTGAAGGACTCAAAGAGCTCGGTGAGAGACTGAGTGGAGAGCTGCTCGTGGTACTTGGATGCCACCTGCACGCAGATCTGCAGGTTCTGGCGGATGTTGGCTGACAGCATGGCCCGCAAGCACTCCAACGAGTCCTCCACGGACAGCGAGCCAAAGAAGTTGACCAGCCACTAGTGCACAAACACACAAACACAAAAGTTAGAGCATTCGGGGAATTGATTCGACCTGAATCAATTGATAGTTGACAACATGCAAGTCACTTTGTATTAAAGAGTCTGCTCAATACATAAATGAAAATATATTTATGAGGTAGTGGTACATGCTGTATTGTCCTCTCTAAATTGAAGCAATGATGTTGAACAAATGATTCATGAGAGAGATTTTTTCGCAATGTTCCTGGGCAGCCACAAAACCAGTTCCTGATTTTGTGGATCATGACTATTTGCACCTTGAGAAAGTTCTACAGAACACTTGCTCAATACCAACGGGAATGCACCAGAAGCAGAATACTCAGGAACAGTGTCCAGGCAACGACCACAAAAAAAAAGTTCTACATCAACAACTGCATTCCACATCCATCTTAAAGAGAGAACCATTCTGTGTTAGAATCTCTGATTTACAGTACAGTACACTTTGAGGAGAGCTTACTGCATTGAGCAGTGAGAGTGTGTGACACTGCAAAGGTGAGGGCAGTGGCTCACCTCTGGGTTGAGCAGGTGTGTGTGGACCACGGCCCTCTTGATGTCGTACAGGTCTGTGTAGTGCTCTAGCGCCCTCTGCAGGAGACCGGCCTTCTCGCACAGCTGGGCAACGTGCGCCCTGTCGTAGTGGGTGAACATCTGGTTCCCGAGGATGGCGTCAGCCACCTGGGAGGAGAGGGAGAAAGAGGAGGAGGAAGAGGAGGAGGGGAGGAAACGTGGAGATATGGGTCAAAAACTGGCAGAGTAAGAAATCATTACAAGAGGAAAGCATCTGCTTCATGACCATCTCCAGGTGCATGACTCTGTGTGTGTGTGTGTGTGTGTGTGTGTGTGTGTGTGTGTGTGTGTGTGTGTGTGTGTGTGTGTGTGTGTGTGCGCTTTCCAGGTGTGTGAGTATGCATGTACACGTGCGTGTTTGTGTGTGTTTGTCCACATCTTCACAAAACTCTGCTTGGCAGGTGCGTGGGTGTGCATGTACACGTGGTGTGTGTGTGTGTGTGTATGAGTGTGTGTGCAGTGTTTTTGCGGTATTTTGTTACCTGCGGCGCGTGCATCAGATTCATCTCCAGCAGGCGAGTTTGGAGCGGCCCCTCAGTGGGTCGGTTATTCTTAAGTGCGTCGAGGAGGAATGAAGTGCACTGCTGAACCAGGTTGTACTCCATGAACACATCTACAATCTGCACAACACAGAAAAAAGCCAAGACGTTAGACTCCTGTTAAAACTGCTAATTAACACATAACCTCTTGATCTAGTTATAGAAGGTAAACTAAAAATTGACGGATACAGAGTTATTGTGTAATATATTGTTATTTTTGTACGCAATTTGTTTTAATTATTTAGCTATTACTATTCATTATTTTTCAGTCTGTGAAGTCTACAAGTACCACAATTGAATGAAAATTGTTCTCGGTCATTATTTTTCACAAATAAACTTGAAACTTGGAGTCAAGTGTGTGTGTGTGTGTGTGTAGGGGGATTACATACAATCTGTAAAGTGAATTACACAAACTTGTGCTGACGCATTGAAATTGGCAATAGATGGATGTGACTTTGGCTAGGAGCTTAAACTGCTGACCAACTGCACTGCATGCTGGAATTTTACCCAACCCAAAGTTCCAGAGAGTTGAGTACTGCATACGTAGCTTTAAGTAAGCCTCGTCAGCCAGTCAAGCCATCTCCTGCACACCCACGGTCACAGTGGGTGAAACGATGATCGGCTTCCTATTTGGTCTTACATCATCACCCACGTCTGAATGAACTGAGCTTTCACTTCCTCTCCGGTCTCTCACACTCCACTGCTGTCATTCACTTCTGCTCTCCCATCTTTCCCCACTCTTGCAGTACCAGCTACAACCCACCAGGGGTCACACGTGTTCCCCCCCCCTCCCTCCCTCTCTGCCCTAAAGTATATGCTCCAGTGTCCTCTGACCTGTGTGATGTCGGCCAGGGGCTCCTCGTCCTGCACCAGCATCTGGGCAAACTGCAGGCCCTGGTCTGGGCTGATGCGCATCACGTTCCTCAGCAGGAAGATCCAGTCTGGGGTGTAGCCAACCTGCGATCACAGGGGGAAGGAGGGAGGGAGAGAGAGAGAGAGAGAGAGAGAGAGAGAGAGAGAGAGAGAGAGAGAGAGAGAGAGAGAGAGAGAGAGAGAGAGAGAGAGAGAGAGAGAGAGAGGGAGGGGCAGCAGAGAGAGAGAGAGAGAGAGAGAGAGAGAGAGAGAGAGAGAGAGAGAGAAAGAAAGAGAGATCATAAACCCGTCAATCCTATTTGAGCACCAGGCTTTTTCACACCATTACTGGGCTCACAGTGCAGAGTCAGACTATGACATCTTAATCCCACAGCCTTTTACTATATCCCACTGTGGAGGTTGGCTTGGCTGCCCTACCTTCTTGGCGTACAGGACGATTTTGGGGAACTGGCCGGTCTCTGCGAAGCACTGGATGACCTTGTTGGGGACGTTGGCCCTCAGGTAGACGCTGAGAGCGAGGGTGGGGTCCACGGACTTGACCAGGTCTCCAAGCTCCTCGGAGCACTCCAGCTGCACAGGAACACACACACACATGTAAACATGATGAGCACAGCAAAAGGCCGCAAAGTGTCAACGAACTTCTTTTATACAACAGTTAGGCTCTGTCACAGTATTCAACAATTTCTGAATGGATGACAAATTCTTTGCATTATTAGTAACAGGGTTCTGCTTCATTCCTGCTGCTAGACCACAGCTGTGGATATATCCGCCAACAACCCCACTCCCACTGTGACTGTTATACTGCTTAGTAATAACCACAAACATGCTCTGACCACAGGCACGAAAATTAAGCAGTGCTTACACTATATAAAAATATAAAAATAGCTCTTCTGTTAATGGGAGTTTTAAATACATAGGCTACATTACGGACCCATCAGTGTTGTCCGAATACAAGCTACAGTTCTGTAGATTAAAAACATGCTCATTGGGGCCAACACTGATGTTTTCAAATCAGTCGATATCAATTAAATCAACAATTCCAATTTGATACCTAAATATGGTCCCTTTCACTGTCAACAGTGTGTATAAATATGGAGGACTCTCATGAGGAGAAGTGCACAATAAGACTGTGGATGCCACATCTAAGTGTCCATACTGTATATACATCCACTTCCCATTGACAGCGGGACAAACATCTCCTTCAGGAACAAACTTCCAGACAATAAGGAAGGAGAAAAAGTGGTTTCCCTCTCTGACGCCTCTTCGAAAAGCTAAACATCCCAGCATCCGCATAACAAACGGATTGCCTCACTGCTAAAAAAAGGGACAAAACAAGAGCTCATGACGAAACGGAAAAGGAAACAAGCCACAGGCCTGCTTACAGCACCACAAAAGGCATTCAAAGATGGGGGCACATGATCACGCTCTACCTACAATCTCACTCAGAACCTACCTTCTCACACTCACTCAACACACACACACCCACACACCCACAAACAATCACACTCTCTCCATCTCACACACACCCACAAACACGTTCCCTTCATTCCGCTCTCTCACTCCCACACACACACAAATACGTTCCCTTCACTCAATCATCCACACACACACACACACACTCTGAATTCCATGCACGCTCTGGCTGGGTGGCCCCATCCTCAGACTGACCTTGTCCTCCTTGAGCCACTTCTCCAGCAGCTGTTTGCGTCCCTGCTGCAGCACGGGCCTGCACAGCTCCAGCGACTCAAACTTGTTGAGCTGGCCCTGGTCCAGCAGGATCCCGAAGTACTGGAGCAGCGGCGAGGTCTGGCCCGGCTGCGCCGGAACGCTCTGGAAGCGCCGGATGGTGTCTGGAGTACGCAGGATCCCCTGGGGGAACGGACGGCACAGAGAGAGGGAGGGAGGGAGGAGATGGGTGGGGTTCCGTGTGAGTTATTATCATGCGCACACACACACACACACACACACACACACACACACACACACAGACAGAAACACAGGCTGGAGTAACAATACATGGGCTGTGGGGGAACAGAGAGAACTTTCCAAGAACTACTAATATATGCGTCTGAAAGAAGAGTTCTATCTGCTATACTGAAATGAAAAAACGATTTGCAACTTTGGCTGGACATGAAGAAGGAGAGGAGAGGAAGGAGGAAATCTCTCAGGGCTCGAAGTCCAGAACAGACTGTGCTTGGCCACGGCTGTGTGTTTGATTCGCTCAAGTGAGAACGCTTCCCACTTCCCCCTTATGAAAGCCCCCAGAGCCCGTACCTTGGGAGCGTTGGCGGCCACCTTGGCAGCCTCGGAGTAGTTCCCTGCCGCAAAGAGGTTGTTGAACTTGCGGGCGAAGAGCTCCTCGGCGCCGGCCAGGTTGTTGCGCACGGCCATGCGCAGGGCGAGGTCTGGGTTCTGGAGCACATTGGTGATGTAAGGGATGATGTTCTCTTCTTCCACGCACACCGACAGAACCTGCAGAACACACACACATAAGGAGGGTGAGGGTAAGGTCGTTTTCTGGTAGTTTCAAAGAACTGGGTTTAACTATGAGGCTCTACAGTCATTGCACAGTTAAAATAAAATATGCACTTTTGTTTGGCTTAATAAATACTATGATTACATTTGGTGGGTTTTTTTTTTACACCTCTGTGGCAGTTTTCACTTCATCAAATGAAGTGAAAACTAAAGAGAGCTTACTGATCTTTAGTTAGTTGACCCGTCTCTCATTTGACCTTATTAAGGGCAGCAAGGAAACCCTTCAGCTCTTTCAGATGAACTAAAATTGGGCCAAAGATATTTTCCGTATGCCAAAAACAAGCCCTTCTCTCTCTCTCTCTCTCTCTCTCTCTCTCTCTCTCTCACACACACACACACACACACACAGAGTGTCAACACATGAGATCCAGTTGCGGCCTTCACCTACAAAGACTGCAGAGAGGAAGCGGATCCTATGTAACATAAGGACATTGAACGGCGTGACAGGTGAGGGAGTGCAGTCTCCTCTCCTCTCCTCTCCTCAGTATGGCCTTGCCCCAGGCAGCACAGGCACTTTGTGAATGATCTACTAGTCAGGTGGAATGGGGATGAGAAGGCTGTATGAAGCTTTATGGTTTGACTGTAAACTATGGGCGTAAAAAATGAAGGCAGTTCCACCCTGCCTTGCCTAGCCAGAAATAAAACTTTGAATCCAAATCAAGATCATGTTATTGATGTTAGACCTTTGGTAGCATGTAAAAGATGACGATGACATCTGCCTTGCACTATTTAGACTGATCTATGAAATTACTCTATGGCAGCTCTAGGAGACAAAAAAAAAAGAAAAAAGTCTGCAACACTGACTAAACTCCAATATTTATATTTCAAGGTTTTTGCCTGAAGAAGAACGTAAAGGGTCGAAACGTTGCGGACATTTTCTTTTGTTCTGCATGTTATTACCTCCGCCAAGGAGGTTATGTTTTCGCCAGCGTGTGTATGAGTGTGTGTATGAGTGTGTGTGAGTGCATTACTGCACGGATTTAGATGACATTTTCGGACAACTTTTGTATTGGGACGAGTAAGAACTGATTCGATTTTGGTGGCGATCAGTGATCCACATCACCATCTGTGACCACATTGTCTTGGTGGAGGTTTGCGCTCTCTGAGCGCTTTTCTAGTTTCATTTATCCTGCACCTGGCTGGCCTGAAGGTGGGAAGTGCACACAGCTACTCTTTTGAGCTCTAGGAGACTCCATGGCCACGCCTGAGCACGTGAAGAAAGGCACGGTGCCGAACTATAAAGCGTTGAAAAGTGCTTCACTTTAATAGACCTGCTCAGCAACATTTCACAGTTAATGATCAACATTCCTTCACATTCATCTCCAGTCGGTGTGAAAATGCTGACCAATGTGGTGCTACTACGCGTGTTTCATGTCAATGGGTATATGAATGAGGTCATTTCCTGTCCCAAAACAGTTTGATTAGATCTGAACTGCTTCTTCTGAAAGTGCATTTCGGGAGCCAATGACAGCCTGCGGAAACACTTCTGGCGGCCCATGAGAACATCTGATAATATCTGTAAAACCTAAAACTGTACTTAGAATTGAAAGAATTAATCTCCGTTTAGTGGTGTTTAGCGGCAACTACAGCATAGGCATTTATCTATTGCAATAAATGTTAACTGCACAGATGCAACCTGGTCATTAAAATGTCCTACCCCACCTTTTTTATTATTATTATTATTGTTTCCTTTTTCTCCACCCGTCCCTTTAGCAGCCCTGAGTTTAATGTTGGGTCTATAGGTTTGGACATGTTGGATGGTATTCTCTCAGTACGGTTGGACGGTATTGTTAGTGCTTAGTGCAGGCTGAAACATTTTTTTAACTTAAGCACTTTGGAGAATACTGGCCGATGTGCGTGCTGCATACCGGGCGCTAGATTAATGATTGACTTGAAGAAAGGGTGGGAGAGATATTTGCTTGTGCATGCTGGTCGGGACATGACATTTGCAGGAGTACTAGCGGGTTGTTTTGCATGTTCTGTACTCGACTGACCGTGCGGTGCTTTTGTCCACGCTGCCGATTGCCCGCGAGTGGGTTTTGTGTGTGTGTGTGTGTGTGTGTGTGTGTGTGTGTGTGTGTGTGTGTGTGTGTGTGTGTGTGTGTTCTGTTCGCCCCATGTGACTGTGTGATTGTGGGCTTGAATCGGGGGCCCCCGCGCTAAGTGAGGCACCAGGTCACACAGTAACAGCTGTTTATACGCTTCAGCAAACACCAACCAACACCCCCAAAACACACACCCCTCCCTCTGCCCCCAAAACACACACACACCCCATGTCTCCTCTTGATATGTCCCATCTTCTACTCTTTCTCTCTCTCTCTCTCGCTCTCTTTCTCAATCTCCCTCTCTCCGCCTTTCACTCTACATTTCTTCCATTCTCTCCAGGGAAGAGAGAAAGCCCACCCCCCTCAAATATGGGTCAGCTAATAAGAGTACCAGATAGAAGGATGAACAAACACACACACACAGAGAGAGAGAGAGAGAGAGAGAGAGAGAGAGAGAGAGAGAGAGAGAGAGAGAGAGAGAGAGAGAGAGAGAGAGAGAGAGAGAGAGAGAGAGAGAGAGAGAGAGAGAGAGAGAGAGAGAGAGAGAGAGAGAGAGAGAGACACACACACACACACACACACAGAGGAGTAAAAATAGAGCTCTTTGTGATGATCAGCTTTCAGCCTCTCACACAGGGGCAGTGTATGTGTGTGTGAGAGAGAGAGAAGAAGGGGGGGGGGGGGGTCCTCCTGACGTCAGTAATGGCCTGGGGCACTGTGGCGACGGGACATGGCTGTGCTGATCGCCGTACTGTGCTGTGGCGTGACGGCGAGTCAAAGCCCACTGCAGGGGAGGTCGGGCAACAGTGAGTGCAGTACCATCAACCTGCTCCCCTCCCTCCCTTCCTCAGTCACCCAGTCAGTCAGTCAGGCAGTCAGGCAGGCAGCATCCTAGAGGCTGCACTCAGATGGGATTAGAATACGGGGCTGATCCTTTTCTCATGCATATAATAGGCTACACTAGGGCTCACCACTAGCAGAGACCACCACCACCACCACAACCTCGCCTCTGTTTGTGGTGGGCTCTGCTTTGGAATGGGAACACTCCATTCCACAATCACCTGGGGAACCCCAATCACAATGTGCCCAACAGTGACACCCCGCACTTTAAACAGAGAGGATTCAAGCGGAGCTTGCACTTTGCTTTAAGTCTTTTTAAAAATAATCATTATTTTTGCATGTAATTGCATGTTGCACTCCAAGAATTCAAAGACTAGTAACTGTCCGCTTGAGTTGTATTAATTCCCCCTGAATATTCACACACAAATTACTCATATCCTAGAAAAAAAAAAGCTTTGTAGACAAATCTTGCTGTGGGCTGTTGCATTAGTGTGTGTGTGTGTGTGTGTGTGTGGCTGGCGAGGCTGATGGATGAAATGTACTATCAAGTGTGTCACGTTACAGTGGCTCTACAGCACAGAGAGATGAGATCCTGGACGCACGACAGGGTGCACCAGAGGAGGAGGAGAAGAGAGAGGAAGAGGAGGAGGAGGAGGAGGGGGAGGGGGATGGGAGGCTACGAGTACTATGATGTCAGAGAGGGTCATTGTGATGCACGAGACCCACGGTGAGTATAGAGTGTGAAAGTCAATTTGAGCCGTCTGCGGAGGTCTGGTTCCCGGAAGTGACTCCCCCTTTAATTTTGCCATAGGCGTTTCGAAAGGCCCGGTTCAAATAGGGTTCTAATTGTCCACTGTGTCTAACCAGCTACGGGGTACATGATAAGCAACTGATCTTTCGTGTCGAGTGAAAAAACAAACGAAAATACCAAAAAAAACCTATGGTACAAACGTGTGTCCCTTTCATTTCCCCTCAGTGCAAAAAATACACTACCCATAAGCCACTACTTACTCCATGTCCAGCCGACGATTTCCTTTAACGGTCATTGGTATCTGCTCAGGTCAACGATAGCCACGCGGTCGTGCTCCGTCATCGAATTCTAGTATTTTTTGTCAATATCTGCTCTTTGTAAATATTTTTTGCATCAGAAGCCAAATAACCATACACAACTCTTTATTCAACGTTATTTAAGTGTACCATTCGCTTGACGTTACCGTTAGCCTTGCTGGTAAGGTGTAGTCGTTAGCAATTTCCTCCAGGTCAAGCCTGGTAACGTTACATTAGCAAGGTACGTTAGCCAGTTAGCGATAGCCTGTTAGCTAGGGACCAGGAAAACTAGCCTTTCATTAAGGTGCCGTGTTGCATGCGAGCAAAAATATATTTCCCTGCCTGCTCACTCCTCTTTATGGTCAGAGCATTTGGTTTTGTTAAACCAAGCACGTTAATCTCTGAATGTGATGTCAAATAAAATTTCAAGATCTTTGGGCTCCTTCCTCTTAGCCATGAGCTAAATGCTTTGCTAGCACAACTCACCACAACTTTCTTGTCCTTCATGCTAGCCTTGACAGAAGCCACAAGCTACCCCTGTACCACAGAACAATGCCCCGGTTTAAAATATTGGCTTTACTTTACTTTTCTTTAGCAGCAGCCCACCATGAACCTTTGTATGTTTCACAAGTGAAGAGACTGATGGTTCAGAAATATAATTTATTTTGAAATATGCGACATTACAAGGCAAACAAGTCATGGGCTACATTTTCGGCACCTTGGGCTAAGCGATGTTTAGGCTTGTCCGACCTGCAGCTTGCATCAGCGTCAGCATCGGTGATATTAAAGCCTACATTGAACACCATACCTAAACAAAACAAATAAAGTAAAAGGGCAAAGTAAGACACAAATAATATAACCACAACAGACGTCAAGGGTTGTCATATAATCATTTCTACTATGAGAAAACAAACATGAATCGTAGCTGCTCATAAAAGCTAACGTTACCATGCTGTATATCTATGTCTATGAGCTATGCTAACCACATCGTAAACTTACTTTTCATAACGCAGTCATCCGAGTCGTGGGAATGTCTGAATCTCTTAACACAGCGCCTAAACAAAATAAATAAAGCAGCAAGAGGAAATAAGACACAAATAGGCTAAACGAACCACAACAGGCTATCATAATTATATTTTACTATTGAGTGATGCATCATCTTGTTAACTATACTTAGCAAGTTAGCAGCTAACACAGCAGCTAACACATCGTTTGAAACTTTGATGCGGTTTACCAAAACTTAACTTACACAGTCTTGTAATTAGTTATATGCATTATATCGATACCAAAACAAATCGTATCATATAATATCACATCATATGATGATTTTACACTAACCAAACTTACCTGAGGTCGTGATTATACACAGCCGGTTTGATGGAAGCACTATCGGGAAG
>JAODXP020000020.1:8558258-8603258 GCA_027497455.2 Sardinella longiceps | reverse complement strand
CCCAGCATTAGATTAGGGCCTTGCAACTACAGCTACTGTAGTGTGGAAGCCAAGGCAACAGCCCCTAATAACCTCCCCTCTTTTAATCAGTCTTGGACAGACGGCGCTTTCAAACCCGTGATGCCACACCGATAGCTTACAAAGCAGGGGTTTAATGTGCAGATTCAGACAACACATTGTCAGAGCAGACTCTCTCTCACACACACACACACACACACACACACACACACACACATAAATTATCGCTTGCAACAGAGGGGTGAACCAGAGGGGTGTCTTGGGCGCCCTAAATGGGACTAACTGTGCAGATCACACACACAAGAAGCTCCGATCACACACACACACACACACACACACACACACACACGTACCTGTCCTTTCCTGTTGACGCCGATGATGCCGGCGGTGGCTTCGTGGGGGGCGGTGACAAAGATGGTCTCCCCGCTGATGCGGTTCATGTAGATGCAGGTGCCAGTCTCCAGGTCGTACAGGTGGATGTAGCCGTACTTGGTGATGAGGAACACCACATCCTGTTTGGAGCTGATCTGCGTGCGTACAAGTACAGGGGAGTACAATCAGAAAGGAGACGAGAGAACTAAATCCAGGCGTCACGTTTGCCAAACGCATCTCTGTCGGTCGCAATGCAAATTCCCATTGACAACTAACTGAGCTGCTTAGTTAGCAAATACACTTTTGGGAAGCAGACCCCAGTCGCAATCCATTATACCCAAGTTTCATAGTTCACTTATCTGTCAAAGTAACACTATAACACACCATTAATAAACTATGTTACAATAGATAAATTACATTTTTTCCCTTTCGTCATTCTGTTAAACAATCCCCCCTGAGCCATTTTTGGGCAAACTTAGAACAAATACATAGACAGATACATTATAAACACAACTACTACGCTAATTACATTGAGGAAGCCAGGAATCGCATTGCTAGTACTAATATATATAGGCACATATGGGAAAACACAAACACAAAACAGCATAATCATATTAATGGCAATGATTTTCAAGTGTAAATATCCAGCAGGGCCACTAGTGTGTGTGTGTGTGTGTGTGTGTGTGTGTGTGTGTGTGTGTGTGTGTGTGTGTGTGTGTGTGTGTTCTGATCTATTCACTATTCACTTCTATGACACACTTCTGACCAATGTTTGGATCTTTGATTGTGTACCCTGTGTTAAGATCCAAATAAAAGAACTGAAATGTGTGTGTGTGGTCAGGTGTCCATTTCCCAAAAGCATAGTAGCTGACCAGTTAGCACGTACCTGCATGGCCACTGGGAAGTCATTCTGGGCCTCTGGAGGGAAGAACACATCCACAGCTTTCTTGGGAAATGGCTGGTTGCCCGTGGCCGGAGTGCCCACCTCAATAATGTGCAGCTGAAGGGGAGGAGGAGCAGATTCATCAGAGATGACAAACACACACACACACACACAGAGACACACACACACACAGAGAGACACACACAGAGACACACACAGAGACACACACAGAGACACACACAGAGACAGTGAGGGAAAGAGAAGCAGCCCTGGTTTTGTGAAGGCTGCACAAATACAGTAAAGCTCCCATAACAAGTCTATAATGGCATGTGGGAGAGCATTAAGAGAACTAAATACCTTAATTACAACTCAACAGGCTGTGAAACACCAATTTCAAGCCATTATGAATTACATTAGGATTTAAACGACAAGTTAAGCCTCACAAGGAAGCGCTGTGAATTTACCTACTAATATATGCGTGGCAGATTTCCACACCACATAATAATTCCCAAAGGTTACGCTAGCAAAATACTATGTAACAAATAAACTTAATCTCTTAGTTTGGCCTTGTCAACTGTGCTCTCTCCAACTTTAAAAAGATTGACCATTTGTTCACACCGTAGGCATAACTATGGGAAGCAAAGCCAGAGACACAGGTTTGATTCTGGCCTGGGTCTCTCTCTCTCTCTCTCTTCTCCCTCTCCCTCTCCCTCTCCCTCTCCCTCTCAAAGAACTCAAGTGTAATGCCACCCACCTTTCCTCCAGCCTGGCCCCTGACGGCGAAGCAGAAGAGTGTGGACTCCTCAGCATTGCCTTCCATCTTGAACTGAGCAAAGCTGGCGGCGTGGCCCTCAATGGGCTGAGACACTTTTCTGTCCACGGAGTACAGCTGCATGGCCCCCACCACCCGGTTTTGCTATGGCACACCACACACACACACACACACACACACGAACACATCAAGATGGATTCAGACAAATCAGAAAAAAATAAATAAATAAAACAATGAAATAAATAAATTAAAATCACTTGTTGGTTTGCCGATTAACCACTTAACCAACCTGGGCCGAAATGCCAATGAGGAGAAGCCATTTCTGCTTGGCGTCAGTGCGGTAGTTGATGATCTGGCAGCCGGCCAGGCTGGAGTGCCGGTCGAACACTTTGACTGGCTGTGAGTCGCCCTCCATGCTCCAGTGGTAGACGGCGTTGTCTGTCACCAGGGCGACGGTGTTGAGCGAGATCCACTTCCAAAAGGTGACGTCGTCGACCATGGTGTGGGCCTTCATCTTGCTCTTCATCTCGATGTTAAAGATCTGAAGGGTTTTGGCAGCTGGTGGAAGGGAGGGGAGGAGGAGGGGGATAGAAACACACATTAAGGGCCTTCTTGCAAGGGTGCGGGGGCGACAGGGGGTGCAGAAATTTGAGACACAATTTGGCCAAGTTATCAGAACAAAAACCCATACAGCAGAAATCATACAGAAGGCAAAAAGGGGGGAAATTAAAAACACCAAATTCCACTTGATTGTCCAGAACTCAAGCTTGAAATTGGGGTAGCCATGGCAGCAGACGCATCAGGCAAGCACACCATGACTGAAACATGTCAAACAGTCAGTCACTCAGGAAAGAGAGAGAGAGAGAGAGAGAGAGCGAGAGAGAGAGAGAGAAAGAAAGAAAGAAAGAAAGAAAGAAAGAAAGAAAGAAAGAAAGAGAGAGAGAGAGAGAGAGAGAGAGAGAGAGAGAGAGAGAGAGAGAGAGAGAGAGAGAGAGAGAGAGAGAGAGAGCAAAAGCAAATGACCGAAAGGAAAAACTTTTTTTCTTGACTAAGTAGGACATTATTATGGGGTCCATCTGCATTCAGTTGAGCAGAATACAATGTGAGAGACGTAAGGTGAAATTTTTGTTGTGACAAATTTGAAAGGAGTGCAAAATTCAGAGCTATAAAATCAATCAAGTGATATTGCTACCCTGGCAAAATCACATTAAGCCTGGTGAAAGAATGCACAATACTCACCTCTTGTTTTGAATTCATGCAAACTTTTAGCAATATTATATGATTAATATTTATAATGTATATATTGTCTGCTTTGATAATATAGAGAAAACAGGTGCACAAAAATTTGTGTCCAGATTGCCATAGGATCATCTTTTATAAATAGCCAACTATCCCCAAATAAACATGTCAACAAAGGGTTAAGTGTATTTATTGCATATATTAGAGCTGATGGTGTGAGCTGCAGAATTTTTTGAATAAGCCAAAGGCAACTGAAGCACTGGAACCCCAGAGTCACCTGACCGGCACAAGCACATGACCAGACTGGAGTTGGGCACCTCAGGAATGGGAACACACAAGCAAGCGTGCGTGCGTGTGTGTGTGTGTGTGTGTGTGTGTGTGTGTGTGTGTGTGTGTGTGTGTGTGTAGTGTGTGTGTGTGTGTGCGGCACTTAAACCTATCTGAATGCAGATTAGGAAGGGAGAAGGAGGGGGTAGAAGACCACTGCACTACAGGAAACGGACACACCCAGACAACACTATGACAGGGTGGTGGACGAACTGAACAGGTTAGGTAGGTAAGTGTGTGAGTGAGCGTGTGTGTTATTGGTGGGGGGGTGGGTGTACAGGGGTGGCAGGGAAATAGACGGGACTGTGCAGACATCACTGGGAACGCCTCTCACACCGCACATTACAGAGTGTTTACAAGGCCACACTCCACTGAAAATCACATTAGGGATCATACACACGGTGGGTAGTACAATCTCTGGCCTACACAGTGTCCCTAACTGATCTAATTTGCCCATGCAAGGGTTTTTTTTTCACCCCCCTAACTGGCCTTTTAACCACAAACAACCAATCAATTTCAGGACTAATCCGATTTCATGCCGCTGCCATCAGAGAAACTCCATTCATGCTCCTCTGTATCCCTTTTTTCGCTGCGTCTGCTAAGCAAGGGCCTATGCATCTGATCAGGGATAGCAGATTCAATTTCACGTCCCTTTCAAACAAGCCACGCAAATGAATTAATTATGCCGATCCATTCAATCGCCCAGCCGATCCAAAGGGACAGGTCTCTCTACGGCCCAAACTTCTCTCTCTTAACGATGACCAAACTTAAGCAGCAATTTAGCACAGAGGCTATGCTAACGCTAGGCCAGCAAATGAGAGTGAGACTTTGGGGAGTGAATAGAACTAACAGACACAGCACAGTCCTCCTACAGAAATCTATCTTGCGGCCGTTAGCATCGCAATGATGGCGGAGTCTTTGTCTTTGCCGTAAAAAGTTACCAAGGGCATTACTGGGCTTTGGATTGTTTACCATCTCCGTCACCATGGTGATAAGACATGTTCGGTAGAGTGAGCAAATTGACGTTTGAAATAAAATAAGACCTTCTAGAGGTAGATTTTGACATTGTTCAATTTAGCTTTAAACAAGATCTGAACAATGCACTTTCTAAGCTAGTGCGACCTAACGATCTGGAGTTTTGGATATCTCCCAAATTATTTTGACAGGGCCTGGTCTCAAATATCTGCCCGCAGGCATTCCAAGATGGCTACCAAGTGAAGAGACGGGCCTTAGAAGGACTTTGATAAAACTCACTGGGACACTTGCACAGTGAGGGTGGGGGGAGGGAGTGTGCAGTACATGAAAGAGTGGAAGGTGTGGGGGGGTATCCGACTGCCAAGCAATGCAATTATTTCATTTCTTAAATTTAAAATAATAATAACAATAATAACAATAAAATTATAACAACAATCATAATTCCAACCAATTAAAAACATATAACATAAACCCTGCAGATATTCTCCCAGAAAAAGACCACAATCACATTTAGGGAAATCAATATGATGGCAACATTCAAGCTAGAGGAATTGTAGAAGTCAAATCCTGTTCAAACTCTCTATAACATTCTATATTACCGCCATTTCAATTTGCTTAGATGTTCAAGCGCCACTCCTGAGTTAGCTCAAAAATATGCACCAGTGGCTAATGATACAAAAGCCAGCACTGGTAGGACCACAGAAAGCAGATGGCAAAAAAATGTAGACGTTTTATGCAGACTCTCACTTTGATTTGAGAAAACCAAAGTGCAGTCAAATTATTAACAAGTCAAAAAGGCATCCAATTAGGACTACCAGTTATGTCTTTGCAGGTTGCAAGAGCAGCTCGTCTAATGTGACTTCAAAGCAAATCAGTCAAAATGGCGTTTAGTCTTTGAACAGGATAATGACTTCCACAAGTTGTGGTGTTGAAATTTTTAACTCACCGTCTGCATACACATAAGAAAGCGTTAACAAAAAAATAAACAAACAAACAAACATACAAACAAAACAGAAAAGAAAACAAAAACAGACAAAGCAATTATGGCTGCAGGACAAAAAAATATCTAAACAGACTACTACAAGTTTATATCTTTAAAACGAGCATGTTTTACAAGTACATCAGTTACTAATAAAAATAAGCAGAAAATTCTCAAATGAATGGGAGGACAAGCAGGACTACATGTAGTGGTGCAAATACACAATGACTTGAACAGACAGTGTATGAGCAGTCGTCTTATTTTTTATTTATTTGTTTTTTTTTTACGTTATCATTTTCAGCAGCTGCGCAAAAAACTCCCCCTAAAGCTAACACTGAACTTTAGGAAGCTCTTTAGAGCCTTACATGCTTGCCTACTCTTCCTCCAGTAAGACTCAACTACACACAGATGTCTGACGTCCTAGAGAGACAACAGCTGGCCTTAAGTGGAGGTAGCCCTGGCACAAGCCTTGTGTGTGTGTATGAGAGAGAGTAAGTGTGCGCGTGTGTGTGTGTGTACCTTTGAGGGCGATGACTTTGCTGGCAGGGTTCATGATGGCGCTGTCGGCGGAGATGGGCCTGCGGATGGGGTTGTTGGGGTCGGCCATGTCGATGATGACCACTTGGGCCTGCTCGCCCACCTTCTCACGGATGCAGATGAACTTGTCCGACTCCATCGTCAGCGTGCTGAAGCCGATGTTGGCCGGATTTATCCCCAAATTTTGGAGCTAAGAAGGCAGAGAGGGGGGGGATGTGTGAGTTTGTTAGTTTGTTTGATTTATTGTCATGTCAGCATCAAATGGCTATTTCATGGCCACAACAGTATAGAAAAGATTGTATATTACATTTTTAAAAACACAATAAAACAAGAAAATAATTTAAGTTTCTCAATATCAATAAAAGTTAAAAAATCAAAACTTTTAAATGTGGAACCTTGGAAAAAGTATTTGTAACTAAACAAATCTTCTTTATCAAACTGCTGAGAATATGTGAGTGTTACTGTACAGTATTCACGTAAGCAGATTGATTGCAGTGAGACTGACAGCCTGATTTGAGGCTCCTGAGGGCTACCAGCTATTCTGAGAGACATTGATTTTGTCAATGGTGTCAACTGGCACACCATGTCCAAGAGATTTTGAGCCAAGGCAAACCCAGCCACAATCACAAACACAAGCCATGTATGACACAAAACGGACATACAGTACACATCATACGATAGGAGCAAGCAATTTTCAATTAGGTGCTGGACTCCAAAGAGCTTCAAGTTGAAGTGTAAAAAAGAGGGTAGTTTGCACAATCACTTTTTTCACCATTTTTTAATCATCAAACGTAAAACGCATTCACAACCTCACACACAAAACTAAACAAACAAAGAAACAAAAACAAATCAGATTTGAAACATCTGATTATTTTGACAATGGAGCTGACGCTGAAACCGTCAGGTCTTTAAGATGGGCACTGCACTCCACTTTCCACGTTGCCATGGAGCACAGCCGGCTTATTTACCGCTCCGTGACTCATTCCGTTCAACAGACACACACATTTGTGCGCCTGGCCCAGGTTCAGCTCTCACACTGCTTTGTCACTGCGGCGTAAATCCGCAACACATAGCTGTGTGTGTGTGTGAGAGTGTGAGTGTGAGTGTGTGTGTGTGTGTGTGTGTGTGTGTGTGTGTGTCAACAGAGACTGGACTTCTGCCTGACTTCACATTACCGACTGGTTACCGTGGTAATACTACGTTCTCTCCCCCCTCTCGCTCTGTGCTGTGCTGTGCTGTGCACATGTGCACGGTGTCTGCAATGGGGCACCACATCCTGGCTCTGTGGCAAGCAGCCCCGTATGCACTATTGGTAAACAGAATCCTGAAAAACATTACACTTGACCTGAAGCTGAACCCAACACGGGCCAGCCAAACTGTCTGTGGGAGTATGGCGTGTTTGTGTGAACTGCCAACCTGTCTGTGTGCGGGCGTGTGTCTGCGTGTATGTCTGTGTGTGTAGCCCGCACAGGGATGAAGACGTGCGCGGGAGTTAATAGCACAGGCAAAAACAAGAGCCCGCGGGACACCAGATTAACCACCTGGCACTATCTGCCTCCTCCCGCTCGCTATCTCCCTCTCTCCCTCTCTCTCTCGCTCTTCCCCCTCCCTCTACCTTTCTCCCTGGCAACCACAGTGCCCTGACCACCATTACTACTACTACTACCGCTGCTGCCGCTACACACACTCGTGACAAAGCAGCAGCAGCAGCTAAGCTCTGCACTCTATGAAAGATAGGGGGGGGGCAAGCGCCTCACAGCCACGCAATGGGAATCAGGACTGTGGTTCCAACATGCATCGATGAACAAATAGGATGTGGGCAAAACAGTGCGAGGGACTATGACACATTAAAATGATCCACTTAGCAGTTGGGCTGATACTTGCCTAGGCTAGGAGTGCTCTGGGGGCATAATGATGCCGCCATCTGTGTGGCTCTAAAGCCACACCTCAGTATAGTCAGTCAGAGAGCTAAGGGTAAAAAAAAAAAAAAACCTTCGGTGCTTTTCTGGGTGTGTAAAGTCTAAGATTTTTTTGTTGTTTTTTCTTTTTTTTTTTCCCCCTCCTGAGGATCTTGCACAGCACACTATGTTTGTGGACGTGAACGTCGTCTCCTGGAAACGATTAGCCTAGATCCTGAAGTGCAGCCCTGAAAAGCGGCTCTTGCTTTTTCACAGGACATACCAGACGGATTGCTAATACCAGGGAGCTGAATGTGAACATGGGGCTGGGTGGAGGCGGCAGAGCTGGAGAAGGAGAAGAAGGAGGAGGAGGAGGAGGAGGTTGGAGGGAGAGCAGCTGGAATCAAACACATCCTCTCTCTGCCGTGCTTGTCTTCCCACCAAGGTTCTACGGCCTGGGGCTGAAGGTGGAGGGGGTTAGGGACTGACGACAACGCAACCTGACAGGGGTGAAAGGGGAGGGTGTATGTGTGTGTGAGTGTGTGTGTGTGTGTGTGGGGGGGGGGTGGTTATGTAATCTCACTCTGAGCGTTTAAAACAAGAACAGAAACACACACACAGTGCCATATCAGTGGAGCACCAGAGCACTGGGGTGGAGGTGTGTGTGTGTGTGTGTGTGTGTGTGTGTGTGTGTGGACGGGGAGGTTCTCCAATACCATTCACACCACTATGTCATTCATATACCGTAGCTCATGGGTCAAGGTGGTGAACAAGATCAGAGGCATGACCGGATCCTCCAGTCAGACATCACCACCATGTCAACAGAGGTACTACGGATGCAGAGAGGATCACTGTTCGCAAACTTACCCCCAGAGGCAGGATGTGGTGAGAGCGCTGATGTTTGCAAACTAAACTTATAGCCAGGATATGAAGACAACAAATGCGACACACACTGACAAATGCAGAGGTCAAGGGGCAGAATAAAAGTAAGCAAATGGCGGAATTTACATCCATTTATTATTTTACTTCACTGGCAAGAGTTTAAATCATTAATGAGTAACTGCATGTAACTGCATGTGTTTATGCTGATCTTCAGGCTAGAGTTTCAGGCATATGAATTACATTAGCATCGACTGAAGATGACAGCGACACAAACATTACCACTCCAAAGACCTAAATGTAGTAAACAGCTAAATGTAGTCCTTACACTTACCAGCTATGTACAATGCATGGCATTAGGGTAGTCATTTAATGTTAACAAGCCATTCTTCATTTAGGCCATCTTAATTATTTTTACATGTTATAGTATAACAATTTCCATTTGAAACATTTTTTCCCAAGGTGACTCATCAATGATGAAAACCAGAGAATGATCACGAACACAAACACACCAACACAGATTTGACACAGCCTGCCAATCTGTCGGAGCCACACCACTTCAGGCAGTTATAATCAGCCAACAGAGATCAGCGTTCCAGGAAGGACTCAACGGATCTGAGGTCACCTTTTATCAATGGAGCAAGCCTTGGAACCACACCCTAGAATCACACCCTCCACACATACGGAGACATTGCACACGTATGTAAACCTTAGGTCGTCGTCACAGTCTCTCTCTTTTGAAGAACTGGGACGAAACCAGTAGTACAAGCTTTGCTTCAGAGTGTAACAGGCAGACCCAGCACTAAGAATGGCTTGTGTCATGCTAACCAATTACTTCACACACCTGGCCAATAACCACAGAACACTATCAATCAAAAAGTCAAAATATGTTTAGGCCTAGCCTATTTTTAGTAGTCGTATTGAGTATTGAGGTCATTGATAAAAGGTGCCTGGTCACAGAAATAATCTGAGTTTTGATTCACTACTGCCATTCAAATGTCAAACAACCAGAGGCTGCTTGAGCTCGGTAGAACACTTCGCAAGCACATTCTACAGTGGCACTGATGACGACACGCACTGTGACATCAGCACTGCGTCCGCCCCGCTGCCATTGGCCAGGAGGAAGCCGTGCCCTTGACTACGCTGGCAGTGTGGAGACTGAGAGGCAGCCGAGTCGACCACGGGCCAATTACACGGCAGGCTCAGAGTGCTTGTGCCACAGCCGTGGACTCACAGGCAAAATGTGACTCAGCTGAGCCGGTGTAGAGAGAGAGGAACACTGCACTGCTGGCCACCATTGGTGTACACACACACACAAGGAGAGACACACACACACACACACACACACACACACACACACAGAGACACACACACACACACACACACACACGCGCAGACACAAACACCCACACGCACAAACGCACACACACACGCACGCACACACACACACACACACACACACACACACACACAGAGGACTGGGCAGCAGAACCAAAGAATTTACAGAGATAACCTTGGTCCTGACCCCGAAGCACTCTGTGGCCATTACGGACTGGATTAAATTATGAACAACAGGGATGAATTACGCCTTTCTAGTATAATTCACAGGAGCCAGGATTGAATGTCCCAGCTCCTTCCATCAACCCAGAGACGGTCTGATCTCAAGTGCTTTGAATCTAAGCCCGCCTTGGACTAACTGAGGTCAAGGGTCGGGACCTTTATGTGTTCCCCATGACCCATTTGGCAAAGCTGAGGAACAGATAAAAGCTACGACCTTCATTCATCTTCTCAGTCCACATCTGTTGCACAGGGTGCAGATATCTGCATCTCAAAAGCTGCTGTCTACCAAGCATGTGAAACTTGTAATTCAGACTGGTTCCTCAAATGCTGTACAGAGTTTTAAAAGGCATTAGAGGTGGCAACAGGAGTCTGGACCTTCCATGACTACATCCCTGACACAGACTTTGCCAGGATCCCAGCTAAGCAACACTGCACAAAAAAAGTGCAGAGCAAGCAATTTTTTTCCCCTTCCTTGCAGTGACTCTTCCTTTTCAAAGCAACTTTTGCAATGACTTCTTTCCAGTTACACCCCTACAGTCTGACCCAACAGTAACACAGTGGCAGGGGGAAATACTCAAATGCAATTTCAGCAGGTACTACTGCACTGCTGTGCGTCACCCTCCTAACTGCCCTCTATAAATTATTGCCTTAGCTAACTGGCTAATTGTACAATAAGCAAGGTCAGACTCAAGAACTGAAAAAAAAGCTCAAACACTTCATACACTGGGGCTTGGACAAGAACACCAAGAGAGGGGAGGGGAGAATGGACAGCATCCAGATGAAAATGAATGTGTGTGTTTGTGTGTGTGTGTGGGGAGTGGGGGGGGGGTTGTAAACGTCAGAGCAGATATGTTGCATCGCTTTGCGTCATGATCATCTCCCAGCGCATGTCCTCGGCAGAGTTCACGTTGCCACGGCAGCGATGCAGCAGAGCCCAGATTCCTCCACCGTGACCCCGCCTCCCCATTCCACTCCTCCCATAACCGCTGAGAGAAAGACTGATGACATCAGCAAACTTCACTACAGCTAGGAAGTGGCTAAGAGAGAGGGAGAGAGGGAGGGGGAGGTGGTGGGGGGGTGCCACCTTTTCTAAGGATTGTTATGAAATAGCTTTTTGTAGCCAGTAGCCATGTCGAAATACTAGCAGGACTTGGTTCCTCCTCATTATGGAGGTCCAGACACTTGCCCCGAGACACACATAAGCACACACACACATACACGCACACACTCACACACACACACACTTCAAATTAGGCCAGAAACATTCATCTCTCAAGAGATGATTATTGCTGCTTGGCTTTCACTCATGCTTCTAAGAAAATATGTTAATTATCATTTGCAGAAGTACTTTGCAGAAGTCTTTGCCCACGCAGGCAATCTGGCAGAGTGTCATTCATTCATTCATTAATTCATAGTAGAGCTTACTACTACTCCTGCCTGATTGCATTAATGTGCAAGTAAGGGATAGACCTATGCCATATTGTGTAGCCTATAATATGTGTGCGTGAGAGAGTGAGTGAGAGAGTGAGTGAGTGAGAGAGTGAGTGTGTGAGAGAGTGAGTGTGTGAGAGAGAGTGTGTGTGAGAGAGAGTGTGTGTGTGTGTGCATGCTTCTGGGAGTCAGGGCACACAACCTTGCTGCCGACAGCATCCTTCTTCCTCTAGCCGTTGCACTGGGGCCACACAATCGCTTCATTCTCAGCCCTAAACTGCCCATGCACAGGAACCCCAGCTGCTGAGTTAACCCTTCTGATGCGCTGCAGAGGGGGCAAAATGGCACCTGGCTCAGCACAAATAAAAGACCCCCGGCCCTTGGCACCAGTGGGGAAAGTTCAAGGAAGGGCAGGGAAGGATATGCAGAGTGCTGACTGCTGAAGCTTGCAAGCGCCCACTGCTCCATACAGTCCATAACAGGAAGCTGAGTCCCATTGTCCAGGGCTAAGTCAACACTCCATCTCCACGGCGACCATGTGACAAGCCTGCAACATGTGACCGGCCAGGCAGGCGGTGACAGAGGGGAAAAGCTCCAAGGACTCTGTGTGTTCTTGAGTATGCATTCATGCAGTTGTGTGCCCTGTGTGTGTGTGTGTGTGTATGCTTGTCTATGTTAATTGCATGGGGGTGTATGTATGTGTGTGTTTGTCTATCTGGGTGCATGGTGTGTGAGTGTCTGTGCGTGTGCAAGTTGTGTTTCGGTGAGTGAGTGAGTGTGTGTGTGTGTGTGTGTGTGTGTGTGGGGCCTTAGAAGCATTCCCCTCATACTAACCCTTCACTAACCTACTGGTTTCCTGGCAGTGAGGGGAACTTTCTTCTTCTCCGCCATTGAACTCTGAGGTTTTATTGGCCACTAGGGGAGAAGGGAGGGGGGGGGGGGGGATACGGCCACTCCAAAGGAATCTACACTCCCCAGCAGCTCTCTCTCACACTCCCCCACAAGTTAGTCATGAGACACCAGAAAGGTTACCAGGTGAGAGTTCAAGGTTCATGCTGCCGTTTCACTGCTCCAAAGTGAAGCATTAAACGAGGGCCAGCTATAAAGCACTATCCCCGCTGTCTAACACACCTGACTGACACCTGACTATCCGATGCACAAACCCATGACTTGCATTCCAAGTTTCTATCGCCTTCCTGTGGCCAGGATAGTCGTCAGAAGCTTAGGCTAATCTCTATTCCAATGCATGCCATTCTTCCAACAAGTGGCACTGGATCGATTTCAGAGGACTGCCACAGATGGACAATCATTGACTGTGGAACATGACTTCCAACAAAGGACCCCACAAGTGAACAGAATCTGGAGCGGCAGCATTACTGAGCTGGCAGAAATGGGGCACGGCTAAATAAATGGGAAAACAGGATGTGCTGGAATGTCAGGAATCCCACCACGCAGCAGTCCCGTTTTAGTCAAACTAGACTACACTGGGGCCAAGACTTGCAAAAGGAAAGAGAATGACCCAGCAGCACTAACTAGACCGACAGGGCCCAGCGCCACTTCCTCGTGCGGCAAACATGCTCCAAACATTCTCCAAAAGGTTATAAATCTAAGGTTAGCGGAATAGCTTATCCTTCTGCTAATCAAACACTCTAGTGGAGTGGTGCCCCATCCATTAGCTAATGGACAGACTGATCCCCCGAATTGGACACACTGCACATCCCTCTCATATTAGATAGGCTAGATGTGCCTCTGGCTCTGGCTGTACACAGCCAAGATCAATTCAGCACCACAATACACCAGAGACTTGTAGAAAAATAGAGGTAACTAGGCTACTATCCAAAAATACACATTAAATCAGTCTCTGACAACACACAGGTAGGCCTGTGTCGCCTTGTTTGCTGGAACCTAAACTGCCAAAGTGCAGGCCAAGAAACATTTAGCTTTGCAGACCAAAGTGCAGACAAACAAGTTAACTCATTTGTTATCCAAATTAATTTAGCTTTCCTGGATAGAGTCTCTTGGATAGAGTCTCTGCAACGGTCTGCGGGAAAGTGTGCTCAACAGGCCAACCAATACCCAGACTGTTCTGCATGGTCTCATAACAACTAAGCGTGAAACCCAAAAGCCATCAACTCTGTGACACTGAAAACTAATGCCCATCTAATTAGCCTTAATGTCCAGTGACTGTGTCCATGTGAAGTCAACAAGCAACTGAATGGACACAACACTGGTTTTTGATGAATCAATAAGGAATGTAGCCTACTGATTTACACCGGGTAGCAGATACTGTAATGTGCCCAGTGAGTAAGCAGCCTTTCCGAGTTACTGCCAACAAACCACATTTTTGATGGTTAATTACACACCACATTCACTGATATCAAGGCAGAGATGCCACATGGTGATCTAATTAAACCGTTTCAATGAAACAGACCTCACATAAAAGCACTTATTAATCATTGCTAAATGTTGACAATGAAAATAATGCTCATGCTGTTTACATTAGCTGGACCTAGCATGTGTTTGCTGTCAAAGTAATCTAGTACACTATGAAAACCAGACAAACAAACAGAGATCTAGAACAGCTCTGTTGCTCATGGTGCATATGAATGAGAGGACTGCAGCATTCTACAGTATGCATCTACAAAAGAAAAGTTTAATAATAAGATCAAATTGTCTTTTTTCCCCCCCTCCTATAGGAACGTCATCTTGATTATGTGCGAAAACAAAAAGACTGCATGCTAAATTACTAGTCTGAACAAGGCTTTAGGCCAACCAAAATCTTTACAGTTAATTAACTGCTTTAGGTTGGCTACTGTTTTAAACTAAGAACAGAGAGGCTCATCACATCCCACAAACCTGTCAAACCATGGAAAAAATCTTTACATATTACAAGTATCCTTCAAAGACAATCAAGAACCAATCAAAGTAACTGTTAGTTCACTGCTATCCTCCTCCTCACTGTAAACCTAAAATTACCAGATGCCGCCATACTGCTATAGGCCTACATTAGAATATAAACAGAGATTTATGCTTGGGTCAACCATACATGACACATTCAATGATAACCACTCATTCACATGTTATTTATTCAACACACAGTAAAACGACCTTGATATGGCAAGGACGCCATGCTAACTGAGGATACATTTATTTGACATAGATACAGGTGCACAAACATAACTGACCTTATTACAAGATATACATTTAATGTATTTAAATGGTATTTAAAAGATACCCATGGGCCTAGAGTGATTTTTAACAATAAACAATTTTTCCCAAAACTTTTTTTTTCTTCTTCTTTTCACTTGTTTGTGTAGATTTGCTGAAAATGTCTTTCTCTGTTATACTCAGATAATAACTATAATGTGAGTCCATTACTACACACAAGATGAACAAATATCTTGAGGCATAAAGATCACTACAAACCAACAGGTCTACACTATCCAAACTTCCATATGAAAAAAGTTAGGCCTATGTGTGCTGCAAAGGAGCATATCAATATCAATCAAGAGTACCTGAATGGAAACAATGAATATGTGATAAACTTGGCCTATACACATCTTGCATGTCCTTTACTGAATAATGTATAAATATTGTATGTTAGCCTGCTTTGTTTGAAGACTGTAGTATTATGAGTGTAATGAATGGAGTTTGGCAATTCTATCATAGGTTCTACTCTAGTTTTTCCACAGTTAAGAACTATACTGTATCTGTAACCACCTATTCATTTCAGTACCAATACTTTAGCGTACAAAACTGCTAAGCTACAAGAAAAGTTACAAGAATGGAGAAGGTGAGCGTGGCCTAACGTTCAACGTGTTATAGTGTTACACCATCTAAATTATTCCGCACATCCATAAATATTTTAGAAAGAAAGAATCAAAACATCTACGTATAATTGTAAGCGATACTACCGATAAAGAGGATGTTACACTGATTATTCACATCATTAGGGCAGCAAGCTTTCATACACGTCGCTACCTTTGACAACTAATAACTGATAGGCCTAGATCTACTATGCAGAGGAGGAAGCCGGTGGTTTCAGATAAGCAATGTCAGCTACCTCAAAAAAACTAGCAACATTAGCCTGTTACAGAAACGGAAACTTGCAATTGACGGTAGCGTTACAATGTCATTCATTCAAAGTGACGCTTCTCAATCTTGTCTATGTATAGCATCAATACCAAAAATGCAATTTGAAAATTTAAAACACCGCATCACTTCAACTGAGCCAGATGTGTAAATGACGTCCACATTTAGTGCCATCTCTCAAGCTTTCGGCAGCCGACGTCTGCTGTTAGCAATGTTATCAGACTTCTCAGCTACTTTTCAAATAGCCAGGTAGCTAGACCTAGTCTCAGCTGTCTTACGTCGAATCGATTGATTGTCTACAGCTGGTCAAATAACCATATCTAAAATCAAAAGTGGACTTATCTATAAGTCATCATTACCAAATTTCTCAATATCCAAATGGTTAACCAATAATTAGGCTAGAAATACAAACAGAATCGCGGGGCTCAGCCAAAGACACCCGTCTCTCGCTCAGCTAGCGATAGCCAGCTAGTTAGCTAGCTAACTTTATAGCTAACCGGGTACTTCAGCATAACGCTACATGGACACAGAACAAGGCAGCTTAGTTGACTACCAAGACAGTCTGACGTCGAGTTGTGGACACGGAACTAAACACACGCTCGTTAATTACATGACTTGAATAAAGAATCGTGTTACGACGATTTTTAGCTAATCTATGTCTAGCTAACTCCAAGCTATCCTCCCTTCCTTTGCCGAGGGGTCATTCCATTTTTCAGCGAGCGAGCTAGCAAGAGACCAGACAGCTTTCATACATTGAATGAGGAATGTTACAAGGTACAAGTCAAACATGTGTTTTGAATAGCGTTAATTTGGCAGGCACTTATTTTCCAGCACATCCCCATAACCTACCTGCAGGTGCTCCTGGAATCGGATAGGCAGGATCTGAGCCATGACGGTTCCTCTTCTCTCTCCTCCTAATTCGCCTAAAACTAGCTAACAAACTACTGCTTTCTCACTCAGATCCAAGCCTGGCAGCCCGGAGACGGCTTGTATAGAGACCGAATAAATTGACAGAAGCTTCTCTTAGGTAAATGTGATGACAGTTATTTCGCTATACCGTAGGCCCGTTTGATATGAACTAAGTGCTTCTTCCCCAGAATGACAAACAGCGGCCGCTGAATTGAACTCAAGAAACCTGCAATGGCGGCGGAAACTGTTCAGGGCGAGAAATATTCCGGAAATGGCACTATGTTTCAGCGAGGCGGAAGAATATCCACAATTATACGAAAATAAAAATGAGCTAGGTCGAAATTAAGCTATAAAGGGCATTTTTGACCAAAGTGTAACATTCTAAACAAAATAATGCTCTGTCTTTCCAAAGCGTTTGAAATATTGCCACCTCTGCTGGCAAGGTCATTGGAGATAAGTTGGGCACTATTTCTTTGCGAATCGCCCTTTGATTTTTGCCACATCATTCGTCCTCGTGAGTTGACGTCAGTTCCTACGACTACTGTCTGTGTGTCTCTGGTGTGTAGTTCTTCAGTTCTTCTGCTTATTTTCCAGATTCATAAATTGTAGTTTAAGCAATGATCCATTGGAGAGAAAAAATACACACACACACACACACACACACACACACACACACACACACACACACACACACACTAATTTAACACTGAAAAGTTTGCACATCTCTATGCTTTTTATAGGCCATCTCTCCCAACTTGATCTTCTAGTCACCTTTTCACCTAACAAAGGCAATGGAATGAAACCCATGGAACCCATAATAGTCTTTTAAGCCTGAATTATAATTAGGCTAGGATTCTACAGATCAATGATATTTGGGGCCTTAAGTAGAAATTAAAAACGTGACGCATCTACCACAATTGGGTTGCTGTATTCTTTATATAGCCTATATATATATATATATATATATATATATATATATATATATATATATATATATATATATATATTAGTGCTGGCAAAATTAACTGATTAATCATGTGATTAATCCAAAAACTTATAACTCTGATTCAAAAAAATTAACTCAGATTAGATCCTGATGGATATGGTTCCAACTTTCATGGCATGTATTATGTTCAGTTTCTAGATAGAAAATGGCTCGTGCTATCAAGTCAAACTATACAAAGATTATGGCCTAGCTCCTGACTGTCCAACAACATGTTTGGGGACATCCTTGGGGAGTAGGGGACAGGTGTGAATTGCCCCATTTGAGACGAACAAAGCCAACTATTTTAGTATCAGAGGCCTTTACAAGGAAGTTAAATAAGGATCCAACTATACTGTTAGCATCCATAATTCTTACTGGAGGAAATGGGTTGCTGAATTAAAAGTGATTAATCACGATTAATCATTGCAAAATTTTGTGATTAATCGAGATTAAACTTTTTTAATCGATTTGACAGCACTTATATATCATATATATATATATATATATATATATATATATATAGAATACACACACACATAGGCATATATATATCTCAGGTTGTGCATTAGGTTTAAATTTTAGAAACTTGAATGACAAGGAGAATGCGAGGTGTTTCCCACACATTACACTCTTTTCCTGCCCAGCTGGCTCAGTCTTCCGCTGGTCAATAATCTGGACTCCAACCATACTGCTTCTTCAGCAATATTAGGCTATGTGGTTCCTCTCTAACAGATGCAATGCAGCAATTCCACGCTGAACTGAGCCCTTACTTGTCACCAGTGGTTCAACACCCATTCTTTCTATAGACTATCATCCTAACCGCAAGTTTTTTTTTGTTTTTTCACCTTAAAAAAACTTCTGAGTTCCAATATTTTGTAAAAAAAAAAAAAAAAAAAAAAACAAGACTCTAGGCTTAGTGCAGTCTTGTTGTGGCATGGCATGCCTTTTGGTGCAAACAAATGAAATTAAATATGCCAATTTTTATTTAACTCTGGTCAAATATATTAGGGAAAGGTTAAATATGATAATGCATGCCTGCATTTTTTAAATTGTTCCCACAACTTTATTAAACAAATGAGTCCAGTTTTACATGGTAGAGACTGATTTTACAATTGAGAAGTTTCAACTGAGGTAGAAGGGGCTTTAGATCTCCAAGTCGTTTCAGTTAAGGGTGTGGCTGGCATTTCCCTTATTTTGCTTGGTCAGGATCTGTAAGTGATGGATCCAGAGAAAGTGTACAGGGTGTGGTTAGCATTGCAGAAACACCAAAAAATGCTGTTTCAACCAGAATGAAGTTAATATAATTTTGATCATCCACAAGTAATCATTGAGTTGAGTAGAAGTTAAACAAATTTTCATTGCATGAAAATTTGGGGGCATTTTTCATGCAATGCTGTTTATGTGATGGACACTCAAGAACACCCAGTGAGATATTTTGACATCTTTTAATGCCACTGACTCTGCTTGAGCACAGTTTGACTAAATGTCTTATCCTGTATGATTACAATGCAATGCCAACATTACAGTGCAATGTAAAGCATTAAAAGTGTCTGTAATACCAGACATTTATGCTACATTACAAGTTGTTGACAATGTCTTTGTGAGTTTTAAGTGTATGCCTAGTTAATGTTCTGATAAAACAACTCAGTTCAAAGTCATTATAGATGTTTGGACAATTATGAATGAAAATCTATTTCTGCAACTTCTTGTTCATAAAACCTCCAATTCTAGGTAGCTGTCTTGCAGCTACCTAGGTCAACAACCTGTATTGTCTTTAACTTTTACAGACAGTGAAGGAGCGTTATAGATTTTGTGATTATTAGTAAATTGTGCAGATACGTGTCATTTGATTGATTTAACTCAGAGGTGGGCAAACTAAGGCCCGGGGGCCACATGCGGCCTGGGGCTATTTAATTTGGCCCATGAAGCCTTCCCAAAATAGAATAATTTCTCATTTATCCAAGGTGAATTAGATTATAGGCCTACTTGGTTGTTGTGTTCATGAAATACAGCCCCCCAACACACACCCTCTAACCCTGCTTGCTAACATGTCCTCACAAGAAAATGGGGCTACTTGTTTGAGACTGAACAATTTACAGACATGTTAACACCCAGCCCGTCAATCAATATCTAAAACCCAATGTGGCCCTTAAGCCAAAATAATTGCCCACCCCTGAGTTAACTGATTGGCAGTGGGTGCATGAGGAACTGCATGTAGTTGCAGAACCTGAAGTTATGAGAGTAATATTGCTCTCTACTGGTGAACATAAAGAATTACAAGATTTGTTGAGCCAGGATGGTGGTCTTTGCTATTCTTTGCCCTCAATGGTGCCTTCTAGGCAGCGCTGCCTTCAAGGCACTACTTAACTCAGTATAGGATGAGGGTTAAGGGGGTTAAGGTTAGGAATAGGGTAAGGGTAGTGCCTTTTAGGCTGTGCTGCCTGAAGGTGCCTTTGGGGGCAAAAATTAAAACATTAGATTTGACAATAATATCAAAGATCAGAACATCAGTTCAAATACTTTGTATGTTGATTTGAAACATTCACTGTTCTATAAACTTCTAAGACACTTCCAATTTACAATAGTATTCTAAGACATTGAGAGCTAAATAGTAAGATTTGCTGAAATTTACAAAAAAAATCATGTTTACCAGAATACCTTCCAGTTAAGTTCACCTCCACAAATTTGGTCATTTCCAGATACCAAAAACCTTATGTTTTGAACTTTATTTATTCATGTCACAATCCAAATATTTGCTTTTCAATCAAATATACACTACATGCTAAATCAAACAGACTGACTGACACATGATTAATCATAGAAGGGCAAAGAACATGATTTCTAAGAAATGGGCGAGCAACAGGCTATTTGTATGCAACCAGGCTTTCTGTCACAGCCTCAAAAACTTGTGCCACCTGCTGGCGGCTTTAGGGTCTACTAGTACCCAACTACAAATGCTTCTTTAGGGTAATTATTGATCTATGCGTAGGAGGAGGTAAGAACAAAAAATATCAATGGATAAACCTACTGCTTATTTACTGAGTATACTGCGTAAGTATGCTGGAATAACACAAATAACATGAAAGTAGATGGAGTTCTGTCCATGGTGAGATTAGGTGCAAAAGATTGAAGTCTAGCCTATGGTTTTCACTGATTCATCAAAAATACATGACACAAACTTAAGATTTATAAGATTTTATCATTACCTCCACCAAGGAGGTTATATGCTTTCGCTGCCGTGTGTGTGTCTGTCTGTCTTTGTACAACATAACTCAAAATGTACAGCACGGATTTGATGAACTGATTTAATCTTGGTGGTGATCGGTGATCCAGAACACCATCTGGAAATTATATTGTCTGTGACCACATTGCCTTGGCGGAGGTCTGTGCTGTCTCAATATACACAAAATCAAAATTATAATGATATATTCTAAGAAATAATCATGAAAAGCTATAAGTCTAGGAGTAAATATGATAAAGAGCACAGAAGAGCATGTTGCTCTCAGGTACATAGAGAAAATGAAAGCCCTCCTCGAAGACTATAGCAAACTGTTGACACTGAAAAGTTTTAAATATGTTAGTTATTCCCCCATATCATCTATTTTCACAGGTGACATTTATGAAGTTGTAATCAGGGGGAGAAGATTCAATAAGAGTAAAATTTTGGTTAACTGAGTCAAGCCAGGTTTTGGATTAAAACAGGTCCAAGTTTATGTGTATTGATAAGATCATTGATTAATAAGGACTTTTTTTATGAGTGACCTGACGTTCAGCAGAGCAAGCTATATTATGGGTGTGATGATGTTTTTATCCACTAGATGGAGTTGCTTAGGAGGAGATTACAACGGTTAGACCCTGCTTGAGAGCGTTTACTTTTCCTTTTTGTTTGTGTGGGACCAATTTGTACAGTGATATTGGCCTGAGAGAGTGAGATAGGTGGAGTAGAACAGAAGGAAGCCTGCTGTGTCACACAGGTGTCAGATTTATGAGCAACAGACAGGTTCAGACTTAAGAAAAATATATTTATTTAAATAAGGAAAAATATAAGAAAATAATGTCTGGGGGGTTCGGTGTATGAATGAGTGTGGGTCGTGTGTCAGTGAGTTGGAGTGTTTGCAAGATGTGTGTGTGCTCAAAAAGGGTGTAAGTAAAAATGTGAGAGAGGAGCGGAAGCTGCCACAAGATGTGGGTTGAGGCTTATATGCCCACACAGGTACCAGGTGTGGACGATTCCCATCAATTGATCCGACACCTCTGCAGATTAGGACTGCAGGCGAAGTGCAGGGGGAGCAGAGGGGCATTACACTGCGGGCAGCGTGCACCTACTTTTTTCTAGGCCTAATTAATATGGGGATAGTGCATACTGTATCTGTGGGCTGTTGCTCAAGGACGGTTCAGTGAGACCCTCGTGCTTATTGTACTGGTATGTGGAAGGACGAGGGGAGGGTCAGGCTGAGCATTGTGTGTCTGACAATATCGATGGCTATATGGTTGAATAGGTTGGAGGTGAGAGCAGCCTGATACCCTCCGTTTGGGTGGAATTAGTGCTATAAAGATCATGCCTAGTCCAAAAGGAATCAAAGTTTGAAATAAAATTAAAACCAGCAGCTAGACAAAATAAAGTCCATACAGACGACTGAAATATTCAGAGTCCCAAGAAGGAGATGGGAAAGGACCTGATAAATTGCAGCGCTTAGAATTCAGTCTTAAAACAAAGTTCCTCAAATTCTTGATGCATTACACCAGTAGTTCTAGCAAGTATAACTTTTTTGCCAAATGGATGTATGAAGAAGTTTAGGTAAAAAAGTACTAAACTTACACAACTTACCATTAAACAAAGAGTAGGTGATAGCGGTTAAGAGTTTGACTCCCTTAGTCACGGAGCAGGATAATTTGTGGTAGTGAGGTGTCAAAGTCAAAGTCAGTTTTATTGTCAATTCCTTCACATGTACTAGACATAGTCAGTAGTCAAAGGAATCAAAATTGTGTTTCCCTCCATCCCCACGGTGTACACAAGACATTCTAACATTCAAGTAGACAAGACATACAGTATATCTACATTCAGGTAAACAAACAATAAATAATTAAATAGTAAGGAAGGGGTGCACGACAGACAGATGAGTGCACACAGTCAACCAGGTCAGGTAATAGCAGCATGATTGTGCAAGGCACTTATACAAATATTATGAGAGATTCGGGGAAACCGGGGGTTTGATAGGGGGCGGGGGCTCCAAGGAGCCAGAGGGCAATACTGACTTGTCGGCAACAGTTGTCACAAAACTGAAATTGAAACAAGACTGAATAAAAACATGATTTATAGGCCTTCTGTACTTCTGGGGAAAGACAACTTGCTTTATGTTCCCACCTCTTTTTCATTTAAATTATAAAGAACATTAAAATATATACAGATATAGGATAAACTAAGCTTAATCTCAGAGGCAAGGACACACAATGTAGGAAATAAATAAATAAATAAATAATAATAAAAGCAGATACACAAATTAGAAAAGACAAGTCATAAAAGGACAAGCAATAAAACGAAAGAGTAGCAACAATACAGAATATAACTCTAAAATAAGACAAATAAATAAATATATTGTAAACAAAATATGACCGCCGCTCAGTTCTGCACATTCTCTGCCCTGTGTGTGTGTGTGTGTGTGTGAGTACAATAGTATCCGGCTGCGTCCTGCAAGACTAAAGACACGCCTACTTCTCAAGACACGCCCCCTAAATACACGCCCACCCGCGACGACGTGGTCATACGTAGTCACGCCCGAAGTTAACGACACGCCCACTAGAGACACGCCCCCTGGACGAGGACGCAGACAGATTTGTAGTTTCTAAAGGAACCGTATGTAAGGGCTATGCAAGTTTTGCCCAATGAAATTGCCTTATTGCTCTCCAGCATGGCTTGGTTTGCCATCTCAAATAAGCATTTCATACCACATTACTATTTTTAACAAAACACCTTCAAACACAACTCTGTTCCTCTTGCATTGCAACAATAATTTATTAAGCAACATTATATGATTTATTTCGCCAGTTATCACGTTCATTTTAATGGTGAACTGAGGGGATTCAAGCTGTTTTCAGTGTAAACAAACTTCCGCGATATCTCCCGACATCACGTCCATGTTCACGTGTTGTATGGCTTCAGCCAGCTGTAGCTGTGTTGTCCACCTTGTCCCCCATGCTTTTCCACTCCCACCGACGTATTTCCGTAGGCCATAGAGCAGGGTAGTACTGAAAAGTAAAAAAAAAAAATCAATCACTCAACACTCAATAGGACTATGAACTTAGCCTACCACAACTTACAGAAATGAATGCAACTGACCTTGAAAATTGGACAATCCAACTGGTCCGTCGAGTCACACATCTTAACACAAACTTATATCCACAAAGTTGATCCGAAAAGTTAATTCGCCCTGTGAATGTAGCAATACTATCCGGCTGCGTCAGACTCTACTCGAAACGTTAGCAAACGGCGCGAATTCTTCTTCTTCTTCTTCAAAACGGCGCGAATCTCCTTCTTCTGTGATTTTCATTGGCGGTTCACAAAGCGACGTGTACTATCGCCATCTACCGGACTGTGGTGTGATCGACTTTTCAGAATACTAAAGACACGCCTTTTTCTCGCGTTACGCCTACTCACGACACGCCCCTGTCTTGCAGGACGCAGACAGACCCTACTCTGTGAGTAGGCCTATCATCCCAAACCAGTAACCCTTCGCTTAATAGCACCACCTACAGGTCCATGGTTGTACAGTCATTAAATGTACATATAAATTCATTTATTTTATAGCCCCCCATGGATGAAATTCCACAAAACTTGACATATTCCCACAAGATGTCAGGTTCATCACACACATTAAATTTGGTGCAGTTCATAACATCTGATCTAAAGATAGGGGCAATTAAAACAGTATAATATTGCATTTTCATTTTTTACCATGGGGGTGCAAATCACAAATGACTGGTTATAAGCTAAGTTGATGTTGGCTCTTGAGACCAACATTCCATAAACATTTCATCATCCTCAATGTCACGGGTCAGGTAGATCTTTATTAAAAACTGCATTTTTTGGATTTCGTGGGGGGGGGGGCGAAAAGATGGGGACCAAATGGAATTGTTCCGTAAAAGTCTACTGGGGCTACATGCCCACCAAGTTTCATGTGCCCCGGTGTTATGGTGTCCCGGGAATCGTTGACCAAAAATTCAGGAAGTAGACGAGGGGAGAAAAAAAATAAAACTTTGACAATCACTATATGACCACTACGCTAGCCACGCTAGCGGCGGTCATGATAAGTAAAATAAGGGAGGGGCCTCAGACGGTGTTAAAAAGCACAAGGAAAAAAAAGTGGATTTTAAAGGAGAAATCCAGTGTGATTCTGTCTTAAAATATGTTAAAGGTGCCATGCCACACCACTACAGGGTACCCTCCAAACCCTCCGTTTGGGTGGAATTAGTGCTAAAAAGATCATGCCTAGTCCAAAAGGAGTCAAAGTTTGAAATAAAATTAAAACCTGCAGCTAGACAAAAGTGCCATTTATAAAGTCCATACAGACGACTGAAATATTCAGAGTCCCAAGAAGGAGATGGGAAAGGACCTGATAAATTGCAGCGCTTAGAATTAAGTCTTAAAACAAAGTTCCTCAAATTCTTGATGCATTACACCAGTAGTTCCAGCATGTGTAACTTTTTTTTGCCAAATGGATGTATGAATAAGTTTAGGTAAAAAAGTACTGAAATCACCAATCTTATCATTAAACAAAGAGTAGGTGATAGTGGTTAGGAATCTGACTCCTTTAGTCACGGAGCAGGAGTGAGGTGGTAGTGAGGTGGTGTCAAAGTCAAAGTCAGTTTTATTGTCAATGTACCAGACATACAAAGGAATCGAAATTGTGTTTCCCTCCATCCCCACGGTGTACACAAGACATTCTGACATTCAAGTAGACAAGACATACAGTATATCTACATTCAGGTAAACAAACAATAAATAATTAAATAGTAAGGAAGGGGTGCACGACAGACAGATGAGTGCACACAGTCAACCAGGTCAGGTAATAGCAGCATGATTGTGCAAGGCACTTATACAAATATTATGAGAGATTCGGGGAAACCGGGGGTTTGATAGGGGGCGGGGGCTCCAAGGAGCCAGAGGGCAATACTGACTTGTCGGCAACAGTTGTCACAAAACTGAAATTGAAACAAGACTGAATAAAAACATGATTTATAGGCCTTCTGTACTTCTGGGAAAAGACAACTTGCTTTATGTTCCCACCTCTTTTCCAAGAAAAAACTTTTGCTTGTGCCCCAACAAGTTTGTCAAGTCATTTAATTTATAAAGAACATTAAAAAAAAAAAAGAGATGTGTGCCTATCATCCCAAACCAGTATCCCTTCGCTTAATAGCACCACCTACAGATCGATGGTTATACAGTCATTAAATGTACATATAAATTCATTTATTTTGTAGCCCCCCATGGATGAAATTCCACAAAACTTGACATATTCCCAAAAGATGTCAGGTTCATCATACACATTAAATTTGGTGCAGTTCATTTACCTCACTCATGTCAGATGTAGTGCTACGCGCGAACATCTGATCCTCAGCGATAGACGATTTATTTCAGGAGCCAGAAATCCTTGAATCTAACTCGACAAACGGCTTGTCCATCAATTTAATTGACGTACACTTCAGCCAACCACATCGAAACCAACCGATGACGCTGGTTACGTTTGTTGGATTGGTTGGATTCAAAACTGTTGCTTCTTCGAAACCGAGAAAGAGGATATCTGCACCAACCTAGCTTGCAGATTGTAAACGGCCACTTTGCAAAGGTAAGCTTACTACATAGTCAGGATGTCACAGTAGCCAACATAATCAGATACTTATTGCAAGAGTAGCCGACTGTTTGCCTATATCCACAGTCAGATTAATGTTACACTTACCAAGACTGTTGAATTCGCCAAGTTGACAAGTTCTTCCCAAAATATACAGGACACTGAATAAATGATGGACTAGCAGGTAGATGAGTTAACAGTTTGCTAAACTCATAGCCAAAGCTAAACTCACTAACGTCTTGATATTCAGTTAAAACTAAAAATAGTTGCCTGTTACCATTTCATGGATATTCCTTCTTTTTCGCCAGTATTTCAAGGGGCGGGCTTTAGTCAAATACAGGAGAGCATGGATTGGGCGATAATTCTCCTCAGTCAGCCAATGGCTGTAACGTGGTCTATACTACGTAGCACAGACCATGGATTCAAATTGACCTAATTTCTCCGCATATTTCTTTTAATGGGCTATTGCCGATAGCGAAGACAGTATTACATTTTCACATGCACGGTGTAACTCGAGGTCATATAGACCTATTCTATACCAAAAGCAACAGGTAAAAACGGCTTTGTGTGGCGGGGCACCTTTAAATCATGATTGAAGTACGGACTTGTAGCACATAGTTCACTTGCATCCGACCCTTCCTTTCGGGAATAGGGGTAGTTTGCCGATTAGCTACGAACAGGCTTACCGATGAAGTGGATGAGCACCGCGATAGTCTGAAAGTATACTGTACCAACTAACCTCCATATTCCACCATTGACGAGACTTAAAGGGGAAATCCTGTCAATTTTCAACAAGAGCTCTATTGCTCAAGCTACTTGAGATTAGCCAATACTGAAGACACAAGACATTTTGGTCTAACCATATAGGTTTCCTTGAACAGAGAATAAGCCCTGACCGTTAACCCAATGGGGCAAGTTTTCAAAACTGTGTTTACAGCATTTAAACATGCTCCAAATATCACCCCAAAAGTTATGCAACATCATCAGACACATTACAACACAGAACTGTATTGTGTATGGCAACAAATGGCTGGGAAAGTGGTTAAAACTGTGAGCTTATGCAAGCAGCCCAATATTGTTTGTTTACAAAACGGTTTTGTAAACACTGCATAAAAACACAATTTTAAGCACTTTGTTAGACATTTGTAGTCATAAACACTACAGAGGTGTGTTGTAATGTGTCTGATGATGTTACATAGCTTTTGGGGTGACATTTGGTGCATGATTTGATGCTGAAAACTGTTTTGAAAACTTGCCCCATTGGGTGAACTGTCAGGGCTTACTCTCTGTTCAAGGAAACCTATATGGTTGGACTAAAATGTCTTGCGTCTTCAGTATTTGCTAATCTCTAGTAGCTTGAGCAATAGAGCTCTTGTTGAAATTTGACAGGATTTCCCTTTAAAGTTACTCCAGACTTCATTCCGTAGGTAGATTCCCGTGGGTGTTTACATTTATAAATGAGGCATAGAGAACTTTGAAAGTGCACAATAAGATTAGTCACAAGAACAAGAACAGATTTTTGGGAAGAAGGAGGTGGATACAGCAATAGGATTTAGAATAGAGTTAATAGGTTTAGACAGTAGCCTACTCTAGGTCAATGAGAACTGTTTGCTTACAAGATCAGGCTAGACTAGTGCGAAATGTCATGTACTGTGTTCTACTTGCACCTCCAAAATATCCAAAACATTCGATCTGATGCAAGAAAGACTTCAGCTGTTGCAAGAAGAAGGTTCTGTGTGAGGCTGGGGAACGACGGTGGGGAGAAGTGCATTGCCGCAGGTGGACGGTTGTGGTGTGGAGTGCTGTGCTGTGCTGTGATGCGACACGTCCCATCATCATGTCTTGCATGTCACGTCGCATGTCGGTGAACATGTTAACAAAAACAGCCATCTGTTCTGCCTGCTCCTGTTTGATGGCCTCTCTCTCCACTCACATAGCTTCATCTCTCTGTCATTGCACCCAACCCTTTCCTTCTCCTCTTCTTCACGGCTCAACTTGTGAATCAGCTCGTTCATCGGACCTCGTTCATCACCATCTGGTGGAGGTGCCTGCTCAGGGCTGACTTTCCGCGCAGCTTTCGTCGGTTCCACCTAGATGTGGAGCTGAGAGATGATGTGCTTTGGACAGGGGAAGGTGGATTGGAGCAAGGAACAGGTTCAAGCTCAATGCTGCCCTGAACGGCAATCGGGTTTGCCAAGTAGCTACCGCCCCAGATGGCATGGCACATATCGAAATATGGCCAGTCCATTTGCCCTCAGCCACTCCTGTTATTGGTCATTCACAGCAGGAACTTCTTCTTTAATGCTTTAAGCTTATTTGTCACCTGCGCCTTGCTACGGGAGAAGGCTCTCTCGGTCAACTTCCAGCAGAGGCCCATCTTTCACCATCCCTGAAAAGTGACTGTGAATCACATCCTTGGCTTGGATGCTAAGGAGCTCTCGCACTTCTCCCCAGTTTGCCATCTTCCAGAATGCAGAGAAATTTTCTGTTGAGTAGTAGTTCATGTTGAAGGTAACTTCGCCAGTCGATGTTCTGTCCTTGTTTTTAAGTCCTGCTAGCTATAGGGGCTGAACTCTGTCACTTCATCACACCCACTTCAGACGCGGCTCGTCCCCTTCCCACTGAACTCGCCTCGGCAATAATGCTACCTCCCAAGGCGGTCAAATTGCCGAGTTGACCTGGCAACCCGGCACGACAGTAGCCAGTAGCCTATCTAGAGGAACCGATTGCCAATGGAGATATTTCAGTTGCTTTGCACAAAGTGAAACGATGTGAAAGCGGATGATCAAATCAGGCTAGCTCGGCACTGTGCAAGGAACAGTGGGAGTGCGCTGAATCCGTGTTCAACCCGCCATATTTGGCAGTGGGAAAGTGGCTTAGGAGAGGAGAGTCAGTATTCATTCAGCCCTGCTCTTTGCCACCCCCTCCATAAGGTATGTTTTGTTGATTCTGTGATTGTTTTATTTAAATGTAATTACTCTCTTTTATTACCTCCGCCAAGGAGGTTATGTTTTTGCCAGCGTGTGTCTGTTGGTCCGTCTGTGTACAAGATAACTCAAAATGTAGGCCTACTGCATGGATTTGGATGAAATTTTCGGACAATGTGTGTATTGGGACAAGAACTGATTGGATTTTGGTGGCGATAGGTGATCCAGAACACCATCTGTGACCACATTATCTTGGTGGAGGTCTGCGCTCTGAACACTTTTCTTTATTTTTCTTTTCTTTTCTTTTTTATTTAGCTCTTCTGCCATGCTGCCCAGCCAACATAGGCGAGATCCACTGCACAGGGTCAAGAACTTTCTTCAGTCCTAGTATGTAGAGACTGATCACTGTTGGCATTACGAGCAAATTGCAGTGGCAGGTTTGTTTGTGTTTGTTCTTTTAGACAGCATCCATGTCCCGAGCTCAGGTGGCGTAACTAGGGTTGCCACATGTATTGGATTTTCCTTGATTGTCCCGGTTTTTGTGCTTTTGTCCCGGAAAACTGATAATTCTTTCCTGGACACATATTGTCCCAGATTTTTGCAAAAATGTTCTTCACATATTCATTAGTTTCACTTCTGAATAAACCTATAACTCTGCTGTTGCAGCATCAGTGTTCCCTGGCACTACTTTACAGAGGTCATGTCTTTCTGTGCTGGGATGCTGTTGGTGCAGGCTTGCTTTTATTTGATTGGTAATTTGTGGACATCCCAAGACTCTGGGAGTCTCCTGCATTTAATGGGGCGGGCGACCGCGAGTCACAGGATAGCCTATGTGTAGGCCTCACTTGAGTAGGCCTACATCTTTTCAATTTTATAGGCAGGCTATGACGATACTAGTTATAAATAGGCTATACACATCAGACTTGCGAATTTATCATTGTGATCGACCACTTTCTATTATTGTTATGCGTTGTGCCAGACCATGAATACAGATTCTTTAGAAGCCTGATATTTCGTGGTAGTTCATGTCCATGGGAGCAAAGTGGAGTGGAATGGAATTTAATGGAAAATCTGTTTATTTGAAAAAGCAGGGACAGTACACAATAAACATTTATCCTGAGACACAGGAGAACATGCCATGCGCCAGGTTGTAGCATCAATGCTAATTCGCACCTGTGGTCCCTGGGCAAGTACTGTATATAAAAAGGCATAAAATTAAACACAAAATAAAATAAATAAAACAGGACTACAGATGTTCATCCGATCTGCTAGCTGTCACTAGCCTGGCCACGCCCTCCCAGTGAGTTTGCCACCCTAATCAGTGGCAGCTTGCCCCCCAATCAATCAACCTTGGTAAATGCAAGAGCCCGGTAAAGCCAGATATCGCAAATTGCATTCCTCTCTATAATTTATTTTTTGTATTTTTGTATGCCATGGGTATTGATGTATTGTATGATTTTGACACAATCTAAAAAGGAAAAAAAAAATCAGCACATTAACAGACTTGGCACGCTTTTCGGATGAATTCTTGGATTCTTTCATAGACTTCAAGGTTACAGAATGAGCCTCTCCACTGCATAAAGACTAGTGCTTTCCACAGCCCATCTATGGCTCTGGGCAGCGCTAGCCTTTATGCAGCCCATCTACCATATTTGGCATGTCCCTCCTGACTCCAGGAAGTGGGTCCTCATGGTTTATTTCCCTAATAAAGGATCTCTGCCAAGAATACAAGTGAACAGAAGTATTATGGGCGGGCCATGTCAGGCTAATGATTTATAGGCCTACATAACATCTGGGAAATGACAACTTTATGTTCCCATCAGGGGCAGTCCTACCCTCTTTGGTGCCCTGGGAGAACACCTTATCTGCCCCACCCCCCCCCCCCCCAAAAAAAAAAAAAATAAATAAAAATAAATAAATAAATAATAATAATAACAAAAATGATGCAGCACTCCTCATCATACTATCATGGCCTTGAACAAGAGGATAAAAATTACAAACCAAAGGTATTGCTGCTAATTTCCATTTTTTTCTATTTTTGTGAGACTTATGGTAGCTATTAGTTAGGCCTACTCTCTGCATCTCTACATGCAACAGCAAAGGAAAAGATCTGAACCCCAAACCACCCCCCTTTCTTGTGTGTGAGACTTCAGCACTGAAGTCTGAAAGCAGGCAAACCTTTGAGGTGCTCACTTTCTGCAAATGGGTGATAGACAACTCTTCTGTTCAAATTATACCATAATTTTTCGAGCTCTTGGTTATTGGATGGAACTCCAGCAGATAACTAAGCCAAGTTTATAACACCAGATAAAGATATTTCCCTTGTCAAAATGAGTGAAATTAAAATTGAAATTGAACCCCCTTATTTTCAAAGTAAGTACATTACAAGTGGTACCAATGCATGTGTCTGGTTGTCTACTTTAATTTGATACCAAATAGTCATATAGCTTCTGAAAGACAATGAGGCAAAACCGCTTCACCATCGGTTGTATTTTTCGGCACTCGCATGCCCCCCCGACGATGCCACCCTGGGCGTCCGCCCATATCGCCTATGCCAGAAACCGCTCCTGGTTCCCATCTCTTTCCCTACAAAAACTTTTGCCTTTACGTGCCCCTACATGTGTAAGTATGTGAACAGGAGGGGTCTTCTGTGACTATAAAAAGTGGTACAACCTGACTGCAGAAAGACACGTCTCCAGATTCATCTGAAAGAATCACGACAACAAGAGAAAATGAGGGCTGTGATTGCGCTATACATCGCTCTAATGGTGATTGCACTTGTGTGCAGTAAGTATGAAATTTCTTAAATCCTATGCCAGCTGTTTCCATTCTACTTAAATTCACTGAATGTAAAACATGCTGAGGTATTAGTTAGTGACTGTTCTGCTGATGCATTAACGGAAAAATGTTTGCTCTTTAAAGATGCCTATGCTTGTAATGGATATTGCGTTTCACCACCTTGTGGAGCAGGATATTGGTTTTCCGGATATTGTGGTGGTGGAAGAATGTGAGTAAACATTGGTAAATTATTTGACTTTTTCATTTATCGATTACACTACCTATCTGTGACATTAATTCAATTTTGTTGCACAGATGCTGCAGTCCCAACACAATGGGAAAGTGAAGATGATCTACATTATTCTGGACCCCAAACAAAAATATGTATTTCTGAATTAGGATCCAATTAGGATTGTTGCTGTTAATAAACAGAAGAGAAAATGCACCTTGTACTGTATGAATCTGTTTGTTTTCTTTAATCCACTATAAATTGGTTATAATAGAGCAATTGCAAAACTTTTATACAGTATTGGTAACAGCCTTCACATTTCTCTCTCTCTCTCTCTCTCTCTCTCTCTCTCTCTCTCTCACTCTCACACTCACACACACCACATACAGTATTACTTGCAGCCAAGTAATGTGTTGTAATACAATAAGCTGTAAGTAAGTAAAATAAAAACAATAACATTTTATTTTATTCAATTGAAAGTACACCAAAAATATGCTGAGCCTTTCTAGTAGGCCTACTTTAAGAATACAATATGATTGTGCATTGTTGCAATCATTGAAACCCTTTGTACAGGGTTAATGGTGGAAGATCTTTATAACTTACTATGTAATTTCCATCTTCGAGTTCAACAACTCTTATGATGAAAAAGAGCTTCACAATAACTATGTTCAGGCTCAAATAGACTGAATTTAGATATCCTAAGATTATCTAAGGGGCTTAACTCACACGTCCTGTGACCTATGTAACATGTAGGGTTGCCAACCGTTCCTTAAAATACGGATTTGTTCCGTATTTCAGTGAGAAATGACGCGTTCCTTATAGAAGTCATAAGGAACGCAGTTTGTTCCGTATTTTTGAGGCTCAGGGGGAAATAAATGAGAGAGATAAATAGGCTACTATGAAGTTGCTATGAAGGTTTTGCTGCGTTATTTTGAGATGAGAAATGTAATGAAAGGAAGTTATTGAAGTAAAACTGCTTTTGTCATCCTTCTGGTTGTCTGTCGCTTCATTTTTATTATTATTATTATTTGTTTGTTTGTTTTTTTTTACAGACCTTGGACCTTCTGCCTATGTATGTTTTCACTGGGCAGGTATTAGCCCACCTCTCTAAAAAGTAGCTTAACTAACTACAACCGAATTCCAAAAAAGTTGGGACACTTTCCAAATTGTGAATAAAAACAGAATGTAGTGTTTCAATATTTTACTCAGAATACAACATCGATGACATATCAAATGTTGAAACTGAGGAAATGTATAATTTTAAGGGGAAAATAAGTTGATTTTCAATTTCATGGCATCTACACATCCCAAAATAGTTGGGACACGGACACATTTACCACTGTGTGGCATCCCCTCTTCCTTTTAAAACAGTCTGCAAACGTCTGGGGACTGTGGAGAGAAGTTGTGGAGAGAATGTTGTCCCATTCTTATCTAATACAGGCTTCTAGTTGCTCAACTGTCTTAGGTCTTCTTTGTCATGTATTCCTATGTATGATGCACAAAAAGTTTTCTATGGGTGAAAGATCTGGACTGCAGACTTGATGGTGCCTTTCCAGATGCGTAAGCTGGCCATGCCACACACACTCATGCATCTCCATACCATCAGAGATGCAGGCTTCTGAAATGAGCGCTAACAATAAGCAATAACAACTTGGGTTGTCCTTGTCCGGATGGTATGGCATCCCAGTTTTCTGAAAAGAACTTTGAATTTTAATTCGTCTGACCACAGAACAGTTTTCCACTTTGTCACAGTCCATTTTAAATTAGCTTGGCCCAGAGAAAACGTCTGTGCTTTTGGATCATGTTTAGGAATGGCTTCTTTTTTGACCTATGCAGTTTTAGCTGGCTATAGCGAATAACACAGTGGATTGTGTTCACTGACAATGTTTTCTGGAAGTAGTCCTAAGGCCAGTTTGTGATATCAGTTACATTTGCATTCCTGTATGTAATGCAGTGCCATCTAAGGACCCAATGATCATGGGCATCCAGTATGGTTTTCCGGCCTTGACCCTTATGCACAGAGATTGTTCCAGATTCTCTGAATCTTTGAATGATGATATGCACTGTAGATGATTATACCTTCAAACTCTTTGCAATTTTGGTCTGAGAAACTCCTTTGTGATCTCGGACCACTAATTTTTGCCACAGCATTTGGGGAACTGCTGATCCTCTGCTCATCTTGACTTCTGAGAGTCAATGCCACTCTCAGAGACTCTTTTCATACCAAATCATGTTGCCAATTGACCAAATAAGTTGCAAATGGGTCCTCAAGCTGTCCCTTATCTGAAAATTTGACTTTTCTGACATCTTATTGCTACCCTTCCCAACTATTTTGGGATGTGTAGCTCTCATAAAATCCAAAATGAGCCAATATTCAGCATAACATTTCAAAAAGTCTCACTTTCAACATTTGGCATGTTATCTATATTCTATTGTGAATAATATATAGGTTTATGAGATTTGTAAATTATTGGATTCCATTTTTATTAACAACTTATGCAGTGTCCCAACTTTTTTGGAATTCGGTTGTACATTTGTCACTTGACGAACCCTGCAGATGAGTTCAAAGAAGTATGCAGAGAGTGCTCCGTATGTGTGTGCGCTCATTCACACCATGAACTTCTCTGACAAGCAGCTTAGACCTAAACATAATTGATACTTTTATCAGATTCAAACATTTTGAACAGATCCACCTTCATTCGGTTAAATTACGGGTTTACAGGCGTTCCTTATTTTGATTTCTGAAAGTTGGCAACCCTAGTAACATGTTATTATGCATGATGTTGTGCAGGGTTTGATGGATGTTTCTTGACTGAAATATCTACAGCAGAGCTTTTTTTATTGTTTTTAAACATCCAACAATTTTCAATGTCTGCATTCAAATACATCAAGCAGAATAAGAATAAGCTTCCTCTTACCCATCTCCCAAAAACCCACCCACTAACTTGAGCCTGTGATTAAAATACATATGTAAATAAACATTGGTAATAGTAGTAGTCATAATAGTAATAGTTGTTAAAAATAACAGGACTAAAGAAGGAAAGAGCAAAAAAAGCAAAACCTTAAAAAAAAAAAATTACTTAAAGGGGAAAAAAAAACACATACAGTATTAGGGTACAGTCTCTCTTGTTATTGTGACAATTGAGGGTTGATGTCAGTAGATCTGGTTTCCAGAAATGTAATGAATGAGTCCCAAATTTTGTGAAAATATGTCAGCATATGTGGCATATGTCAGCTTTTCGACCCAGTGTTTCCCATACATAGACCATTGTGTGGCGGGCCGCCACAGAATGGAATCCTATCGCCACATAATAAGACTCACGATTAGAAAAAAAAAAAAACTCACGAATAAAAAAAGAAGAAAAAAAAAATCAGTTGCGTATCGTTCCACTTCACTCACACCTGTATCGTTCCTTTCCTTCGCCCCTTGCACGCGCGCACCAGGGTTTCCCCACAGCGCTTTAAAGCGAATTCACCTTGCCAAAAACTGCCCGCCGCCTTGCTTACGTCCCCCGGATTTTTTTTAACACATAGACCTACATAAAAAGGCCGGTCGCATCATTATCACTGCGCGATGAGGCCATATAGCGGCATCTGAAAGTTACTGCTCCATCGGCAATGTTACCTTTTGCTACGCCAACATTATTAGTTTAAAGGAAGAGGCTAATTAACCAACAAATGTAATTCATACCATGATCGTGGGTAGAACACATGGGGTTGTGTTTTAACGTTTAATAAAGAGAATATGTGTAGCCTGTGGACGTGGCTTATCAAAATTGTCCATGCTCATCTTTACAGAAAAAAAAATCTGCACGTTAATAGCAGTTCACTAAAGTCACCAAAGCGTCAAAGTTAGCTGTCAACGTTAGTTGGTTTACGATCAATAAACACAAGCGCTACTTACGGTATTTGCAATAATTTCTTGCCTATGCCTGTAATGATTAACCAATTGGAAAGCACACGCAACAAATGTTCTGTTGCGCACACAGACACTGCTCCCTCCCTGCCGGTCTCCTCATCATGCATATATGTTCCTTATTGATTTGGTGCAGGAGATAAGCCTACAGTCCTCATACTTTTTGTAAACCTTAAACTCATACAATTTATTCGTCAAGTTGGATTTAATTAATGTGACCTGTTTCACAGCAATTTATGATTGTGCCATGAGTGTGGCTGTACTGCAAGTAGCCTAATTGGTACAATGTCAGATGACACTTAATGACTTTAGAAGCCAATAGCCTTGAGGAAAAGGTTTGTTTTTTTTACAGTTGGGATAAAAACATTTTTTGATGAAGAATAAAAGGCAACGGCTTGGTCATTTTAACAGGCATTCTATTGCTGTTTAAAACCTCAAAATTAAGTTTTATCCCATTACTTGATTAATTGATTATATAATAGGTTACTGTGATTGTAGCCTTTAAACTTTACCTACTTTATTTGTTCAGTAAATAAAGTAAAGTAAGGCTGTTGCCAACTTAAATTTGTGCCCCATCGGGCAACGACCCCTCCCCCCTGGCCATCTACCCACCCTGGGGCAACCCCAATGTCGATTGCCCGGGCGACGCCCCCTCCCCCCTGGTCACCACCCTCATCGGCACAGTGGACCACCACAAATTGCTACCTAATCTGTGGGAAACACTGCGACCGCTATACAGGAAGATAATTCATTAACCCATTGTGTTACAGATGGAACACAGACATTTTTCCACTGTCTAGCAAGCTCAAATATTTTTTTAAAAGTAGTGCGCTTTTAAGATAATTGGTTAAGAATTGCTTCAATAGCTAACCAGATATCCAGGCTGTAAGAGTGTAGAATTCAGTCATTGATATTTTTTGCTCTCAACGTTGCCTTCCAGGCAGTGCTGCCCTCAAGGCACTACTCCCCCCAATTTAGGGTTAGGATGACAATTGAGGGGGGTTAAGTTTAGGGTAAGGGTTAAGGTAGTGCCTTTTAGGCTGTGCTGCCTGGAAGGTGCCGTTGGGAGCAAAAAACACCATTGAGCACAGTATTGCATGATGTGAAGTCGGTTCATAAATATAGAAAGAAAAGGCTAAGGATGTTTGAATGGTCTGGCCAATCAAGAGTGATACTGTATAGTAGCCCCTCCAACATCAGAAACTCCCCACTTTCCTGCATGGGTACAAAGTCAACTTTTTGAAATGTAAGCCAAATGGGTCAATGACATGACGCTCATTTTTTTTATTGGCTCTGGGTTTTGTTTTTTGTTTTTGTTTCTTTTTTCCCTGATAAAGTGACACCAGTAAAAAAAAAAAATGAACAAAAGATGGCAAACTGTTTCATGCTTTCAGGATCATATGTGAACAAAAATGGGCCAACATCTTGCAAAACATATTGTCAAGTTGCTTTTGGACTTTTTAACTGACACGGTGCAGTTAGGGTGACCACCTGCAAAAAAAACAAAACAAAAATGTGGGACAAGTAGCCAGTTTAAATGGGATGTGGGACAGGCATTATAACTTTCAGATTAAGTTATAGTATATCTAAATGCCAAGAAACAAACTTATTTTGTAATTTGCCTTTCAACTCCACAGACCAAAATACGCTAAAAGGTTGCCACAGTAGAATTAAACAGATAGTTTTGCCTTTGTTGAGACATTGTCCAAAGGATTGTGCAATTCAAACAATGCTCTCATAAAGTAGGCCATGTCACAGTTTGATCAAATTCAACTTAAAAACAAGACAAAAAATATCAGGAAGAGGCTATTTAGGTTTAACAATTTCAGGGCAAAATATTAGGCATAGCCTTCAGAGTTAATTAAAAATCACATTGTACATAAGGCACAGATGTTTGATATTATTCTCAAAAGAAATGGTCCTTAACCAATAGCCTAACTAATGACCAATAAATAGTGCCTGCATCTAAGACATTTCACCATGTTTCACAAAAATAATTTGCAGCTGTAAAAATGAATGTAAGATACTGTGACTTAGCCTGGCACGCCCTTCCAGTGACGTAACACCTTCGGCATTGCTGTCGCTGGTCTGGCCAGCTGCTGATCGGGCAGGATTTCTGAATTCCCCTGAACGGGGGAACTGCCCCCTCTTGGTCGAGAACCAATCAACTTTGAGCAGCTCCAACGGCTCTCAGTTCTGTTCAAGCAATTCCCTTCGCGTCACATACTTCAGAGGAAAGAGTGGTGTGATTGGTTTTGCTTCGGCACAGCATTTTCTAACATCGTCCAGTAGCAAACCGAGGCATTTGAGGGAGGCGGGTCAACCATGCGCTTTGAGGAACTTTGTTATACGGGCTCTTGGTCAGACCAAAGTCTCGTAGAGCTTTGAAAGTCGATGGCAATCAGGCTACTGTGACTACTTTATTCTTACTGTGTGAAATGAAAGAAGTATAGTAGGCTACACCATCTTCTCTATGGATATTATTGAGGGTATGAAGATGCTGTTTACAACTGTAATGGAGCATGCATAAATGCATATATTCATAAGCACTGCACAATCGTGGTCATAGCGCAGGCCCTGATTAACAAAAAAACACACACACACACACAATCTCTGCTTCACCATCCACCAAACCCAGAATAGGTTTTGTGGCAGTCCAATCGTAACTGAAACATGGAGACATTTGTGGGTTTGTTGACAGCTTAATTGATTTATGTGTCAGTATGTCTACTGATGCTTTTCTGAAGTATTGCATGAAAGTCAACAGTTGGTCTTTATGCATCTACACAGGAAAAACAGCTGAGTATTTTTCCCAGAGTTACAACAATTTTCCTCTTAACGAGTATATTTATCTCTGAATCGAGTTCATAGAGTAAAATTTCGAGTAAGAGTAGGAGCAAATTTTCAGAGTAGGCCTAAGTGAGAGGCGGAGCTTCTTGCAAAGTTAAGTTTCGTTTTCCAGCCATATTGTATTTTCTACCACCACTGCTGCTGAAGTCACGGAACAGCTCTCTCCGGGGAGAAATTCGCTGGATTTGAAAGTGAGTGTGTTTATAATCTTTCATAATCTATATGCGTTAAAATGTAGGCTATTACAAACCCCCTTTCCATTTCCCATTAGGAATATTGGGGTGTTGTTTCTTTTAAAACATGAGACTGAACTGTAATGTTATTGAGCTGTCAGTTGTGTTGAACGTGAAACTGTTTAGTGTTTATGTCGTTTTGGAGTTAATTTGCCGGTACAACGTACAACAAACAAGTTATGCCTTTAATGGACCGTACAAATGCATCGCAACAAACCGTAGGCAATGCAGCCAGTGTTCGGCTAACATTGGTAGCTTTCCGTTGGCACAACATATTGCGCCTCCGAAATGATCTGCTCGTCATTGTGATTGTGATCGTCATTGTGACTAAATGTAGGCTAAATGTACGGTAGAGCTGTGGTTTAGTTGTGGAATTAGCACTGGATGTGAAATAACAACTGGCTGTGAGCTGGATACGGTTAGCGTTGCCGTGTTTGGAAACCACATGTATGTAACTCTTGTTAGAGTAAAAAGTGGTTCGTTGTGGTAAGGCTAAATGAGGAAAACCACAGTAGGCTAGTCTGGATGAAAATCGCATTAATGCAATTTATGCAGTCCGACCTAGTCTATCAAATTGTGGAATTAAGCCCTGGATGTGAAATAACTGGTTGTGAGCTCGAAAAGGTTAGTGTTGCCGTGTTTGGAGACCACATGTATGTAGCTCTCGTGAGAGTAAAGTGGTTTGTTGTGGTAATGAAAAATGGATGAAAAGTGGATGAAAAATCACTCCTGCAGTCCCATTTGATGTGACCGTCTGACCGATTATTCCAAAAGTTGTGCGAAGGCTGTCGCAGTTTTGCAGAAGGCACGAACTATTTTTCAACCCGTCGCTGCGTGGCCACTTCAGTCATGTACTTGACTCTGCTGAGTAGAGTGACGCACACGTGGTGCTGTCCCAAAAAAATCTCTGGTGCTGTTCAGCTTTGCTTTGCGGTCTGATCGACCGTACACTTGTGAGGTAGTCTGGCGATAGTTCATTTTGTTCAGAAGGATACTCAAAGCAGAAAGATTATAGCACATTGTTTTTTTTCCACCAACAGGATGGAAAACACCACCGCTGTCAGAGTGAAATATAAAGATCAGAAGAAATATGTGTTTTCTCCAACAACATTTACATTCGAGTCATTTTTGGAATGTGGTAAGGGTTTAAAACCGAAATAAATACTTGTAATGTTTAAATCATGTGTAAACTTTGAATTTACAGGACTGTTGAGAAACATTAGGCCCTTCTGCCTAAATGACTACATTACTGCCTTATTTATTAGGACTAAATGGCTATTACATTACTGCCTTTCATATCAGGGCCTGTTTTTTTTTTTTTTTTTTTGAGCACTTTAACTTGAAAACCTAAAGTATTGCAGCCTACCCCAAACACAATTCCGTTGCCTTTTTTGACAATGACAATAAAACGTTGAATCTTTCTCCTCTAAAGTTGCCAGGAAATTTGACCTTCCGACAATGGACATTAAAGTCTTTGATGAGTCAAGGACCGAGGTTGATCAGGAAGCTTTTGCATACTTGATGAAGCAGCCAGATGTTCATGTCCTGGAAATTGATATCCCAGAGACAACATCTGAAGGTAAATGCAACTTAGTTTTACACTTTACGCCAACACAATTGTCTGTACTTCCTGTTGATTCTTGCCCTCTAGCTGCAGTATTCAGCTGGTGTGTGAATGTGGGAAAGAGAGAGACAGAGAGTGTGTGTGTGCGTGTGTCTGCGTGTGTTTGCGTGTGCGTGTCTGCTTGTGTATGTATGCACCTTCTCACATGAACCCCAGACAACAGGTGCTGTGCTGCAGCCTCCAGAGCTGGTGTGTAAATGTGGACAAGTGTATGTGTATTTTGAAAGCGCTTTGAGACAACTTTAGATGTATATATTGCGCTATATAAATACAGGTTGTATTGTATTGAAGGACAACTGTGTTTTTTTTTTTTTTAATTGTGTGTCACAGATTCTGTTAGCTCAGGCTCCCTTGCTGATGCTGAGGCTAGTTCTGGATCTGATGACACTGTGATACTGACCTCTAGCCCAAGACAATTAAAACAAGGAGAGGAACGTCGTCTTGCCCAAGTAAGATTAATCAATTTTGTTTTGCATGTAGGCCTACAGGTGTATTTTAAAGTCATTTGTCGGTTTCTCATATTTGTTTTATGTTTAACATCATTAATAGATGGTTGAAGACATCTTAAAAGGAAGCCCAGGAGGGGACAAGATCATGAATGAATATGCTCGGACAAAGTACCTGTCAGATAGCAGAAGGCGTGACCTGGTGAAGATATTGGTTGCTCATATGACAAATGAACATGGGTAGGTTTTCAAGAAATAATAATAATAATGTTGATGATGATTATGATGATTATCCGGGCCCTAAATTAACTTTTTTCAAAAGGTAAAATGTCTGGTAGCCGTTAATTGCACTAGCCAAGAACGTACACTCACTAATGGGTCAAAGTGACTTTAAGTTGGTCTGTTCTGTCAGCCAAACTGCCAAATTTCACCAGCATTTGGCTGTCTGGTAGGTATTAATTTAGAGCCCTGATGATTAGGACAGTACAGTAATGATAAATGGTTGGTTATGATGCTATGGCTCCTAATATGTATGTATCGTGTGTGTGTGTGTGTGTGTGTGTGTGTGTGTGTGTGTGTGTGTTTGTAGAACAAGCCCGCCTCGGCGTGTGAAGGAAGACTACGCACTGGGTATCATCTCCCTCTTCCCCTATTTGGCTGACCCAAGGAGCAAGCTTGGCTATGTAATTAGCTTTCCTCTGTAGTCTTTTTTTTTAGAATTTGGTTGTATAAACCCTGATTTAATGAAGTGTAAATATCAATGAATTTATAACTATTTTGCTCTTGTAAAACATACAGTAAGAACTCTTTGTCTATTTGTTATATTTGTCATAGGAACATTATTACAACGCAGAAGATGGAAGTGGCTATTTGGCTTGGAGAATTAAAACTCTGCAGAAAGAAGCATCAGAGGGACGAGTTAAACGTCCACGACCTTCACAAGCAGGTGACTTATTTAAGTTATTGTTGAAACACATAATAGCACACAGTTTATGGTTATATTTGATTATCTCTCATAGCTAATATGGCCATCAAGTGCAGGGGCTTGTAGTTTAAATCAAACACCGTCTGTAGTTTTGAGAATACTTTGATGTCTGGGAAAATAATAAGTAAGTGCATTTTGTATGTATATTTTCTGTTATTTCAGGTGGGCCATCTGTTGACAGAGATCCTTGCAAGGAAGGCAATTGGTTGAGCGATGAACGCCAGTGTCAGGAAGCAATTGCTCTGATGAAGCACACAGCTGATGAATCGGTGGTGAAGGAAAAGATGAGGTTGACCCTAGTCTATCGCCAGAAGATTCTGCGTGACACTGACAAATCAACTGATATCCTATCCATTTTTCCAAGATTCATGGACATACCAGGCCTGGTTAGTCTTTAAGTATTCTTAAAAATGTGAATTCCAGAGTGATACTTCAGCTGCATTTTATACATCACTGATTTCTCCACTGTCTGTTTTGTAGATTGAGCAGGATTTTGCACTTCTCTTTGGTGACTCAACCTCTGCAAAGCTGATGGAGAAATGGTCTACCAACATAAAACCAAAAGTCATTGCACAGAGCCGTGGCCTGACACAGACTGCGGATCTCCAAGACCTCATCCAGAATGCTCTTGCTACTGAAGTTGAAGAAGGTAACAGTAATGACAGCAGAAAAATAATTGTCAAAAATATTACCAAACAAATAACCCAAGTCAATGTGTTGGTGGTGAATGGATAAAGTCCACCACTCCACACTATCCTTTTACTTTTATTCTTGTCCTCCTTAATGTGCATGTACACAAGAAATAATGACTTCCATCGCATATGTCTCGTAGGTCACTTTTGGTGTTTACACACAGTTACTGTTATTTCCTAATTGCATTTTAGACAACTGGGGTCTTCATTCGTTTTATATGTGCATGTTGTCTGTCTTGTGTAATCCAGGTTGGGACAGTGACATGTCGTCCATACTGTTGCTGGTCCACCTTCTACCACCCTCCAATCCAGGGCGCAAAAGGCCAGGAAAGATTTCCGCTCATCGAGCCTGTGATCATGTGGTGAAATTCATCAAGGTGAGGTTTCAGTCTAAAATAGTTTTGCCTTGGAGCCCTTGGAGGGTATTGAGAAGGAGACAGCTGGGGGAGGGGGAAATCTCAGTTGCAATTGGTATATTTTATTTGTTAATACTAAAGGGGGCATTGGCAGGCTTATGGTGTGGTCAAGGGGGTGTGGCAGGCTTATGATAAGGTCAAGGGGGCATTTGTTCTAAAAAGGTTTAGAACCACTGGTCCTTAAAAGGTGAACTGTGTAAGATTGTGTGCGAGAGTTGGTATTGCAACTAAGCTGCTCATTGAAACTGTGCTGCTTAATGTGCAGCTAAAATGTCTGTTTCTAGAAATTCAAAATGGCAGACAGTTCATGCATGAAAAGTGATGGTGGTGGTAAGTATACATGAAAAAGGTACCCTTTGTGAATGGGCAGCATGGACCTTGGAAATAGCCTACAAAAAAATGCACACTGCCCATTCGAAATAAAAGCTGATGGTTAGATTGAAACTGCTCCAAAATGTCTTGTTCTTCTTTTGACAAGACATAGATGAAAGAATAGCAAAACTGTATTAAAAAACAGACATGTTTCTTTAATATATACATGCAGTACAATTATATTTCTCAAAGCTGTTCTGAAGGTACCTTTTTGTCTTTACTTTGTGTGAAAAAGGATGAATGAATATAGTAATTCTAACTTGATTTGTATAATACCTTTTATTTTCCAACTTTCACCAAAGCCATAGTTATTTTGTCACATACAATGATGATAGCTAGTTTGTAATGTGTAAAACCTCTTTATATAGGTTTTCTCTTGACATTAGGTCTCTTGTGTGTTTCCTTTCACAGACTGGTGTCAGCATTCAGGGCCATTTGGAGGGCATTACACAGAGTGTCCAGCCATATCTACTTGCAGTTGGACCAAAGAAAAGTATGATCCAATCTTACTTCATTGTTGTTGACAAACAGGCCTTGCCATGCAAGTCCTCCAATTCACTGGCTGCATTCGATGAGCTTTTTAAAGCTCATTATGTTTTCGGTACCACTTACTGCCATGAGCTCACAAATGTGTTCACTTTCTTGCAAACAACCATCTATGACATAGATGTTGAAATTACCAAAGTCAATCCAAGAGTAGCTGAGCTTAGAGCACGAATGCTGCAGTAGACAGAATGATTTGTTTCATTTGTCAGAAGAGTCATGCTGATGCTAATAGCCTCATACGGCACTTCAAACTTGTTCATGGTCTTTGTTCGGGCAAAAGCCTT
>JAODXP020000020.1:8535758-8555758 GCA_027497455.2 Sardinella longiceps | reverse complement strand
TGAGGAGGAACTGGCATCATTTGGTGCCACTGCAGACAGACGGTGACGTGGTGCACAAGGAGGAGCCACCGCTGGGAGGTGATTCACCTATGCCGAAAGACGAAACCAGCTCCATCAGTGACCCCGCCCAGTGGAGAGGTCAGACGGCCACAGAGACTTGACTTTTTTTTTTTTTAAAGTGTCGAATATGTGAAAAAAAAAGTAAAAGTTTACAGTATGATAAGTTGTTTATTTTTCATTTTTGAAACAGGGACAGGTCTTCCTGCAAAAGGGCAGAATAAACCCCTTAAGATCTGCACAGACAAAGGTAGTCTACCCTTTGTTCTCACAGAAAGGGATATGTGGTATTATGGTGTAATGGGGAGGAATACTTTTATTTTGGAGTCAGTGCGTGGTGACGTATACTTTTACCTGGGAGTTAGCGGGAGACTTGTTGAGTTGATATTCTGTCCTGCACGGTGGGGCGATTGTGCTAAGTGTTGGAATAAAGTCAGTCTCCACTACGTCATTGCAAGAACCCTTGTATATGAATAACCTGACATTAATATGGATGGATGGAAGCTCCACAGTCTAATTCTTTAAGAAAACATGGGTCAGCTGTACTCATTAATTTATCCCTTGGTCCCACCGTTCTTACCAACTCCATACTCCATACTTCATGGGTTGTAAAATAAAGTGATACCTCTTTTCTTATTATATCTTAAATAAATTGATAAATGCACTTAAAGCGTCTGGTTTGCATGCACTAGTTAATGATTGAATTGTTGCTCAAGGCATGCTGAATATTGCTCTGCAATGTATTAGGCAATAGATAGGAATGGGAGGGGTCATCTGTGACTATAAAAAGCTACAAAATCTGACTGTAGTAAGACACTTCTTTAGATTAATTTGCAAGAATGAGGGCTGTAATCGTGCTGTACATCGCTCTAATTTTGGTTTCACTCTTGTGCAGTAAGTGAAATTATTTAAATCATACAACAACCATTCCATTTAAATTCATTAAAGTTAAGGCATGTTTAGGTAGGCTAGTGACTGCACTGTTCTGCTGATGTGGTAATGGAAAGATGTTTGCTCTTTGAAGATGTCTATGCTGACTGTGCTGGACGTTGTCAATGGAGTTGTTCTGCTACAGAATATACTCCCAAAGGGTCCTCCTGTTGGCCAGAAAAGTGAGTAACTGATATTGACTGATCCTTTTTAAATATTAATTTCACTCCCTATCTGTGGCACTAACATATTAACATTTGGTTGAATCAGATGCTGCGTGCCTTACCCAAATGGAAAATGAAGACACTACACATTATTCTGGTTCCAAAATAAAAATGTTTTGAGTTTGTATTCAATTGTTCCTGTTAATAAAAAGAAGAGAACACTCACCTTGAGAGTGTTTGTCTGTTTTCTTATGAATTGGTTGTATTGCAGTTGTAAAACTTTTAAACCCCAGACACCAGGCTACAGCCAACCATTCTGTGCTTTGTGTCTGAACCGTTTGGGGGGGAAAAAAATCATTAGGAGACACACCAAACCCTTAGCCTGTGGCTTCGTGCCCTGTGGGCGAACCACACCCATGATGAAATTCTGCTAAAATCACTTCCACTTGTGATTATATATATATATATATGGGCAATTCCAGCGCTATGGACGTGACATTTTGATTAACAAAATGCCACATAACCCCTGCAGCAAGCCTAGCAGTATTTCACAGTTTTGTTCATTTTCTTATGCAACACACACACACACACACACAAAAGATTACAATTTTTGCTACGAAGTGTGAAGTTTACAGAAAAACTTAAATATTATTCCATTCATTCCAAATAGGACACTTCAGTGAACACAGAAAAAGACTTCATTTAAATGTTAGTGTAAAATAAGTTGGTTTTCATTGGGGTTCTTTTTGGGAAAACCGTAAACCGTCTGAAATAGCCTTCCAAAAACTATAGAAAACCATTTTGAATGGTGAATTTTAACAAGTAGGCTAATGACTGGAATAGATATATAGAAAGTAACTGATAGCATTGTAGCTTTGTGTGTGTTATCACCCACTTTATGCCCATTTTATTATACAGGTGTTTAGAATGTTGAGGGAGGGTCCATTCACTTTCAATGGGACTCCTCAACGTTCGCAGGTCAGTCAGTTTTGTATAATGACTGCTGAGTAAGGGATAACATTCGGTGAGGCGGTCATTATCGTGGAATATCTCCTGACAGAGTAATGCAACTGCATGATGTGGCATTACTCTGAACAAAAGCGAGGACAAAAGCGAGGTCTGACCAATGTCTCATCGCTAGACGTACTCTCTGAGCAAATTCAATTAGATATTGCTAGAGTGCATCTGTTCTGGGTTAGTCCTGTTTGGTATGAATGGAATAATATTTATGTTTCTGTGAAAATTTCACAGACTTCAAAGGAAAACTGTAATCTCCCAAAAGCTTGTCTAATTTTTTGTCACATCCATAACGCAAATTGAAAGGCTCATATTCTGATAATGCAAATCATGATATACAATTTTTTGTGTGTTTGCCTCCTATTAGTTTGCATAAGAAAATTAACAAAATTGTTTGTCTTCTTAATGACACCTCTGACATATCTCAAACAAATCCAATGTAAGATGTTACTTGCTGAATTTACATCTGCAAAAGAAAACAATTACAAAACACTGGTTTACTCCAGATATTTGCATGAAGTTATATAGCTTTCTTAGGATTGTCAATCTTGAACTTACCACTGCCAGGCTAAATAAAGCCTGACCTGCAACTGTTAATTCATGGGAAAACTTATCATCTAGCATAATCTCCTGGATGAGACAATAGCCTATTGCAACACTGCACACTTATAAACATATTTTTGTCATTTTATTCTTTATTTATTTTATTTTCATTATTATCTCTATTTTGTACTTCACTATTGCTTTACAGTGACGATCAATATGTCTGTAACCCCCCACCCCGCCCCACCCCTGTTGAAAAGCAAATAAAATGTTGATCACGAAAATGAACAAAATTGTGAAATACTGAAACATCAGAAACTCCCCACTTCCCAGCAGGGGTAAAAAGTTAACTTGTTGAAATGCAGGCCAAATGGGTCAATGACATGACGCTCAATTTTTTGTTGTTTAGTTGTAGTCTAGGTTTTTGTTTTTTGTTTTGTTTTAAAGTGACACTGTGAAAAATCCAAGAACTTGTTTCGATATTATAACTAACTAAATAACTCAAAATATTGTAGAAAATGTAGCTTTCAACCCCACCTGCAGACAATTCAACTCAATTACAACTCAACAGTCTGACAAGACATGTGCAAAAATGCATTTTAAAACATAGTGTCCAACATTAGTGAAGATGGCATGCAGCATCTTCCCATTTCCTTCCCCCTCTCTTAAGCTTGCAAACGTAGTTTCAAGCGCCAGTAATAAGGGATAAAGATTGTGCAAGTATTTAGTGCTGTACCAGCTGAAAGTCTGAGTTTGAGGCAACCACCAATCTTCAACGCAGATCACTTCTTCTTGGCCAACACTGCATTCTTCACAGTAGACAGCCCACCTCTGAGACATCCTAATCCAGGCCTCCAGACCACCTGCTAAAACTGCTCAGCCCTCTGCAATACCAGCAGACACCTAGGCATCCGAGCACCTGCCATTTCCACAGGCTACAGGCTGGTCTGCCACTGGATTCTCTCAGGAAGTCCTCAGACGCTGTTGCTCTGCTGTAGCTTGGAAATAGCTCCCCACAAGGCTCTCGTCAGCAACAAGGAGTTCCCGAGCTATTCCTCCTTCAGGCTCAGGCCAACCCAACAGGACAGCAGTTCCACTCCTCCAGTGATCTTCTCCCAGCAGGTGTCTTAGCTCTGCTCACCTTTCTCCGCAGTACACCCCAAAACTCAGGACATGTGGGTCCCCTCCACACGGCTAGAGGGATTATCCAACCGCTGCCACCATATGTGAAAAATCCAAGAACTTGTTTCGATGTTAGTCAAAATAACTCAAAATATTGTAGAAAATGTAGCTTTTTTAATATCAACAGACTTCCAAAAACATGCACATTCCAAAATCTCAGGCCTTGATCCCTTCCAAACTCAGGCCTTAAGGGCTCAATCAACTAATCAACCCCACCTGCAGACAATTCAACTCAATTACAACTCAACAGTCTGACAAGACATGTGCAAAAAATGCATTTTAAAACATAGTGTCCAACATTAGTGAAGATGGCATGCAGCATCTTCACAGACACCATTAGGAACTTTTGAGTAAAAGATGGCAAACTGTTTTGTGCATTCATCATATGAGAACAAAAACGGCTAACATCTTGCAAAACACATTGTCAAGTTGGTTTTGGAGTTAACTGACAGGGTGCAGTATGTGCAAGCTGGTAATGGTCAATGGTCATCTGTTATTAGGGAGTTCCACAGGGTATAGGGATTGCCAAGATACGTCAAAATCGTCATAATCGGCGGCATCTTGCCCCGGAGATAGCGGTTAGTTAAGCTGTAACTTTTTTACGGCCCCATCGTAGCTCTGGTTCATACACCCGATCACATTTTTTTTCACCCGAAATTTTTTAAAATATTTTGCGAGTCTAGTCAGAGATTGTTGCTAGTGTCTAATTCCGGGGCAAACCCAGGATGCATTGTGTGATGACGACGCGTTGGTAATCTTTATTGTGTTCTTTCACCCTATACATATTGTACACTAATGACTGTGTGAGCCATACTTCTGAATGTTCTGTCTTCAAATCTGCTGATGACACTGCTATAATGGGTTTTTTTTAAAACAGGAGAGGAAATAGACCAGTTCTATGAATGGTGTAACAATGATTATTTGCTTTTAAACATGTCAAAACCCAAAGAGATGGTGATCTGTTAAAAACAGGAATATGTTGGGTAAGATTACCAAACTTGTTGGAAAATAACTGGATCAGAAGGGAAGAGTATCAAACACAGCTCTGATGATTGCACAATTAACTTAGCCCTGAAGATATAGGGGGATCCATCCCACGTACTCCCCTCTTCCCTCAGGACTGCATTATAGAAAGTCTTATATAAAAACAGAGTTGCTTCGTCTTTTGTACTTTGTACTCACAACAATCTGTTACACTACAATCATTCAGAGGCAAAACAAGATGGAGAAAATGGTTACTGTGAGAAAAAGCCAGACTGTAGCCTGGGCCTGCCCTTACTTCCTGTTGCTGCATGAAATTTTGTGATCAAGTCAGTATGTCCAAGGAGGCAATTTCCTCAACACTCAAGCCCAGGACCGAATGAGAAATGAGCAGGCTGAAGGAGGCGAGTTCACGATGACTCTGTCCAGCTCTGTCTCAGAACATTGATAGAAGTTTGATTGCATTTGATAGACGTTTAAATTAATCCTGCCCGAAATTCCGGGCAATGCTAACTTTGCCAGACCAAAGTTGATTTCTGAACGTGGTCACGCAAGCCAGACTAGCCAGACTAAGTACTGGACCAAACAATCATGGCAATTTCGATGGTGGATTGACTACAGCAAAACACAAGCCATGGCACAACAGGAACCAGGACCAGGCGAGAAACAACCCTGTACAACAAGCTCCGTCTAATTCTTTAAGAATAGAAAACATGGGCCAGCTGAAAACACATACCTCCATGCAGGAAGGGATGAACTCTCCCACAACAGGCAGCCCAACTAGTTTCAAACCCTAGATTTGGGGAGGAGGACAGCTGGGGAAGCATTCAGTCACAATGGCACCACTCTGCCTGTTTAAATAGTCTTTCTAATTGGACCAAACCAACTGCTTGAGGCAGTGGAGATTTTAGGCGGTTTTAGGGAGTGCTCAAGCCACCCTGAATTTTAGTTCAGCCCCCCTGAAAAATAATGCTAGCAAGTAGTAGGATTTGAGGCACTCGTTATTCTCTGTTAAATAACTTGCAGAGTTGTCATCACATAGACAGCATAAACATATTAGATGAAACAGCATATCCTTACCTTTCAGATGGTGGTAGTTGCTAATTTTGTTGTGGTTTGGTAAAACGGTTTACCAACGGTTTCGTAAAATTAGCATTGAATTTAAATGAATATAATGAAAGCTATGATAAATGCAGCAGGGCCTGTGGTTGCCTATGCTAATGATTAGCAAAATCCTCTCATCAGAATAAATCTGTGCGTCCAGTTCAACTGTCGTCTTTACCACCTTGTAGATTACAGGCAAACGCACATTCTGTCTTTGCGCACCCTGAACAACAATAACTATCCATCATGGATGGTGAAGCTGTCTTGTTGGGCAGGGTCTGCTTAATTGAAGGCTAGTTGGACTGCCTTTAAAAGCCTTCATGTTTTTCCGGTAATCTCTCTCTGACTATTCTGGCCTGAAGTGAGAAGGCTGGCTGCAGCTCTACATATTTATTTTTGGTTACTCTTTTAAATTTGCATGGTCTGTCCTTAATGTCATGTCCACTGTGAGCCAAGTGGTCGTGACATTATATTATTTATATTATATTTATAATATAAATTTATAGATGCACTTTTTAAAGTGTCTGTTTTGCATGCACTGGTTAATAATTAAATTGAATTGTTGGACATGCACAGATGCACTAGTTAATGATTGAATTGAATTGTTGGGCATGCACATATGAACATTGCCCTGCAGAAAACAATATGTAATGAACAGTAGGCCTAAGATATTCTAGCAAATTGCCAGACTATCCCACCTTTATGTTTCTCATATCGTCATATAATATCTTCAGACATACTGCAGGTATAAAAAGATACTACATGCTTTCTGTGGTGAGTGATCTACAACAAGACAGAGCTTTTTGTTCACAAAGACTGAAATTGTTACTTCGTATAGTCTTGTGGCTTTTAAAAATGTGATGCATACACTTTCTGCACTGGGGCAATGGGCATTTAATATCTCCACCAAAGAAATGTTTGCTTTTGTGAGCCCACATGTTTACTCTGTGTTGAGTTTGATGTATTGTAATGTATTAGGCAATAGATAAGAACAGGAGGGGTCATCTGTGACTATAAAAAGCTACAAAATCTGACTGTAGTAAGACACATCTTTAGATTAATTTGCAAGAATGAGGGCTGTAATCGTGCTGTACATCGCTCTAATTGTGATTTCACTCTTGTGCAGTAAGTATGAAATTATTTAAATCATACAACAACCATTCCATTTAAATTCATTAAAGTTAAGGCATGTTTAGGTAGGCTAGTGACTGCACTGTTTTGCTGATGTGGTAACGGAAAGATGTTTGCTCTTTGAAGATGTCTATGCGAACAATTGTCGTGGAAAATGTAAACTAACTGGATGTTCTGGAACACAATACACACCTGAAGGGTCCTTCTGTTGGCTTGGAAAGTGAGTAACTGATATTGACTGAGCCTTTTAAAATATCAATTTCACTCCCTATCTGTGGCACTAATATATAAACATTTGGTTGCAACAGATGCTGCGTGGACATCTTACCATTTGGAAAATGAAGATACTACACAATATCCTGGTTCCAAAACAAAAATGTTTTGAGTTTGTATGTTCCTGTTAATAAAAAAGATGAGAGCACTCATCTTGTGAGGGCTTGTTCTCTGTTTTTCTTATGAATTCCTGTGAAATGGTTGAAGTGCAGTTGTAAAACCTGTAAGCCTCAAACACACCGCCCAGACACCAGGCTCACCACTATATATCTCTTTGTCTTATTCTACTGTGTCAACAATTTAATAATTGAAATTGTGTCAACAAAACAACAACAAAATTATTAGAAGTGAGAGTATTGATGTTTTCAGAGCTACATAGAGCTAGGGAAGGCTTATATAATCTTCAGAATGAGATCAATATAGCAATCCTAACACGATTATAGTGTTAAAAATAAAAATAACTAAGACATTTCTGTCAACTACAACTATGAGAAACTTGCCTCACTGACTTGAGTGGTTTTCTGCTGAACATAAATAAAATGTTACTCACCCTCTCAAACATGGCATCTTGTCCTCTCAAACATTGCATCTACTATCTACTGTATCTCTGCACTTATTTCTACAGCATGTACAGTATAGTTTCCCTTGGAGATTGCCTTAAATGCTCACATTTATCTCAGATGTTGACATTAAATCCTTCCACTTGGAGAATTTTGGTCAAATGTAGACGTCTCACACTTTATCGCCAGCTCCGCATACTGTAAGTTGATGAATGTTCCAGAGTAAAACGTGCGTCTTTGGGAGCTCGTCCCTGCCTCCCAGCCGTTAACTAGGCAAGGTGATTTGTACCTTCTCAGCCCATTAGACCATTGATACATTTTGATAGCGGCTTCACCCCTCAATTCCACCGCAGAAATGTAACAGTTTTGTTCAATTCCTAGCCCACTGTATAACAGGAGTTTCCAGGGTCTCTTTAATAATGTCACCCCAGTACAGTACATGTGCATTTGTTTACAAGTTAATGGACATGGGAGTCATGTTGACTGGCCAGTGGAACACCACTTGATGTCAGTAATAATGTTCCTTTCAAGACCCACAACTGTTAAAATGTTAAACTGTTAAATGTTAAACATGAAGAATGTTAAATACTTTCAAACACCTCCTTTTTGACAGGTGCGTCGGAGAAGGTCTGGAGAAGTCACCGTAGAAAGAAGCAAGATCACGTACAATGTCAAAATGTTTGTTTTCTTATTATTTTATGAATAGTTTTTGTTCGGTTTCTCTTGGATCTTGGCAGTAGAAAATCTAGGCTATGTTTGTTCATAAGGCAATGACATGAAATTTAGAAATAAGATATCGCAAATAATCAGAAACAAGACACTTAAAACATATTAGGGATGTTCCATGTCCCACAGGAAATGAATGCAGTTAATTTTTTGACCTAAATTGCACATTAGCAAAGCAAAAAGCTTTGTCTGGGAAATCAATCATGTCCTTATGGTCAGATTATGCAAACAGTCATGAAGTAAAACATCCTAAAGGTGCCGTGAGACTACAGAAAACATAATACAAGTTGGGTTTCTCACAAAGGGCTAAACAAATTCAGACACTTGCAGTGATGATTAACATCCAGACATCTGTATTGATAATAAAATCATAACAAAAGTAATGTAATGGCAATATGACTGTTAAAGCATTTTACAGCCGACAATTGATACCTTCAATTTTGACTTGTCAAAATTAAATTTTAAATAAATAAATAAATCTTTAAGAATCATCATGGTGCTACAAGAGCAGTCTGTTGTGCAAGTCTTCGAAGGATGATATCAAGCTTTAGTCGTTCAATAGCTTCAGTTTTATAGTTACAAATTGCTGAGTTCAGTAAAAACTGTACAAAATTTCCATATAAATATTTAAAACTAATATTATGTCTTCAAAACAAACAAAAAAAGTCAATACAATATGATTTTCAACATATTCCAGACATAAGCTCATAAGAAAAATATGATATTGATGCCCCTTTCATGAATGCAATAAAAAAAAAGCAAACATATGCTTCCAATTTCTCAGTAGATTGACCAAAATTAGAATGCAAATGGATGTCGGAATATCTGTCATTGGTAGTTTGCGATTTGAATTTCTTCTGGGGGTAAGAAACTGTCCTTTTTAAGCCATCATGTCATGTATGCAACACTCCGATATTTCAAGCTGGGAAAACTAAAGTAAGCACAACAACTGCATCAAGCGAGTTATACTGCACAAAACGTAAAAGGCAAAATTCATTTTTTTGACTGAAACTTGACCGGACAGGTGAAGAATACTTACCATCAACATCCAAGCATAAACAAGGTTCAAATCCCATGAGTAAAGGGAATCCCATGTGTTCATATGAGTCACAGTCTAATATCTCAAGACACAGCCCCGACACCGTGAGATCGCTGGTGGAAGCGCAAGCCCCCACAGTTCCGAAAAGTCTTCCCACAGATGCCACAGGCATAAGGCTTCTCACCGGTATGGATGCGAAAGTGGCGCGTCAGCGCCCACGAGTGTCGGAAACGGGCGTTGCAGACACTGCAGGCATAAGGCCTCTCACCTGTGTGAATGCGCTGGTGGATCTTAAGGTGCTCCATGCGGTTAAAGTCTCGACCGCACAGGGAGCAGTGGTACGGGCTCCGGCCTGGCGGAAACAGGCTCTTCTTGGGGCTCCTGATGTGGTTCTTGCGATGCCGACGCAGCTCCTCAGACAGACGGAATGTTTGGCCACACACCTTGCACACGTGCTGACTTCGTGAAGGTGTGGGATACGGTTGTGTTTGGGCGGTGCTGGATGTTGCGGGGGGCCCAGGGTTCCGGTGTGGATAGGGTTTGGAGAAAGACCCAGAATGCGCTGCAGCAGCTGGAGGCAGTAGACCTAGGTCGGAGATATCTGTCGAGAAGATTGGGGAGTCGGCTAGATACAGAGACAGACAGACCAGAGAATATAAGAATACCAAAATTATAACTTAATAATACTTAAGGAACTTAGAGTTACTGTTAAAGTTGAATGGTATTTACTTACACAACACCCGAGCGAAAAGAACCTTTCACATGAATAATGCAGAAGTAGGCAAATAAAAGCTTAATAGCAAAACTTTCACTAGACTGAAGACTGAACTGAGTTTTTTTCTGTTTGTACCTGATTAAAACCCAATTCTGTTTTTCAGACAGGACAGAAACCCACACATTCACTTATGATGCACACATTCACTTATCATAACCCAGCACACTTACAGTACGTACCAAGGGAATGACTGGTGGAGGGAGTGAAAGCGTCTGAATCACAGCCCTGGAGCTGCAACGGATCTGGTCTCCAGTCTTCCAAGAGCTGGGACTGGGCAAGAGACAGACTGTCTGCTCCAAAGTCCTCCTCATCCCCACCTGCTCCATAAGGAACTAAGCTGCAGTTCTGGGCAGTCGCTTCAACTTTCACTACAGTCCCAGGTGGTGTGGGCTGACCATCAGACAAAGCCTGAGGGGTGGTGTGAGCTCTGGCGGAGGGTTCAGCATTCAAATGTGAAATGTCTTCCTGGTTACAAGAACGCAATTCCAACTGCTCTTCCTTGGTCACTGACAAACAGAACAAATCAGATTATTACTCAGGATATGTTTTTTTTTTTTTTTTTTTTTAATGACGTCTAGCAGTGAAGAAGATTATGGTCTTTACCTATGGTATAAAAATAACTTACCAGGCCTTTCATGAAATTTGTGCTGTACCCGAATCTCATCGGTCACGTCCTGTTTAATGTCTTGAGTACACACACGTCCATCCTCTCGGATCTCTCGGAAGGTTTCAGTATCGGGCGGGTCATCCAGAATGGCAAACATTTCCTTCACATCAGATGAGTCGGCGACGCAATGATTAGAAGACACATCACCGTTGCTGTCACGGTCCTGTATCCTGATGTTAACTGGTGTTTGAATCATACCGGTGTTTAGGGAAGTTAGCTGGTCGTGAACCTGCTGAATGCCGATATTACAAGCGGCATCTCCTCTCTTCCCAGAGCCTGTCTGGCGGTGTTCCTCCAGACGATCTCGCGTGGCACTGAGTTCAAGTTCTGTAGCCTGTAATCTAAACTTTAGAGATTTATTATCTCTTAAAGTTTCATGCATTTGGTCCCTCACTCCTCTCAGAACTTGAGTGACCAGTTTCGTTATCTCTACAACAGCTATCTCCACAGCCACTCCGAGCGCATTTTGAATGGTTGCGGTCAATTCGTCCTGAAAAGAGAAGGACAGCTCTGCGACTAGAGATGAACTGGTACTTTCATTTGCTGACATATTTTCTTATTTGTCACAAGACTAACACCAGTTGTACAGCTGTGAATCGGCTGTTGCACAGCCACGTAGACGTGATAGTTTCAGAACCTATTCCGTTGACGTTAGCTACCTAGCTAACCTGCCAGCTAAAAAGCCACACTGGTGAGTTGATTAACGTTAGCGTTATGGCATAATGACTTTAGTTAATTTCGACAATTGTCCATGATATCTCAACTAGTAACTGTTGTGGTTTGTTTCATATTTTACAACTAATAATACTAAGTTGGTGTAATATTAGCTATCTAACATGAACGTGTTCTGGTTCTACCTGCATAACATTAGCACCAAATAGGCGCCCATCACTGCAAGGGTAGGTTTTTTGGTTGTTTGGAAAATGTATCCACGAAGTTGTCACGCTGAATCCGTGTCCACGTACACTGTTAATATGAAACTATATCATCAATATGAAAACTGTCCATCACAAACTCCTTGAGCGTTTTCTCCCGAGTTTACACAACAGCATACAGTCAGCGCGAAACAGTGCCACCACAGTGTCATACTCACTTCCTGTTTGTTATGTTGGCCAATTAAAGCGGCAGTGATTACATGATTTTGAAGTTCTTATATTATTTCTATTTAAGCACAATTGTGAAAATGGACAATATAATACTATACATTAAACCAATTCCATGTAAATGTTCTGTTATAATTTGTAAAACATTCTTGTCATAGTCACGATCTAACTCAGACAAACCCTGGAATACATTTTATTTAGCCATTTTTTTTTTTTTTTTTGAAAGAACCCGCCCCTTGATCAGAGAAGTTTGATGTTGGCTTCTAGAGTGTCTTTGCCTTGATTAAAGACGCAGTAATGTTTTCTAGGGGTCTGTCCTAGAGGTTTAATTTAATTTCATTAATATTGACATTAACATAAATTAAGCAAAAACTGTAAACAGTGTAAACTACAGAAGAGAAAAGGAATCATGTCAAACCTTTGTGTGGACCTGTGCTCTCTGTAGTAGGCTAGGCTATGGTCCTTTTCAATGTGATATGAAATATTATTCAGCCTATCCTCTGTGTTAATCAGAACTCTATGTGGACATCCATATTAGACTATAGCCTGTCATTGGGCTGAAAAAAAGCCAGAAATAGGACGTCTCTGGCAAATGTTTTCACGGTTCATCCCACCAAACGGTTCATTCCACCAAAAGGGTGTCATTTAGTATAACCTTTTTAACACCATTTTACTCAGAAGCAAACACACATGTTGAAGTAGGCTATACACACATTGTAGCCTATTGGTCAATCTCAAAATCTTTTCTTTTTTTTCTCATTTTTCTTTCTTTCTTTCTTTCTTTTTGTATGGTTTGGGCTACAGTGCAGTGAATGCTTTGAAAAGTAGGCCCGTTGAGGAAAGAAAGTAACAACTATGAGAATTTGGCATATATAGTAGGCCCAATATACAAACCTAAAGTCTAGGCCTATTCTAACTTCATCAGGACATTGAACACATTCTAGCCTAATGCTTTAGGCCTAAGAAGTTGATATTTTTTGATGTTATCGGTTTCTTGATAAAAAAAAAAAAAACTGATTTGAGTAACAGGATAGAAAGTAGCTCTAGGCTATACATTGACAAATAGAGGCAGATGTAGCCTTGGCTATAATTTCATAAGATATGCAGTAAACAAACGGATGTCAACTTTTGGCCTTCCCATGGCCTTCAGGCTTAGGTGATCTACTTGTCAACTGAATTTTATTGATTTGCTGAATAGCCTACTCAATACGATATTTTTTCAGGAGGTAACATATACAGTAACAGGAATGGGTAAAAACCTGGGGATGTGTCAAAAATGTGGACTGTGGATAGTCCACCCCCTTACCTGGAGTTACATATGTGGGTAAAAACATTTTGGTCTCGGTGCTTGCGTTTTAGCCATGGCTTCCCAATTTTCCCTATTTGTAATATACAATACATATACTCACTCTCTCCCTCTCTCTCTCTCACACACACACACACACACACACACACACACACACACACACACACACACACACACAATGTTTATTTATAGTTAGTGTTATAAAGTCATTGGTCGTTATTAAGTTTGTGTGTCTTGGCCTTGGCCTTCTATTTCGTTTTCAACGCGATTTCAGACGGGTGCAAGTTGAGCGTTCAATCCCTGACCAGCAGGTGTCGCAAATAGTCCAGTTTTGACATGAAAGTGCGGGGATCCCGCATTTAATAATTAATAAATCTTGCATGCGCGCGCACATACACTCACAAACAGAGAGAGACTTCACCTGTCCGTTACCTGCGCCACTTCAATGTAGTCTTAACCGACATGTAGTTAAATCAATGAATGAACAGATAAATGGCATCATTTCATATGACTAGTGATAGCCTGAACCTTACAGCAGGTGTTAGGTTAGGCCGAATTGGTCTGTCCAATACGGCATTTTTTTTTTTTTTTTTTTTTTTAAAAGCAGCGCTCCACCATTGCTCCTATGGATGCTGTAGCCTACCCTGCTGTGGAGAGGGGTATTTTTAATCGCGTTAACCTATAGTCTACATAACACATAACATTAAGTAGGCTGCTGAGGCAATGGCAACTAACATAGGCCCTACGACAGTTCGATTCGATGTCTGATCAACAGCCCCACTGTGTGTGTGTGTGTGTGTGTGTGTGTGTGTGAGAGAGAGAGAGAGAGAGAGAGAGAGAGAGAGAGAGAGAGGAGGGGGAGCGGGCGGCAACGCCAGAGAGCGTGTGTGGGAAAGGCGGTGTGTGTGTTCATAGACGGGCATAAGAGAGGCAGGTTCGGCTGCGAGAATTATGTAGAAATGGAATTGGTTGTTTGTGTTGGGGTGCACTTGTTTACGTTAGATAGAAAGAGGATCGGGATGTTAACATGATCAAGTGCACACCATAATATTTTTTTTTCCGCAAGCACAGGAGGAATAACAAGAAACCTGGCTAGCCATGGAGACCCAGGCAGTGGTGGAACAGCAATCTTATGATGACGTCCGGAAAAGCGGGTATCTCCGCAAGCAAAAATCTATGCACCGGCGATTTTTCGTTCTCCGTGCGGCTTCGGAACATGGCCCTGCCCGTCTAGAGTATTATGAGAACGAGAAGAAATTCCGTAGCAAGTCTCCCGTCCCGAAAAAAATGGTCAACCTGGACTCTTGCTTCAACATCAACAAGCGGGCGGATTCCAAGAATAAGCACATGATAGTGCTCTATACGCGCGGAGAGAGCTTTGCCATTGCAGCAGATAGTGAGGAGGTTCAGAACGAATGGTACCAGGCCATGTTGGACCTTCAGTGCAGATGTAAGCAAATACGAATTTACGGATTTGCCAGTGCGTTCGACATAACTAACGTTAGATAGCCTCCTAACACGAAATTATATGTGCATAGCACATGTATGGGTATGAATGCATAATTCATCAAAATGCATAATTGCAATGCTACACCCGTTTATAATGCTGCTGTTGTGATTGTGCAATGATACAGTGCCAATGCACAGGCTTCAAAAGCGTACACTAGACTATTCTGTATAGCAACATGGGATGGAAGCGTTGCAGCACGAGCTGAGCTGCAGAGCCAGCGTAAAATGGAAAGCTGGCCTGAATCATCTATGGTTGTTTCACGAATAATATTGTTTTCATTGGTGTTGTTAGATGACTAGCTCCGTCCTATTTGCGGATTTATAGTAGCTGTGGAGTATTACTACGTTTCTTGTTATCGTGGGTGGCGCATTGTGCAGCGCCTAACTGCAGCAGCAGCAGCAACACACGACACTGTTGTTGTTTTTCCACACATTTGTGCGTGTTGTGCGTGTAACCTACATTTCTGTGCTAGAGCGCTACTGCAGCGACCGCGTGTTTTCATTGGAGAACGATTTTCTAGCTGGATCCCTGGTCTGTTGGTGATCATTGTCGTTCCCCGCCCAGTGGTATAATAACCATTGAAGGGTACATGTGCAGTTTCTATGCAAACATCACATTTTGCTTCCAGTTAATTAGAAACGAACCACAACCGCGAGGTCACTCGCCGTAAGGCGTGCTCATGACCGCTTAGCGCACCACTAAGTAGTCCTATTGCATTCCCTTAACCACACCGGAAATATGGAGAAATATTACGGACGTCACCTCATACTGCACATTTGATGATATTTGGATAAAAACATTTTTTTTTAACATAAATATATGGTTTTCATTTTGCCTCTTTGGAACATCTACCTTTTACGCATTGAGAAAGCACTGACTAGAGCATTTGTTTATCTAGTTTTGATGCCACACACAGTTAAATCTGAAAATGTAATAAAATAAACAGGGTGTCTGAAAGTAACATTGAACGCTAATTATGATATAGTCAAACGTAACTCTTTATAATGCATTCCAGGAAAAACACTTCAATTTAACTAGTTTAATCTAACAACAGTTTTGCATCATACTCTTGCTTTAATTTAAAATAGAATTAGAGTTTTGAGAGGATGTATTACTACAAAAGGAAGCATTTATGTTTTTCTCTTGCTTAACAGCAGTGTATTACTGTTCTTAGATTTACAGTCTGGATTTCCTGATGTGAAGAGCCCTTTTTGTTTTTCTTCTGTCCTTAGGTAAGACCCCAGATGACAGTGGGAGTGGGGGAGAGTGTAGCCTTCCTTCGCCTGGTCCTGCTTTCAAGGAGGTTTGGCAGGTGAAGGTGTGGCCTAAAGGATTGGGTCAGGCCAGGAACTTAGTGGGCATCTACCGACTTTGCCTGACTGACAAGACAGTCAACTTCGTCAAACTCAACTCCGACGTGGCGGCCGTGGTCCTGCAGCTGATGAACGTCCGCCGTTGCGGTCACTCTGAAAACTTTTTCTTCATCGAGGTGGGCCGCTCGGCTATGACGGGGCCTGGTGAGTTCTGGATGCAGGTGGAGGACTCGGTGGTGGCGCAGAACATGCACGAGACTCTGTTGGAGGCCATGAAGGCACTGAGCGAGGAGTTCCGCCAGCGCACCAAGACCCAATCGGTCGGCGCCACGGCTGGAGGAGGCACCGCCTCCAACCCCATTAGCGTCCCGTCCCGCCGGCACCACCCGAACCTGCCGCCATCCCAGGTTGGCTTCTCTAGGCGGGCTCGGACCGAAACTCCTGGGGCGAGTGGCATGAACAGCACCAACACATCGCCGACCCCCCGACACGGCTTCTCCCGCTCGCGAACGGCCAGCATCGGCGCACGCACCGACGACAGCGGCTCTGGCATGGCGAGGAGCACGGTACCGAGCACCAGCCCCAGTCTGAATGGTTCCTCCTGCTCCACGACCCCCACGCTGAGACCCAAGCCCACGCGTGCCCCGACCCCGGCCAAAATCACTCTCAGCCTGGCCAGGTACACGCCCAACCCCGCTCCCTCACCAGCGCCCAGCCTCTCCTCCAGCTCAGGACACGGCTCCGAATGCGGCATCATCGCCGCCGGCGGATTCGGAAGCATCGCCATCTCCACCTACGCCCGCGTCCCACAGAGGGTATCTGTCTCGGGTTCGCCCAGCGACTATGGCTCGTCGGACGAGTACGGGTCCAGCCCCGGGGAGCACTCGCTTCTGGGCTCCGGCCTCCCCTCCATGCCAGCGGTGGGTCTGGGTCTCCAAGGTGGCTCGGCCAGCTATATCGTCATGGGTCACCGGGATGGCAACTCGGGCTCGCACCACCGTTCGCACCACGGAAGGCGGATGCTGCGCCGTTCGTCCAGCCGCGAGTGCAAAGCCGAGCGGCGATTGCTCAGCAAGCGGGCATCCCTGCCCTCATCCACCACCCAGGACCGCATGGTCCCAAGGCAACGAGAGGAGGAGGAAGACGAGGACGAAGATTACGCCGTTATGTCGCGGAGTGTCAGCAGGGAGTCGTTTGCGTCCCGGCGAGGTTCGGGAGGAGGAGGCGCAACCACAACAACGACTACAACAACGACCACTGCTGCGCTGCCCGGCCAGGGAGGCGAAATCATGTCTGAGAAGGTGGAAGGTGGGGTGATGGGAACCCGGGATGAAAGCGCGCCGTCCCTGGACAGCGGCTACATGTCGATGTTGCCGGGCGTCACATCGACCACCCCAGTCTCGCTTTCGCTCTCCGTGCCCATGTCAGACGCTGGCACCAAAGGGAGCAGCGTTGGCGTTGGCAGTGGCGGGGGAGGGGGTGTCGGGGGTGGGGGTGGGGGTGCGGATGAGTACATGGCCATGACGCCTAACAGCAGCGTCTCACCTCCGCAGCATGTGGTCCGGTTGAGCAGCGCCACGGAGGGCTACATGATGATGTCCCCCAACAGTAGTTGCTCCCCGGATCTGCACACTGGCGGCCTGGCGGGTAGCAGCCTGTGGGGCAGCCGGGGGAGCGTGGAGAGCCGGGCAGGGAGCGACTACATGAACATGTCCCCAATCAGCGCCCGCTCGGCTTGCAGCACACCTCCATCCCACCCGGACCAGCACCCCCTGCAGCCTAAGATGGTCTACTCCTACTTCTCACTGCCGCGCTCCTACAAACACACGCTCGCCACGCGCTTTGAGGACGACTTGGGCCAGGGGCGGAAGAGATCTGAGGCGGGAGGCGGCGGGGATGGTGGTAGGGGTGGAGGTGGGATAGGAGGAGGAGGGGGTAGGAGGGGGTATCCTGGAGGGCGAGGGGGGGAGGAGGCCTCTGTGGTGGGCCACCCGGCGGGAGGGTGCCACCTCTCGCTCTCCTCCTCGTCTTTCTCATCCAGCTCAGCCAGCAGCGAGAGCCTGGAGGACAGACCCATGGCTCTGTCCATGCCGGGGGGAGGTGGGAGGATGGGAGGGAGGATGGTGGGTGGCGTGGGGGGGTTCTCGGTCGGTGTCGGGGGGGCGCGAGTTAAAGAGGCGTCCCACCATCACCACCATCAGCATCAGAGGCGGTTGGGGCCGGGGTCGGGCTCGCAGAAGCAGGGTCACACGCAGCCGAGGAAAGGGCGTCCGTCCAGCCTCTTTGTGGACATGTCCAAAGCCAACACTCTGCCCAGGGTGAGAGAGAGCCTGCTCCCGACCGTTCCCCAGAGCCCTGGGGAGTATGTGAGCATCGCTTACGGTGGTGGAGAGTGCGGGGGGAGGGGGAGAGGCCAGCGGAGGAAGGAATCCGGCTTGTCTGTGGCCCCGGGGCCACCCCGGCCCTTGCACAGGCCGCCTCCTTGCCCTAGCAGTGGCAACAATCTCCCACGTAGTTTCTCCGCGCCGCTGGCCTCAGCGGGCTCCTCTGAGTACGTCAACATGGAACTGGGCAGTTCGCCGTCTCCTCTCTCCTCCCACCCTCCGCCCTCTCTCTCCACCTTTTCTCCGGCTCGTGCCCCAATGTCGGCCGCCGTAGCTCCCAAAGCCCGCGAGGAGCGTGGCCTAGCACCGCAAGGTGTGCCGGCTACGGAACCGGCCCATCGCAAGACCGGTACCCTGGACCTGGTGCCCGCTGATATACCGGTGGCGTCGTTCACCGAGTACTCGGAAATGGTGTTTGTCGATCCGTCAGCTCAATGTGCCAACCCACCCCATGTCCCTGCACACACTGCCCAGTCGTCGTCCCAAGACGGGGGTCTGAGCCTCTCTGCCAAGCCCTTCTCCAGCCCAGATCGAGGTGCCAGGTTGGTGCGCGCCGACCCTCTGGGTAGGCGACGGCATCGCTCAGAAACCTTCGCCACGCCTTCCGGCCCACTTCCCCTCTCCTCGTCCTCCTCGCCGTCCCCGCTCTCCTACTACGAGGGTGGCCAGGTGGTGGTGGTGGCGGCATCATCGCACTGCGGAGCCTCAGGGCTGGATAACTCATCGTGGGTCCCCACCCCCCCAGCGACGGCCACCCCTCCACAGTGCGTCAGCACCGGCGTGTCCACCGTATCGCCCCCTCCCGCTCCGCCAGCGGACTCTCTGGAGAAGGGCCTCAACTACATCGATCTGGACCTGGCCTCCAAGGAGGGAACGCAGACGGGCCTGGAGGGATCCTCGGCCTCCCACTCGCTCTTCTCCTCGGTCCTCGGGGGAGGCTCGGCCGGGGGCCCCAGCTCCAGCATCAACACCTATGCCAGCATTGACTTCTACAAGTCCGAGGAGCTCCGAGTCCATCAGAATAGCAGGAATGAAGGCAAAGGTAAGAGCCACTTGAAGTTTTTACTCATGTATTGAATGAATGAATGACTTGTCATTGGTCAATGACAACTATATCCAAAAGGTTGGGGCTGAAGCTTCAGCTTATGTTAACCCCCCTCACCAATTCATTTTGTTCCTTGTGCTAGTTGAAATTTAAAGCATGTTGATTTGTTTATTTTTAAGCTTATTTTTTT
>JAODXP020000020.1:8373258-8533258 GCA_027497455.2 Sardinella longiceps | reverse complement strand
GAGGCGTGATTTTTAAACAACACTTGGAGGCAATGGCAATGGAGTTCATATTTAGCGAGCTTTCCAAATGACCTGTATTGAGGACAATGTTGGTATTGTGATGGATGATTTAATTTGTTTTCATTAGGCACTTGATGTTTCCGAGCTTTATCGGCTCTGATGTTGTTTTGGAAGGTGTGCTCATTCTCATTCAACCACAAACACACACACACATGCAAACACACACACACACTCACTCACACACACACACACACACACACACACACACACACACACACACACACACACACACACACACACACACACACACACACGCATACACACACACACACACACACACACACACACATACAAACACACACACACACACACATGCATATATACACACCTTCTCCTTCCCTCAGCAACATGAAACACACACACTCACACACACCTCCTTCCCTCGGCAACAAGATCAGCACACAAGCAAGCCTGTAAATGGACTAAAAGCCATGCATCTGCAAATTAGCATTTGCATTACAAATTCTGAAGTCTAGTGTTTTGATAAATGTGATAAGTGTCTTTTTGAGACAGCATAAACAAGTAGTCACGAGTCACGACAGACCAGAGTGCTTTTGGAAAACCCACCATGCACTCAAGACGTGGGCAAACGATGCTTTAGCCTGAGCGTTTATCTGCTGTGTTGTGGTCAGAGGAACACCGCTGTGAGGATCTGAGCACATCGACTCAATGCTGGGTGACCTTTATAGGCACAGTTTGACATTTCGTACCACTTTCACCTTTCATGAGATTGTTATTATATGCATAGTCTCTCCTCAGTAATATGTGAACCCAGTGACACTACCTTATGAATACATTCACACACACACACACACACACACACACACACACACACACAGAGAGAGAGAGAGATGGAGAGAGAGAGAGCAGAGAGAGAGAGAGAGAGAGAGAGAGAGAGAGAGAGAGAGAGAGAGAGAGAGAGAGAGAGAGTCTCCAGGAGAAAAAGAGGGAGAGGGAGGTATTTTTGGATTTCGATCTTTTTTTTTTTTTTTTTTTTTGTGCGTCAAAGGAAGTTTCGGTCGCTTTGTTTCCTTAGTGATGCCAATAAAGGTGTTGTTCTCTCTGTCCATCTGTCTTTCAGTCCTAGTCCTCCTCCTCTCTCTCCCTCTCTCCCCCCCTCTCTCTCTCTGTCCCAGTCACCCACTCTCCTCATCCTTTCTGCCAACCCTATTTTCACCTTTTTTTTCACCTTCTCTTTCATTTCTCTTTATGTCACACACAAAAAGTGGAAAAGACAAACGTTAAGAAAGTGACTCTGGTCTTATAGCTCTGTGAGAAAATGCTCTTTATAATGACTAGAGTCTGTCTGGGTCCATGATTCCCTTCATCAAACGGGCTCAAACCTGTCGTTGCATCCCAGCTTTGCTTCAGCACCAAATTGTTTCAGTGGCAGTCCTGTTCTCAGAACTTGATCCAACATGACTTCCGGTCTCAGAGATGTTCTACCTTCCAGAATGTCGTCTGTTGTGACATTCATGGAATAGCAGGGTTCCATGGCAACTCTCTTCCTCTCTCTCTCTCTCTCTCTCTCTCTCTCTCTCTCTCGCTCTCTCTCGCTGTCTTTTTTTCTGCTGTTTTCCGTGCAGTGTGCGTCTGTCGTGACTCACCCACGTCCATTCAGAACTGTGTGTGCTGCAAAATAAAGCACGTGTCCACACTGATGTTCAGTGGAAGCTGTGTTCACAGTTATATGACATAGAGCATCCCTCTAGAAATCATCATCATCTTTTACCATAGATGGTATGGTGTTTACCTATGATGTGTGGGTGTACAGTATGCATGCACGGCTAGCATAGCAGGTATTGGGCCTAGTATATATACCTATATACATGGTATCAAACACACACACACACACACACACACACACACACACACACAATTGCACACGTTAGCCAGCACCAAGGTAGTGACAAGGTGAAGATGATGTTTTTTATAGGTACAGTAAGTTATAGTATGTGTAGGATCCCTTACTCCCACACTGAAGAAGCAAGAGCACATTAGCTCACTTGCGTCACAGCAGACGTCAGGAAGAACGTTTTCTTTTTTTTTCTTCTTCTTTTTTTTTAAATGAAGGTCAAACAGTATATCTCTGTGGTAGTGTACCAGTACAAGTATGTCTCAATGTATATTTACTACATAATAACCATGGCATAGACAAGAATGAGCGGAGAACAAAATGGTGTTTGAGTGTGTGCAAGAGAGAGACGGAGAGAGAAAGAGAGACAGGATGTGTTTGTGAATGGTAGGCCACTAACCAAGGACCAATGTCAGTTCCCACCGAAGGCACATAATGTTCAGTGTGTTTAGACAGGTGCAGAGCAGCGCTGCATACTACTAAGATGCCCTCGCAGTGTGTACGGTATAGATGAGTGTGTGTGTGTGTGTGTGTGTGTGTGTGTGTGTGTGTGTGTGTGTGTGTGAGAGCACATGGCCTTTTGTGTTCCAGTTCTTTGCCCTCAGCCTTGAGGGTGAGCGGATCAAGATCAGTTCTCTGTCTTTCTCTCTTTCTCTCTTCCTCTGTGTGTGTTTGTGTGTACGTGTGTGTGTGTGTGTGTGTGTGTGTGTGTTTTCATCTGTGACAAGAAAAGGTTAAATAAGAACACAGGCCTCTTCCCAACTCCCTGAAGAGTGTTTACAACTGCTAAGAGAGAGAGAGAGAGAGAGAGAGAGAGAGAGAAAGAGAGGTGAGGTTGGCAAGGGTCCAGCACACACACAACCTCTGTCTACCTAGTGAGAGAGCTGAGTGAAGGGGTACAGATACGTGAGGCCAGAGAGGAGAGTCTCCTCTAGGCTGTCTGGGTAGGCAGAGAGTGGCACTCCAAACCTGCTGTTGATTCACCCATCCGTTTGCCATAACTTCCCATGACGCAGGAAGGGGGTTGGGGGTGGGGGTTGTGGGGGGCAGAGCTGATGATGTTTTTGTAGGTGTACAAAACTGGCCTGTATGTACGTATGTGTGTGTGTGTGTGTGTGTGTGTGTGTGTGTGTGTGTGTGTGTGTGTGTGTGTGTGTACGTACCTTCATTCAGCACGGAGCTGATGATGCTTTTGTAAGTGTACAAAACTGGCCTGTGGTATGTGTGTGTGTGTGTGTGTGTGTGTGTGTGTGTGTGTGTGTGTGTGTGTGTGTGTGTGTTCCATTCAAACATTTCAGTTGAAAAAGGCATGGTTAAAGGGGAAATATTGTGTGATTCAACCCGTGCAGTCCATATCTCTCTTTGTTTCCAGTCACTGACTAGTATGTACAGTAGGAAAGACAAAATATGAATATTTGATGTACAATAACCAGCAGCTAGCATTAACTGAATGGGGCATACTATAGAAAAGTTAAAGGGATAGTTCACCTCTTTATGAAAATTGGTTATTTACCTCCTTACCTGGAGTTACATATGTGGGTAAAAGCATTTTGGTCTCAGTGCTTGCTTTTCCTAGTATGGCATCCCCAATTTTCCCCATTTTTTAGCTTTAGCTTAGCATAGGCGCTGGAATGTAATGTTGCCAGATAGCAACTCTTTGGCAACTTTACTGTCCAGCGCCTATGCTAAGCTACAGGTAAAATTGGGGTTGCCAGACTAGGACAACACATGCACTGAGACCAAAATGCTCTTACCCACATATGTAACTCCAGGTAAGGGGGTGAATAACCAATTTTCATAAAGAGGTGAACTATTCCTTTAAACTGAAAGTGTAGAGTTTCTGTGCATCATTCACAAGTCTTAAGCTGGTTTTCTGGCTTTGTGACCTCTCCACTACAGGGCTATGAACTAATTCACACTGGATTTCTCCTTTAAAGCAAAAGTGTAATTCAAGAATAGCTCTGTTGCACAAGGCTACTGACTGCAACGTACTGTATAGCGAGTAAAAGCGAACAAGTAGTTTGCATTGAGTCAGTGGAACCTAGAATTTTACTTTCAGTTGTAGGTTCCATTTACTCAATGTAGAGTGCTCGTTCGCATTTGCGATCGCGTTCAGCCTATGTTGTTCCAAATTCTTTCATTCCACTCGATATGTAGTGCAGTTGGCATGCTTGTGCAACAGGGCTATGCTTGAATTACACCAAACCTTTGCTTTAAAGGAATACACCGGAGTGAATTCAAGCATAGCCCTGCTGCACGAGCCTTCCAACAGCAATATACTGTATTTTGCATGAAATTAAAGAATTTCGAACAGCATAGACCTAACGCGAATGCGAAACACTTTACATTGAGTCAATGTAACCTCAGATCTTTAGGTTTCCAATAGTCATTCCCATTGATTCAGTGTAAAGTGCCTGTTCGCTTCTGCGTTCGCATTTGGTCTATGCTGTACCAAATTATTTTGTTCCACTCGCTAACTAGCGCATTTAGCAAGCTCTTTCAACAGGGCTATGCTTGAATTCACTCCGGAACATTCCTTTAAGGACAGAACCACAAAGCTGTGAGGACTAGAATGGACCAAGACCAAAGGCCTCAGCACAACGGTTCGGACAGCATTGCAGTGCACTTTCGAATTCGACAGTTTCGTTTGCCCCTGCACACTGGCAGTGTACTATTAGCAATGAGCACAAGACAGTATAGCCTAAAGAATCAATAGTGGATGTTTGGATGAAGGGCTCTGACAAAATAAACTTCAATCATAATTCACAATCGACGGCGGAAGAGTTCAGTGCTGGTGTGCAGGTTTGAATTGAAAACAATGGAATAGAATTTTGGAAGCAGAGTGCTCAGCACTGTGTTGGAGCCGGTGTGCGGACCTCTCAACTATCATGATATCTCCTCTTGAGGACATCTAATGTTTTGTCTGAAGCTGTGGTATTCCACTCCGAGTTAAGCCCTGTCTTTGTCATGTGTCTTGTCACAGTGACATACAGTAACTGTTTTGCCCATCAGTGGTCCATTCTGAATTATTATTATTATTATTATTATTATTTTTACCTCCTCCTCCTCCTCCCTAAATATTGTTTATGAAATGCCAGTCACTCAGACACGCTGCCGTGCCACTGCTGTGTCCTTAAAGACATGTTGGAATGGGAGTCCTCTGTTTCTGTAGACCAAACTGATTAAACTCTGGAGACTGCAAAGCTTAGTTATCCTCTTTGCTAGGAGTGAATGTTCCATAACAGTGAGATAGAAACACATGTCTGGAGGGGTGTGTCAGTCCAAAAAAAATAAAAAATACAAATACCAGAGATAAGTGGTTACGTCATTGCACTTCATAATAGTTCAACAGACCTGCGAGATGGTCGGGGCGGTCTGTGGCTACAACTCGGAATAATCAGGGTCTCTAGGGTTAGGTATCTGTTTGTGGCTAAAACCAAGGGCAGCTTCTCTCTCTCTCTCTCTCTCTCTCTCTCTCTCTCTCTCTCTCTCTCTCTCTCTCTCTCTCTCTCTCTCTCTCTCTCTCTCTCTCTCTCTCGTGTGTGTGTGTGTGTGTGTGTGTGTGTGTGTGTGTGTGTGTTTGTGTGTGTGAGAAAGAGAGTCTGTCTGTGTCCATGCTTGTGTATATACTACTACTGGTACTATATTTGATAGTGAACATCTGCATCATCACTGAAGTCAATCACATTTGATGCTATAAGCTTAATTAGTAAACTGCAAGGCAATAAATGACATCTTGCATTAATTTGTAATGCTTGTGTTTTATAGATGAGTTTCCATTCAGAAATACAAAATGCAATGCTTACTACATTTAAAAAGATATGCTTTACTCTAGCATCTACAGTATATGCAGGCCTAGATGCATGCTTATCCTGTGCTCTAACTGTTGTGTCTAGCAAAACCGCGGGAATCCTTGCATTCTTCTTGTAAGATGGTTGTACAAGATAAGAGTGGGCCAACAAGAAGTTTAATTGTATGTTATAGCTGTGATTACATTACATAGGTCTCCTGATTGACTTAATATGGTTTGCACTGTAATTTGGACTGTTGTTATCAGGCTCTACCAAATAATTGGTGCCCTGTTACCCTGTCCTGAGAAATGTCACTTCCAAGAAAAGGACAATAATCCCCCCATAATAGGATACAAGAGAAGCAAAACAACAACATTGTTCTTATGTGATGAGGATAAAGAGTGCTTTAGTCAGAGCACAGATTTTCTATTGTTTGTATACTCTGATTTGGTCAGTTCTGGGACTTAATGTCCTGTATGTGATTTGTAAACACACACTGACGCTGGTCTAGACGCAGGGCTGTCTATTCCACAAGCAATCCATTTTAACAAGCAACGTTTTGGTCATTTGACCTTCGTCATGTTAATCTGGCGTTGAAATAAATGTTTTTTTTTTTGGGGGGGGGGGATTGGACAGTGTGAATGAGTTAATACAGTCTTAAATCTAAGCAATAGACTTGTTCACCTTCAAAGCACCTGTTTGTCTGATGTGTGAGAGATTTTTGAAGTGTTTTTGTTGTTGTTGTTGTTGTTGTTGACTCTTCTCTCACAATGCTCTGTTTTTTTTGTCCACAGAGTGTTGAACTCACCCCTGCCTGCCTACCTGCATGGATCTACATTGGATCTACAACGTACATACAGTCCATACAGTACAGTGTCTGTCTTTGGCTGTGGGTGGCCATCGAATGAATTAACTGAACATTAACATGAGGGTGTGGGACGTGTCCATGTGGAGGGGAAACATCGGTCAGAATCCTCCTCACACACTCTTCAGTCATCCTCAGCTCTCCGTTACAATCAAATTGAAAAACGTGTGCCAAAAGACTATTGGTCATATTTGCCAGGTAGCACTGAGATGGACATATCCTTCAGCCAATCAGGAGGGACTTACAGCGACTCTGACTGCCAACAAAGAGCCAATGATTTTTTTGTTTTGTTTTGTTTTTCCTTTTTTTTTCCTGTCACCACTTTAATGAAATTGTAATACAGATGTTATAGATAAAAATATATAGTATACATAAGATTACCGAATAGACATCTATATATGACTTTTTTTAAGAAGTGCCTCATTTTTGATTGTAGCCATTTTTACACAGGAAATTCTAAACTGGTCTGTGAGAGAATACTTAATTTACTTTCCTTAGTCTTATACGTCATCTTCTTTTACTACAGTTGTGAATCTGTTTCCAAGTGCAGACAAAAAAAAGTAGTGCAAAAGGTATAAGAGTAATAGTGAGCATAATCAGATTGCCTTACCGTGTTAGTGTGACGTGTTTTGAGAACAGCCTTCTCTTACTTTGTGCCGTGCCTCTCACCTCCATCAGCCAAAAGGGTTGCAAATCATTGCAGCCTACCACAACCCAGCTGTATACAATACATAAGCATACACACACACACACACACACACACACACACACACACACACACACACACACACACACACACACACACGACAGTAACATGCATGCACACAGAAATACACACAAGTTATGTGTTATATGCATGTTCTCACACTTAATTACAAATACATGTATTGACACATACAGTACATGCTCGCTCTTAAATGCGCAGACACACAGACATATACATAAACACAGGTGACCACAAATGCAAAACAATGCAAAACGCACACAGAATGCTAGCTGTTTTCTGATACAGTAAGAACACACACACACACACACACACACACACACACACACACACACACACACACACACACACACACACATACACTCAAAACTCAATAATATTTTTCTTTACCAGTCCATGATCACATTTTCCATTGGGCTGAAATAAGATTCAGAAGATTTAGACATCCAGAGATTGCTGTTTAGCCTGTGTGTGTGTGTGTGTGTGTGTGTGTGTGTGTGTGTGTGTGTGTGTGTGTGTGTGTGTGCGCGTGCATGTGTGTATGTGTGTGACGGACATACCATAAAGTGATAGATACAGCATGTAATAGTCCATTCTACTAACAAATTACAAAACAACACCAGGATGATATTACACAGCTTCTTTCTGACCCTTTTTACAACCATACACTCTCATGCTATAACATGTGTATATAAACATGCCCAAATACACACACACACACACACACACACACACACACACACACACACACACACACACACACACACACATTCAGCTCCCTGTTCCTTAATTTATGTTCAGATAGCTGGGTAAACCCTAACACATACACATCAGAAGAACACATAAGTGCCTATTTTCAGTAAAAATACTCACACACAACGTTCTTTCACAAGAACAAACAAACAAACAAACAAACACACACACATACTGTACACACACATTGACATACACACAAACTGCCTCCTCCACCATTGTCACATCTCTGAAGGTTTATACACACTCCGGCTTACACACCTTTCACATTCCAACCTCCGGTTTCACCAAACAAGAGAACCACACAGTACAGATCCTACCTGGGCATTGGTGCTAAGGATAGGGTCCCGGTCAGTGTCGCAAAGAGAGCTGTAGCCTACTAAACCTGTAAGAAAGGTACGTGGATAGTGGAAGGGGAATTGTGATATGATCAGCACTACTTTCTTTTTTTTAAATGAATGTGGGCCTTGCTGTAGATGATGATGATGATGATAATGTTTTAGAAAAGTTATGTGTAAAAAAAAAGAAAACAGGGTCTAAAATATGCTCATATCTTTTTTTTCTTTCTTTCTTCCTTTTTTTCTTTTCAGAAGTTCACTCTTCCTCTGGAAATGTGTGTGTGTATGTTTTTTTGTTGATTTTTTTGAAATGATCTTTGTTTATTATGGTTCTGTTTACGTCCTGAATTTGTGTAGTTAATCCACTGTAAACTGTAGCATAACAGGGGAAGACAGTCCCAGGCCTGTTCAGCCAGGGACAGTAGTGCCAAACCATCCTCTGGCCTTGTCTACACTCCAAAGTATGGCCTTTAATGGTTACCGTACAAGTGCAATGCCATGAAGTATTTACTTTTTAAAATGCCACATGGCGAGCAGTGTGAAGACTCGATTGAAGCACTTAAAATGAAATGACCTTGAATGGGGCCGAATCTGTGCTTTTAACATTTTCATGTTTATCTTTCAATAGCGGGTGTGTGCGTCCATTCTGATGATCTCTCTCTCTTTCCTTGCACTGTCAAGTAGGAGTCATTTTGACTCCAGCAGGCCACCGTAGCGCCCCATCTCCACAGGAGAGAGCTGTCCATTCAGTGTCCATTCATCACGTGTGACCTAGGCTACTGTACATCGTGTTCGAGTCTTCACACTGCCGCCCATCACTCACAGTGTTTATTTCTCCTCTCAGTCCTTCAGTCTGCTCCGAGTCTGAGTTCTTCTTTGGATGATTTTTATTGTCTTTTCTTTTGTTGACTGCATTTGTTTTTCTTTTTTCTTAAATCTTCTGTGAAAGACATTACCTCAGTATATCCTCTACAGAGACAAACAAACAAAACCAGACATTTGTAATGTTAACTTGTTTCAACTCATATGATGGGGCTGGACTCTTTTTATTTTTAATGTAGTCTCAATAGACTCGTCATCAAAACTGCACCCTAGTCCCCACCTCAGATTCAATCGCCAAAACCAAGGTCACGGAAGAGAACTACAAACCTGAAGCTACACGTGCGTGCGAGTGTATCTGTATATGTCCAGGCCCAACTTTTGTGGATCTACCTTGAACTCTGAACTCTACGTTCTCATTCTTTCTTTTTTTATATACAGAAATACCTGTCTTTTATTGCCTTATCGTCTGTACTAGCTCTCACACAACACACGGCAGCTGTAAAAACGACGCTTTGCATTCTATAATCCCGATTCTGTTGAGTCGTAAGATTCTTAGTTCTACGACATGCAGGGGAGCCTTAGTACCTCTGCGGCTATAGTCTATGGAGCATAAACGCGGAACCAAGTGATGTAGAAACAAGGTGTAGGACTATATATACTCCAAAACAAACAAACTAACAAACAAACAAACAAACAAAAAAAAAAATAAAACTTTACTGTCTCAGTATCTACCAATAAATGTTGGGAAAAAAGGGTTTGATATGTACAATCAGGGTAATGCAGACTTACCAAGAGAGTGGATCTGTATACTTGTTCTAATGCTTTTTGAGAATGATAAATGACAATGATGTACAAAGGTGTCGAGCGGAACAAGGGTTGGGGGTTGATGCTGTATGTTTCTGTGCATAAAGAGGGGTGGCATGAGGGGTTTGGGCAGTGGGTGGGGTTGGGGGGGGGGATTATGATATGGCTAGGGTAGCAACAGGAGTTCATTAATGCTTGCCTGTGATGTAGACAGAGTTACTTTGTTTTCTGGGAGTAAAGCTGGAAAAAAAAGAATGGACAAGCTGAAATATGTGTTGTGTGTTCATTTTTTTTGTTGTGAGTGTGAACTCAATTCTGAGTGTGTTTTTAACAGGTGTTTCTTAAAACTTGTCTAGACTGAAAACCCTCTTAGGGACTTAGGCATGCCATCCCACCTGCCAATCCCCACAGCTAGTGGACAGACCCTGTGTGTGTGTGTGTGTGTGTGTGTGTGTGTGTGTGTGTGTGTGTGTGTGTGTGTGTGTTTTTTCTCCAGAACAGATGGGATTGTCTACGTCTCACATCTTTGATACATACACACCAGTGTAAACACACACACACACACAGTACACACACAAACACACACACACACACACACACACACACACACACACACACACACACACACACACACACACACACATATACACACACCTTTCTGATCATGTAAAAAATTCCCTGTCCCCGTGCTTGAGGTTGCATTCGTTAGCCACCATGTGGTTGGTTAGAGAAAAAACCTTCACCATAATTGCTATTTTTCAGACGTCTGAAAAACAACAATTACAGAAGTATTTTTCCTCAAGGGGGGAAAGTTTCACAGTTCTGTGTGAGTTATGCTTATATACGCACTATCCACACCCCCGGGTTTCCTCTTTTATTACAGCTGGTGTCTGGAAGTGTGAAAAGCTCCCTGCAATATGTGCGAATAGTCAGTTCAGTTCATGAAGCTAGTTGATTTAGGGATTACTGAGCATTATGCCACTTCAGGATTCTGACACCTCAAATTTATTCCCAACACCCTGTCTCCGTATAAGCTATGTAAGCTATGCAGAAAGCGTAGCATTTGTCAGCTTTTCAATTTGACATCATTTAAAAACAACACATTGGAGCCTGCGGTTAATAGCTGGGAGTTTCTTCTCTTTTCTTAAACATTTTAAAAACTGAAATGGGCTTGTACTGAACACTGATTTGTTGCAGTTTGCCTAATGAGAGACTGTATTTTGGCTAGACTATGCAGGGGTGCTGTCAGGTGGGTGGAATGTTAGGGGAGGCTAATTCTCTGGAATTGGCATTTAATGTTACAGTCAATATTTGGTTGGTCCAAAATTATTTTCTGTCATAGGGCCCAAGTTTTTTTTTAGCAGTGTCCCTGGTACTATGTCTGTATCAATATGTAGACAAATATAATCAACTATCCACAACATTAATTTTCTAACTTACATGATCATACAGTGTTCTTACAAAATACAAAGTACAATCTGAGTTAAAAATGTTTTCAGTGGTAGTCACATGTCACCTTGAGAAGGATGAGTCAATCTCTCAATCTTCCTGCATTTTTATCTACAGGTCAACTATCTGTACATGACAAGGAAATATAGACTCATACATACTGTAATTCACCTGCTTTATTTACCCCCATTTTCAATCTTACAGAGGCTCTGAACGAAAACAACTCATGCAACATAGCCTATTACATTGTCACAGTGCTCCATCTAGTGGAAGAATAGTTGTATTGCTTCTCAATAATTATGACTGCATTTACTGTAATAGCAGTGTAATATAACAAATTGTTTTACCTTACTTTAAAATGTATCCTATAATAACTTAAACTGTGCTGGTAGGTGATCATGATACATGTAGGCATAAGGACAAAGACACTAAACCAAAATGGATACTCAAAAATTAACCTGATTTTATAGCCTAATATTTTAAACATAACACTCTGTGAAAACACTATGGATTGCCCACTGAGGTGATACAATACAGAATGGAATAAAACATTAATATAGTATGAATTAACAGGCAAAGAATTCAGTAAATACAGTCTTTATACTTTTGTCTGATGATGCCAATGTTAATCAAAGTTGTTCTTTGCATTCACATGAAGCCTATAAAATAGTAAATCAAAGTAATCCATAACCCATTGACACCTGAGGGGTTATTACCTTTCTATACCCTTTTTTCTAGACCACTGGGGTCATGCTTCTCACTGAGGTAGCCAACTTCTTCACCACCCTTTTTCAGTTCCTCCAAAACAAACCCACACCAATTTCATATTATTAGGCTAGTTATGCTGCTGCTACTGCTGATTACATTGAAATCTGGCCGTGAAAATGGAAACAAACACACGGTGGCACACGCGTGGCACATTGCAATAATGTTCTACTCTCTCTCTCTCTCTCTCTCTCTCTCTCTCTCCCTCAGAGCCTGTCAACATTAGACGTTCTTTCCGGGACTAACGGGCACTAGTTTAAAAGCATTCTCTCATAGTTTCGCTTTCAGATGGCTAAACGCTTAGAAAAGAATCCGTGCGTATTAGCCTACCATGAGTAACATTTAATTGAGTGTTTTTCTTTCTTTCTTTTCTTTTTTTTTTTTACCTTTTCTTAAATCCTTAACAGATGCCTACATGCCAGCTAAATATGAACAGATACACTCTGATTGTGATTTTATTACAAGGTAAGAAATTTGACCATTTTAGAAGCAATAACAATTTGAGTTTCGTGTTTTGTGTGTCGACCTCAATGGAAACAGATTAATAATTTGGATAATCTGACTCTTTCTCTCTCCAGTCACTTTCTAAACATACTCTCAGTAGGCTAAATGAAAAAAGATAATGTTATTATTTGTCATGCTAACGATTTTTTAATTGTCCATGTGTTGTCTTTAGTTGTATCAGTTACCTTGGGATTCAACTTGGAGACAAACAACCCCAGAATATTTGTACAGAACCCTGAATCATACTTTGGATATAAAGTGTGTCATTTTGGATCAAAGAACAGTAACAGGTATTAAGGTCCATTGATTTTACTTATGAATAACAGTTTATACTCTGAAAGGCATCCAATTGTTTGCATACAAGTAAACCCAATTTCTAAGAAAGCTTGGCAGTCTTATTTTTGTTTGTTACTAGTTTTTCAATGGTAACTTATGTTTTCATTTGCCATTGTTAGAACAGGTGCTTCCTCAGTCAATGCAGCATTATGAATGCTATGCTCATGAATGTTCTTTTACTATTGTAATCTTGTTTATCAGAAATTTTCATCTGTTAGAAATGGGGCATTGTATTGTCGAGACAACCCTAAAATGCAATACATCATAGAGAGGCCAGAATGTACTGGAGCCTATTACAATTGATGGTGAATAATGTTTGTGTGAAATAACAAGTAGGCCTAAAATGTAAGTCAAAAGTAAAATATGATACTTGCTAGGTAGATTGCTAGGTAGTTTTTTTTTTGTCTGCTGCCATATCCATATCAATGCCACATTACCAAAATGTATGCATTTTGAGCCCATTTTGAACTCTCAGATACTCGTCTGGCTACTCGTCACTTGCTGTCTATAGGGTTATATTATAGTTACAGTCAGTGATGGGGGAGAGAGAATGGTTTTGTTAGTGATGCTCATCACTCTGTGTTTGTATGTATGTGTGTGTGTGTGTGTGTGTGTGTGTGTGTGTGTGTGTGTTTGTCTATACTATATAGTTGTGTGTATTGTAGAAAAAAAAATATGTTTAATGTATTGAGTTCTATGCATTGAAGCATATAGTATATGATGAGTTTGTCTCTTTTGTTCATTAATCTGTCCGTCTGTTCTTGTCCAGTGTTTTAGTGACATCCCCAAACCATGAAAATGGCACTGGAGGAGTATATAAATGCCCTTATAAAGGCCAATGTGAATTACTTCCTCAGAAAGGTAAAGTTTTATGGTAAATTATAGTTGTCTACGAGAATTGCCAGGTTAATGTTCCGCTGTGGTTAGGTAAATCAAATCGAACACTGAATGAGAAAGCTTTTTCCTTACCATATTCTACCTGATTCCAAGAGAAACAACACAACAAAACAACAAACAAATATTGTTACAATGAATTTATGTCTGTGATTGAAAACTGAAGAACTGAAAGATATTTGTAAGTCCCTCATAGTTTCAAACTGACTGTCAGCTATGACACAAATGGTCAACCAAAATGTAATTTTGGCAGAAAGGGAATCCCATAGAATCATTTGTCCCATAGTTCCCAGTAGCAACTGATGTGGTGATAGCAATTAGTTTAAGCTGCATTACATGTCATATTTCACAGAACTGTCATGCCTGTATCTCATCCTCTACTGATTTCCTGGTCACTGAATTACTGTTGGTTTCACAACTGTGGTTCCTATATTCAATTCCTTAGCAAAACTTCATAGCTGTCCACTTCTCTGTTTTCACAAGGAAAGCTACAGAATACTAGCAAAGATGACTGTTTCACAGAATTGGTCTTTGTCTCTCTTTAGGGAATCCAGGGATTTCATTAGGAATGTCACTAGCTTGCACAGAAGACAGGGCCATGGTGAGTCTTCCTTTTGGTTTTCAAAAACGAAGAAAAGTACCTTATCTTCCCCATTTGTGTAGCTGTGCCATTTTTCTCTGTCCTTGTTAGCAATCAAAGTCTTAAATATGGTCATGGTACAGCAACTAAAGCAAATTATACCTTTAGTGGCTATGCCGTACATCAGAGGTCAAAATGAATGAACTAATTCCTTTATTAACTATTTTATGGGCGGGGTACTTTTATCAGCTTTTGGCTGAGCTGATTTTCCTCTTTGCTATTATGTATAATACACACCCTAGTCCTCATACTTAAGATGTCAATGGCAGCCTCTCCCAAGCTCTTTTCCTTCCAAAACCCCCCGACTATCTGCTCGCAGCAGTGTCATGGAAAGGGAAGCAAGTGTCCGCTTTCCCCGCTGAACTCTCAATGACTTTCTCTTCCTCATGCAAGGCTGGGAGTTAGGAGCACATGTGAATGTGACACAAACATCCGGTGCCCTTGTCACTGGTAGCCTATACTCCTGACCCAAACTATTTATCCACATCACAAGGAATCATGAGTTGTTGCAAGAGTCAGTTGTTTCCCGGATTGAGCAAAGAGGTCATATTACTGTAGAGAAATGAATCTGTGTATAAAATGGCATTTGGGACAATGAACTTAAGCAATGTTGTGTGTCATGTCAGTTGTGTGTTTTTTTCACCTTTTTCATGATACGGATATATGATTTGCACCGCTCTGTCCCTAATTAAACAGGTGTGTGGACCACGCCTTACACAACCGTGCAATCTGCAATTGAGCTACCTCAATGGACTGTGTGTGGAAATTGGCCCAGGATTCACAGAGAGTAAAAATATTAAACCAGCTTTTCAAGGTAGAATTCACGTCCTACTCTCACTCAAGTTTTGTGCTGTTTATTGTCATTTTCCAGTTTGTTACGGATAAACATTTTATTTCTGTGGCTTCTGTTGTTGTTTACAATACATCTTATACATTTATTTGATTCTAGAATGCCGCAATGTATCTTTGGATGCAGTGATTCTTTTCGATAGCTCACGGAGCATTTCTGCAGCTGATTTCAAAACAATGATCGATTTCATTAAGGAAATTATTGGTATGTTTAAGGATCCAGGAACACAAGTAAGTAGCACTGGAGGCTATGTGTGTAAGTAAGGGAAACCGGGCCGCCAAGGTGTCCCGATATAGGCAATAATAGACAAGATAGAAGCGAAGGATAAACAAGCTGCGGAACGCTTCCGCCAAGTCCATTATTTCCCAATATTGATACACCATGAAGGCAGATATACTTTTTACCAGATAGAAGTCTCAAGTGTCCTGTTATCAAGAAATAACGGACATTCTGTCAGCTTATCAGAAAAAAAGTATTCCATTCCATAATGTGTTTGAGGTGACCCAGACACCTCTCTACCACTGCTACTAGATTTAGTTAGTCTGCCAGGATGTGGTGGTGTTTGTGTTGAAATTAGTGTGGGAATAGGAACATAGGCTACAGAATTAGTGTTCATGATAACATGCTGCAATGTTATCCTGTGTGTGGTCTCATAGGTGGCAGTCGCTCAGTATGCTACGGATTACCATGCCATTTTCAACTTTGAGAACTTCGCTGCCGCAACAAGCCCCGTTGATCTAATGAATGATGTGATTCACGAAGAGGGCAACACTTACACAGCGACAGCCATACGTTTTGTGCTGTAAGGAACCATTGCCTTTGTCCACCTCTATCTCCTTGTTTGTTACTCATTGGGTGTAGCAGAGTACCTCTTTAGACAACCTGAGAGAACTTACTCTGCCTGCTTTATAATCTCTACCCCTCTTTCTTTCTTTCTTTCTTTCTCTCTCTCTCTCTCTATTTCTCTCTCTCTCCATCTTTCTTTGATCTCCATTGTCCTTGTTTTCTCTCTGTCGCTCTATCTTTTTGTCACCCCAAATTCCCTTTTCAGTGAAAATATGTTTACTGAGGACAAGGGAATGCAGAAGGACTCAAAGAAATTACTCGTTGTAATAACTGACGGAAAATCGAATGACCCCGTCGAGAGGCTTGACGCAGTTCTCCCACTGGCCCAAGCCATGAATGTGACCATGTATGCCATTGGGGTAAGGACATTGGCCTGTATTGTATATGTCACTCCTGGCATACTTAAAGGAGAAATCTGGTGTCAATCAATCCTTAGCTCTGTTCAAGGTCGGTTTGAAATTTGATACAACATACACCAAATACTGAACCAGCAGCTAACACTAATCAAATAGGCCACATTACTCTCATTTTTATTTTCCCATGCCCCATTTAGTAGATGTTAGTTGCTGGTTCATTAATAATTGGTTTATGTTGTATACAATTTCCTGGTTCTTTTTCTTACAGACAATACTCAGTGACCTCACACAAACAGATTGATTGATGGATTACTCACATAATTCAGTTTGATTGCTAAATAATAACATATCATCACCAATCACAGTGTCCCCAATAAGCCCTATCCTGTGAAACCTCATTGATTCATTGTAACTGACATGAATTGAGCTTATGTTTTCGAGAGTTCTGCGCATAGGATCGGGGAGGACAGTCTGTGTGTGATTTCATGTCTCTCATCTGCCTTAGGTTGGCAAGGTTTTTTCCCCTGAAGAGCTGCTAAAGATTGCACTGAACAATTCCAAGAATGTGATGAAGACGGAGAGCTTTGATGCTCTGAAGTCGATTCAGAATGTACTGAGGTCTAAGATTTTTGCAATAGAAGGTATTGTTGAACTAAAACAGTTGAAAAGCTAGGTACACTAACGCTTAGTGAATTTAGTATTCGGCTAATCTTTCTATGTCTGTTTTTGATCTATTTGTCTCACCTAGGCACTGGTGCTGTGTCAAACCATAGCTCATTTGAGAAGGAGTTGTCACAGGGTGGTTTCAGCATTGCTCTGTCTAAAGTAAGAAACTCACTACCACACATCTACTGTATGTAGTAAATAAACAACCACAGTGGTTGTACTGCAAAATATTTATTCCATTACATGTATACACTCATCCTGTCCTCTCTCCTGTCTATTTTTACCTTTAGGATGAGAGTGCGTTTGGGGCCGTCGGTGCATATACCTGGTCTGGTGGGCTTGAGAAGTATGGCGTAGGGCTCAGCACAACATTCATAAACGCCTCTGCAGAGGAGCGGGACCTGAGAGACTCCTATCTGGGTGAGAAGCAACAAATCACTGCTTACCCTTAAATCCTACTCTTTGCGATGTATGGATCTCTGTTTTTCAAAAGCAACTTTGTTGGTTGCAATTTAATTCCCGGTAGCGAAGGGAGAGAACAGTGACCCCACCCGGTTTCGAACCCGGGTCTCTGGGGTGCTAAATGTGCAACTTGACCACGACGCCAAAGAGCCAGGCTCACTGGTATGGCAGTCAGAGCACATACTCAACCGTAGTGACAGTAGTCCGTCACATTCCCCATTGCCAACAACTAACTAAGTTCCTAACTGGTTAGCAGCTATGCTTTTGGGAAGCGAACATATGTACTGTATACCAATTTCAAACCAAAGACCATACTCCATGCCAAACCCTTCATTTGTCAATTCAAGACTCTCACCACTGGTGAGACTTTCAAAATGAGTATTCTGGTGTGCATTCAAGATGGGATATTTCCTGTGTTTGGTAATTCAGATACAACTTGGGTAAAACCTTAGGAGAGGAGCAACAATATTGCAAAACAACATGAAACTGAAAATGACTCCTGTGACTTGTGTCTAACTGATCTTTGAGAATGCATTGTGAGGCAGGGTCAGACAACCAGGGTTAACGGCCGATTTAAACCAAAACCAGGTTTTGGCCCTTTTTCGTTTAGAATGCATGTTAACAGGTTAGTCCATGCTGCATGTATGTTCTACGTAGCTTCTGTCCGGTTTTTGTGTGGTAAACTGTGCAGATCCCGTGCTGCTCACTTGAAATAGAAATTTCTAATAGTAAGCATTGCATGTGAACGGACATCACAATTGGTCACAATTGGGGAGTAAATCGGGCCTAAGCCTTTTCATACATGTAATCAACCAGTTTTTTAGATTAACATTTTGGGACTTTTTTCTATAAACATTTAATCAAAAAAGACAGTTTTATGAACATTTAATCATAAGAAGAATGGAAAAGAGATATGAGAGAAAATGACTGTTTAAATGTTTAAAAAGTTTAAACTGTGACAGTGTAAACTGACAATGAAGTGACAGGAAGATGATGGTGGTTTATGACAGGAAACTGCAACTGTAAATGTTTGATTGTAGTATGCCTCTCATGTCGTGGGAAATATCTCTCCACTGCCACAAAATGCGTACAAGGGTTTAAGCATACTCACACGTGTCACTGTCACCCCATCACACCTTTCAATGCTCATTTCCTTTTTCTCTATGGACCTATCACAGAGACAAACATGATTTGCATATGAAACAAAAGCATTTCCGTAACATAAAATGGATGTTTAATAACTCCTGTCTGTCTGTCTGTAGGTTATTCAGTGACTTTACTGAAGATAAATCACAGCACAGTCTACTTTTCTGGTGCACCACGTTACAATCACACCGGCCTTGTATTGGGCTTCCAAGAGCCTGATGGGAATGGCACCTGGATTGTGAGTTACAGGATACATGGCTCACAGGTAGGAATGTTTCTAGAGCCACAGTATAACTTGCTGTTATGGCTTTTTATCCAAATATAGAGTATAGTTTGTAATCAAAGCTTAGAGGAGAAATCCAGTGTAATCCAATGCAATCTATAGACTTGTTGTTCTAACTCACCAAGTGCTGTAGGTAGGAAAAAGAATAAGAAAATTTGATACAACATAGACAGCAGCAGTGAACTGGCAACTGACACTAAGTGAATGGGGCATAAACTACTTTCAGTTTCATTTCATTATGCCCCATTCAGTTAGCATTCATTCATTCATTCATTCAGTTAAAGTTTCTCGTTCTTTTTCTTAAAGACAGCATTCATGTACCTGGAACAACAGGGCTATTCACCGATTCACACCGGATTTCTCCTTTAAGGCATTGTTTTGTTTGTCTCTTTACCGAGCTGATTATCACTCAGCCTGTGTTTTTTGATGATTGTTATCTATGATTCAGCCTGCGTGTTTGATGTTTGTTATGTCTGTAATTCAGACTGTGTGCTTGATTGCTGATTTGTTTGGCTGTCCCATGCAGTTTGGCTCATACTTCGGCTCAGCACTCTGCACATTGACAGGAGAGAGTTATGGCAAGAATGGGCTATTGGTTATTGGGGCTCCATTCTCTCAGGGCAAAGGCTTCGAGGGTGAGGTGCACATTTGCCGGATGGAATATAAGGTAAGGAATATGTAGATGTTATTTACTTCCAACCCCCTACATTAAAGATGTATAGTACATGTAAGTAGCTAAAATAATTCACCACAGTACTTAAAATATGTTGTGGGAGTGTCTATACTTTTATTTACTCGAGTCGTTAAAAATATTTAAACTTTCAGTTTTACTTTTACTACACTACCAGACTAGCATCATTGGAAAGGTTATGTTTCACAGTTTCATGCATGTTTGACTACATCTTCACTTGGCAACATAGTTTCAAGTATCAGTTGAAATTGAATTTGGTGGGCAACTGAGCATCTGTGTTGAGTTCTGGGGAAGCTGACTTAGCTATTTTTTGGTAGGATATCTGTACTCACACACACAAACTCAAAAGCACAAAAGCACAAACACATACATTAGGAACACAAAGACATTTTTAGCAGTTTTTTTTTCCAAATAAAAAGACCTCTTATCAAACACCACAAATGGAATCCCACTAAAATGTTCATCCCTAACCTCCACAGACACCCGACTGTACCCAGCGTCTGCGTGGTGCTTCCGGAAACAACCGCGGTCAGTTTGGAGCGTCTCTGTCCTCTTGCCCAGATCTGAATGGGGATGGAGCACCAGAGTTGGCAGTGGGGGCTCCTTTTGAGAACAAAGGAAAAGGAAGCCTCTATATCTTCCTGAGTCACAGCGGTGGCCTGATGTCTGAGTACAGTCAGGTGAGTAGCGAATCATTACCTGTACACCTGTTCTTTGTTTATTCGAGGAGATTTTTTTGATGAATTTAGTGGTGAAATGTTAGCTAGTCTCTGGACAGCATATTCAATAGATGACTGTTGGGGTAGGGCAACGGTGCTTCTTGCACAGTCACACACACACACACACACACACACACACACACACACACACACACACACACACAAACTCAAGTCATACACAACTCATATCCTCAACCACTAAACCTGAAACAGTAGGCTGTGAAACTCCCTTGTATGACAAACGTTTGTCGCAATTACCACACGTCAACAAACCAATAATAAAGTCAACCTCTACCACCTTTTTCACTCATTTGCTGAAAACCACAGACTTGACAACATACTGAAACTGCAAGCTTTGTTTTTCAGCTTCTGCAGTAATCTTTCATCTCCAGTCGTTAATTGATAAGCATCCATGGATGTCATGTCTGAACGCATTGTTTGCATCAGCATAGGCACGAAATTGTAAAAGAAAATTCTGAAATGTTTGATGCATGATTAGTGTAAATACAGTAGGTGATCAGGTACAGTAAGTAAGGTCAACATATTATTCTGAGTCATAGGCCTACTTATAACTTGTAAAATGTGAGGGTGTATGCATCTAGCAACAGGTAGTTATATGTCTCAGTGAGGTAGCATGTTTGCTTGAGCTGTGTAATGAAAACATCAGTTGGGTTTTAGGTTGTTGCTGGTTGGCTAGGTAGGTCTGGGTCAAAGTTGCTAGTTTTGTTTTTGACTGGTCTGATAATTAAAGTGGCTTGTGGTTCCCAAACGCTTACTGCCCTAGTGCCCGATTTTATGTAATGTTGGTTTTAAGGACCACAGCATAACTGACATAGCCATTTCTCTGAAGTAATGTTCTTAGTAATGGGTCTTGCATAGCAGAGATAGCATCACGTCTGCAGAATTGTCATTTTAAGGAAGGGGTAATGAATGACACAGCATTCACAGATAATGCAATATTGTGGTAGTAAGGCCACTATAAGTAGTGTCAGTAATTTGCAGAATTTTCAGAGATGCATAAGTTCTTATGACATGTGCATGGAGTGTATTCAGTGTTGTTGAATTCCATGTCATCTATGCCTCTGCAAAAATCTATGAAATTAGTTATTAATTATGTTCAACGGTATTTGTTGTAATGTAATACATTTCTATTGTTCAATACATGTGTAGGTGTTGACTGTATAACTGAACACAGTTATACAGTACATAAAATATAAAATGTGTCGGGGGAGGGGGGTTGTGACTTTACATAAGCTGAAGCTTCAGCCCCAACCTCTTTGGTTATGGTTTTCATGGCCAATGACCGATAAACACACTCAATAAACAATAAACAATAATTCAACAGTTTTAGCAGTAATGAAAATGACCATTTAAGGGAGAACTCCAGTGTGAATCAGTCATTGTTGTTCCAGGTACCTAAATGCTGTCTTTAAGAGAAAGAATGAGAAAATGTGATGCTAAATAGACTGAACAAACCGATTCCTAATGCTGACTGAATGGGGCATAATGAAATGAAACTGAAAGTAAGTAGTTATGCCCCATTCACTTAGTGTTAGTTGCCGGTTCACTGCTCGGTCTATGTTGTATCAAATTTTCTAATTCTTCTTCTTACCCACAGCACTTGGTGAGTTTGAACAACAGGGCTATGGATTGATTTACACTGGATTTCTCCTTTTAGTCAATTCTTTTTATTGTAATGCAAAATTTTATTGTAATGCAAAGTCTCCTGCAAAACACTACATGTATTTTACCCTGTGTGGAATTACATTTGTACCTTCATGCAGAGAATCACAGGCTCTCAGCTGGATAGCAGGCTCCAGTACTTTGGCCTGTCTGTCCACTCTGCAGGAGATCTGAGCGCTGATGGCCTGACCGATCTGGTGGTGGGAGGAAGAGGAAGTGCTACTATAATAAGGTGAGGAAGACAGAGAGAAAGAGAAGGACAGAGAGAGAAAGAAAGAGAGAGGTGAGAAAGGGAGGGGGGTAAGGAGAGAGAGAAAGAGAGAGAGAGAGAGAGGGAGGTGAGAAAGGGAGGGGGGCAAGGAGAGAGAAAGAAACAGTCTACAGTCTAAAAAGAGATGTCTACAGTCATGCCAATAAAGCAAATTTGAATTTGAGAGAGAGAGAGAGAGAGAGAGAGAGAGAGAGAGAGAGAGAGAGAAGAAAAGGGCCATCAATTAACACTACTATCCTTGGTGGTCTGTATTTTTCAAAAGTGCTGACATCCGGCTTTAGAAAGTAAAAGCCACGCGACGACACGCATACAGTGTTAGTTTCTTCTAACCATTCACTAAACTGCTGCTTTTGTCAGTTGAAGAGCATGTGTCTATTGCATAGGGAGAATGGATATGTGGTAGCGTTTCAGTTTTGCTCTCAGAAAGTACACAACAAAGCTTTCTACAAAGCTTCTTTTTTTACCTGTGTCTAGTGCATAGAGAGAATGAATAGCCTATGTGATAGGATTTTACTCTCAGAGACAAAGCCTCTACTACAAATCTTGTTTTTTCATACATGGCTAGGTCCCACCCAGTGATGTGCTTGAAAGTGTCCGTCACTATGGACCCTCCAGTCATTCCACAAGACCTGTTCCACTGCTCCGAGCCAAACGGCCTGGACAGAACTGTGTCCACTGTTCGCGTTTGCACCACTCTAAAGGAGGTCCTCAAGGGAACCATAAAGAGTAAGTGAACATCAAATATGCCACTGCAGATTAGCATGTAACCATTGTGCACCATGGTCTGTGTACATGCATGTATACATGTACATGTATCTCACTTGTTTTGCCGTAAAACAAACAACTTCTTAAAGGAGAATTTCTGATTTCAGCACATAATTTCGGTTGTTTGTGGTCAAGGAGTTCTGTCAGTAGCGAAAAAAGAAACAGAATTTTTTTTAATGTGGCAGGCTTTAAGCGTGATTTTTAGCCACTTATGTTGGAGATGTAATTTCAAATGCATGGCCATGTTAACAACAGAACACAATGGAAATGAGCACAGTAGGTGAGATAGAAGTCGTGCACTCGTTCAGCCTGTGCATAGTGTTGTGAAAGCTGATCAAATCAATCAATCAGATCAACAAGTTCATGTATATTGCTACACTTAGTATAATGTCTCATCATGACTAATGTGAGAATTCTGAAACTCACTCACTAACACTGGCACCTGTAGTTGAGAGGCCCTGGCAAAAAAAATACTGCACTTGCAAGTGATTGTGTCATAGTGTCAGTCATGGCTGCCTTGCAGCATAAAGCAAGTTGGATTGGGACATTTTGGTATGTCAATGGCAGAACTATGCCACCCCAGGCCTTGTGTTACTTACTAATCGTAGGTGCGCCTTGTGTGTAGCACTGAAAGCTAACATAGTTCAAAATGTCAAGACAATAGTCAACCAGAAGCCCCCCATCCATTTGCCCCTAGTTGTTTCTTCTGTTGTTGTTGTTGTTGTTGTTGTTGTATCACTCTGATGCTGTGTGTGTGTACATGTATGTGTGTGTGTGTGCGTGTGTGCGCGTGTGTGTGTGTGTGTGTGTGTGTGTGTGCACCCTTGTGTGTGTGTGTGTGTGAGGTATATGGTGTTATAAAATAGGTAACACTGACATAACTGTGGGGGTTTTGTTTGGGTTATGGCAGCTCCTTTTCAGGCAGAGGTATCCATGTCCCTGGAATGGGACCAGGAGAAGAGTCCACCTCGCTTAGACTTCTTCTCCACGCCTCACTGGAACATGAGCCTCACTGGCGGTCAGACACTCTGCCAGGAGCTGGACCTCATCCTACCGGTCAGTGTGTTTGTCTCTGTAGACCCAAGTTCCATTTTTATTTCTATGTAATTTTTTTGTTCATTATTGTCAGGGATTAAATTGGGATTGATTATGTGGGGGGGTTCTATCAGGGGTTCAGTGGCCAGTAGACTTGACTCTCTTGCCTACGTGCCGGGGCTCTGCCTCTCTCCCTATGTGTGTGTGTGTGTGTGTGTGTGTGTGGTGAACAGCTCTCTCTCTCTCTTGAAAATCATTCTTACGAGAGGCCCCGGATAGCCCTGGCCCAATTGAACCTCTGATTATTGTCTATTTTTGACTATGCTGTTTTTTGTTTAATTGATTTATTTTACAGCACTTTGGTCAACTCAACTGCTGTTGTTTATAAGAGCTTCAGAAACAAATTGACATTGACAATGACATTTTGTTCTCAATTTTTTTGCGGACTTTAAATGTATCAAAATGCACTGCAAATATTGAACATACTGTACATTCCCTGGCATACAATGAAATTAAACATGAAATGAAAATGCAATGATGTTAGCAGTATAGACAGCAGACATTTTGACCAATAATAGGGAGTGTTACAGATGTATTGTGCAGACCTACATGTACATGAATCATCTGCTGATGCTGAATGTTTCTCGTTCCCTGTAGGAATGTATATCGGATTACCATGAACCCATTCTGGCAGGAAAGCTAGTAGCTGATATAGAGGACATTCCAGGGTCCCATGGTCTAAGGCCAGTGCATAGCCCAGATTGCCCATTGTCCTTTTTGACCAAGGTAACACATTGTGTGTGTGTGTGTGTGTGTGTGTGTGTGTGTGTGTGTGTGTGTGTGTGTGTGTGTGTGTGTGTGTGTGTGTGTGTGGCATATGCATACATGTGATGCAGTAATAAACTGTGTGTGTGTGTGTGTGTGTCTGTGTAACACAGGTGACACTGGAGAAGGTGTGTGGAGAAGATCATGTGTGTGTCGCAGACCTTCATGCTTCGCTTAACTTCACAAGGTTTGACACAAAGAAAACGATTAAACTGATATTCCACAGTTTTATGAAAATTGGTTATTCATCCTCTTACCTACAGTAGAGTTACATATGTGGGCAAAAGCATTTTGCTCTCAGTGCATGCATTTTTCTTCCTAGTCTGGCAACCCTGATATTCCTTTAAATATGTACATATGTCATTCATTCTAAATCAATTTGGATAAAAGCATCTGCTAAATTCACAAATGTAAATGTAATTTATACGGGTGGATATTACACCAAATTTTAACTACTTTTTTTATTAATGCTTTATTTTGTACTTACTTGGTCCATTTCATTTCTTATTACTTTTCATTTTTTCTTTCTCTCGCCTTGCTGCTGTGCTGTGTAGTCCAGTGGTAGTTAACACCACCCGGTTTCCTGTGGATGTGTTGGTGGAAGTGGTGAATAACGGTGAAGATGCGTCAGATATCACTGTCCAGCTGCATTTCCCCTCCTCGCTGGCCTACTCTCAAGCCTTCACTCTACAGCAGGTCAAAACAAATCCCAGAACTAGAACTTACTGTAAAGGAATTAGCCGGGGTGAATCAACATGTAGCCCTGCTGTTTTTTCAGTGCTAAGTGTTATCGATGGCCACCACAATGACCGAAATTTGAGCAACGCAGCTCAATGGCGAAACAGCAGCTAATGCTAACAGAATGGGGCATGTCAAAACGAAACCTATTAATAGCACTTACAGTAGCACCGTAAAACAACAGGGCTACGTGTTGATTCACTCCGGATTATTGCTTTTAAGAGTAAAAATCAAGATTTGGGAAAGGAGTAAACTTGTTTGTTTGTTTGGTTTTGGTTGGAGTTCCCTTTTTACTGTAAAGTAAGCTGTGACCTCTGTGTCCACTAGCAGACTGGAGAAAAAAGGCCTGTGCAGTGTGTGGTCAATAGGGCTTTCTCAGGCCCAGAGTCCCAGGCTGTTGCAAGCACTGACTCCCTCAACTGTGAGCTTGGTTCAGCTGTGATCCGTCAGAGAGCAACGGTAGGCCTTTTAAGAATCAATTATAATCCATCTCTCTCTCTCTCTCTCTCTCTCTCTCTCTCTCTCCTGTATTGTGCATGTATATTTGCACACACACACAGTTGAGCTTTGTATGTTTTTTTATTGCATTTACAGTACACTGTATATCTAGAGTTTATAGTATTATTTTAATTATTAGTATTAGTCAAGATCTAGTGAATCTATCTAAGGATCTAGGATCTAGTCACATTACCTTTCTTGGTGCTGATTTTCCTGTGAGCAGAGGTCAGACACAGTCTCTGTACTGAAATGCCTGAAGTTCTCCTTTCTTCCAGACGACAGTGCAGATATCACTCACAGTTCACCATCCAACTTTGTTGAGTGACAAACTGTCTGTGAATGTATCGGTAATGAGGTGAGTCACCATGACGATTTCTCTTCCTTCTGCTCTTGTTACATGTCATCCCTCACACCCAACGACATTTTTATCCCAAGATCAATAAGTTCAATCTTTGTGGTGGTGTTAGGTGAAGTGTTGGTGTTTTATATAGTACTTCAAAACTTGTTTTCTGATTGTTTATGCCTAGAAATCACTACCCTAGTGATAGCAAATTAATTTGCTCAGCAAGTACGTCTAGCCATCAGCCATAGGGAATCGGGACATTCAACCCTTGTTAGGGGTTGATGTGGGGGACCAGTCACAGCGCTGTTCGTGAGCAGGGAGTCATTGGGCGGGCTTAGCATCGGTTTGTTCGTTGCTCTGATTGGTCGTAGTCGCAGGAAGAGCTTTCCTACAGTAGCGCTCTCCTATTGCGTGCAGAGGCAGTTTGAAAAACTTCTAAGATCTATACATTGTGGCCATACATTATATATGTTATAGTCTGGGTTGTCTGGCTAGTAAAATGCAGTGGTTAAGATCAAAATTTTGAGGGTCAGGTTTTAAATAGGAAAATTATTTAAATGGGAATTCTATCAACACTTTTAAGCAAGATGCTATTGAGAGATGATCCATTTGGTCCGTTGCTAACCTGAAGCTAAAAACACTACCGTCAGACTGAGACGAAAGCTGGATGAATTGAGGAAAGGGAAAACACAATTTTTTAACCCTTGGGAAGGTGGAAGATGAGTAAATCCGCTGTCACAGTGGCGTATTCCTTTAAACTATGCATCGTTCTCCTCCAAATGTAAGCGAAGACCGAGTCAAGAAAGAGATTTTTTTACTTTCAAGTCTGAAACAAGAAATGGTCTTGAGACTGGTCAAGGCTCCAAGATTGGCCTTGAGTACTACAAGACTAAATAGCATTGTGTAGTTTTGACCAGGGCTGTCACAATAGGACAGGCAAACTGGGGCCCCCCAAGATTGACTGTTTAATCATTTTAGTATGAATGAATGAATTTTGGTGGTGTTTTTCAATAAAATAGTACTTTAGGCCGGAGTTAGACAACTGTACATTCAACACAAATAATTGTATTAATGGATCAAAGATGCTTGAAGATAATAACACTGTGGGTCATCTAGGTGTTTATGGGAGGTGAAGGGCCCCCATGTCCTGTTTGCTTGGGGCCCCCTAAGTACCTTGAAACGGCCCTGATTTTGACTACAGCCAAGCTGGACCACATATTCTGTGTGTCAATACACTGCCTGTTATTAGTCAATGAGTAATTGCACCATGGCCTGACATCATTGACCACACTAACCTTTACTGAGCTTTACTTAAAGCAGGGTGTGGTTGTGAAATATGTATGAATGATGCAAAGTAAGCCACTGCTCTCCTCCCCTCCTCCGCACTGTTCTTCTTTCCTCCTCTGCATGTTAACAGTAAGAATGAAGATGTCCAGACCCTCAAGGACAACTCTGCCCAAGCCACTGTGCCCGTGAAGCTGCCTTTCAATGTCATTGTTCAAGAGTGAGTGACATGCATCGTTCCTGATCAGATCATTCAGCTGTGGTTATTGAACAACTGGAAAACATTATGATTATGAACACACTTGTTTGTGTGTGTGTGTGTGTGTGTGTGTGTGTGTGTGTGTGTGTGTGTGTGTGTGTGTGTGTGTGCCTTTCCTTGTCTTTCATTTTAGTGGGGACTCTACCCATTTTATCCGTTTCCCAGAAAAAACAGAACTCCGACACGAATTTAAGGTGACCCATTTTAAATATTTCTTCTCAATACTAGGTCTTGTAGTCTCAAATAATTGTAGCGAACACATGCCAATCTCTTAGCATGTTAAAAGCTCTCCAATTTGACTTGTTTAGGTTGAAAATATTGGCGAGTCAGCTGTTCCTGCCAATGTGACGTTTGTGCTACCAGTTGAGATGGATTCTGGCTTTTTGTGGACTGTGGACCTAAAGGGTCATGTAAGTGGTTTTGAAAAACATACTCTAACTGCTAGTTCAGTGTCTTTCCCATCACACTGCATGTTTCAGAGGATATTGCAAAAGATCTCACTGACTCACATTCCCTACAGTGTGACATTTGCTCTCTACAGCCTGGTTATTGTAATGCTTTGTCAGAAAATACTCCTCTAGACACTTTTTTTTTTTTGAGGTAAGATAAGATAAAATGGAACATTAATAATCCCACAAGAGGAAATTCAAGTGTTACTGTACAACAGCAAAAGCACAGATTTAGAAACATCCAGTCCAACATTTAAACATTAAATATTAGACTGATACGTCAAATACTATTCCTCTAATAAACAAACAAACAAATAAACAAATGAATAAATAAGTGCAGTGGGTAGCATTATACATTAGACATTTATTTTTATAGAGCATTTCATACATAGAGTAACTCAATGTGCTTCATGTAAGAATCAAGTTTAAAATAAATCAAGAAGAAGAAAGAAGGAAAACAAGATATAGGTATATATATAGGCCAGCAAGGAGGCCATTACAGTAGTTAAGCCTGTTTGAAATAAATGCATGCATGATCTTCAGATCGTCAGACCATCTTGCTGCAAAAAATCTCTCTCTTTTTTTGGTGGTAAAAGGCAGATTTTGCTATTGCTTTCACATGGCTGTTGAAATTCAGGTCACTGTCTGGGACAACACCAAGGATTCTAACTTTCTCTTTTGCTTTCGCCTTTTCTCCTTTTTTTATCTAACAGAGTGACTATTTTAAGCTTTTCCTCCAATTACCCCAGTCTTGTCTGCTGCTGCTGCAGCTGCAGGAAGTTCTGTAATATCCCGCAATTTATTTGCTTTTTGCATGATAAGAGTGAGTCATGGGGACTGTAGTCATCTGGAGATAATGACAGACACCTGAGTATCATCGCCTTAGCTATGATAGGACATGGAGTTTAATTAGCTGTCCCAGAGGAACCATGCACAGATTAAACAAAAGAGGCCCCGAGGTTGAACCTTGGGGGACACCACAGGTTAGAGGGATTGATGCTGAGGTGTGGTTACCAATTTTAACATAAAAGCTAGGATGTGAGCCCCCTTGATGACTGTACCAGGAAAACCAACATACTGTACTGTTCTAGATGGTGGAGAGGGGTACAGTGTCAAAAGCAGCACTCAGCTAAGCTGCTAATTTAGGACTGTTATTGTTAAATCTGATTGCAGCAAACAACAAAGCATCTGTGGTATTGCTCCTTAGTGCAGTTTGGATGCAAGTGGATGTTTCACATTATTTTACCATAATATATAATATTCTTATACTATTTATATACTGTATAATATACAGAGATTTTATGAAAAAAAAAGAACCTGAACATCATCATCGCCGCCACCATCACCAGTGTTTTTTTTTATGTAGTTCCAGGTAGTGCTTTTCAAGTTGATAAAATTCCTACATTTCGAGTACACCAAACTTCTACACCCAGCCAGCGTCATGTGCTGTTTTGACAGTTGACCAATGAACTTGTCACTCTTGTTTGCCGCTGTTTTAAGACAAAATCCCGCTGTCAGTTTTTAAAAAAAACAGCACTGGTTTCTTTAAATAAAACATTGTCAATGTGAATGCGCCCTTAGACCCCAACTTCTCTGTTGAAATGTTGAAATTCACATTAGAGGCTTGTAGACACTAAACAAAATTACTGAAAGACTATGGAATATGCTACTGTAATCTATAATTTGGAGAGTTTATTTGAAAAGGTGGGCTTTCTTTTGTAGAAGCTCAAAAAACAAGTGGTCGGTGGCTTTCTACATTTCAAATGATGCTCCCAGATTCTTAGTCTTCAGTAAAGCAAAGCCATGATACTTACACACGGTACAGAAATTACAAACATAATTTTACCCAGTAATTTTACCCTATTACCCTGTCTACCCAGTCTCAAGTATCTGTAGCGAGCAAATGCCAATCTCTTTGTTTTTTGCTAGGAACAAATTAGGTCTCAGTGAAGCAAACCCATGATACTTTAACACAGTACAGAGATTACATTAAATTACATTGAATTACCTAATTTATTACCCTATAGATGTGATGGATTTCAAGTTTGAAAGTCACATGTGTCTTATTCAAATGGTCTAATGCCTATCATGATGAGAGCAAATATGAGGCATAAGGGATTTTTGCCACAGACTTCCTCTTAGTTTACATCACTGTATGCCTCTGAGCCAATGTGTCCATATTGACATCTGTTGCAATTTTGTTTGGTGGGGTGTGTGTGTGTGTGTGTGTGTGTGTGTGCGTGTGTCATCATGTGACAGGAAAGACAAAAAGAGAAGTGCTTTAACAAGCAAGTCACTGAAAAAGAAAATAAGGTAAATGGGGGTATTTCTTTTTGTAAGCACATATCTATAAGTAACTGACTGTCAAGTAAATGTTACCGTCACTGCACTGCAGTAGTTCTGTAATTAACTCCACTGTGATGGCTTCCCCCCAGCACTGTAAGACTGATGCCTGCCGTCTTTTTGAGTGTGCCATTTACTCGTTGGCCCCCAAGCAACAAATAAGCTTCATATTCTCTGGAGTCATCAGCAGAAATGCTAGGGTAAAAAAAGACTTGTGTATCAAAAAAATGAGTAGTGTTTTCTGTTTTCAATTTCATATTCAAATAAAAAAAAAAACCTCTATTGTCTTGTTATCAATAAGCAATAATACTGAGCTGAAGTGATACCTTTATGAAAAGTTTTCAGATTTGCCAGTACTCTTACCCATAGTGCTTGTGGTATTTCCCTCTCCCAGGGGTCAGGAGTTCAAGTGAAGGCAGAGAGTTGGGCTTTCCTGTCGTTCGATGAAGCCCTGTACACGCAGTTTCCTGTCAGTAGCGGGTTGTCTCGCACTGTAAGGCCCCCACCCCCTTCTCCCCCAACACACACACACACACACACACACACACAAACACACACACACACAAACACACACACACATAATGATTCATAGAAGCCTACATTCAAAAACCGTAAAAATCAAAAACTCCCATCTGCTATGTATGTGCTTTGTCATGATGACAGTAATTCAGAAATATTTATGTATTTCTATGTATGAATTTCAAAACATTTCACAAATGATTTCATAATCTCAGATTTCATATAGGTGAAATAGTGTCTCTCTCTCTTTCTGTCAGATTGTTTCAGAGCTGGAAGTTCCCTCCCAAGGACCTGCTACCATAATTGCTACTGTTAGTGTACTCTGTACGCTGATAGTACTGTTGATCATCTCAGGGATACTGTACAAGGTCAGTCTGTCACTAAAATGTCTTAGGCCTACTGATGATGTGGTAGGATTTTCCCTGCACAATCAAAGATCACTGTAAATGCAAAATTAACACGATTGTGAATTGAGGTGTCATCATTGCAATTATTATAACACATTATAACACAGAATTTGAGAGAGATTTTTTTGCTTTGCATTTTCAGCTTGGGTTTTTTAAGTCCAAAAAAGGCAACGGGGAAGATACAGGTGCACTATCTGCTCAGGAGGGTGAGGGAACTTCGACGCCCCCTGCTGCTCAGTCACCTGACACTGCAGAAACTGTCAATGGTGATAAGTCATAAAAGTCGTTTCATAGCAAACACTAGAAGGGATATGTTTTAGGTACGTTATATCTCACATGACAGGTATAGTTTGTATAAAGTTTATATAAAGTTTGCACCCTTGTCTGTTTAGGTCTGTCAACAAGCAGATAGTATTGATAATCTGTTTAATAGTTGTGAATATTACAGTAGCTGTGTTTTGTTGTCCACACATCACTATTTTGTAGTCCCTTATAAACTTGTTTCATTGTATTTGTTTAATTGTGTTGCGGCTTAAATGTTATTCCTCCTATTGTAAGTTGCGTAGTGTTATTTAAATACTATCCATGAAAGTACAAAGCGAAGTTTATTGTTTTTTGCTTTTATCTCGTTGTTTGTGCTTATCTTTCAGATTTATTTTTTCATATCTTAGCTTACCGTTATGTAATTTGGAACCCTCACTCATCCAGTTTCCAGTTCAATCATCAGATATTTTATATTATTGTACTCAGTCAGGATAACTTGCTCACAAACTAACTACAATACAATATTCAAGCCATTAAGAGTCCACAGTCGAAAGCGCAAACAACAGCTTAAAAGAGCTGACTCTCTGGCGACTGACACATCACTAAAACTTTAAGAGATTGGCCTTTGATTACAGAAAATGTAAATGTGTACATTTAAATTTTGTAAATTTGTGATAAAAAAACAATGGTCTGGAAGAAAGAAACTAAGGAAGTTTCCCATTATTACCTCCACCAAGGAAGTTATGTTTTCTGTCTGTCTGTCTGTCTGTCTGTGTGTCCGTCTGTCTGTGTACAAGATAACTTGATAAGTACTGCACGTATTTGGATGAGTACTGCACGTATTTGGATGAAATTTTAGGACAATGTGTGTATTGGAACAAGTAGGCCTAAGAACTGATTCAATTTTGGTGGCGATCAGTGATCCAGAACACCATCTGTGACCACATTGTCTTGGCGGAGGTCTGCTCTCTATGAGCGCTTTTCTAGTTTATTATTGTTTCCCCTTTAAATACTGTATTAGTATACTTTTGAGAGATTAACAAAAGATTCTGAGGAAGACGCAGGTTGTAGGTAATTCATGGTGAATTGTTTTGGAAACGAACTTAGCGTTTTGCAAATGTTGAGGATCTTTCAAGAAATATATCAGAGCGACTGAGAAAAAGTAGTATACTGTAAGTGGTGAAATGGGGCATATGACAGACCAATACTTGCTCGTAGTCGTATTTGGAATCATCCAGAAATCTTTGGCTTGATACACACGGCAAAACTTTTGCTAACACTTTATTTGAAGGTACCGTCATAAGACTGACATGAAACTGTCATTAACTATGACATGACGTTGTCAAGAATCTGTCATAAACTTTATAAACCTGTCATGACTTCCGACATACCCTAATCTTAACCCAACCCTAACCATGGCAAATACCGAGTGACACTTAATAACAGAAGTCATGACACGTGTATAAAGTTTGTGACAGATTCATGACAAGGTCATGTCATAGTTAATGACAGTGTCATGTTAGTCTTATGACGGTGCATTCAAATAAAGTGTAACCAAACTTTTGTTTTGTTTTTGCAATTTTTGCTAGATTCTATGGTAAAGAGATAGATAGATATGGTAGAGTGCATAGTTGAAGTCAAATGACTGGTAAGATTATGAACTACCATATAAAGTTATTTTCTACAAAACATAATGCCTTCATAACCTTCTCAAAGTTGTAGCGAAGACCTGCTGAACTATAGGTTCTTATGGCTCTGAAACAAATTATTGGCCAACGAAATAAAATGAACTGGGAAAACATTCTTCAGCAAATAAGGTACAGAATAATCTGGAGCAAGCTTAATATCTGTAACTCTCAAACCTGACCTCTCTAATTCCCTCCACCAAAATAACACTCACACTCACAACAAACCACAAAACAGGATTCCACTTAAATAACATATTTACTACATCACCCTTTAAAGGGTACATCAGATCATGAACACAAAAAGACATCCCTTATTATAAAATCATGTAACTACATTACATATAGACACACAGCTGACTGAATTGGACAAAGCACAGTTATAACCAAACTGTAAGGAACTTTCATCAACAAGCAGGCACAGTCACTGATGTGACTCAGAGTTGTTGTTGTTGTTGTTGTTGTTGCTGCTGCACTTAAGGGTTGGATGCCAGCATCATCAGTAATAAACGGTAAAGCACTTTAGTCAGTGGAAGTACTGTAAGATAAGAGCACTTGGTGCCCTGAGGCTGCGGAGTGGCTGGAGGCTGGACGTTACCCTGACAACCAACCAGGAAACATGCCCAAACAAAATGGAGCATAATGAATGTGTACGAAGAGCTCTGTTCATGTTGTAAGCATAAGTACTAAAGTTAATGCTAGGAGTAGTAGTTCAACAACAGAACTAGACACGAGGAGTGAGCCTGGGATAAGATGAATTAAAAGTGTTAAAAAGGTCCTATGGTGGTACCATGAAGACATATCAGTAATCAGAGAAGTATAAAATGACATAACCAAAACATCTGAAGACACAAGGTCTTCAAGCTGCTACAGAGGTAGAAGCAAAGGTCCCTGTTAAAGGCAATCGTCATAATTGTGAATTTCTAGCATGATCAGCCTTTGACGAAAAAGACCATAGCATGTGGCTAATGTACAGAATTTACAAGGCATAGTATGACCAACACCGACCTTGCTGGTTTACGTATGTATATGTATTTATGTATATACTGTATGTATGTATAAGGCATTATTTGGACCCCAAAATTAATTAATGACAACCTTTAAGAGTTCTTTCCGTCATATTGACAGTCCTTGGCTTGAGTGTGTATGTATGTTGTGTGTGAGTGTGCCTACAGCTCTTCCCTGTGTTCAAAACAAATCAGTTTGTGATTGATGAAGTGGCGTGGGTTTGTTTTGATCATGGAAAAAATCCAACGCTGGAAGCTTTGGACAGTTAGAAGCCCAGAGGGTGTGGGGACACCACACCGCCGTTCTCCACCACGGCCATGGAGATCTCACGCATGTTCTTGAAGGTCTGACGAGTGCCGCTGGACTTCAGGGACTTCACGTTCTGCATTATTCTATCATGAGCCTGGAAAGGGAAAAGGACAGTTCACGTGAAGCTCACATGAAATGGAACAACAAATTATATGAAAGCATTCAAGGGCTGTGACTAGACTGTTTTTGTTAGTGCTTTTCTGTGTGTGTGTGTGTGCGAGTGTGTTTGTACACATGTATTCAGTATTTACCTCAATGCACCAGGTTTCACACAGCATCTTCTCATGCTGGGCTGTGGGCGTCTGTTGGCTCAGTGAACGAGAAGCTCTGCAATACAAACAACCAACACCATGTTGTTACACATGCTATTGGCCTTTTTCTCAACAATGACTTTGTTGGCACGGCTCGGCTGATTGTTTCCTTACCTGGACAAGACCACAACCATGGAGTACAGGTCGATAGCAGAATCTGCCACTCTCTTCAACACGAACTGCTCGTCTGCAAGACAGATTCAGAGTTTCCATCAGTGTAAAGCCAAATCCATTAGAATCCATGCCTACTGGAAAATCCTGGAAAACTCCTGTCAAATCCCTATTCTTTGAGACTGCTGAGAGTGCTGTCGATATGTATAAGACGTTGGTACAACGTAGACCGAATTTGCAGACTGCCAGCTAACGCTTCAAATGTCTGCTTTCATTGGTCCGCAGCAGCTGCAATACTTGAATTTCTTCTGTGGGATCAATAAAGTTCATCTAATCGAACTTAATCAATTGACTTACTGATAATCTTCTTCCCGTGTTTGAGAAGCAGGTCCTCAACAGACACTCCAAACTGCTCCACTGCCTTCGCAGCCTATGAGAGATGAGAGCAGCACAGCAAGTTACGAACACTTTCAGACAGTACCAGTGCAGGGACCTAATGAGAAAAGACTAATGGACTAGTGCAACTTTTTTGGCTGAAGGGCCACATTGGGATTTAAATAATGACTGCCAGGCTGTTCATAGTCAACCTGTTGCCACTGAATTGGCAAGTCAAACCAGTAGCCCCACTTTCTTGAGAGAACATGTTAACATGCAGGGTTAATTGGAGGGGGGGGGCATACAACACATTTGAAATGAATACAACACATTTGACGAATCAATGCCTATAACCTACTTCATCTTGGCTAAATGAGAAATTATTCTATTTTGGGAACTGACTGACGGGCTGGATGTAAACAAATCTCAAACCAGTAGCCCAGAGGCCGGATTAAATTAGCCCACCGGGCCGCCCAGGCCTCAGTTTGCCCACCTCTGGACTAGGGTGTGTTGTGATGCGAGCTAACTGCTTACCAGATCTCCACTCTGGGCCAGCTCTGGATGAATGGAGCCCTGGAGGGTCAGACCTGTGCTCAGGCCAGCCTTCCTGATGGGGCAGAGAGAGAACACAGTTACATCATGGCTCTGTGTGTGTGTGTGTGTGTGTGTGTGTGTGTGTGTGTGTGTGTGTGTGTGTGTGTGTGTGTGTGTGTGTGTGTGCAGGCTGCCATCTGACCGGCAAGACGCCACACTAGGCCCAGCAACGCACCCGTCGTTAATGTAGAGAATTATCCAATATGTTTGTACACGGGTTACTATTTGTTATGTGTGCGTGTACGCGCATGCATCCCTGAATGCATGTTTGTCAGTCTGTGTGTGTGTGTGTGTGTGTGTCCATAAATGCATGAATTCCTGTGTTCCAGGTAGTGTGTGTGTGAGTATGTGCATCCCTGAATGCATGTTTGTCTGCCTGTCTCTGAGTGTGTGTGTGTGTGTGTGTGTGTGTGTGTGTGTGTGTGTGTGTGTGTGTGTGTGTGTGTGTGTGTGGGCATCCATAAATGCATGAATTCCTGTGTATGCAATGCATCCATGAATGACATTTCAGGGTGTGTGTGTGTGTGCGCAACTGTTGACTCAAACAGCAACCAACCTCTTAGCTCTCTTACTGACTTCCCCAACCAGCAGCCCAGCGTTGCCCAGAGGGTTTTTCAGAGCTCTCTGCAGACCCTTGAGATGATTGCCTGCATTCTGCACAATAAAACGGCTCATGGTCAATAACTAAATAACCACAAGGGTGACGACAGCATGCAATTAATTCCACATAATTGCATCACATTACAAGCACTGTGCCCCTAGTGCAAGTTTAGAACTCACCTGGAAGCCATTCAAAGCCACAAACAGCCTGAGGATATCATTGGTGCCCTCGAAAATCCTGAAGATTCTCAGATCTCTCATAACCCTTTCCAGTCCGGTGTCCTACAAACAGACAGGATAAAGTGTGATGAAGGCACAACACTCACATCCCAACGTTTGAAACAGAGCAGGACTAGAAGGAGGAAACAGCATGTACATGGAAAAAGTCTGCTTCAACCAGAATTTGCTTTCCGAAAACATTATGTAAGACAGGGCCTCATATCATATTGAGTATTGCTAAGCCATATTCACCAGCAGAAACCAATTATCTTGTACACCATTTATTTACTTATTTTTATTGATTGATTTACTTATTTTGTCGGTGAAATAAATGTTGTAGTTCTACTGCACAGGAGAGACTCACCTTCATGAAGCCCATTCCTCCCATGACCTGAATACACTCATCAGTCACTGTCCATGCCGCTTCCTATTGCCAATAGAACACAGTTGTTTCTGTTAGCGCTATATTAAGAATAACTTGCTTCTCACTATCAGAGGGTACAAATTTTCCACATTAGTAATTGTCACACCCAGGTGACTCTCCACTCACAGAGGCAAAGATCTTGCTGATGGCCGCCTCAATCTGAAAGTCTGCGGCTCCACTGTCCATGTTGCCGCTGATCATGTAGGCCATAGACTGCATGGCCGAGAGAGGACGGAAGACAAGAGGGCAAGAGACAAGGACGCATTAATAAGGAAATATTAAGACCTGGATGATGATGATGTTAAACCATTTAAATTCAAGATTCAAGATTCAAGAAAGTCTTTATTACATCTCATTATAGCCAAGTGGCATAGAGAATCTTTATTTAGAAGGAAAATTCTTGTGAGGAGAGTAAAATTCTTGTGTCTTTGCTCTGATGAATGATGAAGGGGGTGGGATAAATTGCATATAGTTCCAATGGAGAGGGACTAGAGAAATGGATTGTGGGTAAGGGATTGTGTAGAGTTGAGGAGGGGGGTGTAAAGTGATAAAGTGAATGACTTTTACAAATAGAAAAGGGCACTCATTTTGATATCTTGTTTTATAATTTCGTAGCATGCATGTGGGTTGTCATGTTATCTGTATATACTGTAGGTTGTATATACGCTACTGGTCACCTTCATTTCCTTCTAAATAAAGATTCTCTATCTCAATATACCTACAATGTGGAAAGGACAGAGGGCAATAAATTGTCATCCTCTCACCTCAGTCACGTAGTGCAGCATGGCCATTCTGGCCATCTTCTCCTGGATGGCTCCATAGGTGTGGATCTTGCTGCCAAACTGGGTCCTGTTAGCCGCATGGTCCACCTGGAGACAGACAGACAGACACTAGTCAGTCAGTAAGCAAGCACACACAAAAAGAGAGAGTTGCGATATGTGGCCATATGGGTCAATGTAAGTACTCTACTTGGGTGTTCCAGAGCAATTTCCCGTTGCCAATAAACTAAGTTGCTAACTGGTGACTTTTGGGAAACAAACGCCTGATTCATGTGGAGAAGCCGAGGGTGGTGTGAGTCAACACTGGGGGGTGGGATGACACACTTTTACGCCTGTTCAACGAAAATATTGTCTTGCTTTTCAAAATTGCTTCTCTGAGCTACAGGCTTACTGCTCCATAGACAGCACTACGAATACGGGGATGGACTGCCCCCCTCAGGACTATGTTGATATGACCACAGGGTGGTGTTCAGCCAACATTTCCAAATGATCTTGCGTGAGACTAGAGCTTGAGCACCAATTCCAGTCCTCAGGCGAATACAGAAAAGATCACCCATCACTCGTTTGTTTTTGCGGGCAGAGCTTGACTGAGCACACAGAGGTTATCTGTTCCCTAGGAAACAGAACACTTGTTTGCTTGCATGCCTTCCAGGAAGAGTTAAAGAATGCTTTTACTAGGCAGCATGGCACAATAGCTAACCTTAATGGATGGCAGAGGTGTCCCCAGAGGTGCCAAATAAAGACGTAATGCTTGCCAACCTAATTTTATGACAGCCTAGGACATCCTGATAGTTAAGTTAGCTCCAGACCTAAAGTGGTTTGGTTCCTTATGGAATTTCCTTGAATTGTCCTTGAGATTCAACATTACTTGACTTTATCAAGCAAGCTGCAACCAACTGCAGCCATGCAATGCATTCTGGGGTTGAAAACAACAAAAATATCTTATCGGATGGGAACACAAAAGGGCTTTAGTTCCCTGGATGCAGTTGGCTTGATAAAATAAAATAAAACAGAATAGTATCAACCTCATGAATTCTAAAATTTCACTTTGTCTGAAAATTCAGACAGAGACAGAGTGGAGTAATTTGGCCACTCACAGCCTTGGTGATGACGCCCTTCATGGTTCCCGAGAGGGCGGCGGCCATGCCAAATCGCCCATTGTTGAGAATGTTCATGGCCACTTTGAAGCCTCCGCCAACCTCTCCGAGCACACAGTCGGCGGGCACGCGAACGTTCTCAAAGTAGACCTCAGCCGTGTTGGACGCCTTGATGCCCATCTTTTTCTCTGGTGGACCACTGTGGGGGGAAGGAGAACGGCTATCGTTAGGGAGTTCAAATCATCGCCAGCACCGATGGAGCGAAACCGAGGTGAGGTTGTTGTGATGGAAACTAAGCTATTACTTCCAAAACAACAAACTAATCTGCTCCTAATTTGTCCCAATTTGCTGTTTGTTTGTTTTTTTTATTCCTTTCTATTCCCTTCACTATAATATGCTGTAATAGAGCGAAATAAAAATAGAAATGTGGTGGAAACGAAGCTGGCGCTAGTTTATTTATCTCATTTCCTCTTCTACTCTTCTTTTCTCCAGCCTCATAATGTGCTGTGATAAAGAGAAAAAGACAGCAGTGTGGCGGAAACAAAGATGGTACTAGATTATCTTATCTTATTATATTTCCTTTGTCACTACGTTTTGTTTTTGCTCACCTCCTACCTCATAATGTACGGTCACAGCGATGGCAAGATTAACACTCCTCTGTCTCCCTCAACCACCCACCCACCCACCCACCCACCCCCGTGTCGTACTCACTGTGTGACTCCACCGAAGCTCCTCTCCACAATGAAAGCAGTGATCTTGTCCTTCATCTCTCCTGTTTTTGCATCCTTAACTGGAGTCTTGGCAAACACGGTGAAGATCTCTGCCAAGCCTCCATTACTACACATTAGAGAGAGAGAGAGAGAGAGAGAGAGAGAGAGAGAGAGAGAGAGAGAGAGAGAGAGAGAGAGAGAGAGAGAGAGAGAGAGACAGAGACAGAGAGAGAGAGCGATTAAGAGTAATGTTCAACTACAGTATCTCTCATTCATCATTGTTCCCTCCTTCTCCACACAGTTAGAGAAAACTCTTAAACTCTTAAAACATTTGTGAGCACTCCCTGGCATCCCGATTAGATTACTAGCAGAGCCGCATGTCAGAATGCGCCAGGCCCACAAATGCCTAATGGCCTCCAGGAAGTAAGGACCTACACAAACAACAACAGCACTCATGTTTCTGAAGCCAGCTGTGGATTCATTGGCAGGGCTGAGTGTGAAAAAAAATCCTGAGCCTGAACTTTTTTCCATATCAGGGAGGTGTGCACAGGTGGCGGGGTTTTATGTTTGCAACACACTTTTAAAACTCTACTTGGCCATGGGTAAATTCAATATCTTTGACTAGGAGACAGCATGATGAGCATGCAAGGATGTACTTTTAACTTGGAACATGTTATTTATCAATTCCCATGAGTTCCACGCAATTTATACAAGTGTACAACGAGCAGGAAACATTGAAATTTTAGTTGAATCCTCTTTACATATCTGGGAACTAGGCTACGCCTGAAATCAGGCATAGCGTCTGAACACCATCAGCCCTGCATTGGCCTCACCTGATCCAGATTTTCCCGCCGTTGAGGGTGAAGTACTCGCCACACTCAGACTGGATAGCGGTGGTCTTGATGGAGGCAGCGTCCGAACCACTGGCGGGCTCGGTCAGGCAGAACGCAGCGATGTCCTCACCTAAGGAGACAGCAGGGAAAGGTCAAGGGTCATTCAGACACACACTGGAAATGCACTGTGGGAATTAGTGATATGGAAAAATACTTCAATCTGCACTACTAGGCTGCGTGCATTCCACACACTCATGACATCTACTTTCACATTTATGCATTTAGCAGACACTTTTATCCAAAGCGACTTATATTTGTCAACTACCAATTACTGTACTTCAGGGGCCAGTTTCGTAGCCGAGCAACTTAGGGTTAAGTGCCTTGCTTAAGGGCACAACGGTGGCTGGTGGGATTTTAACCCACAATTTCCAGGCTACTAGCCCAGTTAGTCAGGTTCCTTAAGGGAGAACAGTGGCATGATAAGGGCAGCAGTATATTGCAACATCATGAAAAGTTCAAACGTTTGCCAGGGAGTAGAATTTTATGTTCATGCAGGCCCTGAGAAGACCGCTTGCTAATTGTAGCTTCCATTAACTATTATTCCATCACCGTTCATGAAGTCATGTGTGTATACAAGTATATACACCAGAGATCTTTGTTATCAGTGAACAGTGAAGAGCTTGACTTGACTTGTATTAGGTTGTAGCCATAGTAACTGAGCAACTGCAGGCGTTTGGCATCTCACCTGAGGCCAGTTTGGGCAGGTATTTCTCCTTCTGCGCTGGGTTGCCAAAGAGCAGGATGCCCTTGAAGCCGATGGACTGGTGGGCCCCCAGGGTAATGCCAACTCCCAGATCATGCATACCCACAATCTCCACCAACCTGGCATACTGTTTCAGAGACGGCACAAAAACCAAGGGCCATGTTAAGGCTTTTAACTAAAACATCTGCTGAATACAACTAATATAAACATCACAAAAACATCAAATAAACAAGCTAGACTAGTTTCAAACCAGAAAACTGCACCTCCTCTCTGTAACCACATCTATGGGGTATTCCAAGACAGCAATTAAGTGACAAACCTGGGTAAGTTAAGCAGCAACCTGGGTAAGTTAATACATAATAGAATAACCTCGACTCCTCATTCTCTTACCCAAACAAAGCCATCAGGCCCCTCTATGAGCAGGCTTACGACTTCCTCTGAGTTAACTTAGCCAGGTCACTTATCACTTAACCACCTTTGTGTCTTTTTTTCTTTGTTGATTTTTTGTTTTCGTTTCCCCACTCACCTGTGTGTTGGAGAGGCCAAGGCCACCCAGATCAGCGGGCACCTGCAGGCCAAAAGCTCCCATCTCCTTCAGTCCCTCCATGGTGTGGTCCTCCACCTTCTCCAGGGCATCGTTTTTAGCAGGGTCATTTACCTCCTAGCAACAGAAACAAGAGTTTTCTTTCAATCTTGCCACTGACTGCTTAGAAAAGACATCATGTCAGAACAGAAACAATTACATATACTGATGACCACTGGCTGTAGAGCAGCAGTATCAAGATGTAAATAAATAAAAAATATACAGTATGTATGAATTCAAATCAATGCATCAATGCATAAACTCACATCAAAGAATTTGGCAACGGGTGGGACCAGCTCCCTGAGAAACTGGGTCTGTTCTTCATTCATCGCTATTGGAAACATGAAATTGCAACAATTATTGACACAGTATGACATTACCAACAGTTATCAGGCTGGTACACATGTTAGCCAAACACACTCACTGATATCATGCTTAGTCACCATTTCACTGGCACGGAGATAGACAGCTTACCTGAAGGGAAGGGAAACACCTGGGCGGTGGTGATTTGGCCCTTGAACATGTTTACGGCAAAAGACTTGGACTCCTGACAGAAAGAGTTACAGTAGGCACCGTTAGTAAATGCCACAACACTGTATCTTACCTTTGACACAGTACAGAACTACTGTTATGTAATCCTTAATGCCATCATGCAATATCTAAGTATCATTGGGAATGATGAACATAGCATGATTTCCAATCTAACCCCTTTCATTATCTTACTTTTTATGTCTATAGCACTACTTCAGTGTAATATTTTTTTCTTCATGCTTCTTATTTCACTACTGCATAATATCAAACAAGCGCTTGCCTATGTATCATTAGAAGCAATACAGTGGGGAGAAAAATCACTGAGTATGAATGAATGAATGAATGAATGAATGGAAGATTTACCACTGCAGCTGCCTTCTTCTCAGCCTTGGCTTTAACAGCAGCTGTGCTTCCAACCTCTGATTTATCCAACACAGCCTACAGAAATGGAGAAATTGTGGGTAAGTGGGTTGTCATGACCAGAGACACAAAGCATAGCACTGGAAATGAAAAGGGCTGCAACCAATAATAACTAGTCATAAAACACACATTGACAAAAGAAATGGAATCAGTTAAGAGATTGATTGGAGTGATTTTACTTTTGTTTTAGTTTGTTTGTTTTTGCTTGAGATTTTTTATTGGGGGCAGGGTACGATGGATAAACACATTAATTTGATTATTAATCAGTCGTTTGGGATTTGTAAATTACGGGACATTCCTTGAAGAAGAAGAAGATGAAGAAGAAGACGAAGACGAAGAAGAAGAACAAGAAGAACAAGAAGAAGAAATGGGCCTGAAACAAACAAATAAACCTGGAAGTGTTGACAACTAGGGTTAGGGTAAGCGGTATGGAATGATAAATATGCCAAGTCTCCACCATAGGAGTCAGGCATAACCTCAGAAACACTCTGAGTCCAGATATAGAATTCATAGATAGTTCCTATCATGCAACAAGTGTCCTGTGTGCTGCAATGTTTGGAATTCCGTCTCCCCCTTTCTGTGCATAAACATAAGATGAGGAAGGCCACACACACAATCTCTTTCAAGTTTCCCTGGAGGACAATGTGTTCAACTAGTCTGTTTTCCTCAATGGTCATTGTTGTAATGTACCAGTGAGGATTCTATAGTCAATTACAATCCTGCACTTGACAAAACAGGGAATTTGTTGAGTTGCAGAAGGCAAGTGGGAAAGAAACCCAGACTGGAGAATTTCACCCTATAACCTCTTTCCCCAGAGGTCATTCCCAGGGTTATGTTACTGGACACACATGTTTGAAACGAGTCCTATCAGTATTAGGAAAAGGAGGTAAAAGGTGAACAGGTGTCATGACTGGTTGGTTATGACAGCCATACCCACGGCGTCATGCTCCACGTATACATTAGAAATAGCACCATCCAGAGAACCCTCTGATCTGCATTTGGTCACGTGATCACGGGGTGAACTTTCCCCTACTTCATGCCTTGTTACATAGCTTTGCTTATGTCTATGTATGTTTACTGCTGAAGTTACACAAGGAAGGACTCAGGTCGTTTCACCTATATTATAGGTCATTCTTCACAGATATTAGCTTATTATCTTTTCCAATTGTTATACATACCTCTGCGGCCTGACTGGCATAAAGGCGTGCATTTTGCAAGGCTGCAGCTCCACTTTTTACTTGAACCCTTTGAATGAAAAATATAAAAACACATAAAAGTATTTAAAAAGCCCCGATGTTAACCACAGTAATTAACACTGGGTATATATGGAAACAGCAACGCAAAAGAATAATACAACGTTAAGTTACTTGTAACCTAAACAAGAAATTGCTAACGTTAATGTCATAGGCTAACTGACGTTACAAGCTACACAGACAGGAATGAATTCTCGCATAAACCTGTAACGTTAGGTCTTATCGGAGGTGTGCTACTATATATCGTTGAAAGCATGATGGTCTCAAAATATGTGAAATGTAACTTAATGAATGACTACACTCTGTACATTTTTAATACTATCCCTTACCGGGCGGTTGCGGAGGATAAGCGGAGCGCACTTCCGCACAAAGCAGGAGTCTTGCTAAGGAGCATTTTCAGTCCGATGAGCAATCAGGCAAATCCACACTAATGGAAGATGTCCGAAAGACAGTTATTTAACACTTCACGGATGTCTAGTCAACGGTTTACAGTTTCTGAGTGTTCAACGAAGTGCCCGTTCACTGTTTGTCTTGTATCGGATAGTCTCTGACCGCTCCTTCTGCCGTCTGATATAACCTAGCTAGCAGACCCTTGCGTAACCTACATACCGGTGGCGTGGCCTATTTTTGAAGAAAACAGAAACTCGGCTGTTGACTAGCCACTAGATGGCAGTCGTACTGGGACTTGATCCTGTGGTTGATAGAGGCAAGCTCCAATAACGATGCTCATTTTAATTCATAAACAAATTAAAATGCATTTCCCAAGTCTAAATAATAATTTTCATATGAGGAAAAGCAATGTATTTCAGAGATTTGTGCTCAAAGCCCAACATATAAAAGGCCTTGGTTATTATGTGGGATGACTATTTGTAATGCTATTAGATAGATGAAATCTTAGACTATGTTATTTTGTAATGTTATTAATAGATGAAATAGGTGATAGGACTGTATCCAATTAATGTTCAGTTCAGCACTTTGTTTCAGCCTTTGCAGGAGAAACCATGATGACTTCAAGTAGACTATGGCACCTGTAATAAAACCTTGCCAGCATGCTACTGTAGATCATCAAATCATAAAGTAGTCTGGCTTCATGTGACAAGTCATATGCCTTCGGTTTCTTCTTAAAGCCCTACTACTATTGACTCTATCCCCTGACTCTTCCATTCAATTGATAGTTCTACAAACTATCCCGATTCACTACCTAAATGATAATCTCCACTTGATTAACTCTTATCTCAATGCCACCCAAATATTGACCCCATCCCCTCACTCTTTTACCTCATTGACTGTCCCTCAAACTATACTGTGCCTATAGTAATGCTCAGACAATATTCTGTATTCATGCTGTTTACTCTGTTAAAACCATGGTCAACCTATGTACCACATCTTTTCCACTGACTGTAAGGGGTACTTCACTAGGCCCCAGGCAGGTGGGTTGAGCCAATGAGATGTGGATCTGCCCAAGGTTTCTTCTTAAGATGAATTATTAGTAGGCCTAAGTAAAGGGAGTTTTTCCTTGCCCTGTCTGTTTAGCGCCGCGAGACAATGTATTGTAGCCTATTTGTGTCCGAGCTACAAATTAAATCAAATGTAATAAAGTGGATATGTAGTTTGGAATGAAAAATAAAACACAAAAAGCAAATTCAAGCTAGCATACATTTATTTGAAACACTTGACATTATGAGACAGACATGGAAAAAGTAAGAAAACTGTAGTTATACTACATTGTTGTTCACAACATTACAAAATTGAATATCTTCATGTCACACATTTTTTTTAGTGTACATATATTAATACATATACAAAACTGTTTGCAACTCTGGATGCCCTATAAGACACACATACTGTATAGGAGTAATCTCATGGCCAATGTTCCAATAGTCAATAAAACTGTATTGACTTTCATCAAACAAATACAAATTCTCAGGCATGACTAGTATTAATACTACATAAACAGGTCAGCCTTCCTTTAAGTCTGCTATGTCACTTTCCAGAATTCTACAAATTGAACAGTCTCTGCTTAGGATTCTGTATGTAATTATAGCCTAGATCCACATTCAAAACAATAGGCTCTGTATACGGACCCCACATGACATGGGTATTAGGGTGTCCACTTATTAAAAACAAAAAAGAGCCATAATTTGGTTCTTATGTGGTAATATATGGAAATACAAGAGCTGCAATAAATAAAAGTGTTTATCAGGTTATCCAGCTTTTACAGCACTAATGAAATCTGTTCTTTAACTCATCTTTCGACCTAAAGGCTGTGCTGGGTCTAGTGTTCTGACCAGCTAGAGCACCAAGATGATAGGCTACTGTTTTTCTCATTTTTCTTATTCTAGTACCATGGCTGTCACAGTAATTACAGAACTGCACAAACACCTTAACTGCACCTATTTGGTTGACAGGATAATGAAGGGTAATGTCTTCCAGCTACAAAGTTGAGTACCTTTCAGGTTTGAATGTACACAAGTAATAGGAAGCCCAGGTACACATACGTGCCCATTGATCATGTGTAGTCCCCACAGTAACACTAGTTAAAACACTACAATTTTACTGTGTATACATGCTATTTCTCATCCATGTCATACAACTGTACTCTAGTGTAATAAATGAGTTCGGGAGTCGCCTTCCCACGACACCAATAAGGGAGTTTGCCATTTTAGGCCCTGTTTACTGGCCTGGTTATAACCAGACCCTTGGCCTACGCTTCGCTTCCTCAGAGCGGGACTGGGATTCTGACTATTGAGAAACGACTGCTTGCTGAATGTGTTTATAGTCAAAAAGATTGGATCAGCCCTTGACTGATAGCCTATCGTATTATCACGCTGCTGCATTCTCAAAGTTCGCCGTTTGAGATGTGATCCCAGTGTACTGAAGGGAGATGAGAGTCCAGCATGATTACGTAGGAAAGCAATGACTAGTCTACCTGTTTATGTGTATCTAGATGTTTTTTTAAAAACAGTTTATTATCTGCATACACGTACACAGGCCCATAAATTAAATAGCATAAGGGAAACATGATTATTACACATGTTTTCTGATTAACCATTTGTTATGCTGATGAGCGGATGTATGGGACAGGAATTATAAGAATTATCAAGTCAGGAAACATCTGTCATTTCTGAGCCTCAAGAAAAAGACCATGGATGCAGACCATTATTAACATATGAAAAAAGTGACTTTCAAGTCAATGTCAAAACTACTACATGTATGTGATTGACAAGGAATATTCACTCCAGCGGGGAAAGGCCAGATGTCAGAAATCTGAAAGACACAGCTACTTACATTCTCCTTATCAAACGTACCAAGGATGTAGAAAATTAGTCACCGAACCTCAAGTTTGTTGTACAAGACATCTGTACATTACGAAACCTACTGTATTTAAAACCTACTATCATGAACCTGATTTGCTTTGGTCGGTTGCATGCATCTGTCAAAATTATGTTGTGCATTCCTCATAAAAGATCTCCAATAAAACTGACTGCTTGCACTAAAGATGTGGTCATTTTACTTGGTGCTTTAGAAAAGTTTGTGGGAAATATATGTTTTACATTTTTAGACCACAAACCTTTCCTCTCTCGCTCGCTATCTCTTTCACACACTCACTCACTCACTCTGTTCTTCACACACACTCACACACACACACAACCCCAGTGGGAAGGGTCGGTATGACCAAATAACCATTCCAGTTGGAAACACACATAAAACGGAATGATAACTGTACAATGATGTGCAGTCTGACACTACAAACAGCTATCGGTGTGTATGTGTGTGTTGAATTATCAGTCTTGTGGTATGTAGGTAGATATAAACCTCCAGCAGGGCAGTGTGTCTAGCTTGGTAGCCATTTTCACGCACTGCTTTAAGTTTCTGTACAATGACATACTGTAACATAACTTTACACTGAAAACGCCCCGTGTAGCTCTGGCTACATGACGTCCACAAAGAACTCACTGGGGTTGCCCATGGCCAGGTGGAAGGACTGCCTGGAGGCGGTGAGCTCTGGTGGGACAGAGCCCAGGTCGCGGGTGGGCGGTGCTCCCGGTGGGCCTCCAAGAGTGGAGGAAGGCGGAGGCAGGGCGGGCAGCGGTGACGGCCCCGTGGGCATCTGCGGGTGCGGGGCACCGATGACGTGCGGGTGCTGGGGGACCATCATAAGCATCATGGGGTTGTAGGGCATGGGGATGCCCGGAGGGAAGGGCATGTGCTGGGGCGGGGGCACACGGTGGTGCGAGCGTTGGCTCATGTGACTGTGCTCACTGGGCGTGGCCGAGCCGTGGTCCCTCCTCCGGCTGCTGCGTACTGAGTACTCGGATTCGCTGCCGCTGCCTGACTGGGACTCTGCCCCGCCGAGGGTGGACTTCTCCTCTCGGCCACTGGTGCTTCCGCCCCCTTTGCTGCCACGCCGCCGTTCGCCTTCGCTACGGGTGGAACCACTGCTTCGGCTCCCTGACAAAAATAGAGAGATATGGACAGACAGACAAACAAACCCACAATTTAAATATTAGTTCAAAAGTCGAATTATAATTCATCTGAATACAATGTTGCTTTGTACTGCTCAATATATTGCATTTAGTCATTCCGAATACATTGTTGCAATATACTGTATTGTATTGTATAACCCAAGGTCGATGAATCCTCTGAAAACATCTTCGATAAAACTGACCATTTGTATTCTAGAGCTCAATATACTGTGATGCTTGCAGTATATGTAGTGTATTGCACGCATTCACCTTCGCTGTGCTGACTGCCGGTGCTGCCGGGGTTGTAGTTGTAGGTGGAGAGCTCATGGTAGGGTGGGGGCTGGCTGGTGTAAGGGTGGGGATACTGGTAGGGGAATGTATGGAGCAAGGGCCAGGGTGTGGCCCCAGGCAGAGGCAGAGGGGCCAGTGTGTCCTGGTCGGATGCTCCACTGGAGCCGTCATTGTCATTCAGCGACAAGTTTGCCATATCTGAGGGAGCAATGAAGAGTATGGAAGAGAGGCGTTAAAAGAGAGATGGATGGATGTCACAACGCTGAAACTGCTGAGTGTTGCGGTCATGAGACTTATGGTGAATTTCTTCAAGAATTACCATTAAACCAGCACAAAAAATAGCATTCTATTGATATAGAACTGCCATCTGTTTCCAAAAAGCATAGTTGCTAACCAATTAGCACTGCAGCTTACCTAGTAGTTGGTTAGCAGTGGGAAATTGCATTGCAACCAACAAAGTTGCTAATTCAGTTAGCAACAATGCTTTTGGGAAAGTGACCCCTGACTTGAGGAAACTTACAGTTTTCACAATCACTGAAGTCTCCAAAGATGTAGTAGCACTGCTCTGAGAAAGTGATTTTGTTGACGGTGTGACGGATGAAGCCAGCCTTCAGGAGGTTGCTGGCGTATTTGCGTGCCTCGCGGCGGTCCTTAAAACCATCAATATGCTGGAAGAGCCAGTCCACCACATCCGAGCCTAGACACAGCCACACCAATTACCATAATTGTAAAAACACAAGTTATATAAATTTATGTCATCCAACCCTCTCAATTACTGAGGCAAAACATCTAATCTTTAAGACAAGCTCCTCTTCTTTCGTTTTCTCACTCTTACCAAAGAATACTCAGCCACCGCTGAGGCAAAACATCTCATCTTTAAGACGAGCTCTTCTCTTTCGTTTTTCTCACTTTTAAGGAATACTCAGCCACTGCTGAAGCAAAAACATCTCATGTTTAAGAAAAGCTCTTCTTTCGTTTTTCTCACTCTTACCAAGGAATGCATTGGGGATGGTGATCTTCAACCACATCCTGTCTCGCACCTCGAGCCCAGACTCTGGCGAGGCCATGGCTTTGGCCACCGACGCCATGTCAGAGTGCAGAGACAAGTTAAAGTCTTCAAAGCCTGACACTCACAAAAACACACACACAAAAAAGAATTTAATTAAGTAATTCAAAGGAGGAGTTGCATGAATCCCATAATTAAAGACATGTCTAGATGTCAGTGGCAGGAATACACACATGCTGGGGAGAGCTTACGTTCGGTCCCTGCGACGGAGGGGGGAGGAAAAGGAGGGTAGGTGCCTCCAGTCAGAGCTGCAGAGTGGGTAACCCAGACTGCTGGGTCGATCGGCCTGATAGGCTCATCTGAGATGACAAAGGCACATGGTAAATTTTCAATAACGAACAATGATTTAGAAAGAAAAAAAGAAAAAAGAAAGAAAGAGAGAGAGAGAAAGAAAGACAGAAAGAAAGAATGAAAAAATGAAAAGAGCTGTAAAAATTAGAGCCATTTGGGTCTGATTCAGACTTTAGATTTTTAGACTTCAGATATTTATCACTGCTAAGAATGCTACATGCTAAGATGTCGACTCACTGCGAGGTAGGGTGAAGTAGCCCTGGGGCGAAGGATCCCAGCACTTAGCCACAGTCAGGATGATGGGCCTACAATGAGGAAGGAAGGAAGGTAGGAGGCAGCATTAGTGAAGTTGAAGTATGTGGTGTTTATGAGTCTCAATGATGTTCTTCAGCGGTGAGGGAGAACTCACCCAGGCTTGTGAACGATATCTCGCAGGACTCTGACTGCATCGTCGTTGCTCATGTTCTCAAAGTTTATGTCATTCACCTGAGATATGGTGGGACAAAATAGACAAAGACTGTTTGTAACTTCTCTGATAACAGTTTGTGATTTTAAACAACCTTTAAAAGTCACAAGTCTCATATTAATAGAATGAGGAAATGGAAGAGGCAAGAGACAGACAATCTGTGATTGTGATGTGATTTATTTACGTGACTGAATGGATTGTTTCAACAACTTTCAGAGCTCAATATTACAGTAATTGATGGGAAACCATAGATTTAATAGTATGACTTATAGATATATAGATAGTAAAGATAATCCTTTAGATATTGATAGATTCTATGGATAATACAGATTCAATTATATAGATTTTATCAGTATGATCCTGTCTGATCATTCTACTCTATACTAATACTCTACTATATTCTGATCTTTTATGTGATGATAACAGTAAAATGAGCTGTGTGTATACTAGTATGTCATTTCTTAAGCCGTTCTCAGCCCAAGATAGTGAATAGTGAATGCGTGTGTGTGTGTGTGTGTGTGTGTGTGTGTGTGTGTGTGTGTGTGTGTGTGTGTGTGTGTGTGTGTGTGTGTGGAAGTGAATGTGGTGTTTGGTGAATGGTCTCTCGTGTGTCTCTCACCTGGAGCAGCATGTCTCCAGGTTCTATGCGTCCATCGGCCGCCACGGCCCCTCCCTTCATGATGGAGCCGATGTAGATGCCCCCGTCTCCACGTTCATTGCTCTGCCCCACAATACTGATGCCCAGGAAGTTGTATTTCTCTGTGCCAGCATAACATGACAACCAATACATTAGAAAATCAATCATCAATTGTTATTGTTATGTTATAACACCAGGTTTTTCCTTAGTGAAATAGTGTAACACTTCATCTGTAAATGTTGGGTGAAACTTATGTAAAACTTTTGAGGGGTTTAAAATGGTTCATTTTCAAATTAACGGTTATCAAAAAACATTGGTTTAAATGGCAATGGCAACAGCAATGCAAGACGTCTTATAAAAGCTGCAATTTGAATAAAAAACACCTTTTTTTTACAACGGCTGCAAGATAATGAGCCAAACACACGCAGGAGAACTTTACTTAGCCAGAGGGACGCATTTCAACAATATGACTCCTGCCATCCTTAAATGCGTGGGCACATGCAAAGATGAGAATTTCAGATTGACTACTGCCAACATGTCTGGTTCTGTTTCCTTGTGATAACACAACCAAAAAAACAGTAGGACTTGAGCCATAACAATGGATTAAACCCACATGAAAATCCTCTAGCCTTATGAAGTAACAAATCGCGGTGTAATGACCTCCGTACCAGGCATAATTAGGGAAGGCAGATGGCAAGGTTACTGGGAAATCACTGAGGCGATAAAAGGAACATTCATTCCAACTGGTGGAGGAGGGTTAGGTGACCTATTGTTTGAGGAATTTACAGGTCCTTTTCTTACAATGCCCTCTCAAAATACCACAGACATGGAATAAGAGACGAAGAGTCCCAACTCCCAATTCAAGTCCCTACACTTTATTTAAAAACTAGTCAGAAGAAGTTGTCTAGAGTTTTGAAAACCAGGACTCAAGATGTTTTTAGGACATCTCCAAACATCTGTGCAGATAGTGTGCAGGGAGAACACTACGAGAAAATGCGTACTCACCCATGTTGAGAGTGACTGTGATGATGTTGAGTGACATGGTGGAGTCGGTCACACTGCTGAAGGATGAAGCCTTGGGAAATCAAAGTGGTACCATTACTAAACATCCCATAATAAATGCAACATGTTTTTCAATTGTCCCTTATTACTAAAAAAATATGTATTTAACTGTATTTATTAATTGGATGCTTTGTTCCACTGTTTTTGTGTGTGGCGGCCTGTAAGACGTTTAAGAAGCTGCAGTACCCGCTCAAGCCTGGGAGGGCGCTGCTTCCGCCGCCTGCGGTGTCTCTTGAGCAGTCGGGAGGCAGTGCTTTGCTCCGTGCAACTGCTGAACCTGAGGACAACAGGAAATCCTCCAGATGAACTATTGTGACTCAGTTTTCAACAGCAACCTCAGTACAAAGGAAACCACGTCTGCAGTTGCTGAACGCACAGATAAACACAGACCACTAAGACATCAGCGCAGATGGGAAGGGCTTGGTGAGGGGGGATTTCAGGGGCTCCCAGTCCCAGCTTCTGAAAAAGGCCTTGAATTGCAACAAGCAGTAGGCCTATATATAATTGAGGTTTAGACTGATACATTTAAAATCAGGCAAAGTGGACACCTAGGTGATGACAGATTGTGTCTCTTGTTTCTTTTTTCTCGGCTAGGACAGTATGACTGTGGAGGACGACGATGTCTGTGAACTCCAGAGCCTTGCTTTATCTCCAACAACTGTGCCTCGTCCAATGCCTATGCATGCCGCCATTTCTAATGTGACACTGGGCATTCTCGCCTCTGTTATACATGTTATACATGTTCTTGTATATAGAAAAGTCCTAAATAATTTTTATGGTTTATTTGGTTTCATTTTGTATGGTTTATTGCAACATTAAGGCTTTGTGCATCATGTGACCCCATGTACCCCCTTTAAATATGCCGACTGTCTGTGTATATTCAAGTCCGATGAAGAGCGCAAGCTCGAAAACTTTTCCTTTGTGGAGAAATAATGAAAAGGAACTCACACTGTGAGCAAGTGTGTGGACATTCCACTTTATTTTATATACTAATTTTTTGTTTTTTTCTTCAGCACCAACTTTGGATGTGCGCACCTTCGGTTGACTTTTTCTACTGAAACCTAATCCAAACACTGGATCAGACCAAAGTCGTGAAACAAAAAAAACAACAAAAAAAAGAGGAAACTGACAGCTGCTGGATCTGCTGCAGACCTGCCACCGATCTGACCCAGATCTCTTGCTCACATCTGGGGTGGGAGGTCCGCCTCCCCTGCCATAATCAGATTCTATCAGGCACGATAGAATACGGGAGAACAAAGGACTGGTTGCCTAGAGATGAGCAGCAGCTGTATAATGGGTTGATCACGTGCAACCCACCTGCTCATGGTGTCGTCCTCCTCGGAATCACAGAAGCTGGTGGTCTCCAGCTCACTGCTCATCATGGTGCTGGAGCTCTCGTAGCCAGCCAGGTGGCGTTCAAGCCGGGTTTGCCCATTTACACGAGGCCCTGGAGAGAGTTGAGAAGCCATTATAGAAGCCATTGTGAGAAGTTCTTCATTTATATTTGTGTCATCCCATTGTGTTCTTAATATTCATTTTCATTAATAAGTGGATTTAATCAAAGGCATTATTTCTGGCAATCCCATACACGCACACATTTTTGTTTCACCCTCTATCTCCTCATCTAAAGGTAAATCATTGAAAATCATTTAAAGCAATCTCCAGGCTGATTGATCCTCCACTCCAGAGGTACCTCACTCACCATGCTGGTCCATGCTCTCTCGGCGCCTGGGCCTTCTGAAGGACACCACTGACTCCGTCTCTGTGCGGTCATCAAGGTTTTCCACACTACCGGCCACATTAGGACTGTGAGATCACAACAAAGAAGCTCCAGTGAGAAATGATGTGTCATGACTCATGTTCATGCATGTTATGTTACTGATGTTAATTTACAGTGATCATTATAACTCGAAAAGTACTGCACGGATTTGGATGAAATTTTCGGACAATGTGTATATTGGGACAAGCAAGAACTGATTGGATTTTGGTGGCGATCGGTGATCCAGAACATGATCTGGAATTTATATTGTGTCTGTGACCACATTGCCTTGGCGGAGGTCTGCATTCTCTGAGCGCTTTTCTAGTTTGATTATATTTTTTATAGGAGAGACAGAATGTATGAAGGGAGTCTTGTGGGAGTTTCTGACATGCTATCTCAGAATTGCGTGATATATGATCCATATTTTTTTTTCTATGTGGCGAGAACGGGCTTCCATAGAAATCTAAATAGACAGGACATTAAATATGGAAGTTATGCCATGTCCTAACTGCAAGTGACATGACCAAATGCAAGTCACAAAATTTGTTTGATCATTCAGCTATTTGAATGTCCTAACTGGAGCGTGATGCAAAGCACAACAATTTGTGTGGGTACGCAACTTTTAGATATTTTAGAAGCTTGTTGTGTTTCTTTTTTAGCTGAACAAGTTGCACTAGGCTAGACTGAATGGAGAATCTAATTCAATAGAATAGCATATTCAATGGACCAGGAACAGTCAATGCTGCATGATAACCTGAGAGTTGCTAACACAAGGTGTTAGAGCATGTATAGAGCACATACTGTGTGTGTGTGTGTGTGTGTGTGTGTGTGTGTGTGTGTGTGTGTGTGTGTACATGTACTGTATGTGTGTGTGTGTGTGTGTGTGTGTGTGTGTGTGTGTGTGTGTGTGCGCATGTGTGTGTGTGTCTGTGTGTGTGTTTGTGTGTGTGAGTGCGTGTGTGATTGTACATACTGGAATGAGGGTGGCCTAGAGTCTCCTATCCCGCCAAGCCTCTCAGCTGGGGGAGGCGGGAGAGGGGGAGGAGGAGGAGGAGGAGAGGGCTCTGGGCAAACCTCCACTGCAGGAGGAGGTGGAAGAGGTGGTGGAGGAGGGGGGAGGACCTCTGCAGGCTGGGAGTCTGAAGACACAAGCTAGAGAGATAGAGATAGATAGAGAGATAGAAATCAAGATAAAGAGTCAGAGAGAGAGAGAGAGAGAGAGAGAGAGAGAGAGAGAGAGAGAGAGAGAGAGAGAATCCTTTGAGTTCTTCCATTCAATTTCTAGCAATCATCCACCAATGTCTTTAGGGCAACATGAAAAACTGTATGCCAGGATAATCTAACAAAATTATCAGGTCTTTAGAGAGGCAGTCAACCTTAAATGAAAGCATTCAATTCAGTGACAGCCGTCTGACTTACCCATGAAACGACTCGTCCATTGAAGCAAGGCAGTTTTGCAGCATCGTCTGAGATCTCTTCCTTGACAACCCTAATAAACAAACAAATACAAATGACTTGTCTGATACAGTACATCACAGACTAGCGCAGACAAGGTCATACTAACAAGAGACGGTCATCATGGTCATGAGAATTACAAGACAGGGCATCATCTTTAGACAGAAGACATTATTAACTCTAAATTCTCTTTTCAAAAGCACCAACATGCATGCAGACGGTCATCATGGCCATAAGAATTATAAGACAGCATCTTTAGACTGAGGACATTATTAACTTCTCTTTTCATCAAAGGCACCAACATGAGATGGTCATCATAGTCATGAGAATTATAAGCAGTGGTTAAAGTGGGATTTGGCAGGAGGGGGAACTCTCATATTCAAACAAAGAAAAATGTATAGAAGAAGAAAGGGATGACATTGTTCATTTATCTGAGGTGCCGGAACTGCATACCCCCCCCCCCCCCCCACTTTAACCCCTGATTATAAGACATCATCTTTAGACAGAAGACATTATTAACTCTAAATTCTCTTTTCATCAAAGGCACCAACATGTAATGAGTGCATCCCATAATTTTCCACGGTCTGATTCTTGGCTTCCTGTACTTTCTCCTATGCTGAGGATTAAACATGGAGTTCAGATGGAGATGAGTCACTCAGAGGTTATCCTTTTGTTGTGACCAGTAAAACTAAACAGCCAGCACTGCAGACAAATGATATGCTCAAGAGGGAAATAAATCTCATTGGCACAAACGCTCACACACACACACACACACACACAGTTTCACTAACACTGCATTCTCTCAACTCTTTGTATAAACACACACTATCACTCACACACTCACTCACTCTCTCTGGCTCTGTCCTTCACTCACACACACACACACACACACACACACACACACACACACACACACACACACACACACACACACATACACACACACACAGCAGGGATGCATAAATGCACGCATGCACGCAAGCTTCATGTGCAAACACACACACACACACACACACACACACACTAACTCACTCACTCACACACACACACACACACACACACACACAGCAGGGATGCATAAATGCAGGCAAACACATCACACAAGTTTCATGGGAAAGCGTGCGCGCGCACACACACACACACACACCCACACACACACAAACAAACACGCACACGCAACACACTTCATTCTTCTTTTTTTGCATTACCTTGGAGTCTGAGCTCTCTAAGCCTGTTCCTACCATCTAATCTGGGGTTCATTCAAGCATGTGGGAATGCCCTGCTGCCTGTCCCTGCCTGCAGTAACACTGATAAGGACCCCCGCCACCCACCAACACCCTCCACCACCACCATCACCACCTCCAGTCTTCTCCTCCGCTGCATACAGCTCTCCTCCAGCCCTCAGATCAACCCTCTGTTCCCTGTGCTTGGGCCACTTGTGGCTGAGTGCAGCCAGATATCCACAGCCTTATGCATGTGTGTGTGTGTGTGTGTGTGTCAGTAGTGTGGCACAGACCATCAGTACTAAAGCAGCGGCACTAAAGTGTTAGAACTGATGTTTACACCCCTTGTTGTCAATTCTCAATGCACTGGGTATCTATCTGGTGCAAAGGGGGTACCCAGTACACCAAACAAAGACCAAATGGGGGCATGGACAGAACTGCACAGTCAGTGCAGTAACAATCAATGACAATGAAAGAGATGCAGTTTTGCTTGAGGTATGGAGATATTTTTTCATCTTATTTCTGGTCGTTTTTGCCTTTATTTAGACAGGACAGGCTGCATTGGGAAATACAAGGAAATTGCTTTAAAGGGCTGCTCCATTATCATTATAAAAATTATAATCAATTATTTTGATCAATATTGACATCATGATTATCCAACATAATTAGGCCTTTTCATTAACTTTGGAAACACGTTGCCACTTTTCAACTCTAAACGACTATTAAACTGACCATTTTCTTTGAATGCGTCATTCAATGAACAACCCCAAATAAAAAGTCTCGGTCTTGCTAAATGGAAAGTGACAAAATTATCGTTTGTCTCAGATTATGTTGTTTAGAATAATAGTAGTCACGATTAAAATGAATTGTATTACCATAGCCTCGGGTCAGAATCAAATCTATCTCTCATAGATTTTATGGTACGAGTTCCTTAGCCGATTGTACCACAGCAACTTCCAAATCCATGGTGAATTGTTACTTTAAAAACTTTCTGTAGGAATTAAAACTCCAGTTACATAAGCATCTGAACTTCCAACTTGATTAAGACAGTAAAAACTACAAGAACTACAAACAACTACAACTTCTACAAGCGTCTCCTACAATGTCTCATTGCAATAATGCCTGGAATAAAATATCAACACAGTTTAAACGCTTTTAATTCGACCACAGGGGAGTGTATACTTCATTTAAGACGACGCAACACTGTGGGCACAAATTCTGCTCACCACCATACTGTGATCTAGATGGCAGAAACCTTTAACAATGGCATGCCGGCTGACATTGAGGCCTCCCAAGGCAAAGTGGACTTCAAGGTGATGACAGATTGTGTCCTGTGTCTCGTTTTATCTCGGCTAGGACAGTATGACTGTGGAGGACGACGGTGTCTGTGAACTCCATAGCCTTGCTTTATCTCCAGCAACTGTGCCTCGTCCAATGCCTATGCATGCCACCGTTTCTAATGTGACACTGGGCATTCTCGGCTCTACTGAAACCTAATCCAAACACTGGATCAGACCAAAGTCGTGAAACATATTTTCCTATGTCTGGCTTCTCTCTATAGGCTATACAGTCTATAGTGTCACATGACACTAGCCAGTATGCTGCCACATGCTTCCTTATACCTCCAGTGTTATAGCTGGGGATTTTTTATGACCTACTGTTAGGTGTTTAGTCGACTAAATGTTTGTGATATTAACATGGTTTGATGGCATGATAGTGAATGATGAAGTATGGATGAATTGTTTATCTGTTTCTGAATTGTTAATCTTTTTTCCAACAGAGACAGAACACAAAAACAATTCAGATTGTCTGAACAATCATTTTTCTTCAGTTCTTGTGATTCTCTTTTGTCATTATTATTTTCTGTGAAACACATTGAAATGGTTCAAGAACAAAATAACCAACAAAATATAGTTTTGCTTTCCATCTTTACATTTGAATTTAAAAATTAGAGTGTTTTTAACATAATCCTACCACTACCATTGTCACAACTTTAATACTACACTGTATGTGTAGAGTAACATGTTATAACATAATAACATGTTAATAATATGAATAAATCCTGTTCAAAATGAAGTCCCTGCCAACACCAGTAAAGAAAGTATGGCTGTTTGCATTTGAAGAGCGGCCTTTTCCCACTACAGCCTCCATGTTACACAAACAGTAATCACAGTCACCTCTCTGCAAGTTAACCTTGAGTAGCCCATACGGTTCCCAGTACATTCATGTGAGCCTATAGATATGCAGGCCCTGTGGAAATGGAATGTAATCAAAGAGCTAATGGTTTAATTGAACACATCAGACTGAAACAGTGGAGCAGTGTGTGTAGGTCTGGCATGCAAAGAGCAATGGGATTAAGCCTCTCTTTTTTTTATCAATGTCCATATCTCTCCAAGCTGTGAACCAGGAAAACACCCATTTGTGGGAATGTGTAGGATAAAGAGGAGGAGGTGCAATTCTCCTAAATCTACTAGAGACCCTCTTGGGGAATGGGGGGTGTGGAGGAAGTACAGCTGCTGAGATGAGGAGAAGTTGGCCTGTGGCCCAAAAGAAACGGTGGGGTGTCAGAGGCACAGGAACTGCAGAGATGCAACTGTGACATTGCAAACCTCATACTCCCACCACCGATTTACCAAAGCCCTCTTACTCATGAACCGTACCCTACTGTAACAATTTTCCCAACCTAAGACGTTCCTGGTTTTGTAAAGTTAAGGGGAATGCGTGGCACTAACAGTTATATTTGCGCTCATTAAATTATCTATGACTATGATCCTAAATCCTATATGGCTACACAAGCCCGGATCACAAGTCTGAGACAGGATGGCAACATTGTAACATCAGCACAACACAGTTGATGCAAGGAGCAGCTGTGAGAGAACAACATTCCAGAATGCTGAATCAAATTAGGTAGATGCTCAACTTAGCGTGTACAGTAAATTAAGGACACTGCTACGGGGTTTTCCACTTTGAAGGGGTCTAATGGCATTCCTTCCCTTTTCACACAACAGTGGGAGAGAATTAACGTTAGTCCAACGACATTTTGCGTAACGAAGCGCGTAACATTAACCAAAAAATAATTTTGGTTCACGCTTTAGGCCTATATTGCTGGGATATCAATAGTCAGCTGCAACCAACACTGTTTAAAAATGAGTTAACTTACGTGAAGCAATTGCTAGGATGCACAGTTGTGCGAAGGAACTGATTTAACACTAGCCCAATACCCATCGGACAGCGGCCAGCAGCCAGGGACTCGGAGCTACTCACCCGAAATCCTGATCCATGGACTTAAAGAAAAACTTATAGTTTGGCTTGTTTAAGACCTGTTTAAAATCCAAGAGAGTGATTTGTTCCGATGGAATAGGAATCTTCACCAAGTACGGCGTCTCCTCTTCGTCGATGTGGTAAATTATTTTAGTTTCCGCCATTTCTTCAACAGCTTTTAGGATCCCACAAAACTAATACACCATCCAAGAAAGGGGCGACTACAATCAAGCTGTACAGCTAGCGAAATTGTAAAACTCTTAAGTAACAACAATCTTTTCGGGTCATCATCCCTTAAATTCTGCTGTCCCCTTTGTGGCAACACTCGTAGTCCCTATCTTCTTCTTATATTGTTAAATCTCCCAGGTATGCGTACATTTATCCAGATCACAAACTTTTCCAGCACCGACGGAGTGTTGTTGGGGGAGGAGAGGGCACAAAACTTGCAGCGCTGAGCCAACGCGGCGTATGACGTTATCCAGAGGCGTCCCTCACGCCCTCCCTGCCACAAACCCTATTCCCCATCAGAGAGAAACCTATGCTTCATATGCCTGTAATTTGCTATTGCTTAATAACCCATAATTAATATGAAAACATTTTCAAGAATTTTAATAGACTAAAACTCTAGATCAATCACTAGGCCATGGTCTACATGACCAATGGAGGGATGCTTCAGAATCAGACCAGCAGTGAATGTTACTAATGAAGCAAAAGATTCTGTTACATGCTAATGAAGATGTTTACAACGTATAAGTCTTGAATATTAAGAGGAGACACAAAATTGTATTTAAACAAAGGAGAACCTAAAGCTGAATAAATAAATAAAACTACAAGTGGGAAAAAGTATGTGCTGTCTCTCCAATGGAGCACCAGAAAATGATGAAGAAAAATGCGGCAGACCACTGCATCTTCCCTCAGTGGTCCACCACCAGCTTCTTTGCCATCTGTGCCATCACAATCACTGAGCATGGATCATGAGCGTACATGTTGCTGCCAGAGTTTTGTTGTGCAGTATATAACTCTTGTCTGAAAAGGTTTAATTTGATTCAAATTATGTCCTCTCTCTCCTCCTGCTTTTTGCTGCTCATTCTTCACTCTATTCCAGCTATTCAAGCCTCCACACAGTTGGACTGCAAATCTAAATTGAATGGCCCACACAGCACTGTGTTTGAAGGAAAATAATGTAGGCTTACATATTTCTTCACATAGGTATTCTCCGAGGTGCAGCCTTCACTAAGCACTTTTTTGGATTTAAGCACCTGGGAGAATACCAGCCTATGTGAAGAAGAACCATATCTGTGAGAATATGTAAAAAGTAAATGTACTACAGTTATATAGCCCACTCCTCAAGCACACAAAGCACTTCACTCTTTGCCTCAGAGTCACCCATTCACACACCAGTGGCAGAGGCTGCCATGCAAGACCCCAACCTGCTCGCTTGGATCGTTATTCTTCCAGGTGCTTAAGTCCAAAAAAGTGCTTAGTTCCATGTGTTTCAGCCTGCACTAAATACTTCAGCACTTGGGAGAATACCACCCTTAGAGCAATTTTAGGGTTAGGTGTCTTGCTGAAGGACATTTGGATGGGGTCAGGAGGAGATGGGTCTCGAACCTGCAACTGAACCTGTTACTGAATGGCACAGTTTCCTCGTACATCATCATTGCCCAGAAAACTGGAGAGCAAATGTGATGGATATGAAGTTTTGCAGAGGGGATGAAAATACAGTAATGTGCATGCCATAACGATAATCATTAGTGTAGTTTTGGGTGACTGATAAAATGGACAACAACATTAAAAACAAAGTTATTTTATATAGTAAAATACTTTCTTGCTTTTTTATTATTATGTGTTGTGATATGCATGTTCTGTAGATATCCAGTTATTTGCCATTTTTATATGCCAAATATTGCAGAGTTTGCTTGTTTCTTTGTAAGCATCATGAGACAGTAGAAATAAACATTGAATGAATCATTGAGAACATATCGCTTAACAATGCCTGCAGAATGAAAAAGGTAAAGATAAAAAACAAACCATGAAAAATATTACAGTAATAATTATTTTATACTTACAAGTATCAGTATGAGTATCAGTTAAAAAAAAATAAAACAAATGAAGTCAATTCTGTTCAGTTCTTTGAATCATTTTTTAGATGGAAAATACAGCAGAGTATGCATGTTTCTCTTCTGTAAGCAACATGTGACATACATCTATACATCAGACATTACTAAGCAGCCACATAGTTCCCGTATTAAGGGTACTACGTGTGTATATGGTGTGATCAGTCACTGGTGCAGGTTGCAGTACGTGACCTGTATCATGTACTTTCACTCACCAAGGTGCTCAGAGACACAGCTGGACCACAAAGCTCCTTCCTTTATTCTGATGATCATACAGGAAGTACTGTATAGGCTGTAACAATAGTCATTTCTTTCACTTTGCTGTCAAATAAAAGTTTCTTTGAGTCAAGACAAGCCTGCATGACAACAGGATATATTTCCATTCTGTGAAACTGGTAAGAGCACACTTTAATACTTTAAATGTTGTGTATCATGTTTATTTTTTTGTGCTACGGCATGATTTATGTATTTATTTGTTTTCATGCTATATGGGTATACCCTGTGTTTGTTTGTACTTTGGTGTGGTCTGACTGCTATGAAACCAATTGCCCCAATGGGAGAAAAAGAAAAGGCATTGATTGATCGATTGTAAAGGAATATTCCTTTATGAAAATGTGTTGTTCACACTCTTACCTGGAGCATTTTGGTTTCAGTGCAGGAGTTTTATCTAGTCTGGCAACCCAAATGTTAGCTGAGCAAGCTAAAGGTCAAATTTGGGTTGCCAGACGAGGGAAACGCATGCACTGAGACCAAAATGTTTTTACCCACATCTGTAACTCCAGATAAGAGGGTGAATAACCAATTTTCATAAAAAGTGGACTATTCCTTTAACAAGTGACTGACTAAATTATACATGAAGAGTGGTGTAAGCTGTAGTAGCCTAACGGGTAAACCATACACGTGTGTGTGTGTGTGTGTGTGTGTGTGTGTGTGTGTGTGTGTGTGAAATTTGGATCTTCACCCAAATCAAATGCCAGGACTGACCCATGCACATCTCTCTCTCTCTCTCTCTCTCTCTCTCTCTCTCTCTCTCTCTCTCTCTCTCTCTCTCGCGCGCGCTCACTCACTTACTCACTCACTCACTCACTCTCTCTTTTTTTTTTGTTGTTGTCCAGGAAGAATTGTACTGTGTTCACATAAGTTTCTTTTTGTTGCTTAGTTGCCCCCTCCTCAATGTTTTTCCTCCTTCATGTACAGTATTGTATTTTTGGCCATCAGAGTATCAGCGACAATGGTGGACAGGATTTCCAAGCTCACTTCATTAAGTACACCTGTTTCAGGTAGATCACTTTTTCCAGCCTTTGGATTTCTCTCAACTATTTTTTTGCATTTCACCTTGGAAGAATTGTTGGTTGTTTAATGACAAGTTCTGCCACTTCTCCCAACAGTAACATTAAAGATAATTTCAAGTGCTATACCCATATCACAAATCGTTATTGGTAAGTGCCAATTCGTTAATTTCTTCATTAATTTTCTATTAAAGGAATACTCCATCTTTTTATGAAAATGGGTTATTGGCCCCCTTACCTGGAGTTTCATGTGGGTAAAAGCATTCTGGTCTCAGGTGGTGGTGGTCTCTGGTGCATGCATTTTCCTAGTCTGGCAACCCCAATTTGACCTTTTTCTTAGCTTTAGCTTAGCATAGATTCTGGAATATAAAGTAGCCAGATATCAACTCTCTGGCAACATTACCTAAGGCTAAAATTGCCCATGCCAGACTAGGAAAATGCTAGCTTGGCTAATAAGCAGACTATTGACTCATAGAGTGTCATACAGTCTGGAACAATGCAATTGAAACATGTTTCTGTTTGGATAGGACATATTCGCTCACCTGGCTCTCACGCCTCCAACTTCCGCGTTCAGTAGTAACAGATTGCTGGCTTGTTCTGATTTATTTTGACATCGTCGTGGCAATAAGTCCTCAAGATCATGGATGTTAATGTGATGTACCAATTTTGTAAAGGTAATTCAAAAGTAGGGGGGAGAATAACAAATGTATTCCTATGCTGTTCAACTACAAGCTGCTGAACTAGGCACATTCAGAGACATTGCTCTAAACTGTGTGCTGATTGGCAAAACCGTGGGGATACCGAGCTAGGAGGGTTGGGCCAGACTACTGTAAGGAACTAAAATCAATTGAGCGGGAGTACGTAGGATGGCGTCGCCAGGCTAGGAAAATGCATGCTCTGTGACCAAAATGCTTTCACCCACATACTGTATGTAACTCCAGGGACTGTGAATAACCCAGTTTTATAAAAAGGTGGAATATTCCTTTAAACAAAATTTTGAATATGTAAGTTTCCATTATCACCACATTACATCATTTTCTATTCCTGTTACAAGGTGTGATGAATCTAGAGAACTGCCCAATACAGAGGAATATACCAATTTACCTAGTGGTGAGTGGGGTCTTCTCTTTGTTACTGATGCTGCTGCCCAGCTGTGCACAGTCCGAGGATGGGATCCGAACTTCTGTCAGCTGCTGCACCGGCATAGTTTTCTTCTTCCTCTCTTGCTGGTTTATTGTTGGTAAGAAAATCCAAATGAACCTAATAATCATAAATGAACATGTGAATCCATAGTAGGCCTATCATAAAATCCAAGAATACATCAGAAATGATTAGAGATAGTTTAGTAGAAGTTAGTATACTATATATACTGTACTTTCATGATGCATGTCCGTATTAGGCCTCGACTGTATATTTCCATGGGAGTTTCTTCCTGTAGATTTATAATATGATCTTTTTTTCTCTGCAGGCAATGTATGGATCTATTCAATATACCAGCCCAACTACAGTCCAGATGCAGGGTCCTATTGTGACAAAACGGTCTACCTGTTTGCATTTTGGACAAGCACCGCGTCCTATATATTGTGTGGAGTATTATTTGTCTTGTGTTGTTGTGGGTTCTGCTGTGGTGAAAATGAACACTGACAAGCCCTGGCTTGAGCAAGTATAGGAGACAACCTGTAGGAGGCAGCAGTATAGGCGCCGGGTTAGTGTGTACTTTCCCTCAAAGTGCTGTGCTGTATGTTTCACTCCAATTCAGTTACAATCAGAGAATCCCTCAGGATCAAAAGAAGGATACATTATTATTATTATTATTATTATTATTATTATTATTAAATGATTGTAGCCTATCTTATGTTAATCATATAATGTTTGATAATGATTTGATTCAAACTTGATTCATATCCATTATTTAATGATGCCAGATGAATGAAAAGAAGCCATAACATGAAAAGGGTTAAAAATATGAGGGAAAGTATTGCACACACAAGACAGAAAGATTATCTGCTTGAACAGCGAGTATATTCTTTCTGTTCTTTAAATCATAATGTAAAGAACTTAAATGTATTGTATGGAGAGAAAATGCAAATTAAGCCTATAGAAATAAAAAAAATGCATATAGGCTGTACAAATGTCTCAGTTCTTGACAAAACAGACCAAACTACTTGCATTATGTCAATAAGGAAAAACACATATACATGAAATAATGTGTGGTCTACATGTGTGGACTTTAACCCCATGCAAATGGATCAGGTTCCATGAAAATTTTTGACATATTGTAAAATGATGTAAAGTTAACCTAGGCACTGAATGCTGCAGATTTCTGCTTCATTCTTTTGTGAATAGGTATTGGTCTCCTTTCATAATAAGAACGTCCTTATATGTAGCCTATGCAGTATCAAACTAATGGTTTTTAGGTGTTGAGATGGCATTAAATTAATAAAATGATTTGTCCATTAGTGTCCTAAAATAGCAGTAAGTTGTGCTGGCGATATCATTATCCATCAAACAAATGTTTAGTTTTCCTCTGGATCAAACTTCTACAACGGTATTCAGCATCCATTAAATGCTTCACTCAATGGGTTGGTCAGATCTAGATCTCCAGCATGAAAAACACAGAAATCTCTCGAATCTTTACAGTAAGCAATCGTTGTGTGGAAACCACCATTTTGTTATTTTTTTTATTCTTAATTGGCCGACTACCAAGATCTTAATGCTCAATACCCAGCTCTTTGATAAAGGTTCTATTCTGTTAAACCAGACAGTTTTTTTCAGTTCTCAAATCTAAATGTTTTACGTATTACTGTATGTATACAAAACCCCCAGATATCTTGTTCTTCATATAGCCAGAAGGTGGTGCTAAGGCGCAAGAACTGACATCACATTCGGCACTCCATCCTTGCAGGGGCCATACTGGTTTATACCATAAAGGCACCCAGCTAGCTACCTTTCTAACTCTACCAACAGTGCAGCTGCCATAAAAGCTGGTTAATCTATTGACTGGTAGTTCTTGCTTATACAGTGCTACTTTTGAAATAAGCATGCCTTTCAGGTGCGATTAGATCAGCGGTGTCAAACTCATTTTTGTCGAGGGCCACATGAGCAATGGGATTTTACTCAGAGGGTGACCTGCCAAATTTACATGTGTGACCACAAACATGGGTGACAAAAAAAAAAAAAAACATTTCACATTGCACATTTCCTCATGTTTCTGACTATCACTAACACAGTCCTAATTCGCCACCACTTTATTTTGTATCCCCTTCCTGTTGGTAAGCAGGTCTAAGATGCACCTCATAGGGAGTTGCCATGATTGTGTTGCAGAAAGTGCATTGCTAGAACTATTTTTACGGGCAACATACACCTAGAATTCTTTTTACTTTTTGGTGGGCCGCATGAAATGATGTACAGTATGTTTGACACCCTTGATTAAGATGGCTCTGATGATGAAAGTCTTTCACATGACCACCAAGACAGATCAACTGATACATTACCAATGAGTAGTCTTTAGTATATCAGTGTGTGTGTGTGTGTGTGTGTGTGTGTGTGTGTGTGTGTGTGTGTGTGTGTGTGTGTCATTGACTATGGCTGGGGAAGTTCATCTGGGTTACCCTATTTCTTCAACTCCCCCCACCCACAAAATTTGGAGCATGGCAGATTTGGAACACTTTTTCACTATTGCCTAGAAAACTTGTCTGAAATCTATGAACAGATCATGTGATTCTTTTAATATAAAAGAGGCGGATGTGTAACTACAGTCATGGACAAAGTTGTTGGCACCGCTGGAATAGGAAAGATGGCTGAAAATAAATGTAGCCCAGTAGCAGAGAAATTAATCTATAGGAGATTGAAAGAGAGGGGAAGATACACAGTCATGGACATGTTGGATCTCCTGGAAATTTTCCAGAAAAAAACACTGTGTTAATTTCCTTTATGTGCATTAGGACAATAGGAAAAAAAACGATCTTTTCTGTGTTGTTCCAATTCACATATAAAAAATGAACATGTGTATACAAAAAAAAAAAACATTTGTAATTGCAATTATATTGTGGGGTCCTTTTTCTGGAAAAAGAAAGTCCAACACTTTCATCCATCCATATCCCCCCTCTCTTTCAATCTCCTATAGACTACTTAATTTCTCTGCTACTGTGCTACATTATTACTGTCATCTTTCCTATTTTCACGGTGGTGAAGATGCACTCTATGCTGGTGCTAATCAGATATGAAGATTGTTGTTGATAACCACTTGAAGTTGCACTGTGAGGAAGGAAGTTTTATAAGTGTGTGAAGATTTCAGTTGCAGGGCTCCTATCTAGCCATCTTATGGCTGTAGACAGCAACCACTAACTGCAGAGAACACAAAAAGTGTTTTAAGTGTCTGAAAGCAACATTTCTCTGCAGAATGAAAGTTAGTGTAACTGTTTCCTAAATACATTGGTCCAATGTGATATACTGTAGCTGTGCATCCATGATGTGTGCATCTATGCAAATGCATGCAAGCCACCTTGAGCTTGCCATAACATGAAATACAATATCACTTACAGTATCACACACATGACCTATCGCACACACACACGCAGACAATGAACCACAGCTTATTTGTCAACACGTTATGTCTCTGTGTGTGACCTAGGCCTATGTGTAGAATGCTGTGTGTAAGGAATGTGACATGGCTTGGGAGTATAACAGCATTGGACTGTATTCACTAAGTTAACTGACTGGAAAACAACAAACTACAATGCTTACAGACTTAGGGGTTGGTTGATATTAAGTATCACAGGCTATAGCTTCTTCTTTTGTAGGCCTAATGTAGACAACAAAATGGCACTAAGATTCATGAAGTAACATTCTGGAATGTGGGGTTACCTAGCCATTTGATGGACGTTTACAGGTCAGTCTTACATTCATGCATTTAGCAATTCATGCATTTATCCAGGCAAATTATAAGAAGAGGTCTAACAGTCAAGCTACAAGACAATTCCGGTCTTAGGAGTATGACTAACAGAAGGACAGTGACAGAAAATAGTGGTAAGACAGTGGTAGAGATGTATATGAATCTGTGTGGTGTGTGTGGGTGTCTCACATAGGAGCTGAGACTCTAAGGATTTCTAGAAATCTTGTGCACGATGGATGATGCAATGACACAGGGGTGTCAAACTTAATTTTATCGAGGGCCACATGAGCAGTGGGATTTTCCTCAGAGGGTCGCTATGCCAAATTTCCATGAGAAACACAAACAAGTGTGCACATTTCCTTGTGTTTCTGACCCTCACTGTCCTAATACGTACAATAGACGTAGGGAGGCGTTTGGGAAAAATCGCAATTGGTAGATTAAATACTAAATGAAAAAGTTAACTTCTCAGTTTTTGTGATCCATATACAATCAGTATTAGCCAAAGCACAAGTCTGATGGAAAAGACTGGATTAAGATGACAAACTAACCTTTCCATTTCTGGTATATTTTTCACACCCAGACACCCGCCAACGAATTTGCGCGCAGACACAACCCTCAACTCTGCTGACCTTATAGGAAGTAAGCCTAGGTACGCAGCGCAAGCTCTAACGTTAGTCATACTTTCGCTTCCCGTTCAGCTCCTGTTTTCTTGAACCAGAAGACAAGACAACACAGCAGGACACATTGGTCCAAGAGGCTGGTAAGCACCTAGGAAAGAACAGCTGACATATTGTCAAATGTGTCTTAGACTAGCCTACAAAATATCCGCGAAGATAATTTGTTAATAGTAACGTTAACAGGCTGCCTTATACCAAGCGAGTTAGTAGGCTACACGCGAGTCTGCATTTGACAACTTGTGCAAACAGATGTTCAGCTGGTCATGTTTTAATAGACGAATAGCCTGTAGTCTATGTTTAACTTTCTCTTTCATGGAAGTGGTAATGTAAGCGTTATATTACTTAAACCTTACCACTGACACGTTGAATTGCAACATGGCCACTAACGTTACGTTAAGTTAGGCTACATTGTTGCTTACAGGGATGTTTTGATGTTGTCCGTTTTATCTAATAGGCTAAATCGAGAGTATTTATGCTATGTGACATGTCTCAAAGATGTTCAGTTGGGCTTCACTAGCCTAGTTTTCATAGAAGATAACCATACTCGAAATGTTTCACAACTCAGGACATCATGTGATCCAGATCCTCACTTAATTAAAGCCTGCGTGTGCATTTGGGCGTATCGTCCGCTCCTGGCCACTAGAGGTGGACTAGAATTGCATGCAAGATTGAATAAATAAAGTGGTAATTGCAGCCTATCGTTAGTAAACCACAGATGTTGATCATTCTACAGATAGGCATAACACACACACACACAATTTTTTTTGGCTAGCCTACCTCATTTATTCATTCACGCCATGTAAACATGTTTAGCCTAAAACATAGCCTAAGCTGATAAAACGTCAAGGTTTTTTAGTTCCACTTTCCCCCCCTCTCTAGGTTACTCCTTCTACAGGTAGTGGGCAGATGTGGACTAGTAGATATTCACTTGCTGGTTTGACACATGCAATACGTTTTTTTTTTCATCTGGTGTGCCGAGATATTTCTAAAAAGGCAGCCTGAAATAAAAAATATTAATAAACCATACATGGGTCTTCAGCTCAAAACAGATGGCCTGCGTAGCTGGTGCCCATTCTCTCTCTCTCTCTCTCTCTCTCTCTCTCTCTCTCTCTCTCTCTCTCTCTCTCTCTCTCTCTCTCTCTCAGTTGTTATGCAGTGGGCAATGAGTGGCAGACCCATCTTGTAACTGGGCTACTTTGTGTGCAGAAGGGTCAGGAAGTCACACAGTGATTCTGCCTATAATGTAGTTAGGGGAGCTCGCAGAGTGCATGGTCGAAGCTCCTAATGAGTATGAGGGGATGTGTGGTAGTCCTGTATGGACAGAATTATCATACACGAACCAGGTGTTCATATGTGACTGATGTGTGTGTGTGTGTGTGTGTGTGTGTGTGTGTGTGTGTGTGTGTGTTTTTGTACACATGTTTGTGTGACTACAATAGATGCTTGTCCATATTTATTCCATGTCTTTTTAAAATCAGTGTATCAAAGACCATGGAGGACAGGACTTTGTTGCAAAACCTACGCAGACCTCCCAAACCCAGTACACCGGTTTTAGGTAGGGCACTACTTTTTTTTTTCCTGCTCTTGCATTTTTCATTCTTTTTTGTTCCAGCTTGAAAAAAAATGTCAATGCACAGAATGATTCTTCATGTAGCTTAATGCTTATAAATTCTGTTCCATCCATTCAACAACAGTTGCTTCTAAGCTGATAGTGGTCGGCATACCCATTGCAGAAGTTGTAATTGGTGAGTGTCATCAAATGACCGAATATACTTTAGCTGCTGCTCAGCAGTAGGGCTATTTGAATATGTACACGTCTCTAATCGCCACATTGCATCATCCTCTATTCCTATCTCAAGGTGCTCTGTACCTGCAGAGCTGCCCTGTGCAGCCGTACATACCTATCTACCTACTGGTAATGGGAGCCTTCACCTTGTCCCTCACCCTCCTCTCCTGCCTCCCCTGCACACAAGAGCCTGAGGATGGGAGCCAGACGGTCCTCAGCAGTGTCTGCACTGCATGGAACTCCATTGTCTCCCTTTTCCTCTTCTGCTGGTTCATTGCTGGTAAGAAAGTGCAAGTGAACTTCCCACAAATGCATGAATAGACCTGTGGTCATTGACATAACCTATATGAGCTACATATTGGGCGGAATTCTCCCAGGTGCTCAAGTCGAAAAAAAGTGTCTGGCTCCATGTGTTTCAGCCTGTGCCACTTTACTTAAGTATCTGGGAGCATACCACCCAAATTGTAAGAATTAGCTGAAATCTAATGTAATGAGTAATGATTAGTAATGATGACAAAAAAAAAAAAAAAAGATATACATGTACTGTATGTAGTTGTTTTACACAAGAAAGTTATTTGTTTAGGTCTCAATGAAGCACCATATGTGTTGGCGTATGCATTTCTACATGTAAGATTTCTTTTTTTTCTTTTCAGGCAACGTGTGGATCTATAAATTATACCAGCCCAATTACGATAAAACCCAAGGAGACTATTGTGATAAGACGTTGTACCTGTTTGCATTTTGGGTAACCTCACTGGTCTATATTTTGATTGGTGGGTTTTTTGTAGTGGGTTGTTGCGCATTGATTTGTCTGGCTATGTGTGGTAGGGCAGGGTTTGGATATGGAAGGCATGAGGATGTCTGATGAACTGCAGGTCATAGATAGACTCTCAACCAAGTACGTATGGTTCCGCCGCCTTAATTTTGTTTGCTGTGGTATTACGGATTAGCCTGACATAGCCCGACCATAATACTGCTGTTCATCCGTATTCATGGTCTGGAGGTTCTTTAACCTGACGCGATTATACTGCGGGGGGGAGGGCATTCACTTCTGGTTTGAAACGATTGGACAGCCCGTCTAATCAGCTTTGCTTATTGGCCGGTAGACTCTCTACCGATGTAAACACGCCCCAGAGGACCATGCCCAGAACATGATACGTATGAACATTCGTATTATGGGCGGGCTATGTCAGGCTAATCACGGATGGCCTTGGCTATGTGTTGGCCAGTGAGGCATTTGTCATAAATCCATTGTAACATTGTCAAGGATCCTAGACTTGAGCGCCATCCAGTATTCAGTCTGTACCGCGTTTGTTCTGGTTTTGCACTTTTGCTTGTTTGTTTTGCACTAATTTAATTCTGTGGTAATTTGTCAAAAAAATGAATTAGCTTTTATATTTTTGTGTAATAAGAGATTTTCTTCAAGTCTACTTGAGAAGGACAATATGCCATGCTGGAAGCTCCACCGTATGTACACTTTGAATAGGATTTGTATGATTTGCATTAATGTTTCTTTGGTGTACTGAAAATAAAGTATGATAATGTTTACAAACAATGAATAAGGAAAATCATTTTGGTGAGGGAGAGTAGCATTTATCTTGTAAGTTAGATGAAACCTCTCCTTAGAGTCTTTCAGGTCATTGATTCTCTTTATTGAATACTGTCAATTTTGCAAGAAATATGTTTTCTAACATTGAAAATGTGAAGTGTGTTGAAAAATAAAACTTGCATAAATGTGTGCATATTCACCTTGTCCTAAAATGTAATTAAAAAAAGCTTGTCACAAATAAAGCAGTTGTTTGGGTTTATTTATATAGATATATAAAATATGAAACAATTGTACAATAAAATGGCTTAGAGTGAAACAGATTGTAAAAAAACACCTTAGAACAAAACAATATGTTCTGAAAGCAACACCATTCTTCAGAGAACATTCTGACTGCTCCCAAAGCAATGAAAAGTAAAATGTAACATGTCAGTAACAGACCATTTTCTTCAGTCTCTGAGAAATACATTTTGTTTTCCTTCCCTAAGAAGTTCAGGAGGCCTATGGTAACATCAGACCAAGCAAATGCTCAAGATATGGGATGTACCAGAAACATTTAGCCAATCTCAAGTGCATTCACATCTTTTTGGAAAAATTAGTGGCATTAGATATTTTACATTCTGTGAGTTTCAATTATTGGTCACTTTATACATGTCTTTTTATGACCAGGTCTTCTTTCAACATGGTACTGTAGGGTTGATCATGCTGCTCTGTTAACCAACCCTCTAGCGCCCTCTAGACAGCAACTCTGGAACATGCATCAAGATTTTTTTCAGAGGCGTCCGCTAACTGAGAGGACTCTGAGGGAAACTTGATCCTTATCTGAATACAGTGGTTTAATTGGAAAGAACAAGTGAATAAACCCCATTTGGTCGAAAATAATCCAACCTCTTCAGCCAGAATGCAATGTTAATGCTCATGCATTTGACACAATTTTGCATTAAAACCAGCTGCCATCAGATAACACAGACCAGACAGGACGTGGCAAGTTTTACCACTAATGAGTGTCTCTTCTTGTTTGATTTTGGTCTTTGGAAGTCCTTATGAATCCCACCTCAATCACTGATACTTGTTCTTCTTAACATCTCTCTCAGTGGACTGCGAGAATTCAAAGTCCTTCTTGATGAGCGACCTGCAGTGGAGGCATAAGAGGTCAGTGATGATTTACGATTTATTTGGTCAACAGTAAAGAACAGCTAAATTATGGCACTTGTTACCAAACTTTAATGCCATAAAATAAAGTCTGCTTCCTGTTGTCAAGAGTATTTAAATAGAAACAGAAGAGATATCCTTATTCACTGCTTTAAATTCACTAACATTACCAGTTGCGAACCAAGTAGTCAATTACTTTAGGAAATTCATTTTAAGGGAGGTGTAAGTCAACACTTAACCCTGTTGTTGGAGTTCACACAGTGCGGTCTATAGGAAAAAGAACTATAAAATTTCATACAATGTAGACCAAATAATGAACTGCCATCTTACACTAACTGAATGGGACACAGAAGCTCATTTTCAGTTTTGATTTCCTGTCCCATTTAGTTAATGTTAGTGATTGGTTTGCTATTTGGTCTATGTTGTATAAAACTTTCACTCTTTTTCCAGACTCCAGACAACATTTGGTGAACTCATTGCTCTCAGGTCATTAGCGGTGAGAACAAAGCATTTCCTTGATATCCTCACCTTTCCTAAGATCGGATGGCATTGTGCAGCTTTTGGCCTTGGCATTGGCCAAGAGTGACCTCCCCTCTTTCGCCTTGTCTTCTCCTCCTTGTGTACGATTAGTGGCCGCCTCCTGCCAGTCTGTCAGTGCTCTCTGAAACGATCGAGCCAAACAGTTTGTTATGTCCTTGACCTTCTCTGGCCGACTGCACCAAAACACACGGCACTGGAGCTGCTGGCCCTGCTGTTTGCATATATAGAGGAACACATTTGGCCGCTTGGCATCCGCCGCACAGTATGCAATGTCCCGGAGGTAGGTCTTGGTGAGCTGTCGCCCCGTGCTGATCTCCTTCACCTCTATGTAACGAGGCCGCACAACTAAAGCATGCTCCTTGCCCAGCTTTTCTGGAGCTGGGGACCGCTCTAGCACATGGGAAATGGCAGCCTCAGCCTGCTCCAAGTCCAGGGAGAAAATCTTCTCAGTGCCCAGATAGTGCACCTTGAAGAGTGGGTCACCGTGTGACAGCGACTGGGTGCGATCATGGCGGAAGCGTTGATGGAAAATGGCAGGCGATTTCCTCAGGGAGCGCATAAGTTGCAGGGGCCGTCCCAGAGACATGGCTAAAGAGAGGCCGGGGACTGGATTCAAGGGATCCCTACAAACATCACAAAATAAATAAATAATTAAATAAATAAATAAACAGGCATCACTTTCAACAATTTCTAGCTAACTTTGGAGCATTCTAAAACTAAAAAGTGCTGTATCCTTACACTTTGCCTGAACATACATTGTGTCCTGCCTGTGCGATTTGTGACTCAATGTTGCATTCACATGTAGGTAAGGCTTTGGCTCAACGTGACAATCTATAAATAAAAGTAACTGGAACGGGCTGTTCTTTTCTCCATCCTTTCTCTTTTCTTAGCCCCATTCTTTCATCATCCTTCAGATGGTGCTTTGACTAAAAGACCGCTCGCTTTTCAATCTCAGGAAGCCAACATGCACTTCCCACCCCAAATATTTCTGTTTCTCCACACAATAGCCACACACACACACACACACAAACGTTCGCTCACACATATGCACACTCTCTCTCTCACTCACACAAACACACACTCTCTCTCGCTTTCTCTCTCATACACACACACACAGACTCTCTCTCGCTTTCTCTCACACACACAGACTCTCTCTCTCTCTCACACACACACATTCACACACACTCACTCACTGACACACAGACATGACTCACTGACACAGACATGAGAGGATGTCATTAGGAGGATAGCCAGTTGTTTTGGCATCTTAACAATAAATTATACTTTATTTTGTCAAGGTGACAGCCAAAAAGCGTAAAAACCCCTGTTAACATATCTAATTAAATAAATTAAAGAACGACCTTTTTTAAAACGGATCCCAGATTAGAAATGATCAGTTAGGCTAACGTTACACGCTGACACATAGAATTATGTTCCATTGCATCTTGTCAAAATTATTGAATAGATGGCTCGTGCTATTATACAATAGAAAACCAATGCAAAAACCCTCTAAGTTACATTCCTCAGACCCATCGGGGCATGCTTCGCGGCATGGTGCGCTCACTGCATGGATCGCCCAGTTTGAAAAATGCACCCCAGCCCACCCTTCGTACCCACACTTATCAGCAGTCACCAAGGGTTGGCTACAGCAATGTGGTAGAGCGTACGTCTTGATAAATTAGGCTAAACATTATGGTAGGCTAATACAAACAACTTTTACGATTTCTAAAACTTATATCATCGTATGACAGTGGGAAAAAACTTGACTTGAAGCACATGCGTTCATGTGCGGCGCAAAAGAAAAAGAACAGTGGTCTGGGAAAAACAGACATCTTGTAAAAGAATATACAGAGCTTGTGGTGTGGTTACATTACACATACAATACAATATGTCTTGCATCCTACCTGGCAGATGATCGAAAAGCGCTCAGCTTCTTTGGTTACGACTTCGCTCTCCAAAGCAAAAATGTTTCCAAGCAAAAGATAACAGCACTATTTTTCATGTAGCCTAGCCTGTAACTGAACGACATGCAGACCACAAAAATGTGAATTTTTGTCTATTCACGTCGTAGACTGACTTTTACTATCTAACGTTACTTTGCATAGACTATCGATACCACGCACTCGCTGAAACATAGTAGCCTGATGTACACTCTACCTCGTGCTGCTGTGACGTTTTGTAGCCCACGAAGTTGGACAGTCCCTCTAGACAGTGGAGGTGGGACAATACTGTCATGCGAGGTGGGTGACTGGCTGAAAAGTGTGTGTTTACTGTTAATAGTAAACAGATATCTTGGTGTGAGAGTGTCGGGAAGAGAACTTTACTCGAGACAGGAAAAGTGAGACAAAGTGCCACGATGAGACTTCCAGATTAAAAAAAATCATGATGTCCCTTGAGCTCATTCAATGGGCGAGGAAAACATTTCCCGGTAGCCTACATCAGATAATAGATAATATCATTTGTAAACTCTTAAACACAGATTACCGTCAGCCTACTTTCACAAGTACCCTAACAACCACCTTTCTCTTTTTTTCTGTCTCACACTCTCACACACACACACGCCTGGCTAACACAGAAATATAGGCCTACCACCATTTACTTTGCATAATCCCTTGTAAATACTGTTGCAAATAGTGGTGTTTCAACATTTGATCATGTGAAATTTATGACTATTTCCTGTTTTTATTATGGTGTGTCTTCCCCAGCATGTCATATAGTTTGTGACCTTATGCCCAGAGTCATGGGTATCAGTCCTGTTGGACATTTAGTCACTCTCACATGATACAGCACTAAAGGAGTGCAGGGCCCCAAATATGGTCAAAACCTTGCTGGATAAACATTGGCAGAGCAAGGCAGAAGTTGATGAATTACTAAATATGTATATATTCTTGTTTTGTGATGGCGTCATAACTGTGACAGACCAGATGATAAAAATAGGGACACCGAGAGAAACAGAGTGAGAGAAAGAGAGAGAGTCATGGGTTGTCAAAGGGTGGACTGATTTAGACGGAGAGAGAGAGTAAAGGACCAAGAATTTTGGATAAATCAACAACTAAATAACATTAAAGGGCCTTCCATGGAGAGTGGACTTCATATATGCCAATAACAAGATAATGATTATAAATGAAGTTTGAGGAAATACTGCAGTGTTGACTAAACACACCACACAGAGTGCAAATTAAAACGGCTCCTGTCCCACATGCAAAACATACGTTTGTTTGTGCGTCACAACAAGTCCCCAAACCCTGACTAATTTGTTTGTTAACATTATAAGATAAGCCTAATGCTAATCAACATGAGATGGTTGAAGAGCACCAATTTTAACCACCCTATTCTGGTGTCTGCTTTTGCTTTGTTGTCAGATGCACGCATGATCATCATGTTTTATATATCCATATTTAATCAGTACAACAGTGACATCAGGAAATGTAATGGCAAATGCTTATTAAAACAACACAAAGAAATATCAAACAAAGTAAACAAGTCTTTCTTTCCATTCATTAAAAATCCATTATCCGATCAATATATTTTCAAGTGCATTGTTGTGCTTCCTGTGCAAGTCTGTCCAAGGCTTCTCCATCAAAGCGTAGAAAGTGGCGTCTTTCTGTGACCTTGAGGTCTTCAGCACCTTTAGCAATGTAAAAGTCTAGGAGTGGTGTGTTTTCTCTCATCTCTGTCAACATGATAGCACAGTGTTGTTCCTTTCCCATCTAAACAGAGATAACCGTTAACAAACAATCACTGATCATGTATTCAACCAGCCAAGAAATCTAGATGTGCCCTAATGGTGGCATGTTTTGCTCCTCAGGGATGATGATAACGATGATGTCTTTTTTGTCAAGTACAACAAAAAAACAAGAAAAAAAACAAAGAAAAGTACCAAGAAAAAAACAAAGAAAAGTCCTGGAATAAACTACAGGGCCTCAGTTACTGTTCTCCCAAGTTTGGTCAGACCCCTCACATCTCTCTGTCCTTCTAGAGCAGGAGTGGCCAAACTTTTCTGTTTGCGGGCTATATACTGAAATTCAGAGCTGCCAAGGGCCAGTATAATATTAAATGCACAGTTTTTAACCAGTTTCAACTGAAAAAGTGACTGCATTTTAGATAAGAAAACCCGCAGGCCCACTAATGTTATACTCTTTAAAGATACGCTTACTATCGACAAACAAAACACCAGTACTAAAACTGTGATTCATGATGAACATAGGCTACTGTATCATACTAAATTGATAATGTGCCATATTACATTTTTTTTTTTTTTACTTCACGGCAGGCCGCATGAAAGAGAGAAGAGGGCAGCAAATGCCCCCCTTGCAGTACTTTGGCCACCCCTGTTCTAGAGCAGAGATTCATTCTTTTAAAGCAATGGGTGACTGGGTGGATGGTTTGAGACGTGTTGCTCAATTCAGACTTAAGATTCGCGACCAGATGAGACGGTTTTAGAGAGGAGTTGGGGCGGTGTGAATCAATAGTCGCAGGTTGTTGCAAGCAGTTGCAGGCCGTCACAAAAGATTTCGAGTTTTGGAATGTTGCAGGTTTTTCTAGCGGTATTATAGATACTATCAAATGTTACACGGGCCTCCAGAAATGTTTCCGTGGGCTGCCATTGGCCCCTGGGGCCGCACTTTGAGAACCTTTGTTCTGGAGAGTCACGTTGACATACCCAAGTGGTAACTTATCAGGTGTGAGACAGTTTGAAAGATAACGACTGATTCTGCCCTTTAGATTAAGCCTGATCTATCAATCAAATAGCCAGAGTATTCATTTTGATGTTATAGTCTGGCATGTCAGGCTAGTACCCTACAGCACTTACCATATTATACAAGAATTATCCTAACACCATGGCTGATTAGTCCTACCAAATGTAGTTGAGGTTGGTTTTTACCTCTTAACGGGGTGCGACGTTCTAAAAACCTGAAACAGGCTTGCAACTGCTTGCAACAACCTGCGACTATTGATTCACACCGCCCCAACTCCTCTCTAAAACCGTCTCATCTGGTCGCGAATCTTAAGTCTGAATCGAGCTACACGTCTCAAACCTGCCACCCAGTCAACACAACACACCCACAGCATGGGAAACGGATGCTTTAACCACTGAGCTAAATATGTCCAACTCAGCAGTTAGAGGCGTTCTTAAAGTTAGCTAGCCCAAGTCCATGCTAGTTGGCATTCATTACACAAGGACTAGATTGCAAAATTTTCAATGCAACGTCACAGGCAGTGGGCAGGCCCAGGCTAACCAAAGACTTTACTGACATTAATCAGCTGATCATGAATAGGGCTTGTGTTATGGATGCCAACTAGCTAGACTAGCTGGAGGCAGTATGTGTAAATTCTCACAACCCAATTCCTTTAAGAACTGCTTCTAACAGCTGAGTTAGGAGCCTGGGCTTTTGGTTAGAGCGTTCCACTCCCATGCCGTGGGCTTGTTGTAGCAGACGGGAGTGGTGGGTTTGAGACCCTGGTGCAATGTAGATCGCCCCAGGTTACACTTAGGTCTTGGAAACATAATTTCGTCTTGTATTTAGTGTGAGCTACTGTAGTATATGATACTTTATTTCAGTTTGTGGACTGAAATTCTTTTTGCACCCCTGGGAGGTTCATTTAAAAAACATACAGTGAATACCACCTTTAGATGATCACACTTACTGTAACATGCAATCCAAACAACTCAACACAAATACATGTACAAATAGCCACACTAGATGAATACATAATACATACATGATACAACACGAGTGCAGGTCCCCGAAACAAACAGATAATACAATACAACAGCATAGACAACATAATCAATACCCCTGGATTCATATGGCACTGACTGAAGTTGGTTCAGAAGGAGGATTGACTGATATACAAAAGAGTAAATGTATTCTGTAGAGGAAATGTATTCTCATCCAGCTCACCTTTGCCACTGTGTTTAAGAGTGCTGTCCCAACTCCTTTTCCTTATAAAATAATAATAATAATAAAAAAGATGGATAGTTAATTTGAATACTGCTGTATGTCACAACATCAGTGCACCGATAAATACTTATGTATAAAATATATAGGGAGTTTTGAAAACAATACAAAATAAATTGAAGCTGTACCTCTGCATTCAGGCATAACATAAAAATCTCCCAGGTACACTGCCCTCCCATTCCAAGTGCAGTAGGCGTTTGTAAAGAGAGTGTATGCAACTGTGGTATATCCTAAAGAGAGACAAAGATAGACAAAGGTTTGCCGTTATGTAGAATTGTGTGACTATAAGTCAAAAGTGAAACATTGAATATCTAGACAAGGTGTGTGTGTGTGTGTGTGTGTGTGTGTGTGTGTGTGTGTGTGTGTGTGTGTGTGTGTGTGTGTGTGTGTGTGCAATCATCCCAGCGCTATGGTTTCTATCTGTGTGGGCAACTCATCATTTGAATTAATTTCACATAAAACCTGAAAGCCTATTTTCATGACTGTACACCTTTATTTATTTATTAAATGTATACCTTTTATTTAGACTTCATACGCTTACACTCCCAAAATATACATTACACTCCCAAAATATAAAATATAAATTATACATTCACATTTCTTGTGTGATTAAATAATATCTCTGACAATTTTTTCCCCCTATGGTTCTCATAATTCCAGTGAATGAACACCCCTGAGAACAATGAAAAGATGTTCTACAACTGATTTACTGCCAAGCCATAAACAATGCAACGGCCATCTGAAAAACGGTCAAAAAAAGGTGTGGCTTCATGAGTAAAAGGGGTTATTACAGGAATGACATCGTGGTTGACCATTGTTCAAAGTTTTCCATGTATAAAGTTAATAAAAGAAGCCCCATTTTTTTTCACAAAACTATTTGATAATGTGATATTGTCAAAACTTCTGCAAACAGCTTATCTGTATCGTGTAAAAAATATTGTACCGATTGTACTTTTTAATCAGACTAAGAGAAAACGTTCCATTCTGTCCCCTTACACATCTTTATAAAGGTGATGTAAATCATTGTTGCCACTAGTTTCCAAAAATAATTTAACGATCACACCATAATATATGGTGTCTCGGCAGTGTAGCAACACATAATTTCTGGTAAACTTTGGCTGCTGGTCAATTTTATGTTGGCTTAAGTCACTATTGCACTGATACAGTTTATGATCGGTCTCATGTTTGCTTAGTTGCTGTGTAAGTGATATTGCAGGGTGTTGAGCGGTCATGGTAGGATGATAATATAGGAGCGTAATGTGCAGACAAAACATGGAAATAAAGCTGACACAGTTGAATTAAAACTAATTATGAACAATAAATAATGGAATAGAGGGGAAATGCTGGTTTGATTTTAATACCTATTGTGAGTGAAAAAAACAATGTCATGGAATGAATGCATAGGCTATTCTAGCATCAGTAAATGGCTTGATCTGAGGGCATGAATTTGATTCTATGATTTAAGATTAATTCAACTGATTTGACACTCAAGTCTAAACTTATTAGTGATATTTCTGATAGGAGAGCTTGAGAGCTGTCAGATTTACCTTCTAAAGTCTTACTGTGTCCTGGCACTTCTGCAATAAGGCAGTGAATGGAAGGGGTTGCACAAAATAGGTCCAGCTCCAACTCTATTTAAAAAAAAAAGTTAGACTCTGCTACATCTTAAAATCCCCATTCATTTAGTAAACTTGCAGTAGGCTAGTTATATATGATCCAGTGAAATATAAACCTTCCCGTGAAATCTGCAAATCAGGTGTCTTTTCAAGAAGAGACAGCTCCTGCAGGAGGATACAAAGTAACGTTAAGGTTTCACTTCGTAACAGTAGGCTACAAAAAGTTAAAAAACAACCCTGACATAATAGGCCTCGGTTGTCTTGTTAATAAGAATAGCTAACCGTGACCATGCGGAAAATGTCTTTGAAGTCATCAGGTTTGGGTGGTCGAATGCTGAAATCCATTTTAGAAATTCACCTAAACTACACACATGTGATGATACAGTAAGGCCTACGCTACATTGTAGCAAATTCACCGGTAGTCCTTGCTGTAAGAATCTTGTGGAAGTCAATACGTCACCTAATATACGCAACTTTCGCCTGTTTGGTTCACTGAACTTTGCAATCCGTTTTTTAAAAAGTACAATCTCTATAACCAATCTAGTGAATCGGAGAATACACAGCGTTGGTATATTGTCTTTGAGGATCTATGTTTTTGAAAAGACATTAGCCTATGCCATCTGCGTAACCACGAGTGCACATTGAGGTTCTTGAACATCGTTTGTTCATTCTCTCTCACCCCAACACTTTCTCAAGGCAGCAGAACTTCGGGTCCAAAGGACGAGTCTTGTGTGAGGTCTGTACATTTATTGTCTCCAAATGGATTTCTCTATTCGGGCTGCTACACCAGAAGATTGTAAAGACATATCTCGGATGATAGTAGTAAGTTAAACAAACAAACAAACAAAAAGATTTCCCCTAACGTTACATGTTCATTCATATACAAGAGTGCATGCATGCAGCCGAACTTACACGCATGAACATAATGAATGAAAATTTCACTTCACATAGCCTAATCTTTTCTCCCAACTTACAGGAATTGGCTGACTATGAAAAAATGTCTGACCAGGTCAAGATATCTCATGAAGGTGTGATTATATTTATTTTATAAGACATTTTGTTAATGTAGAATGTTTTACAATGCATGCTCACATTTGAAAGCAACTTAATTTCACTAATGAATGAAAAACAGTGGCCTATAACGTCTAGTTCTGTGGATTTGTGTTTAATTTGTCCAGAGCTGAAACGGGACGGCTTCTGTCAAAATCCTTTCTATCACTGTCTGATAGCAGAGGTGCCAGAGGAACACAAAACTAAAGATGGTAAACATTAACAATATTTCATAAATGTAGGCCTAGGCCTATGTTGACCTGAGAGGGAACTGTAAAACTACTTAGAAGGTAGTGTTTGTTGGCCACAAGCATGTCTCATCCTATGAATTATAAATTGCACAAACCTAGATAACTTTGGTTCCTAGATTGCACTGAACTGGGGAAATCACAGACATTGACAATCAACAAAGAAATTTCAGTAGTCCTAGCCAAGGCCCATGTCATTTATGGATTAAATATAGGCTAAGTGTCAGTGTGTGTGAAGTGGTTTATTTTTTCTTTTTGGGAGACGTTTGAGTGCTAGTGAATGTTTCACTTCTTGCCAAGGTGTTTTCTGATAGCCTATGTCGCCTGAATGAGCTTGCAGCCTCCCCATCTGTTCACCTCAGGCAAAGATCATTGAGTAGCCAGGCCTACTGCTCCGCTTTTACCCGCTCTAGCTACCTCAGCTCCCCTGTGGTGCTCTTGGCACAGTTGTGTACAGTCCCCAGGTGTCAGTAAATAGTGATAGTGCATATATGGCTAGTAAATAAAACTCCAACAGCTCTCATACAGTATGATCCTGTCAAATTTAGATTAATAGATACATTTTTATATATTTCAAATTTGGACCTTCTCATACAATATTTTATTTATCTGTCAAATTTGGATCTTTTCTTACAATGTTTTATTTTATTTTATTTTGTTTTGTTTTATTTATCTGTCATAGACGTAACTGTTGCAATTAAATACTTCCTGGCTGCAAAAAAGGACATTCCTTTATGTTTGACAGTCAACGCTTTCACTCCATCACTATTCCTAGTTATGTTATCAACATAGTTTTAAAAAGGTGAAAATATGGCACAGAATAAGTGCACAGAATTCAACATGTTAGCAAAGTACTACACCTTATCTGCATACCAATTAAAATTATGTATTGTCTGCATCTCAACATGTACATCCAGGCTGAATCAGCCTCTTCTTAAGTAAAATGTTTACACAATACACATATATTTAATGCGAATAATACAGAAATAATTATCTAAACCTAAATGCAGATTGAGTAATTGGATATTTTGAATTCATATGCAGGACATACCAAGGTTGGCTATGCCTTATTCTTTTATACCTACAGCACATGGAAAGGAAGGTGTGTTTATTTGGAGGATCTCTACGTTGTGCCAGATTTACGAGGTATTTCTTCTTCTAATTAAATTATATATGCTCCATTTCAGACTTATATGATTGTGTGTGTGTGTGTGTGTGTGTGTGTGTGTGTGTGTGAGAGAGAGAGAGAGAGAGAGTGTATGTGTGTGTGTTTGAGTGCATGTGTGTGTTTGAGTGCATGTGTGTGTGTGTGTGTGTGTGCTTGTATGTGTTTAGAACTGGTTGTAAAGGTCTCTTTCCTTCCTCCTTCTCAGGTAAAGGGATTGGAAAAGCTTTGATGAGCTCAGTGGCCAAAGTAAGTGTTCTTGACCAATAGACACACTCACGCATGCATGCACGCACACACACAGACACACACACACACACGATGAGGACAGCAGTCATGAATTGAACATTGGCGCTGCAAAGAGAGAGTGATACCAGATTTCTTTCTTTTCAAAGATCTTTTAAAGTATATATATTCAGTATGACTAAAGGTTTAGTAGGCCTAATGGAACGGCAGTGACACTCTCATAGCTGAACAGGACGAGTCATAAATGTGAGAGTTCCCCCTCCTTCCACATCACACTTTAACCACGGTGTGTATCCATGTGTGTTTTAGCAGAACCACTAAAGCTTATTTTACATGCACTTGTGTGATGTCAAAATGACATGAAACCTCCTGGCACGCATCAGTTTTCAGGGGAAATTCACAAGGTTGTGCACAGGACATTTTTTTTGTAACTGGTGCACAACAGCCCCAACGTGCACATAGAAATAGGGCACTCCATGCATCAATCCTCGTCCTGCAACATTGGGTGCCTCTCATTTGGAATGAAAGTCTTTTAAAATGGAGAAGCAGGAGCACACTGATGAAACTTGCAGTCTTTATTGGTGCAAAACTAAGCCCCAACATGCAGCTCAGCTCAGCCATTCAGAATGCAAGCAGCTTATTTCACCCTCTTCTACCATCAAACCTTGTTTAAGTTAGCCCAGTAATCCTTCCGTTCTAACATCACTCAGTTCTAGTTCAGTACAGACTAAAACATTAGACAAAATGTCTAAAATGCTACCAGAGAATGAATGCAAACACTCATCAGAAACGTTTAGGGACTTATCCTGTTTTAATCTATAGGTTTAATCCATAAGTCAACATTGCTGGCAGTCTCCCATAAGATCTGCACCAATTAGTGCAACAGCGACATCTACCATTCCACAGCCTAAAGCCAAAGTGGCACTTCAGTCAAATTTGGTTGTGCGCAGGTATATACAGTAGGGTTTGCGCACATCACTGACAACACAGATTGCATGCTCACTGGCAGACATGGCAAGTATATCAAAGGTTTTTTGTAACACAGACATGGCAAGGAGTCCCTGGGTCCACCCCGTCAGCTACAATACACTCACAGCATGGGAGACGAATGCTTTAACCACTAAGATAAGATCCCAATGGTTAGAAGCATTCTTAAAGCAAGGAGTGTAAGGATTTACCATAACCCTTTTTTTTAAAAAACAATCCTTTCGTCTCCTGATGTTATACAAAGTGGGGAGCGTTCAACATGCCCCTCATGGCAATAATGCACAATTTAGAGATGGTCATATAGCCCATTACATGAGCCTCTGATGCAGTGGGAATTTCTTATTGTGATGTGCTATTTAGAACATGTATTATTTCCTAATAACCACACTCCTATGAAGTAGATCCACTTCTCTGGCCATAGTACTTTTGAAGGCAAGGCGATATCAATTTCTCGAACTTGTAAAGCTTTATGTTAACACATCGTAAAATTTAGTAGCCTGACTGACATTTACAGCACAGAAACGTCTTAAGGACCAAGATTTTTTTTTTACTCTTTTTTTACGCTTGAATCCTCTCTGGCTAAAGGGATTATGGGAACATTTTAAAAGCCAAGGCAGAATATAATCCTTGGATATGATAATTGACAATAAGAGATGGATCCAACTCAATAGCAACCATCCATTTAAAACTAGTAACAGCATGCAACAGTTTATCCTGATAAGTTTTGAATGAGAGAATGTGTGGTGGAAAGAAGTGGTTCTGCTAGTTCTTCTGTTTTAGCTATCAGAACATGTAAATTGTTAGCTAAACCACCAGATGTGGCAACAGTGTTTTATAAGAGGGCGGATGATGAGCTCCACAGCATTTGTATATCAGAAAATAGTACTCCACCCATGACTTAATTACCGCTGCCATTGTGTATTATTTTCTGATATACTGTAGCCTTAAGCTAAGCTTCCATTTTAATCAATGACGTTAAGCTTCCATTTTAATCAATGCACAGCAGCACAGCCAACATTCTGTAAGAATCTCGCCATTCATTTCATCGTTGATGGAACTTGACTTATCTTAATGCTTCCATGATGCATCCAGTGTAGCCATAGAGTTAGAGCACGTCCACAGAGAGGATTCAGTTGCTAGTCTGTAACTAGGTAAATTGATAAACAATACATTACAAAGGTCGAGGGAGAACTCCTTACTTTTGCTCATCAAATCAGATTCAATCGTTTCAAACTTCTACAGAGTCCCTGCCTCCATCTTGCAGTCGTTTCTCAATAGCCAAGATCCCACACCTTTGTACAAAGCAAGGCGTAGACCCAGGGGATGGTCATGACCAGGGTACAGAAATAAGTTCACTCAGTAATTATTTCCCTCATTGTGAAGCGATGCATGTCTGTATGCACACACAGGTAGGCAAGGAGCAGCAGTGTGCCCGTTTACAACTATCCGTTCTGGACTGGAACACTCCCTCAATGGACTTCTACATCGCCAAGGGTGCTCAGGACCTCACCAAGAGTGAAGGGTGGCATTTCCTTCGTTTTGATGGTGAAGCGCTAGACAAGCTTGCAGAGGAGGCTCCTAAGAAGTAATTGATACTTGAGGAATCTGACTGTAGATGATGTTACATGGTTACACAGTGTTGACTCAGTCAAAGACCTGTTCACGATACTCTACTGTAAATAGTCTACAGTAGCACTTTACATAATTTTTTGTAACACTGAGTTAATTTGCGCTGTTTATTCACATTTGATGATCTCAATGTTGATTCTTTGATACTGGCTGTCAGTAATTTTCTTAAGTCTATGAAAGGGAAAATCTTGAAATGTCTGTGATTACACAGAGTTAGACTACCACCAGTTGATTAGTGTAAATCCTAGTATTGAACAATGTACACACATGATTCAATTGCCTTAAATGTACTGTAGTTCTTTGTAAATAAAAAAAGATGTTGTGTGTGAATTGCACCGCACTAGGTATTCTGTCTTTTTAATCACTTGCATTTAACATGACAACTAACATCTTTAGTACTGTATGTACAAATTGCAATACTCCCCCACTTATTGTCATTAATATGAAGCATTAAGTGTGTGTGTGTGTGTGTGGGGGGGGGGGGGTAGTGTGTATGTGAGAAGAGGGCTTAGTGGTGGTGTGGGATGGGGGGGGCGGGGTGTAGTGTGCTCTGTGTACATTGAAGGGGTCTCACTGGTGATGGTAAGGGAAGCCTATGAACTATGATTAAGTTGGATACGGATACGTGGATACAGACAGCGGGCACGCTGAACTATACTGCAGTCTTTAATGCAGGCTGTGTGTGTATTGGGGGGGGAGGGTAAACAAGGTCTCTGGGTAAATAGATGGTGAAGAGGAATGTTATGTGTGGAGCTATATAAGACAGGTTGATGGAGTAGAGGAGATGGAAAAAGTGCTGAAAGTTAAATGCGTGTGTATGTAGTGCAAGATGGTAGGATGTGTTCGTGAGTGCTAGGGAATGAATGTGTGCAGTCACTATGTGACTGTCAGTATCCGAGTTTAAAGGAATAGTTCACCTCTTTATGAAAATTGGTTATTCACTCACTTTACCTGGAGTTACATTTGTGGGTAAAAGCATTTTGGCCTTAGTGCTTGCGTTTTCCTAGTATGACACCCCCATTTTTTTTAGCTTTAGCTTAGCATAGGTGCTGGAATGTAATGTTGCTAGATAGCAACTCTTTGGCAACTTTACTTTCTAGTGCCTATGCTAAGCTAAAGGTAAAATTGGGGTTGCCAGACTAGGACAATGCAAGCACTGAGACCAAAATGCTCTTACCCACATATGTAACTAAGGCAAGGGGGTGAATGACCAATTTTCATTAAGAGGTGAACTATTCCTTTAAGGTTCAGATTGCCTAGGGATAGAAACTTCTCCTGAGTCTCAGTTGTGGCCTTGTGACTACAGTAAATACTGTAGGCATTTTTGTTGATCTCAGTGGTAAGAACAGTCTGTTGTTAAGATGAGCAGAGTCCTTCAGAATCTTTTATCTTTTATCATCATCTTTATTTTTACATATCCTTATGGTTGCTTTGTTTGTTGTGGAAGTGAACATCCAGCAAATGTATGTGTGGATCTGACTGACACAGATAATTCACAGCATTTCTACGTAAACACGGGCCCCAATGGTGGTGCCCCCACATGTGATTGTTGTAAATCATTTCATACAGCCATATCTGTCACCTGCGATCAACCTTATCTTCGCTGACATATCTAAATTGTGTTCTATTTATTGACCGTAAGGGCAGTGTGGATTTCTTTACCTCCAATGTTGTAAGTACATCTCACAGTCTGAAAGTACAGAATTGCACAACCAAGCTTTCTTCAGTAGGACACCAAGATGGCATACTGTATTTCATATTTACTGTTTTATTTGTCCAGTATAATTTGAGAGGTTAAGTCTTTTGTCTTCATTATCTGATGTTCGAGTTGTGCAATGGTGCTTTCTATGATAACAGTGCCTCCAAGTGGCACACTCCGAGTATGCCCTCTTTTCCAACTCCCGTTATTTGTCACAACTGTTTGTGTGTGTCTGTGTGTGTGTGTGTGTGTGCTGTCTGTCTGTCTGTCTGTCTGTGTGTGTGTGTGTGTGTGTGTGTGTGTGTGAGAGAGAGAGAGAGTGTGAAAAGGCATCTCAATTAACAGTCAAACAATAGAATAAGTAATTCATGGTATTACATTTAATCTGTGCATGAAAAGTTTGGAAATAGCACCACTGTTGACGTGTATGTTCCTAAAGTAAACAGTGTAAAGACATGGAAAGTTTGGAATTTCCATCATGTTGCAGATAATGTCTTTAACTGCTTCTTACTTATATCTTCTTAATCAAAATATGTGAAAAGAAATTGCCAACACGTCTTAACAATTAGTATTGTTTGGACCCAAAGCTTAAAAACCCAATAAAATCCAAGAGCAGACATGTTCGTATCTATAGATTGTCATTACTATCTTTCATTGTTGAAAATAAAATTCAATTCAATCCAAAATTCAAGTATCATATCCAGATTGTATCCAGGTATGGTGATGGTACACAACTTCCTTGTATAAAACACACACACACACACACACACACACACACACACACACATAAACACAAACACGCTAAGAGAGATGGACAGACCCGATTACAATAATCTCTGCTCCAAGATTGCACACATTGATGTAGGTCTCTGACTGCCACATTAACATTCTTAATACATTCTTAATACAGACACAGTTAAAGGCTAGTGGTACACCACATATTTTTGGTCTTGTATTAAACCAATGTTAAGTTGTATTTATTTTTCCATCCCATATATCTCACACGTACTTTCCGGAACGACTTAATTGAGCTTATTTGGCATGAGAGAGTTGACAGCTGAACGTTTTTATCAGCCGTTTTGATCTTGATGAGTTCTTCCTTTATTATACATATGCGTTCATTCCATACTGACTTGATAAGCTCCCTGATAGAGATCTGCCAGTCTTGTGGGATCTTGTGTATGGCTGGGGTTGAAGTCTATTGGAGACAAAGCAGAGGAGGAAGTGAGGGGGGAACTAGGAAGTGCATGAGGATTATATTCAGTTCAAGAGAGTTTATTTGTGACCTACAGTAGATGTAGCCTGACATAGCCCGACCATAATACTGCTCTTCATCCGTATTCATGGTCTGGAGGTTCTTTAACCTGACACGATTATACTGCGGGGGGGAGGGCATTCACTTCTGGTTTGAAACGATTGGACAGCTCGTGTAATCAGCACTCTACCGATGTAAACACGCCCCAGAGGACCGTGCCCAGACCATGATACGTATGAACATTCGTATTATGGGCGGGCTATGTCAGGCTACAGTAGATGTACTGTACATCACCTACTGTTATTGACAACATAAATGCAATTTTTAGAGAGAAAAAGAGCGATAGGCCCAGGCTACATGACAAGTAAGATTTAAAAAAAAAAAAAAAAAAAAACATAACACATGTAGAAACACACATTTCATTTTCAGCTGTGTCCATGTTGCAGGCACATAGCAAAAAACATCCACTCAAAAGTGCTAGGAAGGCTGAACTCCAACCAATATACAGGCCATTCCCAATCTCGTACCTGTAAATAGAACACAGACATCACTCAGGCAAACAATCCCCAACCCCAATTCATCTAGGTTAGTTCTGAAATGAGATTTTCCTTACTTGTGAAAGTACTGCTACAACTACTTGTGTTTATTAGGCTATAGACTCCAGAAATGAAAAAATTAGTTCTAGAAAGGGTGATTCTACAAAGTAAGAAAAGAGGTTTTAAGTTTGACGTTTCTAGGAAAAGAGTAGTTGAGTTTAACTAGTGTTTGACAAAACTCACTTAGTTCCTGGGTAGAGTGGGTCAAAGAACTCCTGAGTGATGGTAAAGGCAAACCAGGACACTGCTACCATTGTACATAGACCTAAAGACAAAAAAAACCCTGTTCAGTTCCTTTGATAGTAGCTGTCAAATAGTTTGTTTCATGGAAATGGTTTCTGGTCTCTCCTTCTCACCTTTTAGGAGGAAGCACACTCCAGCAAGAATCACAATATTTCTTTTAAAGGTGTAATTATCACCTCCCACCTTTGAGCACTGCATGCCAAACAAGGTGCACATAACCCCAATCGTCCCCAACACTGCTGCTGAAATCATAAATGCCCGACATGCCTGGATATAGCCTGCTCGACAAACATGGAAATAAACAAAGAAACAAAAAAAAATCAATTTATTACAAAGGCAATATGTTGTAACCTATAATCTGTTCTTTGTAATATGGATTTTTGATGCAGCCATAAGTTGATAGCTGGTCATGTTTTGTCTTGGGTGTTGTCAGATATTTCACTGCCATAGCTTACTTCTAATCTTTGGCACTTTGCCTTACTATAATAATCTCTACTCCAGAGGCTACCAGAGATAGGCTACCAGAGAAGTTTTACATGGATTCCATGGCATGTGTAGCTGAGAGAACAAAAATAACTTTGATTATTCATGATATTGAAATAATATGAAAAGTTGGGGATGAGAACTAATTATTTCAGTAGGCTATATGGTGTAGCAGTTTTTCAAGCAACATTGAGCTCTTGTAAAACCTACTCAAACCACCAACAAAAACAATTTCATGAGTTGTTGGATGTCTACAGACATGGTTGTTTTCAATCCCCGACATTAATAGATAAATAAATAAATCAGGACACAATATTCACACAAAATCACGATGTTCAAGATTCGTTTAGAAACATTTATATAACTGATATATAATTTACATTGGCTAATTAAATTAACAATGGCAACCTCATTGACGAGATGTTTTTCCCATTTGATTCTATGCCTCCATTGGAATTATAATTTTCTATAGATAGACAATATCATCAAAAACGCACGGTTTGCGAGTTTTCATCAATCTTACCAGGGAGAGCAAGCATCGACTGAAAATCATAACAATTGTAAATTCCCGTTGAATCGCTTGCGCACGACATCCACAGATTTCCATAGATCGTGGAGGTAGTGATGACACTACCTTCTGTGCTCGACTCTTTCCAATATTTGTCCTGCAAAGATATTCCAACCGTCGCCCAACTCAGAAAGCCCAGACAAAGAGCCACAACTTCCAAAATGTTTCTCATCTTTGTTTACCAAATTTGAATGTCCTGGCGTCGCATAGCTGTTCTATATTTGCAGCAATAAAACCCTTTCAGACGTTTTATTAGTATGATTCAAAGGTTCAATCATAAATTCCCATGCATTCCAGGGGCATCTTCATCAGAAAAATAATGTGTTCATATAGATCCCATAGATTCATATAGATCTACACTGGCACAGTCGATTGTTCCCTCTGTACAACACACAAAAAGCTTTGTGGGTGTCCTTAAATGGGGTGTAATTATCTAGTAGATAAAAGGCCTCTTCTATCAAATATTTACCATGTTATCGTTTGAGTGGGGAGGCTGTGACAGCTTTATCCTCAAAACAATCGTGCAATTAGTGTTATCACACTAAGATCCCCCATTAAAATGCATACACTTGGAAACATGAATGTTTGTAATAAGCCCCAATGCAGTATCCCATGCTGCTCACAGGACCATAACTTTGTTGATACAATCTTTCCTCCTTTGTTAATGCTGTTTCCTTGTGGGACATTTTCTTTTCAATTCTCAAGGTCCAATTGACAAAGCTGATCAGAGATACAGTATGGTATGGTACTGTATACAGTAGCTATTACAATCAAAGTGGTTCTCAGCAATTAATTTCTTTCATTCTAATGTTTGATTTGTCAATGCATTCTTTTTAAATCAAAGCATAATTAATTACTATGTTTCAATTAATGCAAGTAATTTATAGGCCTTATGATCTGCAAATATGGACTGACCTTTTCACATCTGTGGTGGTGGTGTGTTGTCATGGAGGGGGTCAGACAGTAGACTGGACTTAGTTGTGAAGTCTGGCAAGTGTGGAGTAGCCAGCAGTATCACCTCTGCACCTTGGATCAGCATTTACATTCGCAAAGATCACTGAGTTCATTTGGTCATAAAGAAGCCGCCAGATACAATAAAAGCACTCAATACTCTAATCTTGCTACTGGGTACAAATTCCATGTTATCCATATCAAACCTAATGCATTAGATCGATAAATAAAGTCAGTCCACAATATCCAACTGGTCTTTACATCACCCTTTCACCACCTTTTTTTTTTTTTTTTTTGGGTCCGAAGTACGTGGACATTTTGTCTGATGTACAGTACCCCTCTAACTCAATTATATTCCATTTCCATTGCTAGGGCACAGTTTGCATGAAGTAACTGTGAAAATGTGAACACTGAATTAACTCTCAAAACATGCTTTACCATGTAAAGAAAAATGAGTTGTCAAAAGAGTTGTTTGTTTTCCTTGTTTTCTAAGGAAATAACTATTTATTAAAAGTGACACATTTGATATCCAAGCTATATTATCAAACGTTTTAAAGATAGTCAGAAATAGATGCAGGAAACTCTTAACAGGAAATATTAAGGACCTTTAGGCATACAGTACATTGTCATTAAAAACATTCAAACAAATCTTGTTTTATTGTGTCAGGTCTTCTTCAAACAGGCCTACAATTTTCTCAGAAAGGTTAATGAAATGTAATAGAGTCAAAGTCCAAAGTGTTTTTTTTATGTTAGCATTATGACAACACCTATAAGGCAAAAATAATATTACAACATTTACAAGACAATGAAAACATTTAGTTAATCTTACATTCTTAGTTGTCTTGCATAGTTGCCCTCCACAGCCAGCATGGGTATTTACAAAAAAAGAAATCAACAAAGAAAACCGAAAAAGTTCAATTTTACAAAGGTTATAAAAAGACTTTTCTGGTGAAGATTTTGGCATTGTTGTCCTAGACACATCCGCTGCATGATTTTATGGCGACTTACATTGTGTCACCACTTCACCCCTTACACATATGCATTTCTGCCATATTGACTGGGCGGACCCTGGGACATTACAGGCCCAGAATAAGCAGTTAATTGAGTAGGAGGCTGGTATGGGTATGGCCTGGAAAAGAGAAAACATTTCATCAAGTACACTGAAGACAAACAGAACACTTAGCATGTTTAAAGGTAAATACAATATTTTAAAAACAAGCAGGACACACCAAAAACTATCCACCAAACACACAAAAGGTAGGGCAGAGAAGAATGTTAGTCAGACTAAAGACTTTTTTTTTGTCTAAGATCCATTAGATGACTGATTAACTCACACTTTCTCCGTCGAAGACTCCAGTTTGCATGAGCACAGTAGACAACACCCACCACAAAGAGCCAGGGTGGCAGAGCTCCAGCCTATGTACAGACCCTCTCCAATCTCATACCTAAAACACACAGAAGATGTACACACCAGTTTACAAATACAGTATATTGTAATTTCATAAGATATGAACTCACTAATAAAATGGAAACATTTATTCAAACACAAATGTTGCCTAATTTGTAGTAAAAGTTTATGTAAATGAAGTTTATAGAAAATACAGCTTACTTTGTTCCTGGATACAATGGATCAAAGAACTCTTGGGTGATGTTGAAAGCATACCATGAAACTGCAATCATCGTACATAGTCCTAGGACAAACAGAACGCATAAAGGCCAAATCCATATCCGTTGCTGTGACGCTGAGCAGTATAGGCTACATTGAGGTAATGAATTCAGCCATCAGGTGGCAGTCTTACCTTGCAATAAAAAGAATACTCCCCCGACCCCTGCGACCCGTCCTTTCAGCACATAGTTTTCTCCAGCCACTTTTGAACACTGCATGCCCACCAGGGTTGCGATGATTCCCAAAAATCCCATTACAATTGACGCAATCATTAGCGCACGGGACGCCTGGATGTAACCTAAGAAAAAAGAGAAAGAGCAACGAATAGTCTAAATAAAATAGCAATAAATTAACTAAATACTTTGTGTATACTGAAAGAAAAAAGTTAGAATTCTCAAAAACAACTCCCTCTCTATGCGTGTCCTAGAGAATATGTGCGCAAATTTGCGCGCATTTGTGCATAGGCCTATGTTGTATCTCTCTGTGGCTAAAAGACAAACTCTCCATTTTTCTGTCAAAAACCTATATGTTAACAATAAAATATACATTTCCGTGACATTGTTTAATGTCAATTAGGTTCAAAAAGATACAGTAACGTTTCTTAGCGACTAACACACCTTCCTTATTTTCTTCCTCTAATCATACTTTTGAACTCAAATTAGGGGGGTTTGGATGCAAAAACATTGAAGGACATTTCATAAGCCCACTTTCTGTAACAGCTTCCCAAAACAGTTGTTTCTGAAAGCTCTACCTTGAACAGGCATCTCGAAAAACAATTGCACGTCTGTGGGTGAAAAAAGAGAAACGGTATCATTTGTGATATTTCTGTGGACCTTAGTCCATTCGAGAACGGAGAACGCGATTGTGTTTTTATGGGCATAATTAATATAGCCTACCAGCCCGGTTGCCCGTTAAGTCTACTCCATATTCTTACCAGAGAGAGCAAGTAAAGAGGGAAAATCACGACAGTTGTGGACGCCAGTGGAGTCCGTTGCGCAGGACATCCATAGGTTCTCGTAAATAGTTGATGTGGTGATGACATTGCCGTCCACAGTGGATACTCTCCAGTACCGATTAGGCAAAGCCACCCCAACCATTATCCAGCCGAGAAAACCAAGAAGAAATGCCACTGCCTCCACTATTGGATTCATGGCCGTGTCGTTGAATTTTTCCTTGATGTTTAAGAACACAATTCCACAAACTGCCCTCCTCGCACTCAAGTAAGAAATCCTGTTGCGCCGTCTGTCCGTTGCGCTTTGGTTTGCCCGCACCTCTTCTTCAAAGCATGAGGTCGCAATTTAAACAATGCGCCATGAAATTTCGAAAACATCTAGTTTGTTGATGCCAGCAAATATTTGACCATCAATGATTAATTCCTTCCCTACCCCTTTGAAAGTACCACCCATCCTCACACTTCCCATCTAATTGAGTTCACACAAACAGGTGGACAATTTATCAAACACTCGAACGTCACGACACAGTTCAATCGGTCAGTATTCCATGATCTTTGGTTCAATGTTCACATGTACCGGCATGATTTATCCATGTACATTTCAGCCTGTTGTGGATATCTTGGCTCTGAGTCTGAACGCAAAGATGGCAAAAATCGATGTTTAATTCTCACATGGGCCTTTGTAACGTTTCTGAATAGGTTCGTTAAGATAACACTGGCCAATTTATATCACTTATCTGACACTCCATACACAAGAAACGCGATAAGAAGTTAATAAAGCGGCCAGGGTCGTTTTCTATTGTCATTGTCATCCTTTACATTACAGAGTTAACAAGCACATTCACACACAAACACACACTTCCAGACATTATCCTTTTCCCTTTTCCGACATGACGGTAAAGTAGTCGGGGGTTTCAAAATATTTCTGTTCATTCAGTGACCCACTTACATCAGACCAAACAAAGTTAGTTTTAAAGGGGCCAAAGTAATACATTCATTCACAGACAAATATTTCTCCCATATAAGTCTCCCAACCCCCCCACCTCTCCCCATCCACACACGCACTCTCTCTCTCTCTATCTCTCACTCACTCACAGATACACCGCCTTAGAGCAAATGATAACTCCAACATTGGATGTTTCATTTCTAGAACATCCTCCTAACTTCAGTCTACAACATTTGATAAGACCACTTTCTTTGCCTGTTTTGAGTAGAAGGACTTGTTAAATTGATAAAGGTCTATCAGACATAAACCACTAATCTACATTTCTTTGAATACAATTTGTGAACCACAGTTGGTCTGACTGACATTTTACATGATATTAGTATTCAAGTCAGTCGATTTAAGACATGAAGGCATTTCTTGCACCCTTTGTCAGTATTGCCCAGAAACTATAAAACTCTATTTAAAAAATGCACACTCAGCTTGTGCATAGTCAGGCAGTGCTAGTTTGGCATCACCCATTTGCTAAAAAACAAAGAAACAACCACAACAACAAAATTAAAACTGAAGAACATTGTAACTGTTGTGGTGTAGCAGACTAAAAGATTTTGTATTTGCTTTAATCATTTAGTTACTGAATAAGTAGTGGTAAAATTTGTAATATCCACAACTTACCTGGTAAGGCCAGCAGAGACTGAAAGTCAAAGCAATTGTTGATACTTCCATCAGTGGCACAGGACATCCAAAGGTTTTCGTATAAAGTGGCAGTAGTAATGGCACTGCCATAGTTGCTTGACTCTTTCCAGTAAGGATGATGCAATGAAATAGAAGTCATTATTGTACTCAAGAACCCCACTAAAAGCACCGCAACCTGTAATATGTCCTTTGAATTAAACGTATCCATGGCCTCCCTTTTCAGACCGTATCTGGTATTTTCAGACATCTGCGTCTGCTTTTGAATTTGTCTCCCACTGCGCCCGCAGTAAGTTTGAATGTGCTGACTCAACTAATCTTCCAGATATAGAAACTTCAACAAACTTTTTTGTCCATATCAGCCTATTCATTGAGGACTGAGATGAACCTTAGTCACTGACTAGGCCGCGGCTACCACACAGTGTTCCCGCCCAGGCCATGCCCATCCACGTGCCCAGCACCGCTCAGGATGCAGTATGGATAAAAGGAATGGCGGTTCACTTTTTAGTTTGTGCAAAGGCTATGGAGTCAAGTTGATGTCCTGTGACCTGTCTGAAAATGTGTTTTAAGAAAGACAAAGCCAAACATACCAAAAAATGGAGACATTTTTGGAAAGTTACATATGGTATCTACAAAGGATGAATCCTTATCATATCATAGTTTCATATTTATAGGTAGATTAATCTATGGCATTTCATGAAATTAGATAAACGACTGCAGGTCATTCTCAACATTGTTGATGAACTTGAATAGATACAGGGTAGCCTAATAATCTATCTTGAAATAGCAGTCACAACACTAAAGCAAAAAAACAGCAAAGACAAAAGAACAACATGACGATGGAGTTCACCATCATGACTTGCCAAATGCATACATGCACACTGTAAGCCATCCTCTCTTTTTATGAATAAACCTTAAGATAGTTCCCCTGATGAAACTAAGGAGTTTCACTTTATTATGTAGTCAGGTGAGCAGGTGAGCATGACAATTGTGTGGGATGAGGGCATTGTGTGGATAGAAAACAAACAAAAAAAGTTAGAGCAAATACATAAAGGCAGGCTTTCTCAGGAAATTTGTATAGGTGATTATTTGATTTATCGACAAATGCCCATATTTACTGTAGTTAAGCATTAACCGTTTCAAATGCACACAAAAGATGCTCACACTATTGCAAACTGAAGCTGGCTGTACGCGCTAGAATAAACATGACGTTCCCATTTCATTAAACCAAATTCATAAAGCATGAGATTTATCCTCGCTCACTATATGACACCATTTATACACTCTCCGGTATTTATATTGAATATATTGAATCTTATCTGAAACACACCACTCTCATTCTGTAAATGTGTCTCGGAATATTGAAAGAACAGTGAGGCTTTGTACCAATTACCGGTAAGTACAATAGCATCAACGGAATGATAAACATTTGGAATACGGTTTGCATATCATGATTTGAGAAGTTTGAGATAAGGGATAAAACTATAACAGGTCAACCAGTTCATGCTGGCTCTTGATTTGGTACTTTTTCTTTTTTTTCTTTTTTTTGTGAAACACATGAAAGCCCTGTAAAGAATAGACGTGATCCCTGCAAGTCATTTGTCACTTCTTTATAATAAAAATCATTTGTTTGCCTACATTTGGTGTGAAACTCCTCACTGAAACAATGACAGCATGACTCTTTGCTTGACTTTGTGGGCCTGGACTATGATGAGTGTGCGCCAATATCACCCTTCTAAACTTTCCTTGCTGAAAGTGTTTAAATTAAAAAAAGATTGAATCAGCCTGTGTTATTTCTGCATCCTCTAAGTTCACTGATTGGCCAGGATGGGATGAAAACTGAGTGAACGCGACCAATGGCCAGAATCACAGATGGAGTACTGAAGAGAGTTGAGAATTGAGCGGAATTGCATAGGAAGACAATGGCCAAGCTAGGGTTTTAAGTTTTCTACTAAGTTATCTATTTCAGACCTGGGCAAAATAAGGCCCGGGGGCCATATGTGGACCTTTGAGCTATTTAATCCGGCCCGCAGAGCCTTCCCAAAATAGAATAATTTCTCATTTAGCCAAGGTGACTTACTGTAGATTATAGGGCTGATTTATCAGATTTGTTGTGTTCATGAAATACAAATCCCACCCTCTTTTAACCCTGCATGTTAACAGGTCTTCTAAGGAAAGTGAGGCTACTGGTTGAGACTTGCCAATCAACCCCTATCAACCGGTTGACTGTAAACACCCGGCCCTTTAGTCAAAATCTAAAACCCAATGTGGCCCTTTGGCCAAAATAATTGCCCACCCCTGATCTAGTTGAATGCTTATTGTCGAAGGAAGAAGTGAGAGCCATAAAAGCTGATATTTTCAATCCAGATTACATACTCTATCTGAGAGGCATTTCAGACTGTCTGTCACAAGATTTTACAAGATTTAGGGATTGACACTTGACCCACTGACCTATACCTAATCAGTCCATTGAGTGTACAAGGTTTGATGAACATACTTCAGCCTATGCTTCAGAAATATCCTGTAAACACTGTATTACACATACAATGCTTCATGTCCTTGACCTATGACCCCACACTTTTAGGACAAAATCAAACATTTTCTCATGATTAATTGTTGATGGAGATTCTTTAACTTCCAAGAGAGATATCATGTAAAATATTGTGAAGAGGGGAAGATCTTGTTGAAGGTCGAAAGAGGTACGTATTCATGAAAAATGTTACATTAAAGACAGAAATCATTTTCTATGGCTGTAACTCAACCTGAGGAAATCAATTCTGATACTGTCTCAGGTACCTCATATCCACACAGATGTCTGTTTAACTACAGTGACTTCATCACCGATCTGCATGTTCAGCATTAAACACCAATACAAGACACACATTGTGTACAATGAACATAGTTTTATTCTCCCAGAAAACTATTTCCGAACTCTTATATCCTAAACATACAGTAACTCTACTTCTCAAGTTCAAGTTCAGTGTGATTCACCACCCATGTTTCCGCGTCATCATGGGGGCCAGTGAGTGTGTGTGTGAGCTGCCTTCCAATTCCTCTGCTCCATTGAGCTGAGGCCAGGGGTAATGTTGTCACACACATTCATCTGAAGCCTTGGGTACTGCCGCCCATACCAAAAGCTGAAGCCGCATGGCCGGATGTTTTCTCTAGGCCTAGTGGAGCTACTGCTCTTTCCCTTGCCTCATTCCTAATGAGAACAAGTCATCGCCTAGGGGACATGGAGGCCTGTTGTCAGCCAGTGGCAGTTCTTCGTCTATCTTCTCTCCTCTGGGCAGGCGTGGATGACAAGTGGGCACCAGTAAAAGAAGATGGAGTGACACAGACTTTGGGCTTTGTTCTCACAACTCTATAAAATCTTTCTAAGAAATGTTTAAACATAAAAGCCTAAAGCCATTCAAAAAGATAAGGAGCCAAAACAAACGCCTGTTCTTATGTTCTAGTGAATGTGCAGAGCATTTGAGCCATGTTGTAATGGTTAGAAACTATAACCTACAGTACAGACCAAAAGTTTGGACACACCCCCTCATTCAATACAATTCCTTTATTTTCTTGACAATTTACATTGTAGATTCTACCTAAAGGCATCAAAACTATGAATGAACACATATGAAATTATGTACTTAACGAAAAAGTGTGAATTTTGGGCACACTTTTGGACTTGAACCCAATCAAGATGGTTTGGGGTGAGCTGGACCACAGTATCTCTGGGAAGGAATAACTTCTCAAAACATTTGGAAACCCATTTCAGGTCACTACTGCTTGAAGTTCATCAAGAGAATTCCTAGAGTGCAAAGCAGTAATCAGACCAAAGGGTGGATGCTTTGAAGAAACTAGAATATAAGACATGTTTTCAGTTATTTCACACTTTTTTTATGAAGTACATAATGGCAAGTGTTCATTCATAGCTTGTTGTCTTCATTGACAAACTAAATAGTCATGAAAATAAAGTGAACAATTGAATGGGTGTCCAAACCTTTGGTCTGTAGCCTACTGTACCTTCAGTACTAATCAAACTGAATTGCACCTCCATTGTTATCAAGAATAAAGGTTAAGCCTGTTGATTTGTCAATAATGCCCCAAATTTCGCTTATAGATGTCATTTACAAAGTTTTTCGTCCAGTATAGGTCCTGATAGGGCATAATGCGATTTTAGTTAGATGAATACAGTTTAACTTGTATCACTACGCTTTTTTTTTTTTTTTTTTTTTTTTTTACCGGGTTTCTATTCATTAAGGTTGGCTGGCCTGGGTTAGCCTGGGCGAAAGCGACTGTTGACTATAAAATGTTTAGCGGAGGTACGTAGGATGGCATCGCCAGGCTAGGCCTGGATGGCTTTGCATTTGATCCAACAGCTGGTAGGCACACGTGACTTGGTTAACGCAATGTACCTTTTCATTCGCATTACCCAATTGACGAAAACGCACGCAACGCGCGTGTTCTTGAGCCGAATAATATGAAATGGGAAAAAGTTGGATGGAACCCCACTTTGGTGGGTAACACGGTGAAGTCCATAAGCGTCACGTGATATGAATTGATTCTGTTCATTTTGCAGGTGTTCTTTGTTTACCTGCTGATTGAAGACAAGTGGTAAAGAGGGGTGAGGTAACCAATCTCGCGTTTGTAATTACGCTTACAGTTATTACTGAACTAAAACAAAAAATATGGATAACATAAAGATTCTTTGGTGAGGTTAATGGCCAACATATCTTTGTCTTTGTCTTAATCCTGCATTAGCCTGTACAAATTGAAGCATTAGCTTACAAGGGACTCTGAACTTGACTAATGTTTTGTTTTGTCATCTCTCCTTCAGTGTTATTTGGCTTTGTACAGCATCCTTCTCTGACTCTATGAGCATACCCATTGGTGAGTTTACAGATGTGGTGATGAAATGTCCTATCCAATGTTGACTAACATTACTGCTCTGCCATGATAGCCTACGTAACGTTAACATTACTCTGCCAAATTTGGGATTGGGTTTAAAACTGATTACTGATATGACATGACATATTCATCCATGTAAGGCATGTTTAGGACAGAGTGCCAGGACCGTCATTTCTGGTTGGCAGTCAGATCAAACTTCCTTGGGTACAAGTTTCGGTTTGATGTTAAAGGTTTGTGGTTTAACATAACCATAACCATAACTTTTCTGATTGTCAGTTGAGACAGATGATGCCATTGTATGCCATTGTATTCTATGTTTTCAGATGACCAAAGTATCCACACTGTAACTGACCCATGGGCTGCTGAATGTGGTTATACCCTGGTGCCCGATTCATCAGGGGACTTGGTTGTACGAGCATCCTACCTGGCCTGTTATGTGGAAAACCAGGTGAGATTGAGATTGTCTTCCACAACTAAATGCTCAATCTGAGATTGTCAGGCATCCATGTCCCGAAGGCATAACTGTTAACCAGTTAGCAACTTATTTAGTTGGCATTGGCAATGAATAAATGCATGCAACCAGCACTAAGTTAGCAACTATGCTCTTGGGAAATGGACCCCTGGAAATAGCCTGGGAGTTCCCATGCTCCTTTGCGCGCTTATTTCATTTCACTCTGCAAAGCAGCATGGTGACCATGGCCGTTTTTCTCGCCTACTTTCGGTATCCAACCGCAGAACAAAAAGGGATTTGTACGGCCCTCGATTGCATTTTACCCCACGTGGTGGCTCTGGTATTGGCTCCGAGGTATGAACAGACGCTATGATAGACATTCGTTGCGCCCAATAAACGGCTCTGGACAATCATAAACGATGCTTCCGTTACGAGAAATGCAATAGGTAGGTCTCCAGACTAAATATCACTTGTGATTTTTAGTTTGGCATTCGCCAGGCTACCCTTGAAATGGGAAATGGACCCAATGGTCTCAGCGCTGAGTTCAATGAGAACATGTTTTGCCATGACACCCTAACCCTAACCCTAGGCACATATACAATGTTGCTGTGTGATATGATTGCAGGCGGACACTGAGTTTCAGCTGCTGGTGTGGTTTGTGAATCAGGACGTCCACGGAGAAGAGACCTCTTACCCACTCCTGCTCACCTGTCCACTGAACCAGCCTTGGCACCGCAGAGAGATCGTCTGTGAGGAGAACTACATGGAGGTGAGCAGCTGGGACAAGTGTTTGCAAAGGGATGGTTGTCTCAACAGTGGTGCAATGGGGATGTGGTCACAGACGGAAGGTTTTTTTGTGTTCTCTCTGATTGCAGGAATTGTGGATGTTATATCAGGGTTTTACCGAGTTGATGAATTTCAGTAATGTTCTCTAAAGTATGTCAGTCTTACTTCCTGGAGCCCAAACCTATCCAGGCTACCACACCCATGTATTTAAATGACTCATGTTGTGAAATTCATATTAACACATTATTTCAAATTCTTGTAGTACTAATTTAGTATCTCATAACTGAGCTCTGTGATAATGGCATTGTGTATTCCAGCAACATATTGATTGTTCATTTAAAAATGTCCAAGCTAATGTAAGATCGTTGTAGAACAATTTTGGCTACTGTACGTCGTTGCTAAAAATGTGTTTTTCATTGAATGTTTCCAACTCATGCCTTAGGTGTCTGTGCATAAAGCCATTCCTCCTGATGATCAGAGGGGTATTGAGTGGATCAAGCCTTTCCCAGTGGTTTGTTTGTTGATTGAAAAATATCACTTAAGCATTAAAATTCATACCTATTTTCTATTTACTTACAGTGTTGGGAGTAACTAGTTACAAAAGTAACTAATTACTGTAATGCATTGCTTTTTGTGGTAACTTGGTAATGTAAGGCATTACAGAAAAAAATGGTAATATTTTCCTCGATACAATTGTCAGTAACTCAAGTTACAATGCATTATTAACTTGGAATGAAGTGGTGTTTTTTCCCTCAATATATAGCAATACAAATTCGCCAAAAATCACTGAGAGGTCAGCAAGGGTAAAACGTTTGCTGTGCCGGACTTAATGTAGAAATTCACTGTCTCCGCTTGTCATTCTCAACATTGATAACAAACTAATGAAGGTCATAGGCTACCGGAGTGCCCGAAGAGTAACTTAAATGTAATGCCACAGTAATGTAACGCCTTACATTTTCCAAACAATAATATTGTAATGTAAGGGACTACTTTAAAATGTCAGTAACAAGTAATAAGTAACGCATTACAGTTTTGCAGTAACTTGCCCAACACTGTTTACTTATGACTTTTTAAAGCTGTCTCTGTCTATGTCTCACCATACCTTTTTTTTAACTTTAGGGTACTGAGGAGGTTGGAAGTGAGTGGAGGGTTGTGTTCCACGTGCCAGAGACTGGCGAGCCTGGTGCCATGAGGGAGGAAACGGTACCTGTGGAGATGGCCCATCAGCAGGGGCTTCACGTCAACAGCATGGGCTCCCGCATCCTCCTGCGATGCCCCTATGGCTCCAGATACTCCTACCTTGTACAGGTGAGAAGATCACAGACTAACAATATTCATTTCAAATGCCTAAGCCCTCAACCCTCAACTCTCAAAGACTTAAAACCCCCACTTGCAGGATATTACTAGAATTCTGATGTTTCCCACTCGTACCTTTATATATCACCTGGAAGTCATTCAATTCAATTCAATTCAATTTAATTTATTTGTCGAGCGCTCAAATACAATACATTGTCTCGCGATGCTTTGAAGACAGTACAGGGAGCACCCATGAGTAACAGGGGCAAGGAAAAACTCCCTTCACTTACTAATAATTCATTTCTAGGAAGAAACCTTGGGCAGATTCACGCCTCATGGGCTCAACCCACCTGCATCCGTATCCGTACAGTTGGTAGTCTGATACATAGATTGACCATGGTTTACACAGAGTTACGTCAATCATTGGGGTTGATAAATGACTGACATGTTCCATTATGTCTTTGCGAGCTCATCCCTGCATCCTAGCTGAAGAACTGCTTCATTTAGGGGGTTCAGGGTGATGGTTATTCCTGCTATGATGATGCAGTAGGTAGTGGTAACATACGGTAACCAGAGGGTTAGGGTTACTGTGCGTTCAGACCGAGACCGATAAATTGCCAAGAGTCGGCGAAGACTCCCAAGAAACATCGCTTGAGCACAGCAACCAAAACGGCAAATTTGCCCATGACGTTAGCATTCAAACGTTAATCCTGCTTCTCTATTGGCATCTCACCAGTAAATCGACATTCTGATTGGTAATCGCCCAACCGCATCATAGCTCATTACATAAAGTTAACCGAAGTTTAACTTGATTTTATCGCCCAAGTCGCCCAAGTTGCATCGCCCAAGTCGCCTGCCGCTTTTGTCGCCCAAATCGCCGGCCCCAATACAAAGTCAATTACTTCCGTCGCCCATGTCGCCTGAATCGGTCTTGGTCTGAACGCACAGTTAGATGTATATGATTATGTACAAATATAAATCACGTATTGACATGTGTTTTTTTTTTTTTATTATTATTATTATTTTGTCTCAGGTGAATGGGATTGAGATGGAGCTGGTCACTGCTACTGTTCTCTATAAGCACCACTGGACACTACTCAGAGTGGACACTTCAATGGCTTGCACTACACGTTTGTCCCACTTTCCTTCAGTCATCATAAAGAGCCACTTTGAATAGAATAGTTAAAATAGAATTTTCACATGTAGAACCACCTCCTGACACAGGTTACACTGTAGGTCAATCGCTTGAGGCGCTTGATTTCAGTGGCGCATAATAATCACAGGGCAAAAACACAAAGTGTATGGCTAATGTAATGGCCTAATTCAAATATTTAATTTCATAATGTTTTGTTTTTGTTTATTAGGCAAGGCTTCACTGGAGGGGACGGACATTGTGTGGTCTTTCCCCTCGGTCCCTCCTCTGGTCCAGCCCCCAGTCACAGCCAAAGGAGTGAGAGTTGGTGTGGACAGCCGCTACCTCAGCAGCTGCATGCTCCAGCAGTGGGGCTATCAGACCCAGGAACACAATGGGACTGTGAAGATAAGGGTCCCATTTGGTGCGGAGGGAGGGTTTGTGAAGGTGCAGAAATGAAGGAAAGGCAAAAGGAAATGGGTCAATCTCCAATGTGTAATTGTATCAGTTTTGTCAGGGCAGAGTAGGACATGGTTGATGTAATTACAACAAGCATAGCTTTCCATTTTGTGATGTTTATTTGGCCTTATTGATGTTCAAATTGAAAAATGTATATAGGTAGAGACTTTGCCCTTTATCTGCATCTGTCATTTGGTCCATTCACTTGGTCTGCTTTCTTGGTCCGTTTATGGTTATGGGAAGAAATGGAACAACACATTCAGACATTCTCACGTATGCACTTTAAACTCTTGGGGATTTGGGGTCTCTCTGGCTTCCACTTGCTCCCCCAATGACACTCACTTACTGTAATACATCTCTCTCTCTCTCTCTCTCTCTCTCTCTCTCTCTCTCTCTCTCTCTCTCTCTCTCTCTCTCTCTCTCTCTCTCTCTCTCTCTCTCTCTCTCTCTCTCTCTCTCTCTCTCTCTCTCTCTCTCTCTCTCTCTCTCTCTCTCTCTCTCTCTCTCTTTCCTCCCAACAGAGCCATGTGAGTAACAATGAATACTCCCAATCGTACCTCCTGGGCCTGTTCTACCTGCAGGAGTGGGAGGATTCCCAGTGGTCTGTGACTCAGCAGCGCAGCTTCCGGCCAGTGTCCCTCCTACACCAGCCTCAGCCACTCAGAGTCATCAACAGTGAGCTTTTGTAATCGCATCTTATAATCAGATCTTGTAAGCAGGCAATAGGAAGATGTGTATCTGGCAGGCAAATTGTTTTGTGGAGCGTTATATGACAGCAAATGCCTAGTATTTTGATTCCTTGATGTGGGAGCTTTGGGATGTGTGTCATGGTATTCTGCCAATGCCAATACAGAAGATGGTTAGGCAGATTCAATTCAGTTATATTTATACAGTGGCCGTTTACAAAACAGTTGTATTCTGGTGCTTTACAGACATTAACAATTAGCATCCAGAGAGTGTGAGAGACAGGAAAGAGTGGGAGAGAGAGATGGGAGGATCTGGAAATAACCTTGGGTCAGAATCGAACCCGGGTCTCCGGATTCATGGTATGGCGCCTTGGCCAACTGAGCCACGACACCCCCGGGTTGGCTACTTGACTTAGGGATCTGCCTGAGTTTTCTTCCTTTAATGTCATTATGACCAGTATGGAGCAACATAATACATAACTATGGGAGCAAACGTGAACAGTTCCAGTTAAAAGTGATTTTCACGTCATGTTATATCCGGGTTTCATCTCTCCCAGGCACCGTTGTCTCCGAGGGCGTGTTCTCATTGGCTCTGGGGACATTCCCACCTGATGTGTCCCTGGTCAACATCACCATAGCGGGACAGACGGTGTCCGCGTCCGAGGCCAGCAGCCTGGGACTCGCCGTCACTCACGTTCCCTTTCCCAACAACACCCATGCCTACGTACTGCAGGCCCCCTTCCACCACCCTCTCGTCTTGCAACAGGTGCGGCTTAAACGTTAAACACTGTGTGCCCAAGTACTTCACCGCAGCCTATTGTTCACTAGCTAGCTGAAACGCTCTGTCTCTTTTTCTAAAGTGTGCTAAGTGACACCATCGTCGGCCATCATAATGGAGCACCTCTAGCGTCTGCTCTTTTCTTTGATCCTTTTCTCTAACCTTTGTGTTTGTGTCGGCGGTGCGCTCTTTGGCAGTATGTGGGTGATAAGCACAGGAGGTATGAGCTCTCTGTGATCTTCAGCCTGCTGGTGACCCCTGAGAATGACCTCTTTCACCTTCCTGCAAGAGTGGACACTCAGCTGCAGGATGTAGGTGTGTATGGAATCAATATCTTTTTATGGTTACTGTTGTTCAGAACTGTTGTTGTTGTTGTTGTTGTTGTTGTTGTTTTTTTTATTTATTTATTTATTTTATTTTTTTTAAAGTCTGTTAAAATTATTTACATTTATGCATTTAGCAGACGCTTTTATCCAAAGTCATTTATAAAAGAGGATTAACATTCAAGCTACAACATAACGAAGCACAATTAAATATCTTACTAGGAGTAAGGAGCAATTTAGTCTAATTATGTTAAAATTTTAAATTTTTACCTAGGCAATGTGACTAATCTGCTATTTTTCATGGGCATGTATATTGTGGTAACATTGCTGTAACATTTTTCAATAGTTTGTCAATTCTGACATTGTTTTTGTTGATGTTATTTTTCATTACAACATCATACTGAATGACATTTCACAGTGTTGCCCAGTATAGAGGGAGAGTGTACACAGCGCGGAGTGGAGTTACTGTTGCATTATGGGAATATGGATCTGGACTGGGCCATGTATGTAGGCGGCGAGAGACTTGACTGGGAGCAAGTGCAGATTGCAGGCTACAGCATTGTCACAAGGAATGATCAGTTCAGTGTGAACGTGCCCCTGTATAGTCAAGGGATGACTTATGAGGTGGGTATGAAGCAACTTCATTCACATATACTATACAGTGCAGTACATGTTCAAAGGCTTCTGTGGTATCTTTGTGTAGCATTACCTTCAAAAATTAAGGAACTGACGACAAAAAAGGAAACTTATAGGGACATCCACTAATTATACCTCCCCCTCCTCTTTCAGGGTCTTGGGATGCAGGGTCTGCTGGTTAGTGCAGATCTGAGTCTGGTGCACACTGACACAGGAGAGAACATCGATTATAGGCAACACTGTATTTTCCCTGTGCAGGAGTTGCTAGGTACAGTAAACACCTCTAAGAAGCGCTTTTAAAATGCAATGTCCTGGTATTTTGGGCTGTACAGGAAGTTGATGTTGCCAACGTCCTGTTTCTGCTGCAGTTTGTTTGCCAGACGGAAGAGTCGTAGTTTTGATTGACACGTCAGATGTGTTTCCGCCCATTAATCCTAAATGGACCTCACTCCTGAACCCAACCTGCCGACCCCTGGTGACCGACCACAGCCGAGCTTTATTCAACTTTAGCATAGATAACTGCGGCACCATCAAAACTGTGAGTATAGCATGATGGACTTAAGGAAAAAATATGTACATGTAAGATAACAGTAAAATGTCTGTGGCATAGATAATGAGAAATGGAAAAAAGCATACAGGTAGATAATAAAAAATGATGCCTAAAACATGCTTAGAGTCTTTTCATAAATTCCTTGGAACTTTATTGAATGCTTTTTAGGCAGACTTTGCCGTTCCCTTAAAATAAAAAAGGCAGATATCATATGCAAATGGTGCTGTACTACTGTATGTGTCTGTCAAAGTCATGCAAGTAATTAAAGCTAAATGAATTTCAGCTGAAAGATGGGCAGCTGGTGTACTATAATGAAGTGAGATACATGCCACCATATGAGCCTCATCTGAAACCTCCCAGCAGCCCTCAGATCAACTTCAGGTGAGAGATGGAGAGAGAGATAGTCTTCACACAGATGATCACTGTGACAAGACAATTGATGAGTTCATTTGCAAAGCCATTTGGAATTAATTTACAAAAATATTCTATATAACTTTGAAAAACTCTGTTATCATTCCAACTCCATTGAATTGTTTTGGTCAGACTTTTTTGCACTTGATAAAAGTGTTTCAATTGTAGTTTGACTTTGATTACATGGAAATTATTAATAAAACAACAGATTTTGAGCATTTCGGAAAATGGATTTAGAGGCTTTTGCAAATGAACCCTTCAATTGCCCTTTCCGAAATACGCCCCCTGCCCCTAGGCCCTTGCCCTACACACTTATATTTCGTTTGCACGCTCACATGGAGGATCTGCCACATTGAATGTGGTCCGAAACATATTTTGAGACAAGTGATGTGCTTAGGGACGGGGGCCAACAGGTGCAGATGAACGCAGATACAGTACTACTCCATAGCGTTTTCCACTTAAGGAGACTGTATACTCGCGCGCGCACAGGGCTTTGCTCACTCATTTGCGCACCGCAACGATCAGGTATACTTTTTCCCCCGGCTGTTTAGATGCACGTCGGGGTCCTGCAGCCGACGGTAGAAAAACAGTTCAGTTTCTGAACTTCAACCCTCACTAGCGATCTATTCTCGTTCAGTTAACATCCATAACAAACAAACACACTCACTAGAAACTCTTTGGACACATCCAGCTTACTCCAAGAATTAATATTAGTAAACAGTTTCACTGACTCGCGGGGGTGAGTGTGTGTTGCACGCGCGGCAATTTGCGTGCGGTCATAAAATGAAGGAGGTCCGCGCATACATGCGCGGGTCGCAAAGATGACGCAAATCTCGTCACGCGCGAGGTGCGCGCTCTATGTGCGCGGGAGTATACCACAGCCATTAGCCATGTTAGATTGTTTCTACACCAGGATCAGCTCTTCTCCTTCCTAGAGGCCCTCTGATGGACCGTCCCTTGATGGTCTCCCTTGATGAACTCTAGCAATCTACTATTGACTCTACCCCGACTCTTAAATTTGATCGCTCAACGCTGCCCAACTACACACAACAAACTTATAATTTGAAATTATGCTTTGCTCTTGCTCCTCGTACTGTCTGTAAAGCGCTGCAAGGCAAAATGTATTGCATTCGGCGCTCTACAAATGAAATTGAATTGAATTGAATTGAATCATATAATTGTTTGTCAAGTCAATGGCCCAGCTCAGACTGTCCCTCTGGTGTGTGCTCTCCCCAAACCAGGATCCCTGTTGGCTGTGTTCACCCCACCAGTGGCTCCAGCACCCTGAGCATCTTCCAGGCCCAGAGTCCCACAGGGAACCCCGTCGCCTCCCGCTCCCGTAGGTACCTCCGCTCACGCAGTGCTGAAGGACACTGGAAACATCCCTTACTGATGGGTAAGGCAGCAGCTAATGCACTCAAACTGGATGGGAACGAACTGACATAATTTGAGCATATGCTTTACTTTTGCCTGTTTCCCAGTCACACTCACTCAATCACTTTTATTTTTTTATTTTGATTCCTAAAGGACATAAAAAGCACATTATCGAAACTGGTGGATGACGGTGCATCAGGTAATGTATGTGCTTGCCTTTTTTCTCAGCATTAATCTATGCCTGGCTTTGCCACTATCTTAATAAGTGTGTGTGTGTGTGTGTGTGTGTGTGTGTGTGTGTGTGTGTTTGTTTGTGTGTCTGCACTTCTGTTTACTTTGTGAAGTTCCCCCTGTTGTCTGAGGTGAAATTCCTGTTACCTGCTCAGCTGCCATGGTGCTGGGGTCAGACCCCTGCATTCCTACCAGAAGGGACTGTTCCCATGGCAACCATGACTTTCGGAACCGCAGTAGAACTTTTTACGTTTGATTTACCATCATGAACCTAAACCTCACATTTGGCGTATTTTTGAATGGCTTTATTTACATATTTGAGTAACATAATTAATATACACAAATAATATTGATACAATCTGATTGTTATTGTTATGAAAGAACACGGAGCCTGTACAACGTAGTTTGTGTGGGAGAGAACACATTTGATGTACAATAAACAAATTATGGTACTTCAATAAAATACCTTGACAAAAATAAAGTGTTCATAGCATTGTTGTTACGTCTGTGGTGCATTTGCAGCTAATTTGTGAAGGCGGAACTGATCAAGGAGATTCCGTCTCCTCTGGTGTTCGTTGGTGATCTCCAGAACATTGGTTGCAGGGAACCAGCCCTTCTGTCCGTCAGAGAGACGAATCCCTTCATACCATCCTAATGATGATCAAGTGCAGAATGGGGAAGATAGAAGTACAGGTTTTTACAGATGAATTGGCCTAGAGATTACATTGAGTACATTTACATGCAGGGACTTTTCCAGTTTGAAACTGATTAGTGGAGATGTTGAGGTCATGGCAGATATCAGAATATGGCCAATTTATTTTTATGATGTCAATCGGAAACGAGGAGTTTACATGACTTGTGTGCAAACTATCCCGTTTAAAACCGAAATGGTTCCTGCACTCAATGACAGCAGAATATGTTTGTTAAATGATGTCTTTATCAGTTGTTATCATTGCTCATCACAACAGCTTACTGCTGAGCTATCAAATGACTAATTTACATCTGCCAGTTGTCAAAAGGCATAAGAACACAGGTGATAAAACTACTTGAAGCAATTAGTGGGCATGTAGCCTAGAAGTGTGTGTGCGTGTGTGTGTGTGTGTGTGTGTATACTCTAGGCACAGTCACCTTCATGGGTCTTGCGCAGCACATTGACTACATCAGTGGGCTCCAGGGAGAGCTCATCTGCTTGCTGGGCTGTGTAATGCTCCACACACTGAACCTGTGGGCAGTCTGAAACGCAAAATACACAGGTTGAGACACAGTCTATTACACTGTATACTATGCGCTTGTGTGTATTGTAAGAATGTATACAATATATAAACCATCAAATAACCTTTGTATTGTCACACATTCGTTCTAGATGACAAGGAATACATGATACTGTACTCCCATATATCATTCAACATACTCTACTTACATACTGTATAGCCGTTCAACTCTAAACAATGCTAATAAATCGTGTTTGTGTGCATAACGAATCTCACCCACTTCCTTCAATTCCCAACCAGTAGGCTCAGAGACTTTTTTTCATCAGGCTACTAAACTCTCTATAACTGCAATCACAATCAAATCCATAGACACTGGGATGGAGGGGAGGGGGCAGGGGGATTACTGCTACATTCTAATTGAGTGACAGTGTATGTTTTTATTGGATGTTTTAGTGTATGCTAGGTTATGATGACCTTTCTCTTTATATTTGTATTTTTTAACTTTTAACTTATTATTAACCACAGCAGGCTGTGATGGGTGAGGGACATAGGCTTTTTGCCCTTTGTTATATGGAAATATAATGAGATGCAACAATAAACTCAACTTGAACTTGAACTTACCCCAGTCTTCGTAAATCACCTCCGTGTTCTTCAGTTGAGGAGCAGTCAGAGATGGCATTGCATCAATCCACCTGTGCATGTCAGACCTGCAGACAGTGACAAAGGCTGAAATTATCCACTGCACATAGTACTTGGCCTCTGTTTCTTTTACTCAAGTGTGGCAAGTTCAGTGGGTCCATTTTTAAGTGTTTTCTATGCTTCCTATGCAATCCAATGAGTAAGTGTATTGAACTAAGTTGATATTTGTGAAAACACATAGATGATATTTGTATTTAGTTGCAGTTCCCTGTATCAGTATTTTGTGAATATGCATTATTATGGTTAATATGTGGTTAATATTACTGATTTGCTTCTCCTAGAGTGGCAAAGTGTCTGCAGTAGATGTGTCATGTTATACTCTGTGGCTCAATGGTGTTTTTTGCCCCCAACGGCACCTTCCAGGTAGCCTGGCAGCGCTATCCTACGTACTTATGTTAAAATGAATTTGACCTCCGTACTAGTCTGGACCAGAGCGCCTACTTCGGTTCGTTCACGGTTTAGCCAATCAGCACACAGTTTAGAGCAATGTCTCTTAACTTGCCTGAACAAGTTTGTTATTCTCCCCCCTACTTTCGAATTACCTTTACAAAATTGGTACATGACATTAACATTCATGATCTTGAGGTCTTATTGCCGCTACGATGTCAAAATAAATTGGAATTAGCTAGCGATCTGTTACTGCTGAATGCGGAAGTGAGAGCCAGGTAGAGTGGATACGTCATATCCAAACGGAAACATGTTTCAATTGCATTGTTCCAGACTGTGACAGTCTCAACAGTCAGCTTATTAGTTAGGCTACCTTCCAGGCAGCACAGCCTAAAAGGCACTACACCTACCCTATTCCTAACCCTAACCCCCGCAACCCTTACCGTAACCCTAAACTGAGTGGAGTAGTGCCTTGAAGGCAGCGCTGCCTGGAAGGCACCACTGAGGGCAAAAAATACCAAAGACCTACTCTGTGTTGGCCTTGAGGAGCCTCTCGCAGTGTTGGCCCTGGTGGTTCTCCAGGAGTGTCAGACTGAAGCAGTGCTCAAACCGCGCCCTCAGCTCATCCTCCCCCACCGCCTGGGCCTGGACAAGGGAGCGGTGAGCGTGGTCGATCACCACATAGCGGTCTGGGCTATGGAGCAGCAGGTACAGACATATTGGTTATGGAAAACACATAGATCATGGATCATTGATCAAACACATAGATCAGTACATTTCAGACAATTGGAATAATCACTGTTTACGTTGTAAAACTAGGGTGGGCAATATACATTAGGGCCCACCAAAACCTTCGATCCGGTTTGTGGAGGCAGTTCCATTGAAATATATATATATACTGTATATATTGGTGCGCTCCCAAGAGATGCTCTGACGTTGTGGTTAATGATCAGTTAATAAAGCAGCTTGCATTTCCTGAAGCCTTCTTAACACTAAGTAGTACTTAACGTATAGGTATAATCAGAGGCTGAGAACTAATTAGTGCTAAGAAGGCTTCAGGAAATGCGTCCCAGTTTTAGAACTGTAGTATGGGTCTGGTACAGTCATTATAAAGGGGGTTATGCCACTAAAGAAAAAAACAACAACAAAAAAACAAGCTTGTATAAACTTGACAATCAAAAAGGTTCCCCACCCCTGTTAAAAAACAATATTAATTACCTGACTCACAATGTTCCTCTTACCCTAAGCCCTAGACCCTAAAAATGGTTTTGGTATGGCATGAGCCAAGTTAATCAGCCAATCATAAAACCGATTCAAGCCTATTACATCTTTGATCGTTTTGAAGCCTTGATGGTTTTAGGCTTATAGGGCTGTGGAGGAACATTGGGATTTTAACCATTGACTAAACAAATGCCACTTTCATCTATCTATGTTCATGTATCTGACCCTTTTTTGTTGGTGAGAATGAAGAGGTCGTTGAAGAGAAAGGCGTAGACTGGCAGGAATCTGAGGCGAATGTTGAAAAGGGTACCAGCTTTGGACAGTTCCAAGAGTTCCCCCTGTTTCTCTAGGTAGCGTGTCTTGGACACTATTGGGACAGCCTAGTTTGGTGAGACATGGACCAGAGGAAAGATTGGTCATGGACACAGTCAACTTGACTCAAAGTTGAAAGTATTCCAAAGCTTCAACTCTGTGTTATATTTTTCAGAAAATACATTGAGCCATACTAGATATGTGTAGGTCTGACATACTATGAAGCACTTTTCTGTGAGATACTGACCTTGAGTTTTTGAAATTCCAGTTTATTCGCAATACTAATGAGCTCCTCCATCTGCTTCATCTTCCCAACCTGATTATTTGTGTCCTTTATGATCTGAAAAAAGCGGTAGGTGTACATGTTGATCAAATGTTTCTGATAATGCTGAGCATTGTCATTGTTGGGATAAGATTACCATGTCTGTTTAAAATCTAGAGTTCTTGGAACCACTAACTGGAGAGACTATAGTAGCCTACACCAAGAACCAAGAATGCACAGAGCAGCCAGTGAATACTTCATTTCTCCTCAAACACATACTGGAATCTGTTCTTCCAGTCCTCCCAGTCATAACTTTGTGAAGAACACCTCATTTTATTTGGCTCATGATGTAGGTTTGCTGAAATCACTGGCCAAAGATGATGTTTTTACCATGTTAATGTTGCCCTCCCCCCCCAAACACATCCCCCACCCCCCTAATTGTACTACCTCAATTAGGCCTATGTCTCATTTAGGGTTCCTATGTCTAGGGAAAAGACCCTACCCCAGGGTATAGGAGCTAAAATAGTTACAGAACTAAAGTCATAGGAACTGTAATAGGTTCAAGTTCCATGTAGTGTACAAAAAAGTACCATCGATGGGAAAGCACCTTAGGTCTTAAGTGTGTGGGAAATACCAGTGGACCACAACATCAGATGATGTGATCCTCTCCCTTGGCTGTATTGCTTGCAGGATGTCAGAAATATGAACTTCAGTGGGGCAAATAAAAAAAGGTTGACTTACTTCAGACACCACAGCAAGGGCTTGGGAAGATGTCTGCTCTCCCTTTGACCCTTCTTCTGTCTTTTTCAAAATATTCTGAGGAAACACAATATAACAGCAATATACTGTAACAATCTGGGTTAAGACAAACGAACACACACACACACACACACACACACACACACACACACACACACACACACACACACACACAAACATACAGTACACACACACACACACACACACACACACACACACACACACACTGCTTGTACAAGAGCAAGTCAAAACATTTAACATAACATCACTGTGTGTAATTCAGATAATCTCTCTCTCTCTCTCTCTCTCTCTCTCGTACTCACTGACACACACACACACACACACACACACACACACACACACACACACACACACACACACACACACACACACACACACACACACTTAGAGTCAGCACACAGCTTTTACCTACCTGGATAAGTATTTTAAGTCGAGTGATCCTTTGGAATGGCAGAAGTAGAAATGAAGTGAAAGGGAGGCGTTTGCACAGTGGAGATTCCTCCAGTCTCCGCATGACTACCGCAAAGGACTTATTAGTCTGCCTGTTAGAAGAAGCGATGATCTCGGTGAAATAGATATAAATTCTATTGAGTCACACAGCAGTAGTTAGTTTAGATATTACTTCAAGTAGTTGTTATCTGAATAACAAAGGATCTGATAATTGACTTCAGACAAGCTCCAAGCACTGTATACAGTGTAGTTGAAATTACGACAGTGATAATTGACTTCAGGCAAGCTCCAAGCACTGTGGTATACAGTGTATATGGTTGAAATGAAAATAAAGAACACCTCACTTGACTTGAATAGCTTGTACACCATGGTGTTTGTGCTTACATAAGAGAGCTGTACGTCTTCTCTTGGTAGACCTGGTCTCGGACATAATCGGTGTACACAGAGAAGTAGGTTTGGGCATGGTGGTGGATGATGTCACACACATCGGAGATCATCACATTCTCATTCACTCTGTCCTCCAGGTTTGTGCAGAATCTGGAGAACAATCCACATTTAGTTGGTTAATATCAAGCTGCCAGTGAATACTTCATTGCTCCACAAACACATACTGGAATTGGTTCTTCCAGTCCTAAGGTTTGTGATGAACACTTTATTTGGTTCATGATGTGTTCAAAGATGATGTTTTTATCATGTTTATGTCGGTTTGCCCCCCTATGTAGACTACAGTATATTTTCTCACCTTTCGCTGACCTCATAGACCTGTAGGATGTTTGAGAAAAGCCTCTTCCTGTCTTGGATCACCAAAGTCTCATTCAGCTCCCGCGACCCCAGGAAGTGATCCTTCAGCACCTTCAAGGAGCTCAGGTACGACTCCTCTGAGGTCAACACCTCAAACATGCTCTGACAGGGAATTCAAAGGTACAGCAGACATCAGTACTATTTATCACATCAGAGCATAAGCCAAACCGAAAGATCTCAAGCAATTTACACACGATTATCTTAAAAGGGCTATGTGTAGATGTGTAGCTATGTGTATGTTTATGGTTAAAACATACTGTGGAAATTCTCTGTGGAAATTCATCTTATAAATAGCCACAAAAAGGAAAGCAATGATTGTTAGATGTAATGTTAAACACATGTGTTGCATAAAAGTAAGCCATCCAGAGATGGTTGTTTTGTAGTGGTCTTGTCAACAGAATCCAAGTCAATAGAAGAGTGTTGTCGCAAAACATAATAGGCTGCTTCCTACAAATTCCTAGCCTGGCCATTGCCTTCCGATGCAATTCCGCCCGATTTACATCTCTCTTCAGTACTCCATCTGGGATTCTGGCCATTGGCTTCGTTTACTCATGATGCATCCCACACTGGCCAATCAGCGAATCTTGTTTAATTCAAACATCTCAAGCGAGCAATTGCAAAGTGTAGTCCAAGGGATTGGTTATGACCAGGCAGGAAACGATTCGGTTGCACTTTATTTGAAGGTACCGTCATAAGACTGACATGACACTGTCATTAACTGTAACATGACGTTGTCATGAATCTGTCATAAACTTTATACACCTGTCATGACTTCTGTCATTAAGTGTCACCCGGTATTTATCATGGTTAGGGTTATGGTTAGGGTTAGGGTCAGGGTATGTCAGAAGTCATGACAGGTTTACAATGTCATGTCATAGCTAATGACAGTGTCATGTCAGTCTTATGACGGTACCTTCAAATAAAGTGTTACCAAAGATTCCTACAGAATTACAGAACTACTTTCTCTACTACAGCATCGCTGTAACAGTGTGCCCATATGTCCCTCCCTCTGCTGATGTGTTCTCTCTATTCACCTCCTGTAGCTGGAGCTCCCGGTGGCTTAGCGACTCCAGAATGCCGCTGTTCTTCACCGTCTGACGCTCCTGCCAGAGCGTGATCACCAGCGAGACTCTCTTCCGGGTCGCAAGGGTGGAGGTCGGGGCCAGCGAGATGGCTCTTCTCACAGGTGCGTTTCCTGAGCCGTGGGCCTGTTTGCTAAATAGGTCGATTCTCTTGGCAGTAGGATTCAGAGTCATGCGGTGCTTCTATATAGGGGGAAGTTACATAAAAGATATAGTGATGGTTTTGTACTGTCAGTCTGAGATATACAGTACTATATCTTACATCTGTGACTGAATGGCAAGGTAATTCATTAAAGATGGTATTCTTCCAAGTGCAAAAAAGTCCAAAACTGAAATGTATGGAGCTTAGCACCTTTTTGGACTTAAGCACGGGAGAATACCAGCCTGAGAGAAATGAATTAAGTCAGTCTGTCCAGTCAGTCCAAATTGCCCATTGACTGAGACTGTGGTATTAGGAATCTGAAGGAATACTGTAGGTCAAACTTACAAGCTTGTTGTTTGCCTCTTTAAAGGGCTGCTGGCCTGCTGGAAGTTTTTGTTCTTCTTGAAGATCAATGTATACAGGAATACTAAATACAAAAACAATTTATCTATTTGTAGTAGATTTCGTTAATGTGTGTGTGTGTGTGTGAGTGTGTGAGAGAGAGAGAGAGTGTGTGTGTGCATGTGTGTGTGTGTGTGTCTATCTGTCTATCTGTGTGATGCACAAACTTACTCTTTCTCCTCAACAGACACCCACTCATAGAAATTATTCAGGTTTACATCTGAAAGACAATTTAGCAAAGATGAATTTGGTTGGCTTTGATCCAAAATATCAGTATGAAATGTTTTTACAGAAGTTAATTGCTGACATAGTGGAAACCATGATATTAAAAGCAGAGTATATTATATCATAAAAAGTGTTACAGTATGTATCTATTTTCAGCCATTTAAAATCACTGACTACACCTTTAACATAATTTAGTGGAAGCGGATGTCAACAGAGTTAAAGGAAAAGTCTTTCACCTGCAGTTTCTGGTGATTGGTCACCGACAGGATAATAATAGTTGCCACAGGGTTCATAAAGGTCATCTTTACTCTTGATAGTCTCCTTTCTCTTGGGTGGAGCGCACCCCCTCGGAGAGAGCATGTAGGAGAGGACTGGGCGGGAGCGTTCCCTGTAAACCTGGGGAATGGGAATGGGAGGCAAAGGGCGGCTTTCCAGGGAAGGATTTGGTTTAGACTCTGGAGATGGCGTCTCGTTCTTTCTCGCTGGCTCAGTTCTGCGTGGAGGTGTTGGGGAGTTGGTTTTGTTCTTAGTGTCTAGTCTGGGGCTACCATGGGGAGAGGGATGTGCGGATGAAGGTATGGGGGGAGGGGTGCGTGCCCATTGGGCACGCTTCACGGTGGGAGACGGCGTGGACAGCCTCTCTGGACGTGGTGGAGGAGCTGGTTTCTCTGTGTTCAGCATGCATTCATACTCCATGTCTGCTTCCTCTGGGTGGACGTCAGTCACTCGTACTTCCTCCCTGGCACACTTCCCCTTTTCATCAGCCTTTTCCCTGGTGGTTTCCACAGTCTTTTCATTTGGCTTTTGGTCCGTACCGTTTCCAGGCTCTGTGCCAGACCCATCCAGCACTGGGACCCAGACCAGCTTCATGCCGGGCCGGTGCTGGTGGCACAAGCAGTGGCAGGGGTTGTGGTTGTGGTTGTGGTGGTGCTCCTTGGGGCTGGAGGGTAGCAACAGGGGCTGCTCACTCTCCACTCCCACAACTCCACTGTCTGTCCTTTCACTTCCATCTGGTGCTGAGAGAGAGAGAGAGAGAGAGAGAAAGAGAGAGAGAGAGAGAGAGAGAGTGTCTTGGTGATTCATACAGAAGGGGTTATGCATACATATGCATACACAAAGAATATTTTTTTTTGCACGCATACACACACACACACACACACACACACACACACACACACACACACACACACACACACACACACACAGTCCTTTTGATCAATTTACCAAAAATTAGCTTCATTAACTTCAAATTGCAGTTTGATAGAGATTACTTGGAAATTGTTGTGAAACCAACTTAATATCTGAAGATTACACACATTGCTCTGCTCTAATTCATGAAGTGGTTAAGATTCCTATACAGATTCACAAAAAAAAACATTTAAGATGTTAGAGTTTTAGCATTTAAGTTACTTTTTTTTTAGCCTGACAACATCTCAAAACACAATGCTTTTTACCTGATCGACATCCATGCTGAGGTACCAACTTACAGCGTGGCTTGGGCGATGTGATTCCCGGCCTCTCGTCCTTGCTGCTCTCTCTCGCTGCTGCGAGAGCCGTGTGTCGGGGAGACAGTGGTGGTGTTGGGACCTCCTCTCTGGGGACCCTGCCAGGCAGTCTGGGGCTTAGAAGCAGTGAGCTCACCGGGGGCCTGCCCTCCTCCGATGCCTGCCATTGGGCTTCGCTCTTCTGTCGGGTGAGGCGGCGGTGGAGGTGGAGCGGGCTGGTGCTGCTGTTATTGTTGTTGTTGGGCTGGGGCTCCGCGGCTGAGAACCAGGGCTTGGGGCCGACTGAAGTCTGGGCGCACTGGCGGTTTGGTTTAGGGGGCAGGACAGGCTTGCGTGGCAAAGGGGGCTTCCCTGATAGCATGATGAGTCTTCAGGAGACTACCTGTGTCCACCTGCTTGTCAGAGTTCCCACCTTTTTGTCAAAGTGTCCACCTGTTTGCCAATGTATCCAGCCAATGTATGTCCGTTTTGTTCCTGTGCTGAAACTTCCTCTCACACATTAGTTGGTTTAATGCCTAAATGAGATAGTAAACAAATTAGATGTGATGTGCCTAAATGAGATAGTGGCACACTGACAGTTGTAATGGAAATATTATGCTCATTGCTTTGAAGTATTTTACATACATTTACCCACGGTCAGTGTTGGGAGTAATGAGTTACAAAAGTAACTAATTACTGTAATGCATTGCTTTTTGTGGTAACTTGGTAATGTAAGGCATTACAGAAAAAAAATGGTAATATTTTACTCCGTACAATTGTCAGTAACTCAAGTTACAATGCATTTTTAACTTGGAATGAAGTGGTGTATTTTTCCTTTATACAAATTCGCCAAAAATCACTGAGAGGTCAGAAAGGGTAAATCGTCTGCTGTGCCAGAATTGATATAGAACTTTACAGTCCCCACTTGTCATTCTCAACATTGATAACGAATTAGTGAAGATCATAGTGAAGGCTACCGGAGGGTCTGAGGAGTAACTTAAATGTAATGTAACAGTAATGTAACTCCTTATATTTTCAAAACACTAATATTATAATGTAAGGGATTACTTTAAAATGTCAGTAACAAGTAATAAATAACACATTACAGTTTTGCAGTAACTTGCCCAACACTGCCCACGGTAGATTGTAATACATAACACCTTCATTAATTTTTATGAAGATGAAGATTTATATGAAAAATAAGAGACATTACCTCATGACTCGACTTGTTTGCCAGGATGTGTGTTAGTGTGAGATGGTCGTGTGTGAGGAGTGATCAGTTGGTGTGATAGTGTCCACTGATGTCACATGTCTCACTTTTACATGCACTTCTCCTTTTGCACGATGTTCCTTTAGGAGGAGGGAAGTTGTGATTTTCAGTTTTGTGGGCCTGTGTGTGTGTGTGTGTGTGTGTGTGTGTGTGTGTGTGTGTGTGTGTGTGTGTGTGTGTGTGTGTGTGTGTGTGTGTGTGTGTGTGTGTGTGTGTGTGTGTGTGTGTGTGTGTGTGTGTGTGTATGTGTGTGTGTGTGTGTGTGTGTGTGTTTGTGTGTGTTGGTGCATGTGTGTGTGCGTGTGTGCGTGTGTGTGTTTTGTTTATTTGTCTTGTGTATTGTTGTGCTAGAGGTATGTTTAGATGTCACAGGTGTACAAAGAAGATGTTGATGTCCAAAAACATCAGCACCAACAACAATGGCATTCTTCAGCCATAACAGCATTTCAGAGCATTAAGCCAGCGGAGTGGATTTTAGCCATCCTTGTTGTGATAGTTAAGTGTAAATATGATTATATTTCGAAATGTGTTGTATAAGCAAGGCCACCACAAGGCTTTGTTATAGAATAATGTCATCAGCTCCTACATATACAAAGAGTTTCGCTTCTCCATTTCTTTGCATGCGTAGATTTAGTGGATGTTTTCAACAAGTCACAATGATGAGTAGGCATAAGTTAAATACTTTTGCAACACTTACTTGCTTCGGTCTAACTTGTCAGCATATACAGTGTATCAGAGTACTCACACAACACACACTGTTTGGAGGGTATCAAATGTACAAGATAAGTCTCCCAAATAATATAGTTAACCCCATTCAAGTTTCCCCTTTTCAGATCTCTCCGACCACAAGTGTTTACCTTCCCTCAAGCATATCAGTATTTGATGATAAGGTGAGCGCTAACACAAATAACGTTAATCTGACTTCTTGACTAAATAAACCCCAGTTAGTTTCCCCTGGTTTTAATCTTGGGTGGCAGGTTAATGTGTCACAGGTGCATTGTCATTCAGCGAGTAAATCCTCTGGTCTCCGTGTCAAAGTGAGAAAAGTCAAAGATGCTCTAGGTTGCTTGTAGGTAGGCCTACACAGTTTTTTTTTCCTCCAGCGTTTTCTCTGCGACTAGTTGGGCTTGTGTAAATCGACTAGCCTGGCAAGCCATCCTTTGCCACTGCAAGGGTAGGCCTACGTCTAGAATAGATCTAGGCTAGTTCTAGTCTATAAATCGCCTGCATTTGTGTGCGGAAAATCAAAAAAAGGGCCAAATGGGGAAAGTGGAAGTGTCAGTTGTTCTGTGGTCTAAGGTGAGTGGATGCAAAAGTCAATGGAAGGGGAAGCTTCTGAGACTGCGGCCAAAACAGACTCCAAAAGAGAGAAGTCAGCAAGAGCGCCTACGGTCACGGACACAATTTCATCCCCTGCAAGCACGAGCCGCTGAAGAATGGCTTCTGAGAGTGAACTCCTTTCAGTTCATCAAACATTTTCCATTGTTGAACATGTCACATTTGTGGGTATTTTGCACAGTATTGAAAGTATTGAGTGCCCACGACATACAGTACGTGACTGAGGGATTTCCAGTAAAATTCCAGACTTATAATTTTATAATTTCATAATAATAATAATACCTATTCTAAATATAGACTAATTGACTCAGATCATAACTTACTTGTTCATGCATGCACATTGAATAAGTCATCCTATAGTTATCCTAATAATATTTTCAACACTAAGTGCCAACTGGTTATCATTAGCCTAAATAAAAGCCACAGTGTGCTGACATAATGTAGGCCTACAGACAGTTAAAACACAGACGATCAAAAAAGCACAAGTTTCTGATGCATACTTTATTGATTACAGAAAATAATAGAATGTTTTTTTTAAATAATTCAGGAATAATTTTACATTATATCAAAGGCCTACAAAACAACACTCTTTTAGAATAATAAAACAGTAATTAAAATGATAAATACGTAATCTTATTCACATCTGAAGTTGGTATACTACCTGATCAAGAATAAAATTTGGGATTTTCTGTCATCCTGTTATAATTTACATTAAAGCAATATGTTACAAAAATAGATTTTATTTTTATTATGTACTCTATTTCATAGAGATATTTTGCCAGTGAACTCAAAACTACTGGGCAAAAAAGTACTTTACTTCTGGCTTCATCAACCTTTGAGGTGAGGTGTCTAGGTGAATGAATGTTTTCTATGAAAGCACAATGTGTCCATTAACACATATGTTTATATCACTGTAGTTCTCCATGCTGAAACGTGTTGGTTGATTACCATAACTCATTCTAGTTTCAATTAATGGGAACATGAAGAAAGAACACAAAATGAGTGGACTGATAAAAACTGTACATGAAGATGTATAAAACATTATTTTGGGCTTTTCAAATGACCTGAGCCATGGAGGACCATAAGCATCCACACATCCTTCACACCCATTGACATATATTACATTTTCTGTATATTCCAACATTCTCCACACCAATTTCACATATATATTACATGTCCTGTATGTGTACATACAGTTCCCTTATTCTAAATATTCAAACTAAAGGGGGAGAGGGGGGTATGTACAGTACATAATAATACCTCTATTCTGTTCTCTCACACTGTAGCCTGTTTGTTGTATAGGCTACACTAGAGATACATGCTCTATCTTACTCACCTACTCACTCTCTCTGTGAGTGCCTCTTTTTGTCACACACACACATATATATTCATGCCTTCACTTACTACCAATCAATGCATCCTAGCTCCCCTGCTGTGCTCACTACTGTCCTTTTATCCCAATGTCTTTCTGCTGTGATGTCCATCTTGTCTTAATTTACACCTCACTCAGTTGATTTCTCTCCCCATCTCCTTCCTGTCTTTTCTTAGCGACCTTTGACCTGGTCTCTTCTCACTGGCTTACAGAATCACACAGGCCCCACCGGACTCCTGGGGGACGAAGTTGGGATCGAGGTCGTTGGGCAGCTTGCCTTTCTCAGCCCAGATGTTGAGTTCGCCGAACACGCCTGTCTCGATCATCTCCTCCTGCCAAGGGATGGGAATGTTGCCCGAGGAAAAGTCGTCGTAGAACTCGGTGTCCTTGTTGTCGAGGACCACACCCTTTACCGTGCTGAAGGCGCCCACATCGCCGATGTCCTTGGCGTAGACCATTTTAGGGTCAGGGACGAATGGAGGTGGCAACATGCCTACAAGATCCAAAGGGTGTTCACAGTGTTACAGTGTTCACACTAGCTTGTATGCTAGTACGCACAATAACTTTGTTTTTATCTTGCCTTGAAATCGATATTCAGTGTAATCTCTTTACTTTATTTCATATTTATTTTCTTTTCTTAAATGTGTGTTTTCATTAAATTACACTGCCTGATAAGCCATACTATAACATTAAACTCAACAAGGAACTAGCGGTTATTTTATAAATTTCCATTGCACAAGTGAATGCAATAGGATAGTGCTACGACCAATCAGAGGAACAACCCGCCCAACAACTCTCTATACAGCGTTGTGATTGGTGAACACCAACAGTGTCTAGCAAATCACAAGACCAACTAAGTCCCTTTGGCTCATTGCTAGACATACTGGCAGAGCACTTGCTGCCGCTAGGGTATGTTTAGGTTTCTAGGCTACTATTTAAAGGCTACTTCTCCTCATTGTCTTCAATGCACATTTAAATGCATTGTTATAAGAAATTCACTATATTTAAATGCCTTGACATATAAGGTTGGCTAAACTACAACTTAAATGGATCTTTATTGACCTACCTGCTTCGAGACGCCCCCAGTTGAGGTCTTTGAAGTAGGACTGGTTCTTGAGCTCAGTGCAGTCATTGTTCTTGAAGCCGAGGCGTTTGACCGGGTCTTTCTCCATCAAGCCCTCACAGATATCTTTGAGCTCTTTGCTGAAGTTGTCTGGATAGGACACTGGGTCCTTCAGGATACGACGTGTCACCTCTGCGTTCTCCACCTACAGATTGATTGATTGATTGAAACTTTATTGAACAACATTCAGCAGAAGTGTTCAAAAGGATAAACAAAAACACAACAAAGCCCAAAGTCTTGCTTCTGTTATGGTCCCTAAGATGGAAGTGCAATAATGACACATAAACTAAACAGACAAAAGACAAAAAGGAAAGGCATCAACTAACAATCAACACAAACAAGTATAACGGATCAGATGCTTTTCAGCACAGATTTTTCGTTTTAAGCTAGTGTGCCCGTCCGTCCGTGTGTGTGTGTGTGTGTGTGTGTGTATGCCCATCCGTGTGTGTCTGTGTGTGTGTGTGTGTGTGTTTTGTGTGTGTGTGTGTGTTTTGTGTGTGTGCATACTGTACATGTATAGCGGCAAGGCAAGAGTTTGTGTGCATATTGGACAGTATATAAAAGAAATGATCTGAACTGCATTTCTGTACCTGCTCTCCTCGGACTCGAAAAGGCCCTTTGGCAGCGACCATCTCATACAGGGTGACCCCCAGGGTGAAGTAGTCCACAGTGTAGTCATACTCTTTATTCTCCAGCAGCTCTGGGGCCATGAAGCCTGGGGAGACCAACATAGCATACTGGTACTTCAAGGTCATACTGTAGGTCATGGAAAGTATTGGAGGCTGCTTAACATTGTCATGGAACGCAGCCATGTTTCAGTAGGGTGACTAGATGTCTCTGATTTCTGTTTTAATAATATTTACTGTAGAAATAGGTTTCCAAGGAAAGTTCAGGCTAATGTCCCTAGTTTTCATCTGAGAGCTCTAATCGCCTTACAGTATGTTTCTGGCAACATTATTTTACTCAGGGATCGTATGCAGAACAACATTGGCTACAAGGCCACTCTCACCCAGAGGGTATCATGACAACACCTCGCAAAAAAAAATATTTGCATTTTTTGTCTGTACCACAATGAATAAACAACCTTGAACTCTAGACGACCCAATGTGTTTGCAAGCTGAAAACACAAAACTGGCCAGGCCAATCACATTGGAAAGAGTGGAATTCTTCTTTGCTCGGATTGGTGCTAGTGCTATCCTCTTGTGTGCAGATGATTTGAAAGACAACACCCCACCCTCCAAATGGAACTTCCCCAGACCCAGTATCTTGATATGGGTCTCTGCAGGCCCAGGCTATACCACAAGCCAAATAAAGCAACAATTGTTATACTACCCCGCAATTTCACATTTTCACATCCATTTTACACTTTGCTCAGTATTATGGACGAGTGCCCCAGGCCTGCTGATACTGCTTCAGTATGTATTGCATTTGTCTGTTAGCCTGCCGCTAGGGGCGTCTAGATTTCTAATCTAGGCTATTTGTCTGTGCCTGTTTTATTGAAACCTTTAATTGATTGACTGATTTGGGATGGATCACTGGTGATCAAGTTGATTTGACATTCGAAGGGTGGTGATATTCAGTATGGAGATGATTTTCAGTGTTGGTGCTGTTAGACTGACCTGGGGTTCCAGCATATCCCTTTGTCTTGTCTTTTCCTGGGGCCAGTTCAACAGCCAATCCCAGGTCAGAGAGACGCACGTGTCCTAGGAAGTCAGAGGGGTTTCTTTCATTATATGATGTTACACTGTGTTACACATGGCAATGTTTTCATATATATATATATTGGATATATGGTATGATTTACCTTTAATCTGCAATGTTAATATGCTAATTTAATATTTAATGATACCCTTGTTTGTTGCTTTAGGCAAAAGCAAACAAACAAACAAACAAAAAAGCTGCTATATTGATACTAAGACTAAAGAAAGTATGAAAAGTGTGTGTGTGTGTGTGTGTGTGTGTGTGTGTGTGTGTGTGTGTGTGTGTGTGTGTGTGTGTGTGTGTGTGTGTGTGTGTGTGTGTGTGTGTGTGTGTGTTAAATGTGCAAAAGCATCATTACCTGCATCGTCCAGCAAAACGTTCTCTGGCTTGAGGTCTCTGTAGACAATCCTGTGTTGGTGGAGATGCTCCAGGCCACAGATGATCTGAGCCGTGTAGAAACAGGCCCTGGTCTCATTGAAGCCTGGATTCTTCTCATCCACGTTATACATGTGGAACCTACACAGTAAGAAATAAGGCAGATTAGAAAGGACAGGATGGAAAAGACACACACTTTCACATCACTGCATGAAAGTGACAACATATTAATAATAATCGAATATCTTCAGTAATGGAAGACATTAAGATCTCGATTTACAGTACAACCAATAGTAATTATTCAGTTGTGTCTGTCAACAATGCTGGATGAAATTGTGTCTGTTTGGATCTGAAAGTCTTTCAGGACGCTTTTGTCCAAGGCAACCTTCATTGTATTTCGAGGGCCAAACAAAACATTCCAGACAGGAAGCTCACCCACGTGTCAGTGTCTCCTACTAGCCTGGGAGTTCCCATGCTCCTTTGCACGCTTATTTCATTTCACTCTGTAGAGCAGCATGGTGACCATGGCCGTTTTTCTCGCCTGCTTTCGGTATCCAATCGCAGAACAAAAAGGGATTTGTACGGCCCTCGATTGCATTTTACGTCATGTGGTGGCTCTGGTATTGGCTCCGAGGTATGTACAGATGCTATGATAGACATTCGTAGCGCCCAATAAACGGCTATGGACAATTGTAAACGATGCTTCCGCTACAAGACATGCATCCGCCAGGCTAGTCTCCTACAGTAGTGACAGCAGTTTATTAATGTCAGAAAGGGATAACAAGTCTGTGTTCATAGAGCTATAGGGCACCACATCTGTAAAGTAAATTGTGTTTACAATATACATTGCAGATGTGACACCACAGGACAAACCCTGGAGGTCAGATGCTGACGCACTCGCACCTCTCCATCCCCAAATACCCACCCATCATATTAGCCCGGAGGTCGCTCTAATCTAGCCAGATTATAGAGGATTAAAGAAAGAGCCGTCACTCTGCTCAGACACACACACACACACACACACACACACACACACACACACACACACACACACACCAGGAGAGAAATTGGATCTATACTTCTCATCTCTCTCTCTTTCCCAGACACACACACACACACACACACACACACACACACACACACACACACACACACACACACAGTCTTTAGTAATTGGTTGGGTATTTTACATAGCAGAGTTTTAAAATCTCTCTCTCTATTTCTGTCTTATACACACACACACACACACACACACATTTTTCATACTTTCGTTTAGTTACGTTCAATTTTGCAGCTGTTTTTTTAAAACAACAAACAAGAATATCAATATTAAATTAGTATATTAATATTGCAGTTTAAAGGCATACCATATATCCAATTATCCAATATACTGTATATAGTATTGTATATATAAACATTGCCATGTGTAAGACAGTATAACATAATTTAATGAAACCGCTAAGAAGCCCTCTGACTTCCTAGGACACGTGTGTCTCTCTGATCTGGGATTGGCTGTTGAACTCGCCCCTGGAGAAGACAAGACTAAGGGATAAGATCCACACCAGGAGTGAGGCTCTATGCTTCTCATATCTGTGTGTGTGTGTGTGTGTGTGTGTGTGTGTGTGTTTTTACACATTTATCAGCAGTAAATTACACAATGTCAACTGTTTGTGCTTTTCCTGCCTCTAACAGAACAAAAGCATCTGTACCTGAGGTCTCCTCCATTCATGATGGTCATGACCAAGCAAAGATCAGTCTTTGTCTGAAAGGCGTACGCCAGGGTCACAATGAAGCGACTGTACACCTTGGCTAGGATCCTCTTCTCAACGATAGCCCCCTGAAACACAGCAAATATAAAGTCAGAGTGAGTCCCATTACTTTATACAGAAAGTCGAGGTGGGGGATGCACACCTTGGAGGTTGTACTGCAGGTGCAGTTTTTTTGATCCAAGAGTGCAACACCTGCTACCTTTGTGAACAAAACACTTTTTGATTGTTACAAAGCTGACGTTTCAGTCAGTCAGTCCTTCATCAGAGTCGCTTCTGAGGGTAGCAGTGTTGCGTTTTTCAGTTATTCTTAATAGGTCACCATTATTCACACAGACATGAGTGGACATGAAATCCCTGCACAACACCAACTAGGTTACGCTTCTGACTTTTACTGTATTTTGCTTGCAGTAACCTAGACCTGTAAAGCATCTTGACACTGAATTTAACACTAGACCAAGTGTCACTGAGTTCATGCTGAGCTACACAAGCAAGAAATACTTCACAAAGCCAAATGCTTGTGCCACATTCAGAGTTGAAGCAAATGACTCCAACTTTCAGTCACTTTCAAGCGACAAGTCAGGGAGCGCTTGAATCAGAGTAGTGGTATTCTTTCCTAAGTATTTCCATAGTCATTTTATGTGACATTAGGGGCTGATTCAAAGACAAATTTCAACTTTCACCATGCCCTTTAAAAGAAACCATATTAAGGAGCTCAGGGCAGGTTTAGTGCTGAATGGCCTAAAGCACATTGACCTGGGGGCTGATCTATGAGCCCAGTGGAGTCAAAGGTCTCTCCTGTCTAAGGATAAAAGCTGTTAGTGTCCCCTACGGCCGGAAGGGGAACACAAACAAGACGTCATCAACATAAATAAGCAACACTGACAATTTCATAATTTTTCATAGTTTTTGTATTCAGTCGTGTTGCAAAAACTTTTGGAAACATATCTTTCATACAGTATACTGATAAAACTGGATACTGGATTTTATGATAATATGATTATGATATGATTATGATTATATATAGACTGCAAGCAGACTAATTGAGATTTTAAAACCACTACCTTTAGATATGAAACTGAAAGATTTTTTTCTTTTTTTTTTTTAGTTTGCCATAATTTGTTTGCTTACTCTTTTCTCTGTTCCAGTGTCTTTAGTTGCCTGAGCTGCTTTGGGCCTGCAAGCCTCTTTGCATTTAGCAAATAGAGAATTAGTGTGATCTAATTCTCTGCACTCGGGTGACTTAAGTAATCGCATCTCTCGTCACCATCCCACTCACCAGCCCCCCCCTCTTTTCCCCGGGTGTCCCTCCTCTTCTCTGCTTCCACTGCTGGCCCTGTCTACATGACTTCACAGGTGTTTCAACACATATGGTCCTATGTTTATTTGTTTATATTGCGTTTATTTTGTTCATTTGTTTATTTTGCATGTTTATTTTGTTCATGCTTGGTCTTTGGTGTCCCTGATATTTATTATTCTGCAAGCATTGAAGTAAAAGCCCTCCTTAGACCTTAGATAGAGCAGTGTTTCCTGAATTTTTGTCATGCACAGGTCCCTAATAGTTTCCCCTTAAACTGTGGAAGTGAGGTGGAAGACAAACCCAGCATAAGCCTGAGATAATACAAGGTTGTAGAACAGGCTGTCCACACAGGGGTTTTACACTGATCAGGGAATCTGATCTGGCTCTCTCACCTCATACCCTTTGCGCTTCTTCAGCCTCTTCTTGTTGAGCTTCTTGTTAGCGTACATCTTCCCTGAGGCCTTCATCTGGCAAGCACACACCTCTCCGAAGCCGCCCTTCCCCAAGACGCGGAAGTCGTTGAACCAATCCTCCGCCACCGACTGGCCCTCCAGCCACTTGAACTGGACATAGCGAAGGAAGTACATGCTGTCCTTGAAGCCGGCATGGGCTTTAGCCTCTAGGTGTTTCAGCAGAAGCTGCTCGCTCTCCTTGAACAGGTCGCCTCTCGCGTTCTTGAAGTCCTCCTTGACACGGCTCACGGCCTTCTCGTCCAGGAAGCTGCAGAAGGTCTTGGAGGCAGACTCGTAATACTTGTTGATGATCTTCTGGGCCTTCTGTTGCCGATCCTTCTCCTGGGCCACGTTGTAGTCCTCTATGTCTTTCCAGAGGTCGCTGGCATTCTTGTGTGTCGGCTCGCTGTCGAGGTACTGCTGGAAGAGGCGCTTGCCGATGGGCTGTTTCACACACATGCTGTCGAAGACCGAGTCAACTGTGGCTTTCATATGCTCACATTTCTTGATGTGCGGCAGGTTGAGCTTGGCACGGTACTTCTTGTCCCGCATGGTAGCCGCAGCGGCACCATCCACGCTGCCTCGTGCCGACACATAGGCCGAGTTGGCCACCACCGTCTCCAAACCACCGATATCCATGGCCGACTTTCAGCTGTCACAAGAATGAGAACAATGAGAAACGAAAAAAAAAACATGAGTGTCACAGATGGTGAACATGCACATTGTTGGTGCTGTGGTGAAACAGTGCTGAATCAGTCATTTGCTTCTCATTTTATCAATGCATGATGGTGATGTTGTAGCTGTTACTTTATAGGGATTGCAGGTTGTAATATAGTGGAGATGGCATGATAAAACAGGATCTGTACTTCCAAACTGAACCGAACCAATCAGAAATGTATTCAATCTATCAGACTGTCACTTTGGTGCCCTGGCCTGGAGATTGACTTAACCCTGAGTTACACCAGACTGGAGACTGTCCCTGTAATAAGTTCGTAGGTCACTCTGGGTCAGAGCATTTGCTAAATGACAAATACAGCAGAAACAGTCATCACCACCAAATCCACTGTGATGTGTAACTAAAGTTCTAATCTCTGGCTCCGGTTCCAAGTGAGTGCAAGTGATAGCCTTTGGGTTGGCTGGATTTCACTTGAGTGATGTTACCTGGATTCTTCTTGATCCAATTAATCCTCACTGGTAACGATGCCAACTCCTCAACTACTGTGTAATCCTGAGCCTGACCGTCTGCAAACCAAATGCCAAACCAGATGCTGTACTGTACAGTCCAGTGCCTATGATCATTTTTGCTTTGTAATGTCTCTTTATTTACTTACTATATTTTATATCACATTTAAATTATATTTAAATTAAATTTTAATTGTAGTATAGTATATTTTGTTCCATTATGATACCTTGCAACAATGTGATACAACAGCATATTTGCATGTAGCCTACCAGTATACATTTTGAAAACATGCAGACATCCAAAAAACATGCAGATTTGAGGAATTTTGATTTAAATATTTTTGATTAATAGCAAGAATAGAATTACAATGAAGCCTGATTAGAAGTCCATTTGAATTTGCATATACAAAACCTTCCAACCATTGTCTTATTGGCATTGCTGGAATATGCTGATGATGTCTGATAGCAAAAAAACTTGAATGTCATATTGTAACTAGGTTTTCGGTGGGAATCCATCCTTCGTATGACTAAACGTAATCCAAATTAATTTGAAGATGCTACCAAAACAAATGGTGTGATAAAAAGGATACCTCAAACAGCAGCAAAAAGTTGCCTAGTGTGCCTTTAAAGGCTGCTGTCTGAAATTCTGAAGTTGTCAACTAATCAACATAAACATTGCACATTTGTCTCTGTGTTAACCTGTGTAAGAAGAAGAGCACTTTATTGTCCCTTTGGGGGGAAATTTTACGTAAAGCGTATTGTCAGTTTAAGCAGCTCACCCATACCTTCTTTCACTCTCGAGACCGCAAAAGGATTCTCAGACAGATGTGATGCTCGCAAAGAAAAAAACAAAACACAAATCCCAACTGAATTAATCCACAATCCACAGTCTAGAATAATTCAATATTCCATCAAAATGAATCCAGTTCTGCATTGGGTTCTCAAAAAGAAAACCTCACTCCTCTTCAGTCCATCAACCCCTCTATTCTCTCCATCTCTCCCTCCGCCACTCTGCCTCACTCTGTTTTCCTCTCTTTCCCAGTCTGTCCTGCAAGGTGTTGAAGAAGTGAGAAGACCCGCCATGGATTACCGTGCTGCTCTAATTCCACTTGATAGTTCATTAGTTTGCGGGGATTATGTCTGTGCATCACCAAGGGAAGCCAACTTGTCAGAAACTATTATCTGTGCTGTGCCGTGGTCTCCAGTGCTGATTAGCTGGCCTATTACTGTAGGTACAAAGGTAGACCCCAACATACCCCAATTACACTCTTCTCTGACCCCTTTCAGTCACACACACACACACACACACACACACACACACACACACACACACACAGAAAACTCACTCTCTCATTGCAAAGCATCAAACCCTAACCCCATTCAACCCCCTACCCACACATAAAACACACACACACACACACACACACACACACACACACACACACACACACACACACACACACACACACACATACACACACACACACACACACACACAGAGAAAACTCACTCTCTCATTGCAAAGCATCAACCCCTAAACCCTTCTAAACAGGCGGCAACAACCCTGCATGCATGCAGCTCAGACAAGCATGATGTCCAAGACATAGTCTAGGTCTCTAGGACAAGAGGGCCAAAGACTGAGACTTACACACAGGGGAAGGAGTTCGGAGATGGAAATCCATCCATGGGATTATGGAATATGTATTGGCATTTCCGATATGCTGGAGCTGGACGTTGCGGATAGTCCCCACCACAGAGCTAAAGAGATTAGGCTCATGGTCCTAATAAGATCAGAGAGAGGAAGAGTCAGACAGGATTGAGATCATGACCCAAACATGGGCTTACTATGACCTACATTCACCCATAGGGAACAGATAAAGATCATTTGTGATCTTTCATTTGCTTTCAAAAGGCTCAGTGAGATCTTGCGTTTAGATCAAGATCACGCTTTGTTTCATTGTTTTGTTATGATTTTGTTCTATTATAATTAATATAACAGGATGTATAATGTATTATAGATGACCATCAAAAAGCACTGATGGTATGTCCTTTGGACGTGCTGGTCTTCTTACTGTGCATGGGTTCATCTATATGAAGACAGCCTCAGTTTCTGTTCCAAATCCACATTGAACCCTATGATTACTGTACATAATGTACATGTCTGTCACAGGTGACACTGGCACAGACAGATCTCTAGTGATGAGGGATGGGGTAGATACAGGACTCTAACCGGCTTGACACTGTTCAGACATGGAGTAGGACAGAGTTAGACAAGACAGGTCAAAGGATTGTTGTGGTTGAGGAAAATGGTAGGGAATTTTACATAGCAGAATTTCAAACTCTCTCTCTCTCTCTCTCTTAAACACACACTCATACACATACACATACACAGACACAGACAGACACACACATACACATACACACACACACACACACACACACACACACACACACACACACACACGCTAAAGAACTAAAAACCATCAACATCAACCTTGTCAGCACAGAGAATTGACTGTGGGGAACTTATCTTGTTACATAATATTGAGCAGTTGCTGTCAGAAGATCTAGCGCTCCTCTATCACACACAGTGCAGAGACAGCATGTACTTCATCTAGTTGTTATACTTAACATTGCTCACATTAGGATCTGTTTTGGAGACACTTTGGAGTCCTGTATGACATAAAGGGACTGTGTGTGCACACAATGTTTATCATTTGTTTGTGAACATGTTTGTGATAGCCTGTGATTAACTCTTGCGGACTGATGCCACATTTTTACCACAAGACCGTGCACGCACGCAGATTTAAGTGCACTTTTTTGTGTAGGTTATCCAGAATAACTTCTTATAACTGTTGATTGATTACATGACAGTTTGAAATATTCCTCTCAGTATATTTGAGACTTATCATCAAACAAAGTCATGTTGTTAAAGCAACACTTTTTGAAATGTTTCTGCAAATTAGTTTTGATTAAATTCATTATAAAGATGAACAGGCCTTAGCACTATGTTTATCTCTGGTCCATCAAAAACATAGCAAAACCTTTCACAACACAAAAACACACATTTTGGAATTAGCAGCTGTTTGTAATGGCAATCGTCTGCTCTGATTCAGACAAAATAACTTTACGCTGCTGTAAATGTCACACTGTGTGGACAATGGCTTATTGAGGAACTGACCAAATTAAAAACTTTGACTGCTATGGGAACTACAGTACATAAAATAACTCTGATCTCTGAATCTTCTGAGTTGTTGTATTGGCCTACCTGAATTTTTTACCTGTTATTTAGATTCTGTTAGGGTTTAAATGGTTTTATTGGGCGGTCTATCTTTTTGCAAAAAAGTATCTGTGGTATTATGGCAGAAGACAGGTCACTCAATGATCCACTGACCCTGTAGCTCAGGAACTCAGGATTCAGACCATGAAGACTAAGGGTTGGGAATTAGACCAGGGCAAGCACTGCTACTTGTCTGCATTATGTAGGCTATGGCAAGCTACTCAGAAAGACAAACAAACCACAGAAACAAATTCATGTAGGCCCAAATGTAGTATAATGCTATTTCAGAGGATGCATCGTAATCGCTTTGGCTTGACACTTCATTTGAACTAACTTATTGATACTGCCTTCCATTTCTGGTTGCTGATTGAATGCTATAAAATCTAGCTGGGGAAACTAAAGCGTAGCACCAAATACTAGGCCCTATGCACAAGCAGTGGCCATGGGCCTCCCTCACACCCTACAATGCCACTAAGCCACCTCTGCTTCTGACATAGTACCATAACAAAATACAATATTGAGCAGAGGTACTATGGCATTGCTACCTTGGCTATAGCTTTATGCCAAAGTTAAATGACTTTAACCATAGCTCACTCCTTTAAGACTGTAACAAGATAAGAATGATGAGCTTACTTGGCTACGGTCCAGAACCTTCTGTGACAATGACTGGGTTTGTGTGTATTTGTGTGTGTGTGTCTCTCTCTGTGTGTGTATGTGTGTGTATATGTCTCTATCCATGAAGCTGATAATGATGCTTCTAAGTTCTTTACCTTGGACACAGTGACCTGGATATCAGTTTGGTGAGAGTTTTTTCTTCTTAAACTAGGACAGAATGGGATGTCCTGTCTGTTGTCTTAGATGTCAGTTAAAATTAATGACACATATACTTGATTATTCAGATCTAAATTGTTTTTGAGTTGCATAATTAAAGGAATACTAGGCAACTTTTCGCCATCAGATTCATTTTTATCAGACAATTTGCACCATCTCCAAATTAATTTTGATGACATATAGTCATATGAAGGTGGATAAGCTTTATTCCCATGCAAGCTTTATTCCCATCATCCATCCAGGATATACACTATGTAGTTTTGAGTGGGCTTAAGGAAACCACTAAAAATGAATAAAGATAGCCTAGTTACAGCATTAACTTTTTGCTATCAGACATCATTTGCATATTCTAGGAGTGCCAGAACTGACACACTCAGAATCGGTAAAACTGAAATGTAAGGTTTGAATCTGGGTGGAGAAACACTGCTAAAAATGTATTAATACACAGTATGTCCTCACAGATCATTAACTTACACACCACTAAACTGCCTTCTACCAGCATCTTGTGGGTAATGCTTGGAGCCCTTCACTACACTTCTGCTGATGGTGACTCTACAGGGCCCTCTAGAGGATGGATGGATGGATGGATGGATAGAAAGATATATAGAGAGTTCATTTATCAAGAATAATTAGGGTGTCTAAGTGCCATTGGTGTAGGTTAGGCTTCTCATACATGCTAGCAAACTGAGCCACTGACACTGGTGATTTTTTGTGATCAATGTTTATATCTTATGTCCATCAAGACCTGCTTTTTTGATGAAGTTGAAAGATGATCATGTTGAAACGCCATCACAGAATAATCCTCCACCTTTAGTTTAGTAACATAACTTTTGAGCCATCAGATAATTGAATACTATCTGAAGATAGACACTGTTGCTTTTCACTCCCTGTAAGGAAACAAGAAATTCATCTTGACAGATAGTACTGTATACAACCTTGTCATTGTACACTACACTGGGCCAAATGTCATATCCCTTTCATTATGCATTTAGTTGATGCTTTTATCGAAAGTGCCTGACATTTATCAAGTACAGTACTTCACGGCTAGCCTGGCGATGCCATCCTACGTAGCTCCGCTAAACATTTATCTCCGCACGTAGTCTGGAATAAACCCCCCTTCCCGCCTTTCCCTCGGTTACTCTACGGTTTAGCCAATCAGCACACAGTTTAGAGCGATGTCTCAAAATGTTGTAGTCTTTTTTGAGGTCAGTGATAGGGACGCGTTTGTTATTCTCTCCCCCACTTTCGAATTACATTCACAAAATTGGTACATGACATTAGCATCCATGATCTTGAGGATGTATTGCCACTACGATGTCAAAATAGATCAGAACTTGCGAGAGATCTGTTAATACTGAAAGCGAAAGTTGTAGGCGTGAGAGCCAGGCGAGGGAATACGTCATATTCAAATGGAAACCTATTCCAATTGCGTTGAGCCAGACTGTATGACACAGTCAACAGTCGCTTTCGCCCAGGCTACTTCACGGCCAGTCTCCCAAAGAGCAACATTTGGGTTAAATACTTTTCTCAAGAGCAGAATGGCAGTAGCTGGGATTCAAAACCACATTACCCAGACTACTAGCATGCTAGCTAAGCTAGCAGCACCCCATTCACTGTCCCTTTCCATGTTGGCCTACATGGAGGCTGTGAATGCATAGTCTACCTGTTCTCTGTCTGAAGCCACTGGCCTGCCTGGCCACTCCATTCCCCGCCATCAGCATCAGTAGAGTTAGTAGCACAGGTCAGACTGAGGGCAGTGGATTGGCTATCAGGAGTTGTTCCATCTTCTGTCTCTTTGTCAGCTTCGTCTTCGTCACTGTATCCCCCCTCAAAGGCCTTTTCCAACAGGGCCTGGCGAGACTCCCTGATGTAGGCTTTCCTCAGCTCCTCAAAACTTGTCCGCTCTCTGTCTGTGTTTGTGTGTGTGTGTGTGTGTGTGTGTGTGTGTGTGTGTGAGTGAGAGAGAGAGAGAGAGAGAGAGAGAGAGAGAGTTTATTTGTTTGCAAGTTTGTGTGTGGGATGCACAGGGAAAAACTTATAGGTTACAGGTTCTGTCATGTAACCCAAAAACTTGGGGCATACAATGCCTTATTTCCAAACCAAATTCAAAGGTCATGTCAGCAAAGTAATCCCTTTTTGTTTTTCCTTTACAAGTCAAGTCACATGTATTTATATAGCGTATTTTAACATAACACAGTAGATCCAAAGCGCTTTACAGAGAAAGGGGAGCCTACAACGTACTATCTTTTAAAAACATGTAGTGCACATGCTCTGACATACATAAAACATAAAACTAAGGTACTTAGCAGGTTGGGTTACTATACCATAACATGTCCTCACCTTCAAGACCGATCCCTTCATCTGTGTTATCCTCCTCCGCCACCTCTACCTGTGAGGCTGCCCCCAGTGAGGTGTGTCCACCTGCAGGCGACGTGTCCATGACTTGCACCTGGTCTGGAATCGGAGGCCCCTCCAGTAGCTCTCTGGAGAGGAATGAATTTTTTTTTTTGGAGAGGAATGAAAATTCGTTTTTTTTTGTTCAGTCTCTCTGTGAGTATTAAACTGAACTGCCCCAGGTTTCTTCCTAAAAAAATTACTACAAATAGAAGAGAAGGAGTTCTTCCTTGCCCCTGTTACTCATGGATCCACCTCATATGGACTGTAAAGCGTCACAAGGCAATTGTATTGTATTTGGGGCTCTACATATAAAACTGAATTGAATTAAAGCTGTATTCGGCAACTCTCTCAAGTCAAATTTCCTAGAATTGTCATGTTATTCTGGAAGTAGTACATGAAAAAGGCTATTTAGGAAAAAAAACAAATTCTCTAGCTCCATCTAAACCCTGTAATCGTGGTTGCAAAAATCCAGCACTCCCTGTAGCCTTCCACCAATCAGGTTCGGAGGGAGGGATAACTGCACAGTTGTCAATCACAACTGTGAGCAAGTCGCTGACAACATGCTACAGCGAGGGAGGGGTTTGAGAGGCTGTTGAGGAGTGATGTACAGACTGGGGGAGGGACCAGAGAGTTGTATGGCTTTGACTTTTTTGCCTTGGAATTACGTGGAATTACGTAGACTTGCCGAATACAGCTTGGAATTGCACTTTGCTTATGAATGCTTCCTTACTCTGTTGGAAGCTCTTGGCTTGGTTGAGGGCTCATAGGCTGTTGATACCAAGAGCATTCGCCACTGTTGCTGTCCTCTTTGACATCATCATCATCATCATCCTCAATAGGAAATGACTGCCTACATGGGTAGAGACACACAAGGAAACAAGCAAAGGGCTTGAGTCCATCATATTTATCTATCAATCTTGCATTCACAAAACACATAACGCAGGAAGTAAATGCAGAGTTGAATAGATACCAAGATGTGTTTTCCCTGTCCCAGTGGCATGGCTGTGTTGAGGAAGGGTCTCGCCTACTGGGATGCTGGGTTTCCAAGATGCTAATTTCATTCCAACTCTGTGACTTCTTCCTGTGCAGTATTGTATTAGGTCATTGTCATTGAAAAACTACCATCAACAACAACAAGCCTTTTTGTATGTGTAAACATCGGAGACTGTGTTTTCTACGGATATCACATTGATTTATAAGAATCCACAATTTTGATAAAAGTATAGTTTTTAAATATAAACACACACACACACACACACACACACACACACACACACACACACACACACACAAAAGTGTTGGGATTATAGCCACCTCTTGCATAGACACATGTCCTCTTCAGATGTGTCATCCAACATTGTTATGCTGCAGCTGCAGTGACCACAAAGAGACAGGCTAGATTAGTGTATGCCGGGGTGGCCAAACTTTTTTTTTATGCTGAAAATGTATGCCAACTAAGGGCAAATGCTAAATTAAGACCATTCTTTTTTTTCAACCAATTATACGTTAATAAGTAACAACTTTTTTGGACGTCAAATTGGCCCCTGGGACTTAGGCCCTAGTTTTGCCACCCCGGGCAACTGGTTGAAAATAAAGAAGGGTCCATAGGCTGCAAAAAGAGAAATGTTGCTAAAATCACGGCTCATTGTTCATGCAACTTTCACTCACAGATGTGGTCCAATTTTGCATTCTTTACATCCAGGTGTCTTCAGCCATGAGTGGCAGCTTGTGGCCAGAATATTTCCCTCATCCCACCTCTGCCGCTTTCTAACACAGACAATAATACAAGAGCCTGGTCTAATTTTCTTCACAAAACTCATGCTGCCTTTTTATCGACTGCAAAACCTACCTTATGGTAAGTTTAAGTGCAATTGAATATTAAAACTCACCGACATTTTGTCGCGCTAGAGTCAGACATACTGCTACGGAGATTTGTTCGAAGGATGCTTTTCAGTGGTAGGCCCAGTGCACTACCAGCACTGGAGCCACAGCTCTGCAGGTTGGTTTGAGGAGGCCCTGTGGATGAGGAGGGCGCACTCAATGGGCAGTCTGTCTCGTGCATGATCGGGTCTGGTGAAGGTGTCGTTCCCTTCTTGAGAATTCCTTTCAGTGGTTTCGATGGTCCAGGGTCATCCATTCCTGTGGACAACTACCAGAGAGAGGATAATGTGTATTTCTACATTAATAAGTAGCATACTGATTACGCAGATTACTGATTACTATTTTTAACTTACCCCATGCACCCATTAAGTTGTGTCCAGACAGAAATAACTGGCCACTTGGCTGTAGGCTAAGTGGCTACAGTAGCATAGGCCTACAGCATGACGTTGTCTCGTGAAATTATGACGTTTTTGCATTATGACCCCGTTATTTATTTTCTCGGGTCAAAGCTTTGAAATACATTAATTAGGCTGAACCAGGGCCATATGGCCTATTATAACATGTTTTGCTATTGTGCTACCACTAGAGAGCAGCATTCAGCCAACTGCATCAATCTCTTACCTCATAACCATGCGACGCGTACAGTATGTGTGGATGCAGATGGATAGAAGCAGTGGCATGCGTATCGCGGTGTTGGTAAACCTGTAAGTTATTTTGCTGTTGTATCACTCTTGTGTTATCTTAGGATGTTTTACTGTACCATGCGGCAATATTTAGATTCAGACTTTGCAATATATGTTAACTTGGTTTGGCATACGTAAGTATAACTATGTAAATATTCCTCATAGCTAATCAGCAGAAAGTAAGCTGACAACGTACAGCATCAGACATGGCATGGCTTGCAAACGGTTACACAGAATTTCGCTTGTTGTTATTTGTGTTAATGTCCTCAGATAACGTAGTGTCGCTTAGAAGTACAAAGAGCAAATTGATAACGTTACTCTGAATTCTGAATTATTGAGGATAATTGCCCTGTCATGTACTGGAGATAACATGAGTCATACAAAAATGTGTGGACTGGTTGCATAGCAGCAGTGCATTTCCCAAGTAAAACTATTAATGAAGTTGTTCGTTTTCAGGTGAAGCTGAGTAACGTTAGCTCTTGGAAGATGACAAGGTAACTTGAATCTCCCCTGCTGCGTTTGTAACCTGCATCTCTGTCTGTCTGAGAATACACCACAAACATCGAGATGGCTCGGCCTCTTTTTGGTGGAGCCTTGTCAGCTACAATCCCACTTGGCGCCCAAGACATCAGGTAAGCCTAGTAAACATCACTACCGTCATTCATCAATGGCACTTTCTCTGCAAAGAGATGAGATCAAGTTTCTTGTAAACGAGAATCCAGTACTACTCATGCCATTAATATTACATTAAGGATCCTGATTTAATCCTTTTTTGCTTGCCTGGCTTTTAATTCATCTGTCTATGTGAGCAGTGAACTGAGGGAGATTCCGGACAACCAGGAGGTTTTTGCCCACCGAGACACTGACCAGAGCATCATTGTTGAACTGCTGGAGTACCAGAGCCAAGTGGACAACGAAGATGCAGCAAAGTAAATATCAAAGACAAACTAAAAGGAAGTTATCCAATATTCAGGGGTGATATTAGATGTGGTTTCACATCACTAAATTTGACAAACATAAGCATTTTATACCAGTAGACAAGAATGTTCATGCTGATGTACAATTCATATTACAAAATTTAGAGAAAGTTCATAAAACCCCATTACTATTACATTAAATCATATGGAAATGAATTGCCTGTTCTCAGTATATTGTAGCGGTAGCTACAGAGTAAGACACTCACTTTTTATTTGAGTGAAGTTTAATATCGGCTGTTGTCGGCCACAGCCACGCCAACACAGAACTATCAAAAGCACGACTGTCTCCTGCTCATTCCCAGCTCAAGAGAGCGCTAAAACCCCCAAAACACACCTAGCACCCCCAAAACCACACCCACCTATCCCACAAAAGGCGGTGCTCCCCAACACTGGCCCAGTAACAAGGCTCCTTAACATCAACATCCTGCATCCTTGAACTTGAACTTGGGACATGCTACAATATCATCAAACATATGAGAACATCAGTGAACATTGTGTGTTTGACATCACAGATATCACTTTGAAGATGTGGCGGGAAGCAACAAAGCGTCTGAGCCAGGCACTTCGGAGGTGCGGTCCATCCAGAGCGTCCCCAAGGCAGAGCTGTCACTGCACCAGTGCTCTTCCGCTTGGCTCCTGACGGGGGCGCAGCTCGTCTCCAAATTCAACGAGGAAGTGAGTTGGGCCACAGCATAGTGCAAACATTTAATGTTCATTTATTTATTTATTTTTTCCCCTCAGTGAAATTGATTTCATGTTTGTATTTTTGGCAGCTAGTCTGCTGTATGATATGACAAATAGTGATTGATTAGGCTGGCATTTTGAGTATCAGTAAGAGCAATTGCAATGATCAGTAAGAGCAAGAAATAATCTGCAGCTGACATTTTTGATAAATACAACTCATTTGCATTATATACACAGGTCTAATCTGATTCTTATGTCTGATTCTGAGCTGCTGATACAGTAGGCCTATTTGAATATATAGAGTACTCTAGCACAGAAGAGAAATAAATGACCGCCCACAGGTGGTGAGAACTTCTGTCATCTGACCTGGTAGTGATCCAACTTTCTGTGTTCATTTCTAGGCAAAAAACACAGTGAATATCCACATGTGCCTTTTTCGGCTTCCTCAGTTCTCCACAGATATCCTTGTGACCTTCAATGACCCAGTCATTATCAAGTGAGTAGATTTCGTAATTATGTTCATTAGTGACATTATAGTCGGGTATTTTTGTATGGAGAATTTCAGTGTGACCTTGCACTGTTGGGCGCGCTCAATCAATCTGGGTAGGCTACCTGCCAGATCTCTTCGCAAATTCGCTATTAGTTAATTTCAAATAAAGGAACAGTGAACATTAGACGACTTGAGGTAAAAGGCTGTGAGTGAAACTGTCGCCCCTTTTTTGTCACGTCATTAAGGACTTAAACACCCATAAGGATAAATGTTGCACCAGAGACAGTGGGTGAAGCAGGTCATTGCGGATGAGAATATCCATCGAGACTATCTATCGCTTTCGCTAAACCCCTACAGCCTATTTATTGTCAAACCGTTCTGCCGAAGCGCAAAAGGGGAGCCGCAAAACATTTTAAATTTTGATGTTGAATTTGTCTGTCATCTGTTAAAAAGTTCCCATTTAGAAATTACTTCCACTCTGTCTTTTGAGGCATAGCCTTCATGTTTTCATATCCGCTCACTAGTCTTTGCCTCGTAATGCCATACATTTCGGCTACATTATCCGTCAAAGCCCCGTAAGGATCAAAACGATTTCAAATGAACCGTCATTTTTGCTAGCTAGCTTGACTTTGCAAATCACCAGTGCTATGAATGAGGCTAGATTTAAGAAAATATAGCCAAATAGCAGTCGAATAAAAGTGTTTCAAACATAGAGTGATTTTGAGTATTTCAAAGAAATGTGGAAAGATCACTGAAGCTAATGTCAGCATGCGCCTGCCTGTGCGCTGAATTGCGCATAGGACTCATGAGAAATTGAATGGGGAAAGGCCAGACGGCTCTCACCCAATCATGTTCTCTTATGATGAGCCCCGTGTAACCTTATATGTCCACATGAGTGATAAATAGGTAAAAGGTAAATAATAAACATATTCAGAACAATATAGATCCTGAAAGTTAAAGTGTTAATGATGATGGGAGTATAGCCTAATACGGTGTCCTGACACAAGTAAGCTGTATCATAAGCAAGAATTTACAGTAATTTAGGGGTGCTGCGAATGCAAAAAATGTTGATGGGGTGCCTTGAGCTCAAGTCAAAGTCACCACATGCTGTCAGTAGAAAATGGAACGAGACAATTTCATACATCATCACAGACTAATAACGATTTTGCAACTAATTCTAAATGAATGGGGGACTGAAATTAACTATGAGGCATTTTACTATGCCCCTTTCTGTTAACATGAGTTGCCTGTGTCCCAATCTATTAACATAGGCTGCCTACATGTATGCCCTATTATGTTAACTTAAGCTGCAGCTTTGCTATTTGGTCTATACTATTTGAACATTAAAATTTTATATGCACCTCCTGACCGCACTCACTAACTCACTGTGTGTTTGTTTGTGTGTGTGTGTGTGTGTGTGTGTGTGTGTGTGTGTGTGTGCGTGTGCGCGCCCAGCCCTCTCAGCAGCAGTAAAGCGGCGGGTGGAGTGTCTGGCCTGGCTGCGGAGTCCTGGACTGTTGAGGACTTCCTGTGTGTGTTTAAGTCTTTGCAGCTGCTTGACCCTGGAGTGTTTGGATAGCTAAATGGACTCTACTTGGACTACTGACTTGACGTTATGTAAGGACATTTAACATACTGCGTATCAGTCTCATGATTCTTGTCGATGACACTGGTCATATCAAAGAATTGATCTGGAAGTTAATGGGAAAGCCAAACAACAAAGGATGACTTTAAAGGGACACCAGGCAAAAGTTTTACTGTTGATTTACCAATCTCAACGTCACATCGATGATTAAATGGTTCATTCATCAAATCATCAAATGGCTCTCGTCAGTCTTTTACTTTTTGTTTTGTGGTAATCCCGCTTGCAGAATGTCTGATGTCGGGTCCACGAAATAGAAACTGAAAGTAGATATAACCGAAATTGCATTTATCACCAACTTGTCAGACAATGTAATGCATGAAAATTATCATCTCTGGTTTGTACTCTTTGGTTTGCAAATAAATTTATATTGATTGTTGAGAATGTACAATGTAGTTGTATTTTTTTCTAATATTTCGGCAACTGTAGGTGGAGCTCCGGAGAAAACTGCAGTACTGCCTGATGTCCTTTTAAGGTGAGGCTGTGTTGTTCAAACCCATTTTGTTTCCTCAAGACTTCTCTAATCAGTAATGAGGGTTTGTAGAGTTGGGATGCAAATGAAGGAAGTAATTCTGGCTGGTCACAGTTCCTTCTTCCAGGCTGAAGAAAGCATGACATTGGTGTAATCAGAGGGATTTCCCGAGCTTTTACAAGTGTGTTCTCAAGGAACAATGTCAGCAGTGCAGCTTTTGACTTACTCCAGTCAGCCTTGTGACTTACTGATATGTAAGTTATGCAACTGATATGTGACCAACCCTGTTTAATGTGCCAAAGCACTCATGCTTTGTGATGCGTAACTGTTTGACACGGACAAATCCACATTTACAGTTTGAAACAAGATTAGAAACTAGTAAATTAATCCTAACCTAAAGTTACTAACATGCTAGACTAGGCTTGTGGCTGGTGAAATAAACCATTTTTATTACATTTTCATGTTTTTGCGTTTCAATTAAAATTGCTCATTAGCATAAGGCATTCCCACAAAAATTGGCAGAATGATCATTCATGTTTAGATAATATTTTTTACATGGCAAATTTTCTGAAATATCATATCATTTATGAATAAATGAGGCATCATACACTGGAATATATTCAATTCAATCGTATTCATCCACGACTCATGATGACTATACTGTACTTGCACTTCACTTGACCTATGGTAGTTGGGTTGAACCCATGAGTCACAGATCTGCTCAAAGTTTCTGCCTAAAAAGAATTATTACAAGCAGAAGGGAGATTTCCTTGCCCCTGTTACTCATGGATGCTCCGTCTACTGTCTGTAAAGCGCTGTCAGGTACTGTTATCGTATTGTATTTGGTGCTCTGTAAATAAAATGGAATTGAATTAAATTGATATATTCAAGAGTATGATTCCTCATTTACATATTTAGACATGATATTTCAGAAAACTTACAATACAAATAGTAATATATTAACATGAATCATCTGAGGAAGTTTTGTGGTTACAGTATATCTATTGGCCTTTCTTCTTTTTTAACCTTATTCAGCAATATTACGACCCTCCATAGACTTGTAATGGGGCATAAAGAGGGCAATAACACACACACACAGCAGATTGTTGACCGGGTTGTCCTACCAGGTTGTGATCCTCGGACATCCTAGATTTCATTTTTGCTCAACAACCTTTTACAACAGCCTATGTCTATAAAATCCCCTTTGTCCTCTGTGTATATAAATGAAGAAGACCTCTTTTGTCCCCTGGATTTTGAAGATAAAGACTTTTTAATTATATTGCCTGTTGAAATAGGAATGTGCACAGTTCCCAAGGAAAATTTAGGAGAATATCGCTGATTTTTATCTGAGTTCCAGTCAATTTCACTTTTACTGATTGAGGTGTTGCCTGAGTTACTTAAATGATTTGTTAAATATTATCCTGAAATATAAAATTTGAAAGTCATTCAGAGAGTCCCTGTAAAACCTTGTCCTTATCTCACCTACTCTTTGCCACCCTAGAGCCATATTCCCATGGGTGTCTCTTTTGGATTGTTTGTGGAGTCTGGTAAACATATCAAGTGTGACGGAACATTATTCTACTCAGGTTGTCATAGAAACCAGGCTCTTTTCATTCATTGTAATGCAACAAGGCCACAGCAGCAATGTAGGCTAATCTTTAACTGGGCCGGAGACACTTCAAGGCAAGGATGTTTCAGCACTCAAAACTTTCTTTGCTCTGAACTTCTGTGTAATAAACAGACCAAACATTTTCTTCTTAAGTTTCACAGAATTTATTGTTCGTAAAGTTATCAGTCTGAAATACCATTTAAATGTACAAAGGTATATCTGCTACATGTACAGATTTACAGTACAATCTTTCTGTATCAGTATGTCCTACAGTATATCAAATTAATATCCTGTGCGTCTGGTGTACAGTTATCAGCAATTTTAAAAGCACAATACTCTGTATCAAAATTATTCTAAAGTAAGGCAAAAGGTATAAGTTCCTTTGAGCACAATCTATGTGTCATCTTCAAACCACTGACATGCTTTCTACATGATCACTTAAGTATGAGAACAAAGCATGAGTCACATGAAAAACAAAACAATGTGCTGTCAACATTGTTTGGCATCGACCTACTGTACCAAGCCAGTGAGTGTTCCATGGCCTGTGGTTAAGTGACAAACCTTGTCATTTAACATACTGGAAGTTCTAAATCTCTTAATAGAAGAACCTGTTGGTTTTGTTCAGTTATGAGAACTTAGTACTTCAAGCTCCTCTATGATCAGGTTTACCTAACCACCCACTGTACTCGGAATGCACCCTTAACTTGTCTTTCATTCAAGTTACCACAATGGGAATGAATATGAAGAGGGCCCCTGTAGCAAATGAAACCAAAACTGAAACCAAACAAGTACAGATAAAACATGAACTCATTTTGGTTTTGGTTACATCACCAGCTTCCAAATGGCAAACCTTTGCATTGATATGCTAAGAGTGAATTCCATCAACAACCTCTTGTAAGAATGACTGGAATGTCCAACCAGAGTCATAAAGACAATTCTACTGAGTAACAGTTTGTTCATAAAGACATTCCTTCACAATCCTTCCTATTTCCTCCTCTTTGAGAGTATTCAGATATTGTTCCTTTTACCTTGTGGAATATAATGTTAATGCCTTTAAAATATATTTTAAAAACTAAAAACATGTGAAACTATTTGGCATCTCACTGCAACATAGCATATTTAACTTTACATGTACTCATTCTGTATAACGCTTCATCATTTTACGCAAACGGATATGCAATTTTTCCCAATAGTAATTTGGGAAGATGTTCTGTACTTGCTACATTTGCATTATGGGCATGTTGTACTCCTAAAGGACATGCTGTCCCTTTGCATATCTGAGGGTCTATTTAAAACAGTCCTCATACCACAGACTTAATTCTGTTCTATGGTCACATAGCGCAGAATTCTCACAGGTGCTTACGCCAAAAAAAAAAAAAAAAAAAAAGTCCTTAGTGCAGGCTGAAATGAATGGAGTTGAGCACTTTTTTTGAACTACCGTAATTTCCTGACTATTAGCCGCGGCTTATACATTGAATTTGCAAAATTTCTCCCGCTATGAGATTAAAACAGGGGGGCAGTTAATATGGTGTTCATATGGTTTTGTTTTTTTTTAACTTGCATAAAACACTGTCCTGCGGCTTATACACAATGTGGCTTATATGCGGGAAATTACTGTAAAGCAACTGGGAGAATACCGTCCATAGTGAATAGTTATTCTTCCACCCCTTTGTACCTTGCAGGGAAATACATAACCATTGCAAATGAGAGTTTGTTTTCCTGAAGACTTTGGGCGTGTGGTTTTTGTCCAATCAGGAGAGGTTTTTGAGGTTCTCTCTTTTAAAGTCTTTATCTCCTACACACATGCATGCTCTCTTTCTTTCTCTTTCTCTCTCTCTCTCTCTCTCTCACACACACACACACACACGCACATGCACACCTTGACATGCTAACTGTGATTAGCATAACACTTGCGTAGCTCATTCCAGAAGACAAGGGACAGGATGGTATGTGGGCCGAGGCGGAAGTACGAGGCTCCCAGACCCTTGTACAGTCCCATGACACCTTCCTTCTTCAGCGTTTTGGAGAAGCAGTCGCTGAAGCCCTTGTACAGCTCCCCCTGGGAAATGAAGAGTACCAGACACTCATTTTATGAATTCCATATACTGGCAGACTACATTCCATACTAGAGAAGCGCTCAGACAGCACAGACCTCCACCAAGGCAATGTGGTCACAGATGGTGTTCTGGATCACTGATCGCCACCAAAATTGAATCGGTTCTTACTTATCCCAATACACATCTTGTCTGAAAATTTCACCCATATCCATGCAGTACTTTTCGAGTTATGTTGTACACAGACAGACAAACAGAGAAAGATCTGTGTAGCCGGTGGCGGTCCGCACCGCACACGGGTCTCGAACCCGCCACCCCGCAAGCTACAAACTCCCGGCGTGGGAGTGGAATGCTCTAACCAACTGAGCTAAAAGCCCGAGCTTCTAACTCAGCCTGTTAGAAGCGCTCATGGAATTGGGTGATGAGGATTTACACGTACTACCGCCAAGCTAGCCGAGCTAGCTGGCCTCCGTTACACTCACCCTCCAAATCCTCACTCCCATCCGGGTCACGGCACCAATGTAGCCGGTGGCGGTCCGCACCGCACACGGGTCTCGAACCCGCCACCCCGCAAGCTACAAACTCCCGGCGTGGGAGTGGAACACTCTAACCAACTGAGCTAAAAGCCCGAGCTTATAACTCAGCGTGTTAGAAGCGCCCATGGAATTGGGTGATGAGGATTTACACACTACCACCGAGCTAGCCGCGCTAGCTGGCCTCCGTTACATCTGCACAAGTTGAAATGTTGTGTAATGTAATCAACTGGGAGCAAAAGTGTGCAGACCCTTTCTCTTTGATATGGATGCTTCCCGTACTGTCTGTAAAGCGCCACGAGACAAATGCACTGTAATTGAGCGCTCTACAAATAAAATTGAATTGAATTGAATTGAATTGATATATTCCATATAATCTAACTGAGCCATCTAACTGATGGTGAATTGATGGCCATTGCTTGCTTACCTTGCCGTGCTGGTCCACTGGCTGGTTATAGAGCCGTGTGCTGACCACATCAAATGGAGTCATGGCCGCCACCACCGCTACACTGCTGATCATGCCGGCGGTTAAAGCTATCAGCCAGCTGCCTTCTGGAAACAGCTTAAAGATAACAAGGTCATTGGGTGAGTCTGGAAGTCAATGCACAAGCGAAATCAAAAGTCAAACATTCCTATTTGTGCTGTTCTTCCCCTTAATGGCATGAAACTAAGACCACTGTGTGAGGTTATGTTCTACTCCTCTGTTGCTACAACAGTATTGCATAATGTGGGAGATCACACTGGAGTTTCAAGTGGAATTTCTTAACATCTATATATATATATAGCCACACAACTGATGCATTGGTTGACAGACAGGATAGACAGAGTAGCCTATGTTCAGTATATTATCCAGTAAATATATAGTAATGCTGGAGCAATGTAGGCATAGAAGTGAATCAAACTTGAATCTACACGCAAAACTACAAAACTTTTGTGTAGCCGCTATTTGCATTTACACACAAATGGCTTGGTCTGTTGCTTTCAAATCACTTACAGAGCACTTTACCAATTCTGTACTCTACTTTCTATTCCCATTTCTCGACCTCACCTTCCTATCTTTGCTAAAAGCCTGACTGCAGTAACAAATTTCCAGTATGGACAAATACAGATTATCTGTCCTTTAGTGTGAATGAATAGATACAATCAGAAAAAAATTATATGAAAGCTCAATTCTAAAGAAAAGCACATTTAGCACAAAGCACAAATGCTTATGACGATAGGTAGGCCTGTGAGATGGAAATGGAGTACATCAATTTCCTCTCAATGGTTACATCAACAGATGCACTTTTACACACTTTTCTGCAAGAAGGTAGTGACATGAGAGGACAGGTAACTTGCGCTTTTCAATAAACTGTGTACACCCGCAATGCTTTCAATGCTCATGTTCATGTAGCCTATTGGTGCCTGATAATAATACAACTAAAGTTTCATGGCAAGCCATCTTTTAAAAATAGAGATTTGTATCTTGTCAAGTGCCTGAGGCATACTTTATTCAAAACCATTTTGCTTATACCGAAATGGTGATCAATTAAAACCCAGCTCTCAAAGTAATTTGGCTTTCAGATACCCATTCCTTCATGCTCATGAAGGAAAACAGCCAACCATGCATCAGTGCCTATGTTCAGTTTTTAAAGCACTTTTAGTGGCTTCAGACCTTACCTGTAGATCTGTAACAAGTTCCTTGGAGGAGGAGAAAGTGGAGAGTTGGGCAGCTGAACCCACACTGACTCTGGGGAGGGCAGCACTGGATCCCCTCCACAATCCCATGATTCCATGCTTTTTGTGGATAGCTGCCAGTGCATGAACCATCCCCTGAAACAGGAATAATGACACATGTAAATCTGGTAGTGGAAATGAAGTAATCGCTGTAAAAACAAAACAAAGCATGCAAAATGCAAAACTTACTCACCCTATGTTTATACTGATGACCAACAGCAATTGAGGATGCTGCCTGGCTCTGCAGATGTGTCTTAACCTAGACATGAAAGGTGTTTGAAAATTTACAATGAGACATGAGACGAGAACGGTATCGATTTTGGCCGCTGTCAACAAAGGCACGCCTGGTCCATTCGGATCCCACAATGACTGAAACCATTCACTTTTCACTCGTGCGTTTGTTTACCAGGCACTGACAATCGCAGCTGTCATTCTGTCTATCAAAACAGATTAAGCTACCAAATTAAACAGGTATTAATCCATGCAAGACAACACACCCAGCTAAAGCGGCATTTTGAACTCACCAGGTAAATCGGGCTTCCCATGTAGGCACCGACGATCCCTGCAACAGCCCCTGCCACTATGCTCTTCAGCGCGCTGACCTTGCCGTCAGTTTGAATGTAACCGGAGGACTCGATGATGGCATATGAACCGAGACGCACCCCATTCATAAAGAACTGATACACGAGTCCAGGCACCAAACCCTTTTGTAATCCGGCAAGTCCGTCGACTTTGCCAATTGTGTAGAAAGCATGAAATACATTTCGGTAGTAGACCTGGTAGGTTCCCCGACTCTTCAGCTCTCCTTGAAGTTGCATCCGTGTCTTCACTACTTCGAGTGGGTTTGTGAATAAGCAAGCGCCACAGGCAGCCATCCCACTCAAAACGAAATCCATGATTATGTTGAAGGGCGCTGTAGGTGTCGACCATAGGCAGTAGCTATGAATGAGTTTAGCCTCGATGCTAAGGTTACTGTATGATATTTCATAGGCGCGATTTCACCACCATCTCACGTCTTCTTCTTCTTTTTGGTTTTTAGAAAGAAATATCATTCAACAGGCGTCCGGTGTTCTGCTTTAAATGATAGAATTAGCAAAAACATACATGCAGCATTCCTGATCCACTCTCACTGACCACTCATGGTTGGTATTGTACAACAGTACAATACATGTGTGTCGATGCAATTTTCTGAGCGCACCATACCAGAGGCCTAGCGTCTTATCCAATGAAAATCGAGATGTTGCTCCAACCTTAATCGCGCCCCATTTGATTGGATATCCAAAACACGGTCTGTGTCCACGTGACAGGCGCTCAAAAATACATCATTTTCTTGCATGGCCAGAGTGTCAATGCTGGAAGTTTACAAAAGCCCCATGGTGGCCTGTATTTCCTCTTTTGTTTTCACTGACATCACTTCACATGCAATTGATGGGCGTCCTTTGTAGCCTATCATACATTTACGACTTTAATCGCCTGAAGATTAGTGTAGCTCTGTCCTGTACTTCAAACCTATTTTCATAAGGGGAATGTAATTGGGTGGGCCCAGGGTATTCTCTTTGTCTTCTTGTGCCATTGAAGCTGTTGTAGGCCTATTGCTGTGTCAGATAGTCCCCATTGTTATGAAAGGGCTATTCTGAGTAGAGGGCTGACCATGAATGTTTAACTTGGATCATGACTCACGAGTTTGGCTCTCGGCGACTGGGACCTGTGTGTGGGGCAGTGGAATAGGCCTCAAAGGTCGCCAATAAAGTTGGGCTAAAACAACATTTACGACAGCGTCTGCCTGTAGCAATCCTTAATCTGCCTCCATAAAGAACCAAATGGTTGTATAAAACATAGGGGTTTGAAACGAAAGAGAGGAATATGCTGAAGCCCACCTTCTCATTCCTCCAATGGGAGTAGGCTAGCCTACTGTAATTTTATACCATGCGACTCCCCAACAAACGACTCGCTGTTCTGAGCTTTCAACGTGACCAACCTCCATGGAGTTCTAACGTTACCCATTCAAAGAGACTTTCACATCAACATGGTGGTGGAAAAGCATTAGTTTAATTTATTCCCCTGCATCTCTTTCACATGACTACTGTTTAATGTCTTACCCATATCAAATTGATTATTAGCCTAGTGGTGGGGTTTGGCTTGCCACTTGTATCTTGCTCCACTCATACAGCATGACCAAATTTCACAATGAGTTGAAATACAATGTCTCCCTCTGGTGGCAATAGTTAGTAAGACCATCACCCCGTTCCATAGGAGCAAATCTTTAGGCTTCCCTTGAATCAATGAGTTCCCTCACTTTTTCTGTTAAATGATGAGTTAAGTTTTAGTTGATGTGACAGTCACTAATCATTTATCCTTTATGAGGCAGGCTTAATTCTATCAATCCATTGTTGCAGGTTATCTTTCAACCCATTTAGTACAGGAAACAAAGGCCCAAAAAGGCTTTAGTTTTTGAGATACCTCCACCCGAGGTAGAACAAAACACAACAATGTTTTTTCATATCTTTGATATGTCTAGTTTATGAAATGGATTGTTGTATAAAAATATTTTATTGCACAACATGTTTTTTTGGATGATCTTTAGAACCTCACCAAAACCGGAAATTGTGAAAATTCCAGATGCTATAATTGGGCCAGTTGCTGCTTTATCTACTATATCTTTGTAAATAATGATCAGAAAGTCACAAAAATTGGACTGTTTGTTCACAGACAGTTACCAAATAGAATTAAACAATAACTGCACCTATACATATTACTCTCTTGAAAATATACATTCTTAAACACACAGTGAATTTAGGCGGAATTGGAATCGGTCATTAAAATTTTAGACCCATAGCTGTAAATATAACTCCTATTTGAAACTAAAACCCATAAGGGTCTCAAATTGTATTTTTATAAGTACTAGGACATATAATCATCTTGTATAACAAATTTAAAGTAATATTTTACAACACAACATGCTTTTTTGGATGATTTTATATCACCTCCAACGACAAAAATCATGAAAATTCCGCATTCTAAAATAGGTGCACTTTAAACTTTATCAGCCATATCTTTGCACATAATGATCAGAAAGTCACATAACTTGGACTGTGTTTTCACAAACAGTTATTAAATTGAATAAAATAATTACTGTACCAATAGATATGTTTTTTTTTTTTAATATACATCCTTAGACACGTGGGAATATAGGCGTAAATTGGTTCGGCCATTAAATATAAGGTCCACAACTGTAATTATAACTGTAATTGAAAGATAAAACCCATAATGGACACATAATGTATTTTTTGTAAGTACTAGACAGCATAATCATCCTGTACAACTAAGTTGTGTGACAATTTAGTTCACTGCCTGGTGACTCCAGCTCCTTAAATGCAGCCTATATGCTGCCCGGACTGCTCAGTGGCACATACTGTGTACAGTGCAGTCACTGGAAGCATATGACATATGACCTAACATATCAGATTGGACCTTTTAAAGAAAAATATTGAGCTTTTAGCATATTTGGCCCTCCTATGACCTCTTAACATCATTATTGGATGAAAACAGGACATATTTTAATTTTAAACTGGGACACCACTAGCTGAAAACAATACCGTAATAATTGTTTTTGCATCATATAACCTTTACCTTCAACCTTAAATCAACTGAATCATTTTTACCCTCTACATATTTCTAAACAATCATACAGTTATTTTACAAAAAAACCATCAACATGACAATTAAGTCCTGAGACCTACTACTAAGCAACTACATTGCTTTTAGTCTTTATGGCAAGGAATGCAGGAGAATGGAGATAACATCGAGAGTATGGTCCCTATTGATCATATACAAGTGTAGTAGTCTTTTGATTAGTAAGCCATGGCTTAAAGCATACAGTTTCTACACATAACCTCCCATTCCTCTTTATATTGAGATTTCATCATATCATTGACATGTTTGAGAACCATGGCCATGGTGAGATGATATCCTGCTGGAGGTAACCATCAGATACTTATCATAAAGCTATACTGATTTTCTCTTATTTGTTTAGCTACTTCATAATTTCTGCTATTGCACACTCAGGCAAACAAGAACAGTGTTCACTCAACTGTCTTTTTGTGTATATTGTTTTGCCTTTTTATCTTAAATTAAAAGGGACAGTATAGAACAGACAATTAGAAAAAAAACATTTTGTGCCCTATCATGCATGGGCAAAATGTGCTTTCGCAAACAGAGAGAGCAAGCTGTCTTTTCTATTCTCAGGTGGGCACATCATTCATAACTTATTGTCTAAACATTGCACCCTTACAGGGTCAGTAAAAGAAGAGGTGTGGCCCAGCGCTAAGCTTAAAAACGGTTAATATGCGGAACAGTATGAGAGACTAATGATGTTACCCTATTGATTAAAAAAAAATGGTTTAAAGTCTTTGCTGACATTGAATTAATATTCCGAGATATCTAAACAGGCTGAAATCAGCTTCATCTGAGTCTTGTGTATCCTATAGACATCCATTTACCATTACTAGACCTGATGTAAAGCTCAATGTTTTCATTTCCTTAAATGCTCACAGAGAAGATCCGCTGGTGTGATACCAATTCACCAAGGGCTTTGCGATCCTTGCTCTTAAAAGCAATGAGAGATTGATCTTAATTCGCGTTCACCCATAACACACCCATGATTAATTGGGTAATGTAAGTCTAACCCTATTTGCTACTTTGCTAGTATTCTGTGGTGTAAAAATAGCAGATTATCGCTTAGTTGCATGCCTGATTTAGAATTGTTATTGCACATAGGATGATGGTTGCATTTACAGTTGGCAAAGGAAAAAGTTGCTTAAAGTTGAATTGTATGATAGTTGGATGAATGTTGCTTGTTAAAATAGTTAAATTAGTTGAAAAAGTTGGACGCAGCCTTCAGTATTCTTGCATTGCACTTCTCATAGTTTGATTGATAATGAAGATTGCTTTGACTAATAATGGACATCCAATCATGAAAATAGGGCCCAATAAGTTTAAGAAAAATGGCTAGAAATGCAGCCAGGCAAGAGTCGCCATGGTACATCCAGTCAATATCGCATATCGGTAGGCTACTGTCCAAAGGATTCAGCTATCAGCTATGACCGGGAGCGTGTCTATGTTCCCACAGCTCTATGTTCCCACAACTCTATGTTCCCACAGCCCTATGTTCAGGGCTGTGCAAGATTTGATCTTTGGTATTATTTGCCCTCAATGGTGCCTTCCAGGTAGTGGGGTTTAGTTTTGCATCCACATTCCACAACGATTTTATATTCATCCACCTCAGCGATCATTTTTGAAATCGACCTCAGCAATCATTTTTGGAATGAGTTTCAGAATCCTCCATTCTAATGTGAACAGAAGGGCTAACTGGATAAATATTACCTGTGTTGGTGTAAACATGCCCTTATCGGAACATATTGCTGTGGGAAAATGTCTTTTTTTTTTTTTTTTTTTTTTTTTAAATCTTTGTAATGTGAGAGCATGCAGGGCTGTGGGAACATAGGGCCCAATTTCCCAAATTTCCTAAGAAATGTGGGAACATAGGGTTGTGGGAACATAGGGCTGTGGGAACATAGGGCCTAATTTCCAAAAATTCTGTCAAAAATAAAAAATCCTAACAAATGTGGGAACATAGGGCTGTGGGAACAAAGAGCTGTGGGAACATAGAGCTGACCCCCTATGACCAATAGCCCAGACTCATCTAAGGGGCAGAGTCAGAGGTTGTCTTTTAAAACTGGCTGTGCACACTGTAGGTAGCCTGATATGTTGGACCAGGGGTTCTCAAACTTCATTGGGCCGGGGACCTAGCCTTGAACTGTAGACGTACTCAAGTGGTAGCAAATTGAATTTACTCAGCAAGTATGTCCATCAGCCATAGGTTGTAGTCAGACATTAGTGGTGTCTGAGCAGTTTAAATCCAAATGCAACACTCTAGGTTGTATTCAGACATAGTGGTGTTTAGCCTATCATAATGTTCTATCTGGAAAGGGGGTCATTGGACAGGCTCAGCGTTCTTTGAATCAGCTTGTTCGTTATGCTGAGGTCTTAGCCGTCTTACCTGAGGGTCTATCACCCTGTATAGTTTGTGGCCAAACTATACATTTTGTGATAGACTGGCTTGTCAGTAGCCTGGGCCCGCCCATACTTCCCGTCACTGCATAAACTTTCACAATAAAGTCAGTATGGCCAAGGAGGCAATTTCCTCAACTCTCAAGCCCAGAAAAATCAGGACCCAATGAGAAAGAAGCAGGCTGAAGGAGGCGAGCTTACATGACTCTGTCCAGCTCTGTCCCATAACATTGATAGAGACAGCATTTCATAGACGTTCAGATTCATCTCACCCAGAATTCACAGCCAATGCTAGGTTTAGACCACAGTTCATTTCTGGACGTGGTAGTGCAAGCCTGGCTAGCTTATCAGGCTACCGGGGACCCTTCATGGAGCCTTATTGATTGCTCTTGAAAGACAAGACAAACCCTATAAGACAAGCTTATGTTTTGTAACAAACTTTTTCACAAACCCCCTGGCAAATTGGTGTGGACCCCTGGGGGTCCCAGGGCCCCAGTTTGAGAATCAATGAGTCAGAGTATGTCTACAAGGATGGAGCAATGGGGCTCCTGAGGTTGTATGGTTACTCTCTAATCTAGACAAACCTTCTTATCAAAACCATTTGCTAATGTATCTAGATTTCTAGGCTAGCATTTAAGTATATTCTTGGAAGCCTAAGTACACATTGTACGTGTTTTGCACTGTTCTTTTGTATTGTAGTGAAATTCTATACAGAAGGGGGGTACTGTAGAGGATAGAATAGGTTATGGGTTTTCTCTAGCCTAGAAATCTTGACTCTAGCGGTGGCAAATAAATTTGCTCAGCGTGAACGACTAGTCAGAAGCCATAGGGAATTTGAATGTCTGACAACGTTGGTGTCATCCAATCACAATGCTGTATGTGTTTAGGACGGGCTTCGCCAAATACGTCTTGTTCGTTCCTCATAGGCTATAGGTCATAGGCTATCCTATTATGTGCAGAAGTCATTTGAAAGATAACAGCCTGGTTCTGCCCACAGTTGAGTTCAGTCTATGTATTGATGCCAGACTATACATTTCAATGATATAGGATGGCTTGCCTTGCTTTCTCTACTAAGACGCCAAAGTATGTCATACAACCATTGCCTTCATGAATAATAGACTAAACTATGGCCCTGCTATACTAGTCTACATTAAAATTAAATCCTTGATGTATTATCAATAGGGGTCAATTTCTACACGTTTTCCCCATTTTCCTATCCTGGTCATTGCCTTCCTTCGTAATTCAGCTTGCATCTCTCTCCAGTACTCCGCCTGGGATTCTGGCCATTGCCCTTATACACATTGATACGTTAGTCAAGGGATCATGCAATCTTTTTGAATTTAAACATCTCCAGCAAGCAATCATTTCTCAATAGCCGGAATTCCAGACACTTGTACAAAGAGAGCCATAGACCGAGGGGCTGGTTATGACCAGGCTACCATTCTCCAGTACAGTATTCATGTCATAAAGACATACAGCAATATTTAGTTACTTT
>JAODXP020000020.1:8296673-8373158 GCA_027497455.2 Sardinella longiceps | reverse complement strand
CTCTGTCCCTCAGTGTCCCACCTGCTCCTCAGTCCTGTCTCTGGTCCAGGGAACAGAGTGGCAGTCCAGTCCAGTGGCTCAGTGTCTCACCTGCCCTGCTAAGCCCTTCCTCTGTGCCACCTGCCTCTCTCCCTGGCAAGGTCCTCCTGGGGTGCTGGGCCGCTGTGCCAACCAGAGGTGTGCAGTCGTGGGAGCCCTCCTCACCTGTGAGCTGATCACTGACCCACTGAGCAAAGTAAAGGGCTGTCCACAGTTCCGTGCTTGTCCCAAGTGCTACAGTCTAGTCATGCACACCACTGGCTGCAAATACATAAGATGCTCTCAATGCCAGCATAATTTCTGCTACATCTGTTTGACGGACAGCAAGGAGTGCCGGAAGGACAAAGACTTGTATTGGTCACTGACTTGCTCTAAACCAAGAGCTGGACGACAGAGATTCAACACATGATGGTCATTAGAGTGCTCCTATGTGCTACTGTATAGGCTACACACTCTGGAGAGCCTCCTGGTTTTGTCATGCTTTCTGTCATTATTAGGCACAAGATATGAAAGTTCAATGAACTTGATCTAAAGTCTTCTTCAACCCCTTCATGTGCTAGAGCTGGCTCTCCCGTTGGCCACAGCTGCCTCTCACTACATCAGAGAATATCTGTAAAATAGGCCTATATGAAAAATCAAGGGCTCAAGGTGTCAAAAAGGTCTACTTGGTGTATATATTTATTTTTCATCATATTGTTCTCGTTTGACATTTATTTATGAATAATTCCTGTATATCCTGATCGAGTCTGACAACACCATCTAAAAAAAGATTACACAGAAACTTACCTCCGATATATCTTGTGAACACAATCTCTCAGGTACTTCCCAGCCATAGAGCTTTCATTTTCATTCTACAGTATTGCACACAGAACAATACAGTATAATACTCTTTGTAACGTCTGTCTCATCGTGGAATGTGGATGTACTGTACAGCAACTAGACCTGAACAAAGAACAAAGTAAGAACAAATTATCTTGAAGTACCCAGGTATCAAAACAGCAAATCTGATTGACAAGGACATTAAGCAAAGGCTGAAGACAGCACAGGTATGTGAGCAAGTTCATGGAAATCATAAGTGCAAGTGTGTGTTGCTTTCATCACAAGCAATAAGAGAATAATATCACAGAGACTGCAATCAGCCATAGAAAGAGCTGTGTATGATATTAATTCAAGATTACACTGTTGATATTTCATATATGATTTTTTTTTTACTGATCCCTTATGTTTGAAATTTAATTGTACTGAATCTGTTCATTTTGTCACAGTCACTGTCAACTGAATAGCGTAAAAGTATAAAATTCTGGACAACTGTGAAGAAATAAAATGTGCAATATACAGAGAAATAGCATTCAAAGGCATAATGAACTTTATTCCGATTGAACTTCAATCAGACATTGTTTCACAGTAGGCTAACAATAATTACACAGAGGATTGGAATTGTGTTCACTCAAATTCCAAATGTGCAATTTTCAAAATATGACATAACATAAACAAAACAGTGCACAAAAAACGTTCATTATTTTAGATTACCATGTTGTGACCAGCCTTATGTTACAAACATTATGCAGAGACATATCACAAATGTAACAACACTTAGTCTCAGTCATAAACATGGGGATTTCCAACTGGACAGAGATATTCCTTCAGTACATGAGGTTTTACTTTCATTACAACAAGTAATGGCTTTGCAACAGCAGTTCAATTGAATTTCACCAGAAAGAAGTCATGCCTAAAATAAGGCGAAGGAGGACAACAGCAGCCCCCCAGAGAAGGAAAAGGAAGCAGGAAGATGATGTTATAGGAACAGGTAATGTTTCTGTCATGAACTTAGGAATGCACTGTAGAGAGATTTGTTTAAAAAAAAAAAAAAAAAAAAAAAAAAATTTAGATCTGCAATCTACTGTATGTTTGACACGGACTATAGGCCAGCAGTATAAACATTTTTATATAAGAACCTTGGTAATGCTTTAAATCAAAGAACATGAACTAAACTAGTTTCACTTTCACTTTGGAAAACACATGCACTGAACATTGATATTTTACCACACCTAGGCAAGAAAAGCAGAAGTGATGAATCTCTTGCAGCACATTGTGAAGGGAGCAAGTTACAACAGGTAAGACAATGCGTCAGTTCTGTCACCTGAAAAGATTTAATACTGGTCCTGTTTTCTGTTTGGCTGACAAGACGTGTGTTGAAATAGATCTGGTGAAAAAGTTCTATGGTCCATATTAGCATTCCATATTAGTCTTCCTGGAGTACTTTTTACCTACTGCTTCAGAATCCACATCACACCATTGCAACCAATTAATCAAATGCTCTAAAACAAATATAAACAAGATACATTTAGGACAGATATGCAGGTACTCTCCTACAGTTAATTTCACCTTTCTTTATTCCTCAGTGTCCCACCTGCTCCTCAGTCATATTTCTCGTCCAGGGAACAGAGTGGCAGTCCAGTCCAGTGGCTCAGTGTCTCATCTGCCCTGCTAAGCCCTTCCTCTGTGCCACCTGCCTCTCTCCCTGGCAAGGTCCTCCTGGGGTGCTGGGCCGCTGTGCCAACCAGAGGTGTGCAGTCGTGGGAGCCCTCCTAACCTGTGAGCTGATTCATGACCCAGACAGCCCAGTGAATGGATGCCCATTGTTTCGTGCTTGTCCCGAATGCTACAGTCTACTGATGCATGACAACGAAGGCTGCAACTGTGTCTCTTGCTTGCAATGTGACTACGAATTCTGCTATATCTGCCTCAAAAGCCCTGAAGAGTGTCATAGTTTCCTTTTTACATCTGGCTGTCATTTACCAGCTGCAAGACAGCAATTTCACAAGTAAAAGAGTAACTAACTGAGCTACATCACCACATTTTTAGGTGGATTTTAATTGGATGTTAATTGCATCTCCTAGATACAAAAAATCATTTCAAATGAGTCAGCCCATGCCCTTGTCAGTGTATGAGTTAATGTGTGTACAAGTAAATGTGTGTGAGTGATTAAGGGAAGGTGTAACATTGTAAAGATCTTTGGGTGTGGAGAGTAAAAAAGGAATCCATCAATTCAGTGTATTTACCTTTTTACCGAGATGTCCAGGGATTGATCAGTACAAACACAAACATGCACATCCACTATACAATTAAAAAGACTGCTCAGTGATGAAATAACTTTTTTTTTTTGCTTTTCTATGACGTTGCATATAGTATTTGATGTAATGCATGGATTTAGAATAGATGAACGTTCATATGTAAATATGTGCAATCCTCCAAAAACAGTAGGTTTTATGACAAATAGCACTAATTCATTCATTAATTTGGTTAGATGTCCTATTATCATCTATGGAACTGACCTTTACTATAAAATGATAATCTATTTTAAACATTATGGTTTTTTTGTTTGTTTTTTCTTCATTTTGCAGGCCTAAGTTAGTGAAATTAAATGTTGTTTGATTTCAATTTTAGCATAATTATGAAGACAAAAAACAACTTTAAAAAGAAAATATGGACAAAATGGCAAATGTTCCATTCTTTAAATCGTGCACTTAAAGGTGTGGCCTTCCCCATCACAGGGGTAGTGAGCAATCTGTCCAAGTGATAGAGAGGTCTCTAAATGCTTGAATTCATGATGGGTGGAAATTCGGTGAGATCTTAAAATTTAAATACACTACAATATACAAACTAGTACAAAATTTAATCTCTACAGTCCTGTCTCCTCCTCAGATTCATCAACATAGACATGATGCTAGGAGATAAAGTATTTTTCACTGAGTTATCTGATCACTAGTCACCTTTTGGAGATCTACATCACAACCTAACAGGAGAAATCTGCTATAGTCTTTCTGCAATTGCCTTAGTTGAAAACTGCAGGCAAATGTGCTGACCAAGATACAAGATCTAAATTGCAAAAATATAATTTTCAGATCAGTGTCTTCTTGGAGACGTGTATGGTCTTTGGAGCATTTTCATTTGTAAAGCCTAAAGATTCATCATTTGCTTAACAAAATAGAGAAATTAGTGTTAAGGTAACACAGGAGTGTGAGGATTTCAGTGAAAAAAACAAAACACAACACACACCACCACCACTGACAGCTCAAGTGCCTTTTATTGGGACCACTGAAAAGAGGCATCCATCATCTCATGTGTACGCATGGTATTTGCTACAAAAACAGCGACAAAAAAAAAACAAACAAAAAAATATCATGTCTGAGGATATTAAATACACAGTGAAAAAAAACGTGGAGCAGCTAGACACACATGTGGGGGGGTTGTTTGAAAAAGGGCTCACTCGTCGTCGTCCCAGTCTTTCTTGCCCTGGGGGGCTTTTGGACCTCCTGCAGGCTTGGCCATGATTATCTGTCAAAAGAAAATTAAAAAGATGCGTTAGATTATTAGTAGCTAGGCTAACGTAAATTTGTGCGGCCCTCCTCAAACCACTGTTGTTCTCCTGACAGTTTTACAACCATTTTAAGATGTAGGTTTTAAAAACCTTTAAACTAACATCAATAGCTGTATAGCTCTCAGATGGCTATGTACAGAAACCATAAAAAAAAAAAAAAAAAAAAAAAAAAAACACATCTCTTATTAAACAGTGGGATATATAAAAGTTGTGCAAGCTCATATCTGCCCAGTGTATCCATCAAAGATGAAGTTGTTTGAGGACTACCTGTAAATTTACTTCAGAAAAACAAATAATAAAATAGTCCTTTAAAAACATGCAACATGCATTCACACCGTGCTTTAGTCCACACCCCAGAGTGGAAAACCCATCTCTGTGTTCTCATGCCATTGTTGAAAACAAACACACTCCGATTTAATAATAACCTGTTAGTCTGTTGACATTCACGTTTCAGTATCAAGTACGTTCATTCAACCAATACAGTATAGCTTGTTTTCTACACTTAAAATCTCTATTAAAACATTATTTTTCACATTCCTCTGTGACGTGTGCCAACAACTAAGGAACTCCAATTGTGGGTTAACCATGCACAGTGCTCCCTCCCCAAACTCCAACCCAATCCAAACACACGCAGGTTAGGTGGTGCACACTTCTAGCAGCAAACCTAACCACCTTTTGTTTTATGCCTTTTTTTCTCTCCTCTGCACGCTCTTTATTAATGACGCGTGTCAAATTTATCAGGCTCCTCGTCCCAGTCGTCTTTGTCCCAGTGGCCTCTCTGTTTGGGAGCTCTGGGGCCCCCTGCTGGTTTGGCCATGATTATCTGACACATCCAAACACACATTCAAGTCTTAGAAATACAAACAGTGTGTACATCATATTTTACTGTGCGTCCTGGGAAGGAAATATTGGTTAACATTTCAGCAGACATATGGAGGCCTGAGAACGATAATGGTGCAAGTAACATTTAATAAACTGTACAGAAGAGCCAAAACAAAACAAATACAGCTTTGTCTTCTAATGCTTTCTGTACAGTCTATACAGGTATCTATAAAACTTAATTTTGACCAAATGAGTTACTTAAGTCACTTAAGCCCATTAGGTTCTCAAGTCTTCGATATACTAACAGGAAAAACAAACAAATAAAACAGCCAAACAAACGACAAACCACAGGACTGACCTGGTCAACCCGGAGAACAGTGATGGCGGCATTTGTGGCCAGTTTGATGCCCCAGTGTTTCACCACGAAAGGGTCTTGGACTCCAGCCTTAACCATATCCGTCACTGCGGGTCCCTCACCCTGGTAAAAATTATTAAACACTTAGACAACTGCAGAAATAGGACTGTTGACAGCAACAGAACATCCTTGATGTTCAAACTATATATATATATATATATATATATATATATATATATATATATATATATATATATATATATATATATATATACACACACACACACATACACACACACACTACATGTCACCCATAGGGATGAATAGGAACAGTGGCGAAACGTTTCAAAACGTTAACAACCACCGAATTCGGTTCAAATCTCTTCTTGGAAACTCACCTCGATGTCGACGCCCATGTTACGGTTGCCCTCGTGGTGAGCAGCGTAGAGTTTGGAGATGACCTCGTTGGCCTTCACGCCTGAGTTCTCAGACAGAGCTCTGGGCACCACCTCGAAGGCCTCGGCAAACTTCTTAATAGCGTACTGTTCTAAACCGGGACATGACTGAAACACAGAGGAACACGGAACGCAGAGACATTATTTACCATATTCATCTCTCGTGCTTCACAGATGAGAAACTACATTTAATTGACGTACAAGCAACTGGGATAGGAACAGAAAAAAATTTGCATTGAAAAGCACAAATTCAGATCAGACAGATGAGGCACCAGCGTACTACATAACCAAAGTGTCATGACTCACCTCCCCATAAGATGTGATCTGTTTGGCCAGCTCAATCTCAGTGGCGCCACCACCAGGCACCAAGCGTTGGTCCTGAGGGAAAAAACAATTTTGATTCATCATTCAGGGTTCCCACTCCAGATCAGACTTAAAATTCCCTGATTTTTCCATGACCTTCCCTGACCAAAAAGCAGAATTTCCATGACCTCCCATAAAATAAATTATCGGGCTGAGCAGAAAGACCTTTTAAAAATTGATAAACTAGTACTGTACTAGTGTGTGATTCATGCTATTTAAGTGTAAGAAGTACAATCAGAGTGTAAATGTTGAGAAATTGATATGTGGTGATACACATGATAACAAAATTCCCTGATATTCCCTGACTTTTGCAAGCCAAATGATCAAATTCCCTGACTTTTCCTGTCTGGAACAGCCTTTATTGAAATTCTCTGATGTTCCAGAAATTCCCCGACCCGTGGGAACCCTGATCATTTGAAACCGGGATAGCCTCTCTCTTTGTGCAATGCTCACTAACAACACTGCTGTGCTAGTAGAAATTCAGAGCCAAAGTGACCATCTACAAACTTGGTGATACTTGTTGAATCCCTCAACACGCAACTTACTATGCACCCTCATGTTCCCTTAACTACTCAGAGACCTTATCGGATCTGAAATAAGTGAATAATGTAAAGGTGTGCAGCTCACCCTGACAAGGGCCTTGAAGGTGTTCACTCCGTCAGCAACAGCTCTCTCAATGTCGTCCATCAGGTTATCTGTGGAGCCCCGGATCACCACTGTGGAGATGGCGCCATCTTCCTTCTCTGAACACACCACACAAGGAGCAGCAGAATTAGCACAGACCTAGTACCATGTACCATGTCAATAAAACAAAGAAAGTTAAAGGAGACGTTCAGTGTGAGAATATATTGCAACAAACTATATTCCTGGAAGCTACTGTACAACTAGCAAGTGGTTTTCTCCGGCTTGCACTAATGTATCAAAATTCTGCTCCCGGCAAATGTTCCAACTTTTTATGATGTTACAATATACTTTGGGTCCTTATCACACCAAACTTCTCCTTTAACATTGTAAGCCATTACCAGCACACATAAAACAGATAAAAATGTCATGTACTGACATTGTCAGTGCTGTGCATGTGTTTGAAAACTTACAGACAAGGATGACAGACTCTAGTTGAAACTACTGAATTTAGTTTTGTATGTGGAGAACAAATCAGGCTTTGCATGCCAAAATGTAGGACATTCTTATTAGCTCCACGGATTAGATAAAGCAGTGACAGGGACCGGAGGCTTACCGTGTTTAAACACAACCACTTGTGTGTCACCCAATTCTGTGAGGTAGACACTGTCACAGCGACCCGTCTCCTCTGGTGTGGGTGGGGTCTAGAGAGAAGATTGAAGGTGAGTAACACACACCACTTTTTCTAATCAAGTGCACAAACACAACAGTCTTATAATAATAATTATTATTATTATTAGGCAAACACACAATGATAGAATAAAGGGGGTTCCAGATCTGTCACAACAAACCTATTATATCTTATGGCCATCACTAAGACTGCTTTCTCATGTTGTACATTCATAACATGTAAAAACGGCCACCCGATGATGCCATGAAATCAAAAACTACTTTAAATGTGGCACACAGAGGTGGAGCCCTCCTCCACTCCTACCCAGTGGCCAGGTTAGCAAAGCTGTACTTTGATAAATTTTATGATGTGAGCTGAGGTATTAAAAAACAAAGATGAACAGACTTACAATTCGTGGCAGTGCAACTGCTCCAACCGTTTTGGATAACCTCCTCAGGTCCCACTTAGAGTTGAGTCTACAGACAGAGGGGTTAAATGACAACAGAACTTAAGTGACCAGGATCGTCCAGCAAGTCCCATCCCAAAACAAGCTCAGCAGACAACAGTATTCACAAGTAAAATATGGAAGACTGATAAGAATACAACACTCTACAGCACAATAGAACTAGTGATGCACCAATACTTGACTACCATTTTCATTTCACACGCAGTAAGTCTCAACTATGGACATGCTCTCTCTTCAGAAGTCACAGCAGAGTTTAGAATCAAGATTCCCTCCTCTATGACCTATTGCCGCTTTACCACACAGAATAGTACCTACTCAGCCTCGTACCTACTTGACCTTACTGTACTCTACTCGGTTCTTGGCTCGCATTTCCATTGAAAAGAAACACCAGCTTGGCCTGAATGACTTTAGTGGGTTGGGCGGAGTAACGTCACTTTTCGGCTACATAAATTGGCAGAGAATTAGCACCGGTGAAATAGCACCGACAGCTAACCCATTGGAGCAGAATTTTAAACTGTTTTGAACATTGTAATATGCTCCAAATCTCACCCCAAAAGCTGTGCAACATCACCTTACAACGCAGAACTGAATAGTGGTTAAAGCTGTTTGCTTGTCAAAGTAGCAACATAGGCTACCTGTTTACATCCTGGCTTCAGCTAATCCAAGTCAATTCTGCTATATCTACTCCCTCAGAGACGAAAACTTGTGTTTTGCAGACGTGAAACATATTCCAAAATCTTCCTTTTTTGTGTTTAAACAAAAGCCAGGAAGCCAGGATAAACAAACAGGTATCGTTATGTTACGTTAGGCTGCTTTCACAAGCACTGTTTCAACCACTTTTGTAACTAAGTCACTTGAGGTCACACACACTACCATTCTGTGTTGTAAGATGTTCACTGATGTTGCATAGCTTTTGAGGTGAAATTTGGAGCACGTTACGATTTAAAAAAAAACACAGTTAGCGGTAGGTGCCAATCCTCCTGTCAAAGAAAAAAAAAATTGCGTCTCCAGTTCTAACACGTCTTGAGTAGCTTCAGAAACAGTCCTTCGGCTCTTTGCCTGACTGGTTCTTGTAGTAAAACTCTGGTAAAATAGATGCTGTCACTGTTGTGTTTAAAAATGCCAGTTAAGTGTTTATTTTTTGTAGACACTCAGCAGAGTAGCGTGTATGACGTCAGTCGATTGCCCAATCAGCGACCAGCAGCCACGAGATGGTGCCTACTCAGCCTGGCTCATACCTGCCCAAAGCAGGTACCGAAACTGGGACCGGGTCTGGGCTACAATGCCCGGTGGAAACTGTCTGTAGGGCTAAGTAAGTACTAAAAATGCCCGGTGGAAAAGGGCTATATATTGCCATTAACACATGCATAAATATGATGATCTATGGTTGGTATGTCATCTTTCCTTACCTCACGACCATGAGGTTGTATTTGTTGGCGTAGTGTAGGGCCATGTCTGCCACCTTGCCCCCAGTCACCACCACGTTGACCCCGGTGTCGGCGATGGCCTTCACGTGGGCCTCCATCATGTCCTCCTCTCCCTTGCTGAAGTTCATCAGCTCGTCTGCGTTCTTGATCAGCACTGTGCCCTACAGGAGGAAGACAAGCCCAAGCACAAAACATCAATGGCAAGATATTATTTATGTGTTTGTTAACAGCAATAAAATGTTGTTTGGACAACTGAAACTGCTCCACAATAGTAAGTGATCGGCCAAGGCCGGTAGCTTGTATGCTAAGATGGTCCAAACTGAGAGTGACGGACGTCCCAACCTTGACATTTTTTTATGAGTAAAACCCAACAACGCTTCTCATATTTTCAGACTCAATGACCCAAACACCCTTTGCCAAAATCACCCCTGTTGTGTAATATCCATGAGTAAACGTTCGTCAATTTTCAGGGAGTTATGACTGATAGCCTACTGATTAGCCAAATGTGGGGTCTGGCTCAAGGACTATTGTGATGGCTCTTAAGTTCGCAAGATCACCATGGCTCACTGGTGGAACAACATCAGTGACAGGATGGAAGAAATTAACTGGTGGCCACTCAAATGAAACCCGCAAACGCCAGATCAAAGGATATGCAGACTTTACAGCATGGAATGGTACAAGCGTATGAGCAGGTCAAAATGTGTGCAGGTGTTTTGACTAATAGAAATTACTACTGTATAGATGTAGACAAATATAAATCTCCATTTCTCAGCCTGTAGTGAGTTTTTGACTAGAACACACACCCTATAGGAATTGTATCACAAACTCTTGTACAATACAGTGGTCAGAGAAGGCTGCAGTGCTACCTCTGCTGGACAAACTATGTAATGACAACAATGGTAATTGACCAAGTATGATGCCGTTGTCAAGCGCAATACCCACCAATACCTGACAGTACCCAATACTTTAGACAGGCTGGTTAATAACTCAGCCTCAAATGATCAAAAACTAGTTTTCTGAGGCCAACAAACACCTCAAGCATCCTCTTACAAGCCAAACAGAAGAAGCGGACAACACATCTACCTAATCTATCAAACATACATGCTTTGACTTGTCATACTGCAGCTTAGATAGATACATTTTCTTGAGAAACACATTCAGGTTCAAAAGATGACAAAAGATTAGAAGTCTGCTTAACCAAACATAGAGCTTCACCTTCTCAGCCAGATATGATACTGAAAAGGACGAGTGGAAATGTAGTCTTAGGCCTCATTCAGATAAGATATAATAGATAAGATGGTTCTTTATTCATCCTGAAGGAAATTCAAGAGAGATAACAGAGTTTGCGATCCAAAACTGTTGCTGTCCGTTTGTAATGTGTGCAACGCCTGTTTAGTCACAATAGAAACGGTCTCCTGGACAAACCACTTGCCCAGGGTCTTTTTTTAAGTCTATGGAGACAGTGATGCACTATGCAAAACACATGGAAAAATAGAACTGCAGCACACACACACCAGAACATGTGTGAGGTGTGCATCATTTAAACTGTTAGCATGCATGATAAACAACAAAAAAAAGACCAACACTGTATCCACACCATGTACGCACCACAAACTCATAGACTGTGGTGTGAATGAGGCATCACAAATAAATCAACAAAATCAGCAGTTGAGCACTTGAAAATGATTTACCTTTGTTTCTGTCACCATGCAGTCAAACGGACATGAATACACAGCAATCTTGGCATCTTTGACAGATGTGACGTCTCCCTCGGCTTCCTTCTTGAAGACCATTCCATGAAGCACAGAGGAGGCATGGAGTCCACTGCCCTGGAAAGACAGAACAACAACAACAATAAACACACACACACACACACAAATTAAAGGGGACATACAATGGAAAACCACTTTTACATTGGCTTTGATGAATTAAGAGAGGCTGGCGTTGAGTGAGGCGTTGTTTAGGCAAAAAAAAAAAAAAAACATTTCAATACACATCTTAAATATGAGATATTAATTAGGATTGTAAAGTATCACTTGATCTTTTTGACAAATACAATTGAATATATTGTATTTTGACATCAGAAATCAAGGTACAATACTCCATTATTCCATTATATGTCACCTTTAAAGGTCGTAGTGTGAAGCAGCTTAGTCCATCAGCCATTCACTACTTACCAGAATTTTACACGTTCTGACATTATCCACATTGAAAGAACCAGAGTAGATGGAAACTGCAAATAGAATGAAACTTGGGGTCAGTCACAGGATGAGTCGGCAGTCTTGAGAAAGCCAAGACAATCACTGCAGTAGAGATGAAGATTTTTTTCCCCACCAAACAAAACCTCAACAAGGATTCTTTAGCTCCCCTCATATTCAGTTATTACTAAATTATTGTCGGTAACCATATGATCCATCTGCTGACTGTGTCAAGAGAGTTCAATTATTAGCTTAACACTTGCTAGGCCAGGGCTCTCATTTTAACATTTAATTCCAAACGGATCCTTCACATTAGCTTATATGGATGTTTAAGGTGTTATGAACATGGCAAATTGTTTGGGAACAAAAGAGAATGTCAACAAAAAGCATCTTTTTTGTTTTACTTTGTCTTTTCTTTGCATTTAGGTTTATTATATTTGCCTTATTTGGTAAGATTATTATTGATTCACATTACAGTATGTAATATAATAATTCAAAAACACAACATAGCTTACCAAAATGATTATTATAAAAATCCAATACACAGATTAAGAACACCACCAACAAAAATAGCCTTACCACAGGCCTGAGCGATGAGATTGGCCAGGAAGTCCTCATTGCCATACTGTTTGCTCATGACGGCTGTGCGGATCATGGCTGTGGCTGTGTCAATGTTGCGCATATCGGTGGCTGAGGAGCTCACGCAGTCGGGCAGAACCTCCAGTGCCTTCTTGCATGCCATCTCGTAGCCCTCAATGACCTGTACGGGAGAGGAACATGCTTGGATTTAGAGATCTCATAGCACCCACAGTGCCTACTGTATGTAGCTTCTGGAACATCTACAAACCAGTTACAAAATAACTACCAGAGCCATATATATATATATATATATATATATATATATATATATACACACACACACACACACATACACAGACATAAAATATATATTAAACAGGTAAATACTAGTTACCCATCATCTACTACCTAAAATAACCATTTAAAATACATAGTATACAAAGCTGCAGCAATATCATAGTGCTAGTCTAACACTGGTTAATTTGCTCAAACCCTAGCCTGGTCATAACCTGCCCCTCAGTCTATGCCTCACTAAGTACGAGGGTCTGGGATTGGAGCTATTGAGAAGTTCTCTTCCCACAGCACAACTACTCTAGTGTTTAGAGAGGCTTTACCTCTGACACAGACAGGCCCATCCTCAGCAGCTCTTCAGCATGTTCCAGAAGAGCTCCAGCAAACACCATGACAAAGTTGGTCCCCTCTCCGATTTCATCTTCCTGCATAGTGGAGGCCATCACCAGCATCTTGGCTGCAGGGTGCTGAACCTACAACAAACACGTCAGACTCAGGCTTAAAATTCATTCATCAGTTGACATACTGAAGTAAATTGGACCAAATCTGTATTTAAATTGTTAAATGCAGCAGGCAGGAAGAGTCATGTATTGTACAATCAGTTAATATACAGGATGTTCCTTCCTTTAAATCCATGAAACTGTTTACCTCAAGCTCTCTCAGGATGGTTGCAGCATCATTAGTAACAAGAAGTTTCTCCAGATGGTTGATGACCATTTTGTTCATGCCTAAAAAAGTAAAGTTTGGCCAATGAGCAAAGTGTATGGTTTACAAAGATCCAACGTTACCTTCATCTTTTCAGGTCAATCGTTTCAGTGAGAAGCATAGCTTGCTGACAATTTTGACAGTTGACTCACCATTAGGTCCATAAGCTGTCCTTGTGGTCTGTGCCAATTCTTTGCATGCTGTAATATTTCGGAACACTGCCTCCTCAAGTCCAGAATAGTGCTGAAATTGCACACAAAATGTAAAGATCATATAACTAGAGAAGGTTGATTAATGTAGGCTATCATTCTAAAATTTTCTTAGATGCAATAGCCTGTACACGCATTAACATTGGGGGTTGACTGCAGCACGGCCAACGCCTTAACCATGCCAGTTCAGTTCTTACATCTATGAAAAATGGATTTTAAACATTATTTTGCTTTGAGTGCCCAAATTAAGCCTAATTTGTGAAAGTAATAATATAATGAAACCATACAGGAGACCAATTTATATTAAAATACTGTCACTTTGTCATTTTCAGATCTCCCAATGTTAGCGTTACGCCCATTCAATCATCCACAAAGGTTTCATTGCCAAATCAGGACTGACACAATGCGAGTTAACTTTACGGACCTAACCAAAACTAATTAAATACAAATAAAAAACCCAATACAGTACTAATTTCAAAAACTGAACACCCCATCAGTTAGAGTTGCTAACGTTAACAAATGATGAGCTAATCTTAGCTAACGTTAACATTAGCTTACACACTTGCTGCTTTGTCGGCTGCTAAATTAGATGGATTACTGTGTTCCAAGGCGACCAAGTAAGTAATTGAAAAATTCGCTATCAAAATACTTTGCAATGTGGTGTACAGATCTATAAAACTACGCATTATCAACTATTTAAGACAATCACGTGTGTATAGAAGAAGCAACAAAGACGGCTTTGAGGCCTAAAGTTAGCTCATAAGCTAGCCTGCTAGGTTACATTCTAGAGATTTCCACATGACAGCAACCCGGCTAACACTCTACCGGCGCTAAGTACCGGTAGTTTTTCCATAAAAGGGATAACAATTCTCACAATTCATGAATTTACCTTTGCACCATCCTTTAACATCTGAGCAAATCCCGGAGCTTTCGGTACGTGAAGGGCCATTTTTGCAGATTAATAGCCCCTAAACCACGAAATGTTACTGATGCTGTATGAGCTTCACCACAAGGCGCACATGCAGCTCAGGGAAGAGAGAACAGACCTTATGCATCGATACAGAAAATACTGATTTGCTTTCAGGAAAACCAGTAGAATATCGAAACAATCGATACAAGTGCATATAATTCTGCAAGGCTGTTCGATTATGAACAAGTATAACTTTAAATAGCACTTGAATATTATGTGACAACAATGTTAATATTAAAATATATCCATTCTATAAATTAACATAGCATAAATAGCCTATTGAAATACATAAATAACCCAAATCTTTGTGCATATTATGACCATGGCTGCAACTGCACACACTCGATTCATAATATTTACTGTTTCATGACAGCATATAAAGGGATAAAATAGACCCAGAAAAGTAAGCCTGACTTTCCTCAAGCAATTAGCAGGGCCTCTTTCTGAGCAACTGCATCAGTGCACAGTTATTCCAGTATGTGTCACTCAAAGCTGATTGGAGCTATGGACATTTTTCATGCCTAAAGTCATGCCATCTGAGTCATTTAATTGGTACCCGGCGGACAAGAGTATAGAGGCAGCATTCCAATATTGCCTGTCCCTTATTGTCGTGTTGGACCCTAGCAGATACCATTTGGGCTTTAGGCGATGAATTCCTCCGCATCCACGGAGGCTGCGTGGGCATTTTGAAAACTCAGAGAGTAATGGCTGCAACTGTCTGAGCTTTCTAAATATAATTCTATATTTATTTTTTATAAAACTGCACCTCGTCGCACGACAGAAAACCTTCACCCACGGATTTGTGGTTAGTGGACAACAGGCAGGCTAGCAAGAGAAAGTTTGGACAAGTCCCGACATCAGAAGAAAAAGCAAAGGCATCAAAATAGGCCTTCTTCTCCAAGGACTTACAAAAACATATCATATAATTTCCAGCTACGTAATTCTGTTCATCTAAGCTTATTGTCAGGTAAGTTTGCAATGCATGGATATCCTCACTTGTTTGTGAATTTGTATTTGGTAGCGCTGCATGCACTTTCATTCTGAGGACAGACTACTCGCCCTTCAATTTCGCTAGGCTATGTTAAAAGTTAGGCTACAATATGCGAAAAATCAGTTATTTTTATGTCAGGAACGTATGTAATAGATTATGGCTTGTTAAAAAAAAGAGGAAGGAAAAGATGTCCGATTTGTCATGAAATGACTTTTTCTGCCAGGGAATAAATGATCACCTCAGCCAGACGAGTCTCTCCAGATAAACCTGAAGTTAGAATCGCCTTCAGTCTCGACAATTCAGGTAACTACTGTTTTTTTGTTAATAAGAGTAGGCCTAGATGAGTAAAATTTCTTTTGAGAACAAAAAAACTTTGCTAGGTTATATGTTCTGACGTCCCCAACTCTTTTCGCGCACTCGGTGCGCACACGGTGCGCGCATGTCATTCCACGCACCAAAACAGCAATAGTGAAATCCACCACGAGCCCACTAATGCCGTATCAATTTAACTTTTGTCATTCTTCTCGGAGGGAGAACAGGTGTTCTCTCTATTTCTGTAGACCTTTGGCATCTTAAAAACAACGTATCTACCTAACCACACAGTCAGCAGCGCTGTCAGAGTGTTTTACAGCTATTCAGGCAAATAGCTGAATGGCAGCTGCAGCTCTGTCTCAGCCGCATCAGGTTTCCCACACTGGTGCGTGATTCACTTGTTTGCTTTTAGAACACTGGCCTATATTTAAAAGCGTTTAACGCTGCCCCCCTCTCCTTTGCCCCCACCCCTCCCTTTACTCCGTTGCATTAGTAATACCATGGTATGGCAGTGTCTGCATTTGCTTGTTTCAGCCTTTAGTTGATCCTGAGGGATTGTTTTCCACGGTTATGTGTAGATGTGTGATTACACAAAATTCAGTTTTCTGAAAGTGCAGAGACAAGCTTAGACTTGGACTTTGGGGGTGGGCAAAAACATTTTGATGCATTTGTAAACTTTTCACTGTTGATGAATGTTCCTGCCCCTAAGGGACAGCCACAAATAACAGCTGACATCAGTGGATTGTGGACATGTGTATGAGAACTCCGCACGGACATTGCTGACATGACATCCAAGCACTGACAACCTGTCTGTCTGTTATCTCATGGACATTCCCAGCTTTGTTTACGCCTGCCCCCCTGATAGTGCATAGAAGTATTTCTTTTCTGTAACCTCTGTTCAGCAATTTTCTGAAATATATGCCTGCCAAAGAAAATACTAATGTCAATTCTGTCACTTATTCAATTTTGTGTCTTGATAGATTGCCCAGGCTCTATTGGCAAAAAAGTTTCTTGTCCAGTGGAATCTACAGCTATATAAGCTTATATTATAAGCTTTTATTGTTGTCATTTTATTGTAAGCTTAAGCTTGTCTTCCAAAGCTTTAGTGTAGATGGACCCAGAAAATGAATCATGCATGTGGGCTAGTGTCACTTTCTATGCAAATGCAGACATAATCCACCTTGTGAAAGAGATGAATATGTCATCACCCTGAGTTGAAATGAAATGGATGAACATAACTCTGGTAACCTTTTCCCAACTGCTTTTCTGTCTCTAGAGTTAAATGACTCAGATGAAGTCTTCCCAAACTTCCCTGACCTTGAGCAGCGTCTTCAGGTAACCATGCCAATGTCAAAACAAACTTTTTATGGATGAACTCTGCTGTCAGCAACATAGCTAGTGAGCGCTAACAAACTTTTCTTCATGTTGCTATATTGCTATGGAAACAATTTCAATCACTTTAAGTGAACACAGGGATTTCATGCGACACATGTTTTGGAGATACAAGGATAAGTCTTGTCCATCAGACCCATGGCCAGCTTGGCTATTGATAGTGCGGGACACTAGAAATAGTCATGTCTGCTTGCGCAAGCTCCTGCAATAGCCTGTGTTCCCGCTCATAAGATTCATGGTGAAATGACTTGAAGGTGCCCATGGGAGAGTAAGGAGGGGTAGTGGTGAAGTTTTAGCCTTATCTGTGTGGCTTATGATTGATATTACTCTGTATCATAAACTTAATGATCTCCGGCTACTTTTAGAGGGCCAATCAACTCTTTGTTGCCGTTGTTTTTAGCTCTGGATTAATGGAAGGATATCCTTCAGTGTATTTATTCTTCAGTGTTATAAGCTCACAGTGTTGCATTGCTTTGATGATATAGATATTCAGCCGTTGGGCTGCTATTTTAACTGATAGCCTACTGTTCTAAGAGTGCAGTGGTGTGTCTACATTATGTAGGCTACTGTATGTTGGAGGTATTGAGAGAATCTCACTTGGGCTTGTAGGAGAAATTTGATTGGTGGGTTCATAGGGTAGAGGATTCCGTTTCTTACTCAAACTTTGAATGAATGAGAAAATACTGTGCTCAACCTACACTGACTGCTATATAGATATCATATAATAGATTGTCATGTTATCTGTGTAATATTAGATGGATGTCATTTTGTAGGCTACAATTCTATTAATGTATCACAAGGGGGCAGTAAAGCCCTAATGACTCCAAACTGACTTTTGCAGTATTTACTGTATGTGCTGACCTAGCTGTGGATTTTCATTGCTGTGCCAATGTTTTTATCTTCAGAAGCTGTTGTCAGGGCTGAGCATGCTGAGACAGCAGATATCCTACTTAAAGAATCTTGGTTAGAAATTAATCATAGTTAATTAAAAGTCATAATATAGTTAGAGTTTGATCTTCCTGATGTCTTACTCACAGTGACAATGCAACAATTTGACTAATTTTATTTAAAAGAATTTTGTACGTTTGTAGAAAAAAAAAATGAAAATGCATAGTCTTAGTTGGAAATGTAGAGACCTTTGGTCAGTTTAAATGAGTGCACGGAGTCTCATTAACCACAGAGGGTTTAACTCTCAACCAAAACCCGCAAAATATGTGTCAGGTCATGCAGTTACGAAGCATGTTTTTTTCTGCCGGTCAAAAAAAGCCAATTTGAGGGCTTTGCTGGAGCCCACTCTATGTCTTATGGGTGTGTATCTCCTCAAAGCAAGGACTCTCTTTTTTATTAAGGCTAACAAAATCATGATGAGTCATACACTCCGTTTATATTGTCCTGTAACCCTGAACAACCCCAAAGAAGCACATGTAATCAGTTACATGTACTGAACAGTCTACAGAGCAATGGCTATCTGATTAAAGCAATTTGATCGGCTTTGCAGAGCTGAAATGGGGCGGGAAAAAAGGGAATTAGATTTGAGGAAAACAGTCTGGTGTGGAAATCTCTCAGTTTGCCATGACTCATTGTGAAAGCAGAAGTCCAGATGGGCCAAACGAAAAATACAAAGAATGGCCATTCAGACAGCAATGCCACATGTGTGATCAGTGGTCTTCTTTGGCCATTTTTTCCTTCACAAAATCAGGTTATACATGATTTGGAAGTGAGCAACTTTTTAGGATGTTTTGTAAATAAAGATGTTTGGACAGGTGTTAGAGATTGTGAAAACATTCAGTGCTGAGGCACAGCTTTGGGATTAAATCACCTTGCTCTGTCATACAAAACATTTTGTATATTTGTTCTATGAAATCATTTCAGATCAAATCTCTCAACAGAGTTGGCACTTTGGGGGCACCTCTGTTCCATTTAAATATGCTATATAAATAACATGACTTGACTTGGCTTGACTCTCATTCAGAAATTTTTTTGGTGTAATCAATGCTATATTCTTCTCTCCTTGTTATCAGCCAGTACTGCCATGTCAGTCTATGAAGGAGTCTGTTCAAGTATACAAGGACCATTGCAAGATGGCAAAAGAATTCCGCGAGGTCAAAATTGAAATGGCTGAGCTTGAAGACAGAAAGTAAGTTGGATGAGTCCATGTAGGTGAAAGGTGAACTTTTCTTTTTTGACCAGGTTGGATTAGTGTCCTGGGAAAACATTTGCTCTCTATGACACAAGAACATGAAGTGCAGAATTTGGCCAATGTTTGAGTGTTAGAGTGCGGATGTTTGCTTTAGTTTAGACTACTGTTTACCACATCTGGATTTTCCAATAATGTCTCTCAGGAGTAAAGGTTTTTGATGACGTTTAACCATGGAAACACTTTGCCCTATCTTCTGCTCATCATCTAACATCAAACTTTTATTGTTAATTATTAATTTAATGTTAATTTTTTTCATATTTTGATATGGAATCTGACACATATTGAGGATTTTACTTGCAGCCAGACCATCTGTTTTCTTGGTTGTTTTGAAATCATGTGATCCCTAAAACACAACATGATGAGATCACCACATAGCTGTCCAGTTGTCATGGTACAGTAAAACAAAAATTTACACAGACAAACAATAACATTTAAAGCACTGGTGTTAAGAACATGTAGGCTAGTGATCAGTATGGAGATACAATAGCCCTCTATTCATTTCTTAATTCAGGATGGATGGGTGGATGGACTATTAATCTCCATATAATCGTGTAATAGGACCTTGGGCCAGACTCGACAATGACCAGGGGATTTCCTAACAGATCATACTTCATCGTACAAAAATAGTTGCGTGTAATCATGGTAGACCAACACATGAGGCATTGCCTGCACGCAATGACTTCACTGCTGTCCATGGGAGAAAATAGACTTATTAGCCTAATGGATAACAAAGGATAATATGATTTTTGTGCAATTTTTTTTTTGTTATTTTGTGTTATGATTAAAAAGTGGTGCTGCAAGTCAGTAAAAAAATTACTCATCTGTATAACTTCCCTATTCTTTTGGCTACCTGCAATTTCCTGTAGTGTGTGTGTGTGTGTGTGTGTGTGTGTGTGTGTGTGTGTGAGAGAGAGAGAGAGAGAGAGAGAGAGAGAGAGAGAGAGAGAGAGAGAGAGAGCGCGAGAGCAAAGATGGGTAGCCTTGTATACAAAAAACATTATTGTAATAATAAAAACAGTGTACAGTATGTAAACAATGGAGCTAAATTGGGTTCTTACACCATGTATATTCTTATCCATAAGTTTTTCATAACTGTTTGAAATAATGCCTAAGAAGCTACATAATATGGGAAGCCATGGCATTAAGTGAAATAACACTACAATTGTAGTTTCTCTTTCAATGTTGAGTACAGCATGGAGGTCTTACATAGGACTACTATAACTGTGTATGCCATTTCTCTATCAATGTAATCCTGGAATTACAGGGTTGATGACAAGAAAATTGATCAAAACATCTACATCTGGATACAGCAAAACCTCAAATTATCAAGTAATTATTATCAATTACATCATAAAAATACAGTATGTGGCATTATATTGGTGTTATTGACAAACAAAAAAAAAGTCCACTTTGCATGGAATTGCCCTGTGACGTTTTTTCTGTCCTTTTGTGAAGACTGTATGTAGATCTGAGTGGTCAGCTAGCAGCCTCATGACCATGGCTTGTAATGCTTTCCACTGAACCCGTAGCTATACAAAGAAAGAGGAAATAGCCCTGCCAACCGGGAACACTAGCTTATAACCACAAGACAGCTTGTCACATGACAAAGCACTTTTCCCCCAGTTTCACAAAGCTCTGAATGGGAGAGTGGTGTAAGTCGATTGACATGAAATGATCTGGAATCCTTCCATGCTTGTCTGGGAATGACCTGTAGCTCAACTCCAAAAGCAGAGTTCTAATTTCCCCTGCCAAGTCCAAAGGCCTTGTGTGGAAGGGAACTGCACTGCAGTCTGGCCCGGTGCCACATTAGGTCACTGCTCAAAAGCTTTGTTTACATGGGGCCAAGCTGAGAGAAAGTGCACTGCCTTATGATCTGGTGTGGGGAGCTTCAGTAGTGTGTCAGTTTCCAAACCTGACTTGGCTGAGATAGCCTACATAACAGCTTTGAAGTTGCTTTGATGGTAAACTAAGATAGAAGTGGCATATTTTAACCAGTAGCGTATTCTTTTTTACTGAAAGCCTGCCTGGTAACTTCACTGCTGATGGCCCAATATCACAAGTCAAACTAGAAAAGAACGCAGACCTCCGTCAAGGCAGTGTGGTCACAGACACAATATACATTCCATTTCATGTTCTGGATCACCGATCGCCACCAAAATTTAATCAGCTCTTGCTTGTCCCAATATACACATTGTCCGAAAATATCATCCAAATCCGTGCAGTACTTTTCAAATTATCCTGCTGACAAACAGACAAACAAACCAACGCAACCGAAAACAACCTCCTTGGCAGGGTAATAATAACAACTTACTGTATGTGTGAAATTGTGTTCATTGTCATGTTAGTCAACATGGCTCTCTGGAAATGATCATTGCTGGCCTATCTGTTAACAATCCACATGTACTGACTTTAATTTATGAGAAACGTATGAAAAAACAACTTCCTGACAGGGGATCATTAGCAAGTACAAAAAAAGGAAAACTGTGTTGTGCACACTGGTTGCAGAAGACATCAAATTATTTTCTGATTTCACTTAGACAAATCTTTTTTATCTTACATATTTCTGTAGCATCTGTTTACAAACACCACATACTGCACATTCACATCTCTTTTAAGCATTTTTAATTTTTGGTCCGAGGCTCTAACATTTCCTCAGATTTGTTTACAAGGCCCTTAAACAACCTCTTGGACACAATATCTTAAAAGTATTCAAGCTTTTGTGAGGAAAACCACAAAAACATTCAACGTTGTACATACAGTATCTTATGGAAACCTCCTAATATACAGTAGTAATCCAACTGTGTCAGCATGTGTCATTTCTTCCCCTTCAGGAAAGAGTTAATCGCCGAAATGGTGGAGGATGACAGAGTGACCATAGAGATTGCCCGGCTCAAGGAGGAGTTCCGAGTTCTGGCTGAGGAGAACCGCACCTTGATCACAGTCCATACGGAACGGGCTCAACTGTTGGAGACATTGCAGGGGGTCAGTCAAAAGAGGCCCGGGTCGTCGTGACCCCTAAACCTCCACATGTCTCTGAGTGGAGGGGTTGGTCTGCTCAGGGACTTGTGGAGGCTCACAAAAAGGGGGCTTCGAAAGTGTGGTCCAATAAACGGCATTATCTGGGGCTGTAACACTGCTGCATTGTCCCAGTCCCTATGTTGTATGGGAACTGGGACTCCTTTCTCTCTCTCTCATGTCTCATCAAGTCTCCCTCTGTCAGCCGGCTGCCATTACAGCACTTGCTTCTGAAAGCATCACTTCAGATTTCTTGTATTTCTTCCAAAATCGTATACCCCCCCTAGCCTGACATAGCCCGACCATAATACTGCTGTTCATCCGTATTCATGGTCTGGAGGTTCTTTAACGCGATTATACTGCGGAGGGGAGGGCATTCACTCCTGGTTTGAAACGATTGGAAAGCTCGTCTGATCAGCTTCGCATATTGGCCGGTAGACTCTCTACCGATGTAAACACGCCCCAGATGACCGTTCCCAGACCATGGATACGGATGAACATTCGTATTATGGGCGGGCTATGTCAGGCTATACCCCCCCCCCCCCCAAAAAAAAAAAAAAAAAATTCTATTATAACAGTAACTTCAGTCGTGAAGTTGTTGCTTGCCAATAATGGGGTATTTTTCAATTGTAGAGGGCCTTTTACTGGTTGACATGGAAGTACAACACCAAGCAAAACACAATGCTTTATTTTCATTTCTTTGGTCTGCTTTGTATTTGTTCTGAATTCCATTATTTACTATGGTCTGTGTTCATCCTGCAGCAGTTTTATTTCTGGTGCTAAAATATTCTATGAAATCTCTAATAAATGCTCAATAAAAAAAGTGTAGCTTCTGTGTATGTCTTGGAGGTGACGGGTCGGGTACGCACCAAAAAAAACAAACAAAACATTATGTGTACATCTGAGGCTATACTTCCTTGATAGGCAAAGCAAGGCGAGCGATATGTGCTTTAAACACGTCTTCTCTATTTAACCCGATAAGAATAAGCTCAACTGAAAAAGAGAAGTAGGCTACAGTTTTTAATATATAATTCACCCACGCGTATTACACAGACCTAAGCCAATTACAATACAGACCGTGCCTATGGGGGCGGGAAAGGATAAAATTTAGTATCACATGATTGGAATGACAAGCACCTCCTTTGTTCTGATAGGACCTGAAACAATTCGTAATTTCGTACACATCCAACAACTACACTGGACTTTACATTATAGTGACATGATAGGTAAGTAACATATGGTATTTTAATCTGTTTAATGGTAGTGGGTCTTTTATATGTAGTTCATTAGTTGAGGAAGCATTTTCTAAAAGTTGTCCCTGCCCAACTTCACCCAAACAAGCGAGCGACCGTGCGCCATAATGACATTTTTTCGTGTAGTCTACTTTTGTTATGACTTTTATGATGATCCTGCACTATCAGTTAAGTTTAACGACGTTTCTGTATTGTTTCCTATTTGACAGGAGAGGGCTAAGAGTTCTCTTTAAGTTAAACCAGCCAACTCACTGCTTAGTCACCGTCTTTATTACCACATTCTCTCTCCGCCTGTCTCACTCGCTTGGTGTTTGTGTGTGCGTACACCCGGGTGTGTGTTCGTGCGTGTGTGAATGAGTAACTCCTCGTCCCCGTTGTAAACACTTTATTACTAAACCGCCACGACATCGGATTTTCTGCTTAGACAGTTAGTCAATGCCAGTAACCGTCTTTAATGGCTATTTATTTGTTGTGCTACTCTTCTGCAAGTATGTTGGCGAAGCAATTCCAGGGAAAGATCGAAATGTAGCCGGTGCGAGAAAAGGGAGACAGGAAATTGCTTGTTCATCCTTTATCAGCAGAAGTGGGTGAGTCAGCACTCCACGATGTTGCGCCACAATGCTCAGTGCATGACTTGACACCGCTTTCCCACAGTACACAGTCGGTCGAGATAAGCGCTTCTTACGGGTAAGGACACGTAGCCTATAACCATGAATTTTTTACTTTATCCCATTCTGTTCGAATAGTGTAGTGTTTATTTAGACTCATTCCAGTGAATTTAATGCTCTAGGCTGCAGCCACATTCATTTTCATTGACTTGTCAAATGTCCCCCCACCTTGTGTTGTCGTGTCGAAGTGCTGACATGTAACGTTCAGTTCTTCTCAGGAATTCACACTTGAGCTACGTCATGCTGTTGCTGCTTTTGTTAATTGCCATAGGCTGGATTCGCAGATGACAGTCTTCATGTAAAGCCGTTTACTCTATATTGCAACATGTTTACAGTGTATTGGAATTTGTGAAGCCCACTGCAGCTCCTGATGTGTTAATTTGTTGGGTGCGTAATGTGGATTTCTCGGTTAATGATTATTGTTTGCGATTCTGACAGACGTTGCCCACCATGCCTGTGGACAGCCCCCGATCTTCCGTCTTCACATTCCAGTCAGCAATTCACAGTGACCATGTGCTGCGTTGCTTAGATGAGCAGAGGCAGCGGGACATGCTGTGTGATGTCACGGTGGTAGTAGAGAGCAGAAGTTTTCGAGCCCACCGCTCAGTCTTGGCATCATGCAGCGACTACTTCAGTTCCCGTTTCTCAAGCCTTGGAGAGGCCTCAGCGGTCATCAGCTTGCCTGATGAGGTGAGAACAAGTTTTGGTGTAATCAATAATCATCCACTTGTACCTTTTGTTGGCCAGTACTAAAATACATGTTCTTGATTGATGACATTATTGGATTGCCATTTCTGTCCAGTGAATATATTTTTTTGATGATTTGTCTGTTTTGTTTTTAAGGTGACTGTAGGAGGGTTTGAGTCTCTCCTTCAGTTTGCCTACACCACAAAACTCCTGTTCACCAAAGAAAACATCCTGGACATTCGCAACTCTGCCACCATCCTGGGCTTCAAGAACTTGGACAACTCATGCTTTGAATTTCTCATTCCCAAGTTTTTTGCCAGTATCAAAAACGCTACACCTACGCCATGGAAACCGAAGCGGTGCTGTAAAGAGAAATGCTCGGATCAAAAAAAGGACCCTTCAAATGTAGAAATCGATGCAGATACCTCCAAACCAACCTCAGACACGACATTGGATGAAGATGAGCAAAAGACGGGAACTACGTCCAAGGCTCTGGATCGTCCACAGCAAAGCTCTGACAATGCTGCTCCAGATGTGAGCTCACAGACGGACTACTCGCCTCTGTGCAAGTACCGCAAGTTTCAAATGGCATGCTTGGAGGCCAGTGGCCCTGATATGGCGTCCATGGCATCTGCTCCAACAGAGGACGAATACCCATTGACTTGTATGCCCTGCAATGATACAGAGGAGACAGAGGATTCAGAAGAGCCCACATCGAGTAAATATATCTCTTTGACAGAAGGGTGTGACTTTCTCACCTCGGGGAGCTCAAAGCCTCTTCGTTCCTGGGAGACTAAGGCCTCTTCTTGTGGCGGCGAAACGTCTGTGGCAAGCCTTGGCGAGTCGATGGGACTCAAAAGGGTGAAGATCGAGGAGGAGAGCGAGGAGCTAATGGATGCCGATGGTGTGACGGTGGAAATGAAGTGTATCCTGGAGGACAGGGAGAAACTCGTCCTTGGAGAGTCTCATACATCTAGTGACCCTGGCTCGACAAACCAAGAGGGCGAGCGGCAGGGGGGTGCCATGCGAAGCAGCATCGAGCAGGAGGTGGCAGAACATCTGGCTAAGGGCCTCTGGCCGGACCCTTGCCCGTCACAGACAACCACAAAGCCCTCGACAGCCCCCCTCCACTGGCTCACACAGCTCAACAAGCGGGACTGCCCGTTCCTCCAGGACCTGGGGGTAGTGGGCGCCCGAGTGCCCGACAGCGAGGAGCCCATCAGGGCCCAAGGCAGTCCATATGTCTCCTCACCGAACTCGGGTGAGGAGGACTCCGACAGCCTGGACACTGAGGGTGACAGCGAATCCTACGGCAGCGAAAGAGCATGCGAGGTAAATGGCCTCTCCAGTTCTTTTTTTCACGTTTGTACGCTGTCTCGTTGGACTTCCTATTTCTGTTTCATCCCTGCCAAGGCAAGGCGATGAGTCAGTGGAGCTAAAGAGGAAGTTTTGAAAGCAGACACCAATCATGTCTTTGTGTTTCTCTACACACTCAGGAGTACAGGCACACTTTAACTACCAGAGGTTATTCAATTAACACTAAGCTTTTATTTTCTGAGGAAAGGTGTTATCTGTGTAGAGTGAAGAGCTGTCCTGAGTAGAGTGTAGAACAAAAGCGATGTGTGTGTAGTACACAATTTAATAATTAATTTGCGATATCCCCAGTATATCATCATGGCACTTAGACAAATAGACTTAGACACTGGCAAATGTTCAGAACTTCTTGGATGCGAATAAATTAATATTGGTGAGACATGTTATTTAATGGTGTCTTGTTTCCGAAAATCTACCTGCTAGTGTGCCAGAAAGATTATGGGGAAAAAAACAGAAGCCCTCTTGAGAGAATAGTGATATATGAGATAACCTATCAATGGTGTTGATGTGAAGTATTTTTGTTGGACAGTGTTTTCAAATATTTAGTGCAGTGGTGTGGCAAAGATACCATTAATGAACCAGGCTTATGACACTTTAGTGTAGTTACACTAATAACAATGAGTTGCCCCTTTTTCTCCATGCTGAGGGTTAAATATTCACAGTACCCAGTAGTGTGTGACAACTGTACTGGAGAGTTTGGTTGCAAACATGGAACGTTGTCTAATCATGCTTGAACTTTCTCTTCTGGTCCCTTTCTCTGTCCTCTGTCACTGTTCCACTCTGTGGTCACCCCACACAGCTCCCATTTTCTGTGGAGCGGATTGCGTCTCTGAGCCGCAACGACTTCCAGCAGATGCTGAAGCTTCAGTGTCTGACGAGGGAGCAGCTGGACTTTGTGCATGACGTGCGGCGGCGAAGCAAGAACCGTATAGCGGCGCGGCGCTGTCGCAAGCGGAAATTGGACTGCATCCATAACCTGGAGTGCGAGATTGAAAAACTGGTGGGCACAATCAAAAGTTTGTTTTTCTCTATTGCAACATTGATAAGACCACTTTATAATAAGCGTCTTCTATAAATTGTTATTAAATAGCTTATTAACAATAAGAAGAAGTTAGTTGGAAAGTTTCTGGTTTCAACCAGTCAGATGATTTAATTCCATCAGTTTTTATAATTTCAGCCATAACAAACTGTTAACTAACTGTTAATTTACTAACTGAATAACTATGCTGCAAAATTTCTGTTAATTACTGTTACCTAGCTGTTAACTGTTATCTATTAACAGTTAAATAATAATTACTTACTGATGTTAATAAGCTATTTTATAACCATTTATAGAGGACAGCTATTATAAAGTGCTACCGATAGTACTTATATTTTAAGTCAAAGCTGGTCAAGTCAAGTCAATGTCCTGTATATGAACTGTGGTTGCAGTTGCCCTGTTGAAATAGTTGTTTATGTGTTAACTTTGGGGGCCAGACAAACCAAAGGTGTGCTCAGTTACTGTAATCTACCATTTGTTTCCTGCCTTTGTTTGACTGTTAACTAATGTGTGTGTGTTTGTGTGTGTGTGTCTGTGTGCACTTGACCTCCACAGAGGACAGAGAAGGACAAGCTCTCTGCCGAAAGAGACCGTTTGAACCAGCAGCGTCTGAAGACGTGGCAGAGCTTCTCGGGCCTCTACGAGAGGGTCTGCAGCGAGGCAGCGCTGAGGCCAGAGCAGCTCCAGGTCCTGGCCAAATACTCCCCCTCCGCCTGCCCACTCTTCGCCCTCCTCTCCCCACTCAGCTCCACCCCAGGCCAGCCCGAGGTGCCACTCGAGGCCCAGGACCTAGCGACGGCCTGTTCCTTGGGCCTTGGATCTCAAGCAGAAAGCTGCGGTGAACCGTCTAGCAGCGTTGCGGGAGAAGGTGTGTCAGACGAGGGCCAAAGTTCCCCTTTAACACTGGGCTTTCCTGGCCACTTGCCCCCTTCCACCTTCTCTGGGAAGAATTTAACCCCTTCCATTCCAAAGGGGAATGGTCCTGGTCCCAGTGCCTTCACAAGCATGCGTCCTGAGCCCATCAGCAAGCTTATCACAGACAAATAGCTTGGCACTGCCTACTGTTCAAATACGTTTGTCACAAACAAAATCCTGCAGACCCGAGCGAGACCACATTAAAAAAAAAAAAGTGCTGTTGACGTGACTCTTTTGTATATTACCGTGACAATATTCCACAGCATTTTTTTTTTCAAGAATGACATCACTACCATGGGTTTATATGTTCGGTTTTTTTTTTTGTATCAATGCAATTTTTCTGTATGTTGATGTTTTGAAAATGAACATTGTGTGTCGGTGAACGTGAGTGTGGTTTGTGTGTGCGTGTACGCGAGTGTGTGTGTATTGCTAATTTACTATCATCTGTTCTCAATGTCATTATGAGTTTGATTGCTATCCTCAGTGCTAGGGAAGGTGACCCTGTGAAAGTGTGACATTCTGAGCCTCTCCTCTCCTCTCCTCTCCTCTCCTCTCCTTTCTCTGTCAGTCACTTATCCAGGGACTCTCTGATCAATGAAGAGGCCTCCAGTCAGGCTACAGGTGTCTCCACTCCGCATCATTAGGCAGTCTCTCAACTCATAACACTTCTTTTTCTCAGGGGCAAAAGCACCATCAATGAGCAATTCTAGAAGCTTGACAGCTCTTCTTAAAGGAATACTAGGTGATCAACAACAACAATAACAACAGCAGCTACTATCACATACTGTAATGGAGAATCACGGGACTAGGATTGCTTATGTGTGGACCAAGGTTAAGAAGGTTTGATCTGTCATAGTGAGTACATCTGTGCTTAACAAATACAGTATGTGAATGCTAGAGATCAAAGAAACCTAAGGCTATTGGTAGGACAATCGTCATGGTATGGTCTCGGCTAATGATCGAAATGCTTGATTTTGCGAAAAAATGTGCACTTGAACTTAATGCTAAGAAAGCTAAGAGTTGCTCTTAAAAACCAAACTTAACACATTGGTGCTGTTATCTGTTTAAATCGGTTTTGTTAATTAACCAGTCTTACTGTTTTTATAGGCTATATAATCTGAAGTTTTTTTTTCTCACGGTTTATTAATTGTTTTGTGAATGTGCATGCGTGTGTGTGTATGAGTGTGTGTGTGTGTGTTTGTGGGTCCAAATATTAACTTACTCATGTTGCAAGGCACAATAACAGTGTAACAAAAATTAAAATGATCAAAGTCTTTACATTGAAATTACAGTTGAATCTCATTCATTAAACTTGAAAAAATCATTACCTGAATTGTCTTAAAACTTTACACATAAGGAATTATTCCACAGATGAACTTTCAAGAATGGAAGTAACTTATGGCTTATTCAAACCATATTTTGTGTGGTAAAAAATATCTTAAAATATTTAATGAAAAGAAAAAACAAAACAAAAACGTTTTAAATGTCTTACAGTATATCAGACAACATCAAAGTGACCTTTAGAATATAAGCTACACGGATTGCTTTGTCTGCAAAAGATGTGACCTATCACAGTTTGACATTCAAGAATGTCTCAAGTAGATTTTGAGATATATTGTGTATTTCTGTCCCTCCCCCCACTCTCCTCAGATTGGTGTGACAGGTCAGTCCACACAGGTTGTAGGCCAAGGTCAGAGGTGGGAATGCTTGTGTGTGTGTGTGTGTTTATAAGCGGAAGATGTGTGTTACAGGTGAGCTGTACTTATCATGCAGCAGACTGTTGCTCAGGCCAGTGATAAGAATGTTTGCGGAGCAGTGGAACATTTATGTCACATTTGGCCTTGTCAAGTCCAGGGCAATAAAGCTCAGCATATCTCATGGAGACACACGTGGGATCACTGATTCATTAACTGTTGTTTGACGTATTTATTTTGCAAAGTCACTCTGGATTTAGATTTGAAGGTGTAAACATAATCTATTGCCATCATAGTCTATTTCTTGTAAACCAAAGTAGTTAGCTGCACATAGATGTACTTGGCACATTACGTTATATCATAAATAACACCGAACAAACGTACTGACAGAGCAGGATTTGGCAGGAGGGGGGAAAAAATTTTGTCAGCATAAACAAAGAAAAATGTATAGAAGAAGAATGGAGTGATATTCTCTGTGATATCTGAGGTGCCGGTACTGCGTTCTCCCAGTCACCCCCCCCCCCCACACACACACACACACACTCACACTTTAACCCCTGGTTGAACCTAAATTTCCCAGATGTCATGGAAGAACATTTCATGTCGTTAAAGCATGAAGTGGACCACCACCAGGGGGCAGTCTTTTGCAAAGAATCTGCATCCTCATTGAGCACTGCTGTAGTTCATGCCAATAGACGGTAAAGGTTGACTCACTGCTTCAGTAGGTGGACTAATGAGGTTATTGTTTTATGAAAGACATGTACACTGCAAACAGGGCACACTGCAGTTGTTCAGCTTGAATAAGCAAAAAGAGAGACAGATTGAATTATTATAAGCCTAAAAGGTAAGCAAGTTTGACCACATTTTATAGAAATATTACAAAAGTCAAGCAGCAACACACTGGTTATGTAACATAGTCATACTACAATGTGCACTCTCATCTAGGCTTGGTGTTTAGCTTTTATTATGAGAGAGTCATTTTCAACCCAGTGGTGACCAGCAATCACTTGAAATCAGCTCAGCGTGGACCCACAGTGGGGTAAAGTAGTCATTACACCTGCACTGTTACTAACAATTTCACAGCTAGTGGATATATCCACTGTACAGTGCCGGTACAGTAGGTTTCATTGTGTCCTCAAACACGAAGTGTCCTTTTATTGTCTCTGGCTTCCAGTAAATTGCTATAAAATTATTTTTCACTTACTGTGTTGCTGGACAGATTATGACAGTGTGGCCTCTTTGTTTTTAACCTACTGTACAGCACAGAATCTTTATGCATGTGTGAGTGCATGTGAGCTCTCTCTCTCTCTCTTTCTCTTTCTCTCTCTCCCTCCCTCTCTCTCTCTCTGCATGCCTGGGACACCACTGGCTATCCACTTACGCTGGGCTACGAATGCATTTGTTGGCCACTGTAAAGCAGCCGTTCCCAAAGCCTCTTATTGTATAGAGCTCATAGATTGCAGTATTAACTTAGACATAAAGTCAAATACAGAGACAGCTGATAGCAAAGCATCACGTATTGAGTGAATTGACCTTGTATGGCTGGAGATCTGATCAGGAGCGTTAATCCACATGCCTCCATACTCATTCAATGGACAGACAGATGTCTGCTATTCTCCCCATGCAAAGTAAATGTCAGATATGGAAAACATTTATAAGCAGCTGAGAGGGAATGTGATGCCTATCTGCTCCTTTGAAATGTTTCCAATGAAACGGGTGGCAGTGGCTGGGTTGCTTTCCACAATCTTACAGAAGGGATTTTTGGTTCAGAAAGGGTTTTATGTTATACAGTAGTATGTCATAAGAACATCAACGATCTGACTACAATATTGCATGAAATTATAACATGTGATCCTTAAAATAAAGTGTTACCATATATATATTTTATATATTCTATATTTGAAGCTCTAATGTTAATTCTACAAGAAATGGGCAGCTCAATGCAGTAGATAGCTTATTTATGAACAGTCTTTCCTCTTAGTCATTAAGGGGAGAAAAAAAAGAAAAAGAAAATAGAAGCGGAAGTGAGTGACACTCTGGTGATGTTCTGCTCTCTCATAGGTTAGCACAGGTGAGCTCATCAGAAGTAGGAGGGAGTAGGCGACAGAGGAGGCCTAAGGTCAGAGATGCGTAATCCATGGCCTCATTCATGAGAGATTAAAATAAAAAAAGAAAACTGCTTGGGTTTTGATTAAGAGTTATGGGGTTAGGAGATTAAACAGCAAGCAAACGGCATTACAGCGCTCTAAAACCCAATCCCAGAATTAATCAGAATACCAAAAAAAAAAAGAAAGAAAGGAGGAAAAAAAAACCTTAAGCTGTCATTACATCGTGAGATTAAGGAAGAGCTTTCTTGAATTTTTATGTTGATTCTCCTTTCCCATTCTGTGAGGTGTCATTAGATTCAGGCATGTCATAGCCATCCGTCTCTATTTTTACCCATCTGAAAATGTACTGTTCAAATTTAAGATGAAGAATACATACAGTAAGCATACATGCTCCAATGGCCATGGGAAGGGTATTTTTTTATTTTCTTGTTTATGTTATAATCTTGGATGTCATGCAGTTCTATAGATAGAAAATGTTTTCACTTTAAATTTGTTTTCATATGTATATGGTTTTTGGACCATGGTGTTTGCCTAAGTTCTGGGGAGCAGCATTTCTATGGACTTATCTTTCTAGGTCATATAACATTTCTTCATATTTTCCAGTCAAGGGAATCTTTCATACATACACATAAAAACTGTGAAAAATATGGGGTATTTAGACAACATTTTCCCGTTTACTGTGCATAAGTCTCTCTTTGTACTGAATCAACATGAGTTTAACTACTGCATTCTTTCTCATTTCAAGAACTTTCCGGACTCTATCCCTTTGATAAAAGTGAATGAGATTTTCCGCATCTCCCTCATGCATTCAAAATAAGCTTAAGCAGTGTGCGTGTGTGTGTGTGTGTGTGTATGAATCGTCTTCTTGGTCATCCATGAATATGTGCTTACCGTGAGAACTATTCCCGTGATATCCTTCCCCCCTTGGAAAGAGTCAAGGTTATCTCCCTACTCAACCCCAACCACCCGACCCCATCTCCTTTTTTCTGGGGTGTGTGTGTGTGTGTGTGTGTGTGTGTGTGTGTGGGGGGGGGTAAGTGGCGGTGGAGACATCACTTACTCTATTTGGATGGATCTAATAAGTCCAATCCATTGAGAACGGCTCTTAATCTTCCTCTAAACCCAGAGCGTGAGGCTTTAGTTAATAGGCCACCCACCCAGCCAACCCTCCACCACACCCCCCCCGCCCCGCCCCGCCCTGCCCTGCGGTGAGCCATGCAGCTGGAGGGAGGCCGAGCACCACTGCTGCCACTGCTGCCCTCCACCCCACCCCTCCTTCTCCTCCGCCTCCATCCTGCTCCACGCAGCCCCTGGAGGAGCTGGAGGTCAGAGGAAGGAGACAGGCAAAGCTAGGGGAGTGTGTATGTGTGTGTGTGTGTGAGAGTGTGTGTGTGTGTGTGTGAGTGTGAGTGTGTGTGTGTGTGTGTGTGTGTGTGTGTGTGTGTGTGTGGAGGCCGGGGGGTAGGGTAGGGTGGGGTGGAGAATAAAAAATTCTAGTCATGTCCATCTGGGGTTCCTCAAGCCCTGGTTGGGCCCCTTGAATTCCTGATTTTTTGCTGTTGTTCACTGGCAGCTAAACTGATCATTTTGTGTGCTAACATAATGTTTCGTTAATGTTTAGTGCCCTTTGGGTCAAGCCTTTACACTGTATTAAACAACATTAGCACAGCCTGTTAGAATGGTAGGATAGGAATGTAAACAATACAGAAGGAATATGTACGATGGAGAGATTGACAGGGGAAGGAAAGAATGGAGTCAAAAGGAGAAGTTCTGGTGTTGTTTGAGGTAGGCAATTGAGATATAATAAAAAAAGTGAAACAGACCCATAAAAGAGATAAATCAAAATTAAGCCAAGCAGAACAAAGCGCAGCGCAGGCCGATCAATCAGTCAATCCCTGCCGAGACATCCATTGGTCTATCCATCTTTATGCGAAGCATACAGGTTGTCTAGAATGCTCTCTGCATACACACACACACACAGTGTCCTAGTCTGTTTATCATTATTTTTGACTTATTTATGTATTTCTGTCTCTGCGGCAAGCCCGTGTGCTGAGGTGTGAAACTTGGCCTTGAATGCAAGAGCATAACTCCAGAACCAAGGGGGTCTGTATGTCACACACACACACACACACACACACACACACACACACACACACACACACACACACACTCAGATGGCGGGCTAGGTTGCGTGGCATTTATGGGTCCTGATTATCTCTAATGCAGTATTTGGCTCCTCTAGTGCAGTGCCCTTGCCTTGCTTCTGTAATGTGGATGCACTTGTTTTCCCACCATGGGTTTGGAGCACAGGCGGCTCGCGTGATTGCTTGCTTGGGCATCTGCACATCATATGCATGCACTTCCTGGTGCTAATGGGGTCAAAGAGGCCATGTGTGAAGCTTCGCCAGCTGCCAGGGTTATGAACTACCATCCCACAACGAGAAGTTGTGGGTAAAGTCAAAAACTTCACGCCGAGATTGACTTCATCATGCCTTTAATTACACTGTATAGCATTGCCCAGCGACTGTAGTGATTGCATTCCATTTATGAATCCCATTATGCAACTTTCTCGCATAATGAATGTTAAAAAGCCAAAAATAATACTAATATCACAGGGTCATCGTGTTTAAAATGCATGTAATATCACTGTACCAAATGTACAAATGCAACAAGAATACCGTAACTTGTGTCCAATGATTTTAATCATCCGCAATAATATCTGCCTTAAAAGAGGTCAAGGCAAGGTCTCTTCAAAACATGTCCTACGAAATCTTACCTGACAGGTTCTCTACCCAGACCAAATTAGTGTAACTCACCACAGGATGCCTAGAGGTTTGGCTCTCACTTTAAAGGGCCACTAATTGACTCCCTGCAGTGGCGCGGCTGGTCAGGCAGTTAGTAAGTCTCAGCCTTGCTCTGAACATCCCCCCCCCACCCCCATCCCTTCCCTGACTTCGTTCACCTTGCTGCCACCTTCTCTCACACTTGCTGTCAGAAAAGAAGCATGCCCGGCGGCAGTGTGGGGCGGCCAGCGGACTAAATAACAGAAAAAAACATCTGCCCCCATTTGCCACGACATGATAGGCCGTGCCAGCGGGTGGTGATGCAGGTGTAACTCAGGTCCGGCTCATTTGGGACGCACAGGGAGGAAGTCAAATACACATCTCTATTTCCACCGACATGCCAGTGTTTTTAAGCAACATACTGTAGGAAACATTCAGAGTTTAAAAATGTGAAGCTTTTGTGAGGAGTCATAAAGCACGTCGGTCAGTAATAACCTTGTGTACGACATAAACTTCTTAGAGAAGAACTGGGAGAAGGATCCTCTATATTTGAAGGCTTAGTCCTTTTTTACTGCAATGCTACAGTACTCTGTAGCCCTCTCCCTCCTCTCTCTCAGTCTGTGAACAGTCCCTCTGTGAGGTTATAAAGAGGCTGGTGATATGGTTGGTCACACAGTCTCTGCTGGAGATGAAGGCAGCTCTGACTGCTGAAGTGATTACGATGGGGATGGCAGCGTGACAGAGCAGACAGCGTTACGGGAAAAAAGGGCCGCCAGGGTCAGCGTCGGAGGTGGCCAGCCGATATTGTCCGGCGGCCACGGTGGCCCCAATCTGTGACAAAAGGGCACGGCATTCACACAGATGGGCGAGGGCGCGACATGCTGTCCTCTCGCTAACTCTTTCCTGTCCTCTCCCTCCATCTCTCTTTCTCTCAGTCACTCGCATGCCATCTCACTCCTTCCTCTCCTCCTTTCTGCCCCACCCCCCTCTTGGTCACTCACTCAAAGACTGACAAAGAAAAGAACCACACAGAGCAAATTCCCCACAGGGACAGGAAAAAAAAAAAAAAACTTGATGTCTTCCCCTGAGTGCTGCCATGTCAACGCTATTGTCATAGTAACACAGTGAAGGTAACCTTCAAGACATGAGGGAAATGAAAATAGTTTCCTGCTCTTGCTACAGTCTCAGTCTCCAGAAACCCCCAAAACTATCTGCCTTTATATCTGAGACTTTGGAGCGACAGTGGCAATAATTTGCGTAAGTAATTATCAAATACCTTCTGAGGAAGATGAAAACAGATGATGATCTGAATAAGTAATATGCAGTATTGACTAAGAAATGAAAGGAGGTATGTTTGTAATTCTTGAGAGACCATCTGCATTCTGGTTTAAATTGCTTGTCTCTGTCCACCCGGCGACTGCAGAAACAGATTTGATTGCTAATGAAGAAGAAGTAGAGGTATCAAATGAGATTTTCCCGTTAGTGCTGTTCTCATAAGACCCCTCAAGAAAGTTACTGACAAGTAGACTGGACTCTAACCACTTCACAGTGAGTTGACAATCTAACTACTCTACAGAGGAAACACATCTAAGGTTAAATTGACATGTCGACAACAAAACCCTGTAAGAACGGCCTGTACATAGGCCTTAATGGTGGGAGACACCTTTGAGTGCCTTGTTAGTGCACTCTGTGACTGTATGCGACTTGTGTAAAAAGCAGGCTACTATGTGACTTGAGTGCTTCTTCTTTTCCACCGCAAGCCTTTTTTCTCAATCCCTCAACTTTAGATTGGCAGACGGTCCTCATTATCACGCAACCCCAGAGTAAAGATGTCTGCTTCTCAAACTGTCGACGGAGGAGCTCAGAGACGTATACTTGGCTATCATCAACCATTTGCTCAGCCTTAATGAACGGCCAAGAGGACGCAGCCTGAGCTTCAGGCATCGCCGGAGGTTTCTGATGGAGAAAAAAAAAAAAGCTATGGCAACTAATTAAGCATGTAGTGAAGGGTGGTGGGATGGGGTGGGGTATCTGTGACCCTGGCCCGCATACGGTTCTAGCTGGTGGCCTTGACACACACAAGTACCACAGAAATTGGAGAGAAAGAACAATAGGACAAAAGCTCAGGTGCTCGAGTGGTTGTCTGCAATAGACAGACTCAATGTCAGTCAACATAATTTCTGTGATGTACAGAAAAGTATGGCAAATCAAAAAAAGATCTAATCTAGATCTAGGCCTAGCCCACAAACACACCCACCCACCCACACACAGTGTTGAGTGTAGACTATTCTACAGGCTATCTTCTTTGTTTCTCTAGGTATTGTGTGGATATAGATCAATCTGAGTTGTCTGATGTTCTCTAGGCTAGTATAGCAGTGGCAAACGGTGCTGATTGCTGATGACCTTTACCTATAATGGGACTCTTACCGCATCGATTTACTGCTAGAAGTGACAGCTGCTGTCTTGCACTGCAGAGATCATAATGCAGTGCAGTCTTATACACTCTCATAAGCTAGAGATCCCAAGAAAACCAATATGAAGGAAATATATGGTGAAAGAATAAGTGTTAATGGTTTGGGAGACCTCCCCCCCACCCCCCCCCCCCGCCCCCAACTCACTGTGGAAGCAGATTAATATGTACATAATTTGTTACGTTATTGTAACTCAAAATCTTGGTTCCATTCATGCAAAACACTATCAGCTCTAGTAATGCTCCAAATTGCCAAGGTTTATCTGCAGTATTTACTTGCACCAGGGATCATATCAATCAATTTTAATTCGCAGCCGACGTTGATGACAACAGATGCCGTCTGAATCTGATATGAAATTCTCAGCTACGGCCTGGAGGATGTGATGTTTGCTGATGCATGTATTCCTGTATTTAAAGCATAATGAAATGTCAACCTGTTCCATCAAAATTCAGTTCCAGTGTCTTCTCTAATCGACAGGGTGCATCTCATGTGTCTGCTGTGTAACTCCTAGGATTACATACTGTACAGCTAACAAGGACGATACATTTCCATGTCACTTTCTATGCAAATAATTATGACAGAAACCTATTAAAATTAATGAATAACAAACAAACAAACAAACAAACAGAACTGTCATGTACTCCTGAGTAGTTATTGTAAGCAGGAAGTTTTCATGGACATGTCATGGAGGTAGCGCTTAAGTTCAAATTTATCTTTTATACAGAACAAAAACCCAGGGCTGCTTTGAAGTGCAGTTGGTGCAGAACAGCCTTCGTATCAATGACCTTCTCCGTCTCTCTCTGAATTCATCTCTCTCTCTCTCTCTCTCTCTCTCTCTCTCACACACACACACACACACACACACACACAGACACACACGCACGCACACACAGACACACATAGACACACACACACACAGACTTTTCATCAGTACATGTGCATATTCACACAAAATGAGTTAGGTCTACATAAAAGGTAGTAAGATTATGTTTGGTACATTCTGTCACATTTTAAAAATTGTCAGACGCAACACCAGTGAAATTGAAATGTGCTTTGCAGACTACAAGGCCATTGCAGCCGGTTTTCCAATCACTAAAACCCAGGAAACATTTGAATCTTGATCTGACATAGGATACAAAATATGAATCACAAGCAATAAAGGCAGCTGCAAATGCATTATGCAAATGCATAAATGTCTACGGCTAAACCACGGATGTGTATTTTCAGTTTTGGGCAAAAGTTTAATGCTTCAATTTACAGTAACTTTAAATTCCACGCTGGTTAGACCACTGGAAATAGATGGTCAATCACTTTTTCCCAGACCTGACCTCAGTCTTGACCGATGTGGGTCTGGGCTGAGCCAGGGTAATGGAGTAGAGTGTTTGGCCAATATTCCAAAAGAAGAAAGTGAAGGACAGAGAAATCGAATTCACGTTTTCACAGGCTCAAGATGACGAGTCTGTTCTAGAACAGAGTAGACAGGTATATTTCAAGGAGACCTGTCAGACCAGAAGATCACACACTCTCACACAGAACAATGTAAAAGATTCAACAAATGAATCAAAGCACGTGGAAGATTCAGCTACTCTGTAAGAGCTGATGAAAAGGTAGCCTACTGTGTCAGTCTTTTTCTGTTGTATTCACACTACACAGTCAACTACTGTAGAATAGAAATGTCTTCCTCTGCATGAAGAAAGGAGACATCACATAAATTAAACTGAACATAGTCCAATCTATTGCCATTTTTTTTAAACATAACAAGAAAACATAATTTGTAAGGATGACAGATTTGGAAAAATGTAAAATATTTCTTTATTTCGAAAAAAAGGGGACAGCACAAGAGAAAGAAAACAATTCATTGCAGAGGGTACTTCTCTCCCTCCCTGAAAATCCATATCCTTTTGACATTTTGGTTATTCACCACAAAAATTACATTCTAAGCAATTACATTTAGAGAACTATGACATGTCTTAATCCCAGTTTTTCAAAGTGAAAACAAAACAAAAATATTAATTAAAACAGGACATTTAATCAATAGATAAATAAATAAATAAGAAATAATAAACAACATTTAAATAAACAAATGAATACTTCGCATCACAACAGTTCGTCTGGGAACAGCTGTGACAATTTGAGGGACGTAGTCTCTATGTGACGGTCTCTTTCCTCAGCACACGCTTTGGGTGGCAGAGGGTGCTGGCCAGTCCCGCACGTCCTCGTCCCCTCGCCCTCCTCTTCGCGCCACGGTGGCACCTGAAGGAAATGCTCAGCTCCTCCATCACAGCACTGAAAGAGACACACTGTCAAGGAGAAGACAAGAAAGAGCCCCCCATGAGCCTCCACACGTCTGTGAGGGAGGGCCTCTGCCTCGACCGCACAAATACGACACACGACATAACACGACATGACATGAAAAGACACGGCACAACAAAAAAACGGCACAGCACGTCATGGCACAGCACCTCACGTCACGGCACAAACAAGCCTGGGAGGGCAGAGGGGAGGGAGAGAAATAGGAGTTGAACTTGCAAGAAGGGTGTCACTTTGCACTCAAGCCTCTTACAGTAGGTGCTCACAGTCCAAGACCACGGGATCAGCATAACCAGAAGTAGCTCAGTCTGGTTATGCAGAGAAATAGGAGTGTCAGTACTCAGTAGTATGTACATACTGTATGATTCCCATGAGAGAAATTTGCTATCTGCTTTTACAATCTAATACTGTCAGACAATGTTCTGTACTCATGCTGCTGTGTTACTTTGTCAAAACCATGGACAACTTGTGAACCATGACTTGACCACTGACTGTACTGGGCCTCAGGTGTAGACGTACATGTAGATCTGCCCAAGGTTTCTTACTGAAAAATTAACTATTACAAATAGAAGGAAGTTTTTCCTTTCCCTTGTTACTCATGGGTCCTCGTCTTCTTTTGTAAGTCGCTTTGGATAAAAGCGTTTGCTAAATGCATAAATGTAAATGTAAATGCTCTTTGTACTGTCTGTATAGCGCTGTGAGACAAATGTACAGTATTTGCCGCTCTAAAAATAAATTTTAAATAATTTGAATTTATCTAATCATGTATCTATGAAACACACACAGTACAGTGAAGTGAACTACACACTAACAAGGAGCAGTGGGCTGCTTGCTTGCAGTACAGTGGGGCCTGGGGAGCAGTGAGAGGGCTACTGTAGGTGACTTGCTCAAGGGCACTACAGCCATGGTCTGCTGGTCAGAGATGGAACCTTCGAGCCCCATGCCCTAAGCCACGGCTGCTTGAGCAGGACATGGCAAGGGAAAACCATCTTAGAAGAAAAAAAAGGGGTAGGAGGTGACCTTTAATGCGGAAAGGTCATCTATCAGCTTTATTCCAAAATGACCAAACCCACTTCTGGAGAGGTACAGGACAAATTAAATCATATCTAAATATCTAAAATTTCTGCAGCACCGTTTTAAAAAATAACCAACGTTCTGACCCATGTATGAAAACATTGCTTATTTTTTAAATAAAAAAAATGGGAATTTAGGCAGTACTGCGGTCATTATATTTCATTTATCCGCTTCACCTTCAGAGAGAAAACTATATGCTTTTCTCATTGATCTACCAGATGAATGCTTGTTTTATCTCACCAGCAGCTTTTTTCTTCTTCAGAGTTTGAAAAGGAACGTACGTTACATTTCAAATAAAAGCCTACTGTACAGCCGCTTCACATTGCCAGCTTTGCATTTCAGAATTTAGACACACTGTGTAAGAACAGACAGATCCAAGTGTTTCTTTCAACCATTAGATTTCCTTCAAATAAGAAACACAATAAAAATGCATATAAAAATACCAAGGTTCCCAAGAAGAATGAAAGCACAAATGGGCGTTCCGTTGAGCTTCTGGAATGGAATGAGTGAGAGGCCACTGGAGTGTGAAGAAGGCCCATCACAATCCCCCTGACCTCTGCACCCAATTGGGTTCTAATGGGGTTACCTCCCTCCTCCTCATCTCATCTCTCCTCTTCTCTTCTCCTCATTCCTCTTCTCCTCTCCTCCCTTCTCTTCTGCTCATCATCTTTATCCCCCACTGCCCATCTCCACCCCCTTCAATCCTTCCATGTCTTCATTGCTTTCCTTACCTTGGAGCTAGGCAGAAAGAGTCGAACTGCAAAGAGAACATGGGTGTCCCCATATGAGGCTGTGGTAAAAGGTTTTAATAAATCTTACTGTAAGCACCACAAAATGACCACTGTTTTAATTGTAATGAGGAAGATCTGCTATAAAAAAATGATTAAATTTTGCTTTATAGATTACAAAATTGGCATGGATCTTTGTATGCAATTTCTGAAGAAATTCAATAATCACCGAAGAGACCTTGAACAACAGAGAATGTCGTGCCTGATTTAATCAAATTTAAACTGTGTTCATTCAAAAGGCTGAGACAGCCGTTTTATGCTTAGGCTATACATAAAATAGTTGACCTTCACAGGAGTATTTCTTAGCTAAGAGCTAAAGATAACTTCCTATGATCTGGAGGACTTCAGTTTGTTTGGGTCACAAAGCCCTACCCCGCAGGTGTTACTTTACCATGATGGACCTTTGATAACGGGCGTCTGTCTAATTAACCAAAGGCCAGAATAACAAGAGAAATCCTGCCAGCACAGCAGAACAATAAAGATGACATTTGCAGAATCCTTCACCTCTATGCTTCCAGCACTTTACATAAGACACCTAGTACTCTCTCTCTGTCTGTGCAACTGGGCTCTGATTTAACCCATTTTCATCGAGGACCAAAAATGTCATTTTGAGAGATCCTACGACATGAACATGATGCATACCATATAAACTATACATAAGTAAAATATTTTAAGATTTTGTCTGCATCAACACCGACCTTCGATTCTGGAAATGGAAAGGAAGACACCACAGTAACTACAGTAGTATTTTAGCGTGACAAGGTCAGGATTTGGAGTTGTGGGACAAGTCAGGGTTTTGAGGGGGAAACAGCATTGAGCCAAAGGAAGGGCCATATATATTAGGACAGAGGTGAGGCCAAGGTATGAAGGCCAATAACAGAGTTTGCAGCCAGAGGCGGTCAGTGAGAGGTTCAGGGCATAAAACAGCCCGCCCTGCCGTGCTTTGGACCGGCCTCTTGCACAGATAAAACAGATTTCCATCCACTCTGTGATGTGTTACTGAGTCAATCCAGCACAGCTACAAGCTAGAAACTGCTCTAAGCTGGATAGACTACTGGTCTCCTGTCTTGCTGTGCGTGTGTGAACCTGTACACCGGCCACCTCTGCCTGCAGGTCACGAACATGCCTTACAAACCTATTGATTCGCATGGGCGCGCACGCCCTGCCTACGACGGCGGCGGCTAGCGGGACGTCAGGTCGTCCCCAAGGAGTCTGCCACTCTCTAAGTCTGTCGATAGGGATGTGTCTGAGGAGGAGATGGAGGCATGCCTCTGTAGCTGCCGCGACTGCACCCCGTAAAAGAAACAGAAGGCCTAGCGCATGCAGAGCGGACAAACAAACAAACAAACAACAAAACAACAACATGGAAACATGGGTGAATAATGAACATGCAAATAACACAGGCAATAAATTAAATAATTCAGCAACACGCCAGGCAGTCATGCACATGATGCAGGTATAGCACATGCAACAACATTAACCACAGCTGCCAGTGATGTGATTTATAGAAAGGGCATGTGTTCATGTGTGTGTTTAATTATGTTTGTTTATATTTATGGTATTTAGCTGAAGCTTCTGTTCTGTCCAGGCAATATATGGATTACAATGAAGAAACAAATAACACTTGTTAATTAGATGCAGTTAATAAAAAGGCAAAAAATGAGAAAAAACAAGTTCTGTGGATAAAGTTGTCATTAATGAATAGTTATGTCTTCGTTGCCAAGCTCATTAAAGGAACTGCCTGTATTATCCTGACAGAGATTAATGAGACAAGGAAAGCTGAATACCAAACTAAATAAGCTTTCAAAGAGAAAGACGAGGGCTGTCATAATCACTTTATAAATATAATGGAAACATCCCATCAACTTGCCTCACTAATGGCAGTGTGAATGGGTCTACAAGCTTATAATTTAGACTAGGTTCAAAGTCATTTTCATTTCATTTTTTATAGAAGCTGTGAAACTAGACCAGTATGCGAGCAACAGTTAATTTTTGCTTTAGTCTGCCGTAGACAAAAGCTGTACTGTATCTGCAATGGATGGTTTTTGCTGTTAGCCGTAAAACACACCATACACTTAACTATGGTGCTATAACATTCCCACCTTCAAACAAAAGATAAATTTTACGATGGTCATGCCAAGAAATACAAGGGTAAATCATTTTTATTTTCTGGCGCCTTAAAACATATCAACACTGCCATGCGGCATTGGATTCTAAATGCCATACTTCAATAAGTTGGCACAGACAGGTCAATAAAATTGAGTGAAGTAAAAAAAAAGAAAAAAAAAAAAAGAATTACTTTTAATGAAGATTTAATACAAGGCATACACTCTTGTATTGAGTGGTGCATTGGACCTGTAGCCATTACTTTCTGAAGCCTACCTCCCTCTCTCATGGCCAGCCCAGATCTCTCCGGTACTTTCTGAGGCTGGAGAGATATCAAAGACCACATGAGGGTATAGATACTCACCTCCTCGATATCAGAGTTCTTGCGCGCTTTATAGATGAACTCGCCGATGGCCACGAACACGGAGAGCACGAGGCCCGCGGCCAGCACGATGAAGATGCCGCCGATGTTCTCCACGCCCAGGGCGTTGGCCTCCTTGTTGTCCTCCTCCGGGCAACCGTTACCACGCCACCACTTCTCCTTCATCATGTGCAGCTTGCCCTCCTCCTGTAGCTGCAAGATGGCGATGGTCACCTTATCTCTGTACGGAGACCCTGAGGATAAAAAAGATAACAAGTCTCAATGTGGGACTTCAAATATACACTGTGTGAAAAGCCATCAGAAAATTACTTTGAACTCAATCTGGGACTTGATATCAAAAAAATAAAACACTGTGCAATGTGTAAAGCAAGGACATTACATATCTCATAATTTCAATCGTTGTGTCTAATCAATGCATGCAACCCCAACTTCTATGAACATTTCAGATAAGCCACTGTCATGAATAGATGAACCATCTCTTATTGATGTACTGTATGTTTATGAAATGCATCTTTCACAGGGCGTACACAGGAAGGACACAGATTGACATAGACCGAGCCTCACACTATTTGGGCTCAGTAACACACAAGCCATATTAAGCCGATGGCTTTGATCAAAAGAGCACATTAAAAGCATATCTTATCTCCATGTCAGTACTTGGATTACTGTGGTGGCTAAATCATCTTATGGGAATGGAAGAGATGCCCTGCGTGCATTAGAATAGCAATGTTGTTTATGTGATTAAGAGCCTGGCCTGTGGGTAGACTGAAGAGGAAGTTCACTGACCTCCACAAACTCTTGACTGACATTTTTGACCATGGCTGAATGCTTAAAAAAAAAAAAAAAAAACTTTTGACGGAGTGTTAACTTGACAGCTTTGACATGCTTCAAGTGTAGACTGTCAGCTTTAATCCGAGAGGTATTGAGAAAAGTATCTCATAAGCCAGCTTTTATTCATATTGTCATCCCGTTTCTTTAATATTAACAGCCTTTCCTTGGCTTTATTCATGGAACAGTGGGGAGCAGACAGAGCAACAGAGTGGGGGAAAGACTGAAAAAAAGTCCTCAGGTCAGACCAAAGACTCTAGAATGTGGCATTCTGGAATCTTTTGGTCGAAACTTTGACCCATGTGTAGTACATGGGACAAAGTTTCGAACAAAAGATTCCAGTGGATGGGTATAGGGCCTAGAATGGTATGCACAATGAGATGCCAGCACTGTGCCACTTCTCCCCTGTCGTCCCATTTTTGGGGCTCAAATTTAACCTGACAGTTGACTGACAAGCTGTTTCATGGTCAACTCAGGTGTGCTTCCTCGTTAGTCCATGACAAATCCAGCAGATTAAAAGTCTGAGGCGCATTCCAAGCAGCTGCATTTGGTATTTACTCTCAATAAAGTGTTAAAAAATCCCGCACACTGTCCAATCCACCAACAAACTTTATTACGTTTCGGTCATCCGACCTTCTACAGTGTGCGGGATTTTTTAACACTTGAATGATAACCCCACTGGGATAATATCCTACGCACCTGTCAAACTACTGAGGTGTGCAAAAGCCTCATTTTGAACTATTTACTCTCAATACCCAGTCCAAAGAGGAGTTGATGCAAGTTAAAGAGGTCATAATTACCACATAAAAACCACAATAAATCTATCGGACGGGCAGCAGCAACTTTAAGAATGGCCAATTAATTAACAAAAGGCCAGTGTAACAAGATAAATCCTGCCAGCACAGCAGAACAAAACTGTTGACATTTGCCAAAATTTTTCACAAATACCCTCGGTAGAATCATGCATATACTGTATAAATACTACGTAGAAATGATGTCATCAAGCATGACGTGTTCTTTTTTTTCTATAAGGAGAAGATGGAGGACATATTAGAAGAATAGACTCCTAGAAAACATATAAAAAGTCTGTTCAGCTCTGGAGCAAGATTTCTACAGCATTCCACATCATGTGTCTGTGGTAGTTATACTGTAGCATGGATATGTATGGCTGGCCACTGAACAGGGTCACTGGTGTCAATTGAAGATTTTTTAATCCTGTATGTTGATTTATGGTGTGATATATGTTGCGTGTGGACCCCAGAAAGAGTAGCGGATGCCTCAGCTAATGTGGTTTCAAATAAAACTATCCAAACTATCTGATATAAGTAGAAGGATGAATTCTGAAACACAACTGTCCAGATTTACAGTAAAATGCTGTGGCATGCATAGGGTGGTGTTTCACGGTGCATATGATGACAAACTGCCCACACACATACTGCAAAAAGTACCCCAAGAGTTTCTCAAGGCAATGAAATGGAATAGCTTTTAATATCAAGCCAACTAAGCGTGCTGTTCGCTTATTGAAGACCAAATTACACCCACAAACTTAGGGCGGCTGCAGTAAAGACATGGCAAAACATCTCACGGGGGCTACACACTGTGATTGGGGATGTTTGTTCCCACTCAGTGACTAGTTTGTGATAACTTTGCAGTTCAGATCCCAAGTAGGCCTACACATTAAAATAATCAAGATGAAGAAATGATAGCACTATGTTTGTCAGATCTCGTTTGTGCCTTGAGAAGAGGGTCACAGTGTATGGAAATGGCTGTTATGCAAACTCATGAGTTTGATGAGCTGCAAGTCTATACTGAAAAGACAAGGAATCCAGGAAATTCAAGGTGTTAAGTGTCAGGTAAAAATGCTGTCACTGTAAAAACATTTACAGACTAAATAGAGTGCATAATTTTTCTATGTCTCGTTTCACCTATACTCAAAGTGAGACCACCCTCACCACAATACCAATGCCACTCCTCACTCACCTATGGGAGTGCCCACGCCATAGCCCTTGGAGTCAATGAGTCCCCCGACCTGCGTGAGATTGCAGTTTCTTTGACTGATATATTCAATGCTGGTGGATTCCATGAGCAGAGCGTAGTCAGTTGTGAGCACACGCGTGATGCCCTCACGATTATTTTTCACCAGCGCCGTGTTCTTGCGGCTACTCATGAAAGCCCACATCTTCTCATAGGTGGAGATCTTGGATTTCTGCCAACAAACAAATAAACAAACAAACAAAATAAATGAGATATTTATAGAGTTAGTTACATGATAATATCTCAAGCTGATAAAACCTTCAGCATTTTGTTGACTTTGACACTGACTTGCATCTCTCCAACCTTCTGTACGGATCTTATCAGGCTGGGACCAGCCATTAATTTACTTACTGTGCCTCTGTTCACAAAGTAGCACCAAACTAGGCCAAACCAACCCCACAAGTATTGCTATGACTTAATAATATTGTGGGGGACATAGGGCATTCATCAGTCAGCGTATAAATCTGATTTGACTCCTGAAGCCCGCTGAGGCTTACGTCGTCGAGTCATATCAACAGCATTTGGCATTACTCTATTAATCTAGCCATATGAGAAGGCTAAGGTAGGACGGATCAGGGCCCTCTGTCAGCGTGTCAGGAGGTGGAGGGGGAAGAGGGGGGGTAGAGGTGGGGGGGAGTTGGGGGGGGGGGTAGAAGGGAGGACAGATGTGAGCTAAATCTCTCTCCACTGATTCCATCTGGATGTCTGGAGATGCCCGAGGCCCCTGAGCGACAGGACAGAATAATCACACACACTAAGCTAGAGAGGAGAGTAATCACACGTCTCTCTCTTTCTTCCACTCGCTCCCTCTTTCTCTCTCCATTACACACACACACCCATGGACACACAAAGACACACACACACACACATGCACAGTCACACACACACACTCACACACACACTACACACACATACACGCACACACACACACACACACACACACACACACACACACACACACACACACATGCCCACACAGACACAAGCGCACACACGCGCACACACAGACACACAAGCCTGAGCACTAAATACAGGGACTATTTAATGCTCCACAGGTTTGAGTTTGCTAAGCCGGGAGGAAATAAAGGCGTTCAGCCAGTGTGTGGGGAGCGATGCAGTCCACAGTGCCACCACAGTCTGTGCCTTGCTTGAAGCACTGGCATTCACTCAAATACAGTACAGAATGACTAATTTACTTGTGCAGTCATTAATCGTATCTGTTCCTTTAAATGTCTACGACGGAGAGAGCTAGCTCAGACATAAAAACTTTATGTACCCAACAACTGCGAATACATTATTGGTAATTTGATAGAATGTACAAATACCTTGATTTGACAGCCAATAGTTTGAACGGCAGATGATTTGTCATTACCAGCAGGTTCAGTTAAAGGTTTACAATAAACTGAGTTCACAAAGAAACTCTGCACAAGAAGACTGCACTCTTTTTTTGCAGACCAACTGTTGCTCAATGTCATTTGAAGGACATTCTGAATCTCAAAGGCACAGATGTTTGCAATGAAAACTTTCTAGTGTTGGATTTTAGTGCCATCACATCCTCGGCACACAGTTTGAGAGTCTGGGAGATGAAAGCAGATCAATATTTTCTTTGAGAATCCAGTGACTCGCGCTTGCATGTACACTAGCGAACCCCCAGGATTTCATAATGCCTCACTTTTTCTAAGAACTGCTAAAATTTTCATAATTTTTTAACGCCATCTTAGAAAACACTCCCCAGGCCAGGGGTGTCATGGCAGAATCTTCTTTTTGAATAGTTTTTTTTTTCTTCCCCCACATTCAATTACTTGTCATCCCTGCGGCAGCAATGTAGCCGGTGTGTGTGAGAGACGGAAGCTCCCAACGTGCACACACTTACCTTGAAGAACGTCATCGTCGAGCCGTCCCTCACGGCACCATATTCGATTTTAGTCTGCTTTGCAAGGTCGTCGGCAGAGTCGATGGGCGAGTCCATTCTTTCGACGGTCAGAAAAGCAGCCAGGTTGGCCGTGTAGGAGGATATGATGATTAGGGTGAAGAACCACCATATCCCTCCAAGGATTCTGGTGGAGAGAGCTTTAGGCATCAGCTCGGAGCCTGTCATGACAGTAACGGTGGTGCTCAGTTAGGACATGGAAACAAAGAGACAGGCATGACTACCAAAAACACAATCACAAATACAACCACACAGAAGATTTTGACCAGGGGAAAATGAACAGTAATACACACACGAACAGAAACAAACACGCACACTCTCTCTCACACACACAGACACACACACTATCTCGCTCCCTTTCTCTCTCACACACAAAACACAAACACACACACACACACACACACTCTCTCTCTCTCTCTCTCTCTCTCTCTCTCTCTCTCTCTCTCTCACACACACACACACACACACACACACTCTATCTCGCTCCATTTCTCTCTCACACACACACACATTGCAAATGCAGTGAACTAGGAATCATGATCAGATCAAAGGATGCTGAAGTTTTTCCCACTGTTGATATTTGAAATGTGTTTGAAAACATATCTTAAAGAGAACAGATATTCCCAGTCCACACTCCCTGAAAAAAACATTCTGTGGGCTTGAGTTTTCATTGCAGAGATATTTGCCTCTGAGAATCCAGTGAGAGCTCTAGTCCCCAACCAATCAGAAGTTCAGAGGAGCCCAGATCCTGATCTGATAGGCTATCCTTGGGGCCCTTGTCAGTGATGGAGTGGTTAAAGAGACGGAAGGGAAAGAGATGGGAAAAAGCAGGGAGCCTTTGTAGTTAACTTTAATTTACTTCATTAGCCAGTTTCCAGGCAGTCAATGTGGATGGGGACAGTAAAAAGTGTCAAAACAATGAAGAACTGCACAGCAGAAATGAGATTTCAGTGGATGCTGGACACTTTAAAAAACTCAATGAGCTCACTCTGCACCGTTATTGTCATTTCTCCCGCCGTGCGTGTGTCCGTGTGTTTGTGTTTATGTTCCTCCCATTCAAATGAAAACCATATATCTCCATAGCCTATACCCACCACAAGGCACGATGAGCGTGAAGTTCTCCATTCTCGGGGCCCAAATTGGTTTAACTTTATCACTGAATTCATATTGTGTCGGCTGGCGGATGCGCTCCTTCTCGATTTCCATCTGCCGGGTTATGGGCAATGCCGGCGGCTCTCAGTTTCGCAAGGAGGGGGTGGGTGGGGTGTATATGGGGGTTGGGCTGTGTGTGTGTCTGTGTGTAGGGGGGGGTGGGGGTGGGGCTCCATGTGGGGCGCTCAGTGAGACCAGCCCCTGATACATCACAGGCATATGAAGCTGTCAGATGGATTCCCACCGCGGCGTTTATCTCCACTATGAGCACAGGGGGAGCGATGGGAGGGCAGGGACTGACTGCATCTCTTGCTCTCTCTCTCTCCTTTTCTTTTACTGTCTCTGGGATAATGAACTCCCCATTTTTTTGTTCTTTTCTTTCCCTCCCTTCCCTTTCCCTTCCCTTCCCTTCCGTTTCTTCAACTCTTTCTCTCACTCTCTCTCTCTTTGCAGTCATCCCTCGCTTCAGGAGATAAGCGGTTTCATCTGACGGGGCTTGGGTGTGTGATGTGATAAACTCCTTCCTCCTTGTGCTCTCTCACAGACAATCCATGCTCCCTGCCACGCTAACACACACACACACACACACACACACACACACACACACACACACACACACACACACACACACACATATAAATAATGTGACCGTCTGTGCAAGGTGTTATTGCACCCATATTTCACAAGACTACGGACCAGGCCATGGATTTTAAGCAAATGAGAAGAAAATCCTTACCAAGGTGAGTGTACGCCCAGAGGCCCAGTTGGCCTCAAACTGAGATGTGAAGGGATTTCTCTCTCTCTCTCTCTCTCTCTCTCTCTCTCTCTCTCTCTCTGTCTCTCTCTCTCTCTCTCTCTCTCTCGCTCTCTCTCTCTCTCTCTGGTTTTGGACGGGTGAAATTCACAGATTGCCGCCTTATTGGACGATGATTTGTTGGATGGCTCACACTAAGCTAACACCCCCTCAGCTCAAAACCATCAGGCCCAGAAACAAGCAAACAAACACAGCTGCTTTGAAATTCTCCTTTGATTGCCGGGCTAAATCGACAGCCTTTGATGCGCAAAATACATCAGGCTGGAATGCGAACAGGGATGTCTGCACGGCCCCCTGAAAACTGACAGGCTCCCCCTCGAAGTCTGTCATCTTTTTCCCCCAGATAAAGAATGTGACGGGCTGGTGAAGGTGTGGGGAAGACGGGGAGAGGGAGGAGAGCTGAGAATACTAGCTGAGAACTGGCAGTCCCAACTCAGAACTGAACCAGAACTTGCTACTGGCTACGCTGCTTTCTCCCTCAGACCATGAAGTCTTCAGTCTTTTTGCTAGAGTTCCAGTCCAAACCTACTATACTGAAGGACTGCAGGCAGGGAGAGTTGGGAAGGAGAGAGGGAAGCACAAACACATAGGCCATCAATGTATCATAGGAACATAGGAATCAGCACTGGAATCATCTTACGACGGAGCTCACACACACATACACACACACACACACACAGGAAACTGCACTGAAATATGCACACACACACACACATACGGTACACACACACACACATACGGTACACACACACACAAACACACACAAGAAATGGTACAGAAATATGCACATACACGAACACACACCCATCCATAAAACAAACCATACAGCTTCAGACCGTAGTCAGCACTATTCATTTGTCTGCTTGCAGCACATGACAATGGATCATACTTCTGTTGAACTATTAACATTTCAACTTCTGTTTGCCGTGATAGTGTATTGATGTATCATTTTGGAGGAATACTGAGAGTGGTACCCATAGTTATAGTACATCCCATAAAAAAAAGAAAACCTGTAGCTGCAGACTCTTCATTCTAGAGTAACAATTACAACACACACGGCACTGGGTCATGCAAATTTCTCCATTGTGAGACTAATGAAGGGATATCTTATCTTAACTTATCTTATCTTACAAAAAAAACCTGTAGCTGTAGACTCTTAACTCCAGAGTAACAATTGCAACACACACGGCTCTGGGTCACGAGCTATCTGACTACAGTACTGATCTACTTGATCAATATTTCACCGGCTGCAACTGGTCGATATCTCTCCAGCAGCGACTGACCAGTAATGACCTGTGTTCAAAGGAGAAATCCGGTGTGAATCATTCAATAGACCTGTTGCTTGATTGATGGGGGCACAGGAAAATGAAGCTAAAACAAAGTTCCTTATGCCCCCATCTGTTAAGAGTTCACGTTAGCTGCTGTTTTTCAATTCGGTTTGCGTTGCACCAAATATATCTCGTTCTCCAACCAACCAACAGCTCTCAGTAACATCAAACAACAGGGATATTGATTGATTCACAGCATATTTCTGCTTTAATACAACTGTGAGTTATTGAATTCAACCGCCACATCAGACCTAAAAAGGCTTTCCTGATTCATTTCACTGGCATGAAAAATTAAGTGAGCATTGAATCAAGACTGTTCCTCAAATGAAACACATACCAATTCACTGCATCTCTCTGCTTGGGAATCAGCATGTGTGAGCCAAGACAAACCAGAGCAAAACAAAACAAAAGAATTCTCTCTTCAAATCAAAACAACTGCTAAGCAACAGCATTATAGCACATAATCCCGAGGCTTGACAGAGCAGATTGAGCTTCGCAGAAAAGTGATTAGAGATCGCTGGCAGTGGAGGGGAGTTTGCCAGACCTGTGTGTGTGGCACAGATCGGGATGTACTGAATGTGCAACCTTGACCTGTGACCTACAGTACAGTCAGTAGTTAAAATGGGATTTGGCAGGAGGGGGAACTCTCAAATTTTGTGTCAGCACAAACAAAGAAAAATGAATAGGAGAAGAATGGGGTGATATTCTTCGTTTATCTGAGGTGCCGGAACTGCGCTCCCCCTCCCCCCCCCCCCCACACACACACACACACACACACTTTAACCCCTGAGTACAGTACGTACGTACCTTGCCGCATAAGAGCTGCCACCCCAAACCAGAAACTATTAAGCAACGTGAAATTGTTCTGCACCACGTCCGAAGCTGGGTTGCAAGGATGTGGGTTATACCACTCATAGGGGCTGAACCTGCAAGGAAAAAAAGTGGAGAAGAATTGGGAGGAGGAGGAGGGGTTAATATGTAGTTATTATTATATTATAAGTTATCTTTCACATTTAATTTCTTGTAACTCTTTCCAATTTCTTTTACTTTGTTTCACCTCAGACAGATGTTGTGTTTGTCTGTATTATTGTCTGCTTTGGCAACACTGCTCCCGTGATCATGCCAATTAAGCTCTTTTGAATTTGAATTACAGAGAGAGGGAGATAGAGAGAGAGAGAGAGAGAAAGAGAGAGAGAGAGAGGGGGGGGGGATTTTCATGGAAAGAGATTTTTTCTTAGCCATATTTTAGATCATTAACTATAACAAGCATGTGGTGAAATAGCTCTTTCTATAGATGTCTGATGCCAATAGATCTGTTTCTAAAGAAACTTAATGACCTACGAAAAACTGTTTACAACACACATTTTTTAAATTAAAAATATATATGAAAAAGACTTTTCTTCTTTTTATTTGGTTTACTCCCTCAGCCAACAAGTAAATGTTTTGCAATTTCCTTCTGTTTAAAATGAAATGAGCTGTGTGACAACTCCAGGCGCATTTGAAAAACCCGACTGTGATTACACTTTCACCAGCCGCCCATCTTTCAGACTGACTTCTTTGACTGGAGGGAAGCACACCGGCATTACAATATCAACTTTCAGTGCCAGACTTCTCTCTCTCCCTCTCTCTCTCTCTTTCTCTCTCTCTCTCTCTCTCATTTTCTGTGTGTGTGTTCATGAGAGCCTCTCTTGTGTCCTCTCTCCTCTCTTCTCCTGTCCTCTCCGGGCCCTATCTTTCATTCTCAGTCTGGACTCAGATAACCGCCCGGGGCAGCACCCAGGCGTTTGACCCCAGCTTGCTTTAATCCACCAGCCAAGGCTGAGGATGCCCTTTTTCAAATAGCTACGGACTCACTTCTGCCTGAGGGGCAGCTGGTTAGAAAATGCAGTCCTAAAGTGACTGGAAAATCCACTGATTATGTGTGGGCATCATTTGACGTGACCTAGTTTGGGATATTCTGTGTGTCGTCTTGTGTCCTACCTGCCTGTCCTAAGGAGGTCGTTGAACTTTATAGGGGGGGAAAATACAAATGAGAAGAGCTTAACTTTTTATTGGCCTGCTTCAAATCCTCTGAGCAGATCAAGGACAAATCAGTAAGCTAGACATGGAACAAACTGATCCCTAACAGAGTCCCAGACTCCCCTAACTCCATCATCTCTCCTGGATCCATGAAGCCTTCTGAGATGTACTTGTACAATAAATTTGCTCTTAGAGATCATACCTGGTATCAGGTCAGTCTAGCTGTTCTGGACTTTTATTTTCTGTCAGGCTGTAGTTGGGTTGTGACCACTGATGAGTGGTCTTATCAAACACACACTGCCTCCACCTCATAGTCATTTATGCAATATATAAAAGTATGATCATTTATACTGCACTGAGACAGACACCTCACTGAGTCTTTCAAACTGATTGGTCTGGCGGCTGACTCTTACCATTTTCATTTCCATTTGTGAATTTAGCTGCCAATGCTTTTATCCAAAGCAATTTGCAATTGTTATAACTATCAATTACCTCAAGGCCAATCTCCCCTAGGGCAACTTACTGTAGAGTTAAGAGGCCTTGTTCAAGAGCACTCTAGTGGCTGACAGGCCACCTGGGGCGTACTGTAAAAGTGTGAGACGTTACCTGGCGATGGCAAAAAGCACGCAGCTGACCCCGATGCAGGCTAGGAGCACATACATCCAGATGTCGGGGGTGAGCGGGTTGAGGAAAGAGAAGACTCCTGGGTTGGTGCCGTTGGGCTTGCGGTACAGAATGCTGATGCCCAGCGTCATAAAGGGCTTGGAGAAGTCAATCACCTTCTCCCGCACGTAGGTGATGGTCAAAGGGGCCACAGCCAGATCTGCAATCTGATACAGAGAGGAACACAGAGAACACTTATTATGAAATCTTAAGGTGGCATACAGATCAAAGATCCACAATGCGACGGCTTGCGACGTTCTAAAAACCTGCAATGTTCTAAAACTCTGAAACTGCAATTTGACATGTTAAATCTTTTGCGATGGCTTGCAACTGCTTGGAACAACCTGCGCTGATTGATTCACACCGCCACAACTTCTCTTAAGCAGTCTCATCTCGTCATGGATCTTTATTTTGTATTGGCTTTTAGAGATGATTCGGATGAGAAAAGATAAAAATTAGTGTCCAAACCAACATTTTTATCCCTTGCCAGCAATCTCTTGCCATTATTATATATAGCAAATAAGTAGATAAATGTTACAAATATGTAGTAAATACACACATGTTATAAATGGTTAATAAATAAATGGATGTTATAAATAGCTAATAAATAGATGGATTTTGGAACTTTCAAGTGTAGAATGTATGATGTGATGATTATGTTGCTACATCAGTGATCCGTCCCACCCAAATCAAGGTAACATTATTTTGTCTGATTGTACCATTCATTGTATTTCAGTCATTCAACCATTACATGATTAATGGAAAATCAGACACTATGGGATAAATTATTTTCAATAGGTCTATTTCTCTTTTTTAAAGCTGGAATTTAATTTAATATCTTCAATTAAATTATATGGGGTTACATAGATTTTTATATCCCACACCTTACTTCCCCAGCCCAAGACCACCTAGGCTTTATTCGGGCTGATTGAACAAATGCAACCAAATGAGATCAATAGCACTCAGGCACCAGACCTTGAAAGAAACATTTTCAGTTTCTTTGCAAAGGCACAGGAAGGAACTGAATGAGATTGGTATAATGAGACCATTTAAAAGGTAAGAGTAAAAGTCCATCAAAAACTGTATCGAAATTTAGACAGAGATGGAGTTTAGATTTATATTTTTTCATTAGTTGGGCTAATTGCAGCTGGCAAGAATGAAAGACAGAAAATACATAATTTTCATGCGGTTTGAGACAAGTATGCGTTTGAGTCTAATAAAGTGTGAGAGTGAAGATAACCATTAGCAGATGACTAACGTAAAATTAATAAGCTATTACAGGTTTTACTTTCTCTGTGCTGCCTCGTTGCCTGGTAGCAACAGTAAGGGACATATTGTGTGTTTTTGTATAATATTTCTGATTCAATTCAATCACACTCACATGGTCTATGAGCTCTCGAACCATTCCGTTCCATTCTCCCTTGTCATTCTGGGCTCCATATTTGCCATCAGAAACCAGTTTCACCTCATAGGAAAATCCCAGGATGTTGGACAGCTCTTTCAGCAGGTCCAGACAGTAGCCCTCAAAGCGATCATTTCCATAGAGTACTTTGTCTGATTTCTTATACATCACATAGGGATTTTCCTTTGGAAAAGAAACAGACTGACTTCAGTTGCAAAAATAACAATTGATTACAATCACCATTGTATACAAACCTTTCAGTATAATGATGTAACTTGTGACAGTCATATCTGTTAACTATAGATCATAACCCAAAGTAATGACTGCACTACTAAAACATTCAGAATTAAAAAGAAATAAAAAAATTGTAAACAATTAGCACCAGTTGTACTTTAGCCTTTCTTACCAATATTGTGGTGACTACAAGTGTCCGGTTGGCCAGTGAATCTGTGACATTGCTGTTGTCTTTTTTCACTTCTGTCAAGTTAAGGCCAGTGTACGAATTCCACACTCCAAGCTGAAATTAAAATCATATTCATTATGATTCCGTGATTCATTACTCATAAGTATAAACATGAAATGCATTAGATATTTTCCACTGAAGACAAGAATGATACAAAAAGGGTCAGCATTTATGGCCACATCGGGGGAAATGGGGAGAGTGGTGTGTTGGTGAAGGAAAAGAGGGAAAAAAACTTTGTTTGTGATACTGTTGACACAAGACTGCTTGCTTCCGCTGAAGATTTCAGGCTGATAGTGGTAAATAATCCGGTCAACAGATTAACACAAAGATTTATGGGATTTTAACCCTCCGGGTTAAATCCTCTTTGCAACTGTAAATGCAGCACAAACTCTGAAACCATTTTCAGCCCCAATAAAAAGGCGGAATGTTTGATAAATTCTCAAATTGGAATCCTCCAAGGAGCACAAGAACAAACCCTTTGCAACAGACTTCCGTTTGTCTCTTCAAGGTCTTCCCATTTGAAAGACAAGCTGCATAAAATGCATCTAGAAAAAGGCTGACCATTTCCTCAGAGAACTCAACAGGCAGTTGGGGCATTCCATTACTTTTTTTTTGTAGTTTTTGGTAATTTCTAAGCCTGCTGAGAGACAGTTGTTTCTAAAATGATGGTGGGAGAGAGACCCTGCGGGGAGATACATGTTTGCAAGGTCAGTCTAAATGTTACCCAGCTCGTTAAATAATAATCGTTTCGGGAGCAGGTCCGGCTTCCAAATACCAGTCTTGTGCTTGGCTGGTTTCACACCCTGACAGCATCACAGAGACTCATTAGGGAGAGGCGATTCATAGCATTTTTTTCAGCCATGAATCCATTTTACGGCTCTTCCCTTATGCAAGCTTGCCATTTCGCCGACTGAACTTCTTCTAAACCAAAGGACACAGTCAGTCTCACAACACATGGCCAGCTGGGGTGTGTGTGTGTGAGCGCACAGAGCACTGGGAGCTTTACTAGTATATGATGAAGGAATTATTGTGGACATCAACACAGTATTGACTGCAGGAACTTTAAACTCTAGCATCCATTAGTTCTACAAGCTTTTTGTTCTTGTGCTTAACTCTGACATTCATAAAACAAGGAGTGTCCCTTTGGTCCTTGTATATCTGATCTAGTCATTCCAGGTAATATTGCAAATGGTCCCCACCCCCCACCTAATCATATAAACAGGACTCACGAAATTCTGGGGGGAAGGTTGGCAATAATTCCAACGCCAATAAAATGATGCGCCTAGGAGGGCTACAGTAAAACTGAATGGATAACACCTGTCGGAAGAACAGTAAATATGACTGGAGAAAGCTTTCTTGTAAATGTATACTCAAAATAGTGTCTATGACGCAACAACAAGAGTAAGCTAAAAACGTGAGCACCAAGTCAAGCAGTAAGAATAACTATTTGAAGGAAGAGCATGAAACGAGGGGGAGGATAAGCCAATCAAAAGGCGAGAAGATGAGCAGTGATGCAAGAGGGTGGGCAGGCGGAGAGAGAACTGTGTTTTTTTTTTTTTCCTGGCCATGACAGACGGTGCATTCGCTGGTGGCAGTCATCATCCCGAGCATGAAACACGTCACTGCCTCGCTGACATCGTTTTGATAATTCATTTCCTTACAGTGTCGTAAAAGTGAAGAGTGTTTATGTACGCCAGCAGGGGTGGTCATGAAGCGGTACATCCTCAGGGACGCTGGCGCACAGGCAGCGGCTTATTTAAATGAATTCAACTTTTTAAAAAATGAATTACCACTGCCCTCTGAGCATTCTCTCTCAGAGATTAGAGACACAGTCAAGGCTCTCTTAAATTAAGGGCCTTTGCCTGCTGATGTGGCAAATGAAGGTAGTGGTGGCCTCGTCCAAATAGACACAATGCTTTTTTAGTGAGCATGGGAGTTACAACTACTACTTCAAATATTTAATAGAGCATGCCATTATGCACACTCCAAAAACCTGTTTACCAGCACAGTCCATTGTGCACTACCATGCATCCTTGTATAAACAGGATCATTAGCAGGCACAATCAAACAACTCTTCTAAAGCTTAAAAAAATGTAAAAATCACAGCACACTGAATTTTGCCGAATTTATTTAGTGAACAATGCGTTATTTAGTGAACAATGCACTTGCTTCATCAGGTTCACTCTGAATGAAGCAAGTGTGACACGCTTTGTTCACTACATAAATTCAGCAAAATTCAGTGTGCGGTGAACAGTTGCATATCGCCAGCACCTGGGAATTAGACGGCTGTGCATAAGAACTATATTTTTTAACTATAAAAAGGACTATTTTTTAACTCTTATACAGCTATTACTCATATACCGTGGTTTACAGGAATGTTGCATTATTTCCCTAAAAAAAAAGTCTTCTTCTAAGCTATTCACAGAGGTTCTACAGCACGGGCATGACGAATAAGCTCGGCAGAAAGGGATTTGGGGGGTCCTGGGGGTCTCAATCTGGTGTGGGGGAAATAGGTTTAGGCATGGGGGAAATCACACTGCGGGGAGCTGGAGGGGGAATTGCAACAAACCTTTGTCCACTTCTTCTGCCACTTGTCACCTTCAACACGCTAGCGAGACAAGGGGGTGAACAGTTTATGGTGTTACCATTGAGGCTTACAAAAAGGGATTCTATATTTATATAATATAATATATATTATTATGACAATAACATATATTATTATATCATACATAATAATACATATTTTTTTTTTAATAAAATCAACAAAGAAAAAAAATGTAGTAACATACAGTATGAATAGTGAATGGCTGTTGCTATACCAATGACACTGTGAGATGACCTACTGTACTGTACATATTCTCCCAAAACGTAATTGCAGCAGAGGGTCACACACAGGCTCCTGCCCTTGCCTCTGTACTACAGCGCCCTTAGCAGTCACAAGGGTGGTGTTTTTACCTTGGCATTCCCCTCTTCCTTCAGACTGATCAGGTCCAAGTCGAAGTCTCTCCTCAAGCCATCCGTCTTGTTCACGACAATGCGGCCCGTCAAGCCATCCCAGCGCGCCTGAAGGGAACAGAAGCGCAGACACACACAGACATAGACAGAGATGAGCTCAGAGATGGAGGCTAGGGGTGTGTGTGTGTGTGTGTGTGGGAGCTACAGTCGGTGTAGAGATGACACCAGATCGCTGGGTAGCAAAGGGAGACAGATGACATGGGGAGAGCACAGATGGAAGGTTTATTTTTTTTTTTTTTTTTTTTTGCCAACTCATGTTCAATGACATGAACCCTGTCCATCAAACTTCTGTAGAAATGTTAAATGTACCTGCCGGGTGGTAAATTGTTGCACATGACAACTGTTGACAAAGCACACCACATGAACACAAAATAGATGCTTTGATGCATAAGCAGAGTTTGTTATATTTTGTCAGAGGTGATTGAACTGTCTTCGCAATCAGGCAACCAGGTACCAGACCGATTTTCTTCCTCATTCATGATGAGACTGTAAAGGTTTGCAAGAGGGGTGAGGGCGAAAAAAAATCATGGCTTTGATTTGGAGACAGACTCTGGATCCCGACCAAAATACTTGAGAAGAAATCCAACTATGTTAAACTTTTGGTATTTTCCGAAGGTCAGACAAAAAGCATCAGAGAGGAAGAAAGCTGTCAGATAAGCCAGTAGACAATCCATCAACCAATCTGTTTGAAGAATCCAAACTGTATGAGAACTTCTTGTCCATTCTTGAAACACCAGATTTCCTTTTACAAAATGAGCAGAAATAGCAGCCATTTTAGCGACAAGTAATGCACATTCTCCCCGATAATAGAAAAGGGCTGCTTTTCATAACTAGACACTCTAAATTCTGCCATTCACTATCAAATTCCCTGCACCTCACTATTTTCGCACTACAGTGTTTTCTATAAAACTCGGTTTATTTATAATCTCATGCTTAACCTTAACATAATACATGTGCCAGTTTTCGACAAGAGAGCACACATTATTCCTATGTGCCTTACATTCCAATGACCGTCCAAAGGCAGTCAAATGCTGGGAACAACAAGCACGTTCCACTGAAGCTTTGTCACTTGGTTTGAAATGGTGGACATCTAACTAGCCTGATTGATGAATAATGCAGTGATTGTGTTGTTTTAACTGCAGACGCAAAGTCATTCTTGCCAGCCATGATGGACTCAACCACCTGCTCTGTACACACACACACACACACACACACACACACACACACACACACACACACACACACACACACTCCCTGGAGGGTGAGGGAAATAACCTACTGAACAAGCATTGTTTCATTTTCGACCCTATATAGTCCTTTCCCTCTCCTCCTTAGAGCTTATCTTAAATAACATTGAGAGTAGGAAGCAAAACAGCTCGCAATTCAATCACTGCACTGTGTGAGAGCCCCTACGACAAACTAATAGAACTGTTACCACCTGTCCTCCCCTCCCCTCTGTTGTGTTTGTGTGTGGGTGTGTGAGAGAGAAAGTGTATGTGTGTGTGTGTGTGTGTGTGTGTGTGTGTGTGTGTATGTACGAATGGTGTGTGTGTGTGTGTGGGTGTGTGTGTATGTGTGTGTGTGGGTATGTGTCTGTATGTTAAAACATGTGTGTGGTAGCCATCTGCACAACAGAGGCAATCAACACATGACCACTGCTGGCCCCTCCACTGGCCCAGGCTCGGGTCTGTCTGGCATTGAGGGTTTGGAATGAGAGGAGGAGCCATCTCTTGCCTTCCGGCCACAGGGCGCGCCATCAGACACCAGGCATCACAACAGAGCTGCGGTGTAGGACCACACATCCATCACTCCGCACCGCTGCAGGCACTACGGGGGCCACTGGGGCTGTCACCATCTGCGCTTGCCCACGCCAAAAACACGACCAGTTTGAGGACCGCAAACACAAACACAAACACAAACACAAGCATAAACACAAACGACGGGATGCAAATACAAACGAGGGTGCCGGGAGCGATCGCCAAACAACTGAAGAAACCCGGGGAAGAGTTTTTGCATTTTGGTTTTCTGGTGGGAGTGCAAGTGTAGGGCGTATGTGTCCATGGGGTGTCTATGTGATGTGTGCATGTGTATTTGTGTGTGTGTGTGTGTGTGTGTGTGTGTGTGTGTGTGTGTGTGTGTGTGTGTGTGTGTGTGTGTGTGTATGTGTGTGCGCGCGTGTGTGTGTGTGTCAGAACACTGGGCCGATCGCCAGCAGCCATCTGTCTGGCACCAAAGTCATCAGCACGCGGTGAAGCGGTGCTGTGCGGTCCGATGCGATGCGATGCGGTGCGGCATCTCCGGAGCAGAACAATGATTACACACGGAAGAGCTGATACGACGCTGTCACACTTCCTCTGTCACCATCTATCTAGCCTGTCTGTCCACATGATGAACTGACAGCATATAATGGAAAACAGTTGAAATGGGCTGTAAAATCTATTACTTGACTAGAAAGGACATTTTTTCTCCTTCCCCACCCCCTCTGGACAATTGAGAGAAAAAGAGAAAAGTAAAAAGGAAGCTGATGTCAACAGTCATAATGCCCTGGTTAAGTGTTGGATTCACATGGTGTTACTGCCCCATGTTATGAACGAATATCCTCTGATATTACACAACTTATAAAAAAACAACAACAAAAAAAAAACAAACAGCAATGACATGACACAAACGCAATATGCAAGGCAAATAAAATCTCCTTTCCACGAGAATGTCAGTGAGCATATTTTCACATCAAACCCCCAAATGGTTGGCGCTCATAAAATCATGACCATTAACTGGGATTACAGAGCCGATAATCTCTGAGAGAGCCGTCGTCTCAATAAACTGCATCTATGCACTAATGATGCTGTAATGGAGCTTTTATGGATCATCGGAGGCCAGCATCTGGAGGCATTCAAAGCCATAAACCAAGAGGTTGCACTGTATGACTTCTCATATGCTGCTGGGTGCTTTCATGTCCACTTCGCTGTCGGGCAGATGTAAAGTTTAGCATTCTGCACCTCTGCTCACACACATAGAGCATACATACACACACACACACACACACACACACACACAAACACACAATGTATAATTTCACACAAAGCATCCACACCTGGACCCAGACACATTCTTGACATGGACAGAAAATGTGTTGCTTTAGAGTCCCTCAGACACACACACACACACACACACACACACAATACACACACACACAAACAAACACACACATACACACACACGCACACACACACACGCACGCACGCACACACACACACACACACACACACACACACACACACACACACACACACACACACACAATGTATAATTTCACACAAAGCATCCACACCTGGACCCAGATACATTCTTGACATGGACAGAAAATGTGTTGCTTTAGAGTCCCTCCTCCCTGACATAAATGGCAGCCTGACAGCATTGCAGAGTTCTGGTCAGTTGGACAGAGCTGACCTTTCTCTCTGGGAAAAATAAGCAAGTATAATTGAGAGCCATTAGCAGCTTTTTTCGCTTCCTTTCCTGCCTTAAAAAAAAAAAAAAAAAAAAAATAGATGTTGGTCTTAAGCTAAACAGACGGCGAGGAGAAGAGAAAGAGCCCCAACCACGCTCAAGAATCTGCCAAGAGGGAAAGTCTGTTCACTTTGAGGTATTACAGACTAATGCACTTGGCGCCGGTCCTCTAATAGCCATCTTTCATGTGATGCATTTGCTGTATGGACAGGTGCATCCAGTCCCCCCCAATTCCCAGTGATGGGGATGACTTATCGGTCTTTTCCTCCTCACTGGGTGGAGGAAGAGAGAGAGAGAGAGAGAGAGAGCGCGTGTGTGAGAGAGAGAGAGAGAGAGAGAGAGAGAGAGAGAGAGAGAGAGAGAGAGAGAGCGCGTGTGTGAGAGCACCTTAAAGTGGATGAAAGGGGGGGAGACTTTAAAGTTAAAAACGCACATACATCAAGGCCATATCTTCTGTCAGTCTTTTTCAGGGAGAAGGGAATGAAATACACCATATGTTTCTGCCTCATAAATGGATAATTTCTCACCGGCGCTGTGGAACTACTGGGGAGGAAACCAGAGTTCTACACAAACCATAAAAAGGGGGGGGGGAGCAGGGTTCAGTTCATTTTAATGAATGGCTGTTGAGAGTCTATGACTGGGATGACTACTTGAGTAGAGGAGATGACTTCTCTAAGGCTGTGGGAAAAAGAGAAAGAAAGAAAGAAAGAATGAGAGAGAGAGACAGATAGAGAGGGGGGTACAGTAGGTGGTTGTAAAACAAAAATAGCTCTTACCTCTCGGAATAGATTCATAAAGCGGGGTCCATAGCGCCAGGGCTTGTGCCGGTGGCACTGTAGAGAGCTCACCGTCATCTGGGTGGCACGCTGCGAGGCCACGGCCACCATGAACACGGCGTCATACATGAGAGCAGCCTCCGTCTGCAGGCACAAACACAAACAGAGCCTAAGTGGAAAATGGCCTTATTCAAACAGCCACATACAATTTGCCTTCCTCAACATTCAACCCATTTTGACATATATACTATATATACTGTAGATATAGATATGTTGTTTCACAAATACTGTAGATAAATTAAGGCATTTGACTTATCCAAAAAGAAATTAAGGTGGCCACATCATATAATACACATACTGTAAAACATATGGCAGGCATTTGAATTCCCTACACATACACCAAAAAACAAAGTATACAGTATTTGAGAGTACAGTACAGTACACACTATTTAAAGTTAACAGGTATTCAGCAGAATAGAACCGAGTCGACCAATTGTCATTGGTAGCATTAGTGCTACCTCTCTTACAGTTGTCTTTACACTTCTCATACTGTAAAGTGAGGCTAATGAAGCACTCTGTAGAGACTTTCTATCTGTCTATATACTTAGGGTCCCATGCCGCATCCTTGAGTTCACAGAAGAGATGAGAAATGATTAATTTTTACTAAGCCATGAAAATACGCTGCCAAGAAACATGCTCGAACAGATTTTTCATTAACTTAATCAGTTAGCCAGTTCCTTTCCCTCGTTCCCAGTCATAAAGTGCAAATGACCAGAATGATGAAGACTTATGCTCATGATACACATGGCAAGTTTTTTTTTTAACAATGTTGCTGGGCAATTTTCCCTAATAATGTTGGTTTAGCACATTTCCACTGTTATTGAGCCACAGTTCTTCTTCTACTTTAAAAAAAAAAAAAAAAAAAAAAATCACAAGTAGGCAAATTTTTCATGGCCATCCAATCAAAAGACATTGAATCCGTTATGTAGTCGTCCAGCAACATTTCCCGCAAAAAGTTGCGCAATATACCACCATCTTGGGAGCCTTACTGTCATGACTCCATTCAGCAGAGTAGTGTCTGTTCTGGGAGGAGCCTGCAGTCTCTCCATGGACCACTTCTCCATCACAGACGCCACAGTAGGGTTGTCCAGGTTGAGCATGCGGAAGGCTGTCATGTTTACACCAGTGAAACGGTAAGGCTCCAGATCCAAGGCAAACAGATCCTGGACATCATGGACATCAACATCATCATCATCATCATCATCATCATCATCATCATCAACAACAACAACAACAACAACAACAACAACAACAACTACAAAATCAGACCTCCTCCAAGGCAATAGGGTCACTGATGCAATATAAATTCCAGTATTGTGTTCCGAATCACCACCAAAATTTCATCATGCGTTCCTTGTCCTAATATTGACGTTGTGTAAATAATTGAATCAAAATGGTTGAAGAACTTTTTGAGTTATTTTTATAGACAAACAAAACAACGACGGCAAAAAAATAAAAAAATAAAAAAATAAAAAATGCTATTGGCAGGAGGTAACAACAAGACTTGACAATAATACAAGACTTGCATCATATACCTCACAGAGAACTCCAGAAACATTTGGAAAACATCTTTAGGCTCATAGCCTCTTGATAATTAATGATTCCACTTCATCAGGCATCATCTCAATGCTTTTTTGATAAAGTGTAGAACCTATATAAAACTCCATTTATAATTAAAACATTTTGCAACAACGAGTCTCGCAGACAGAGATATAATAAACTGTAGTTTAGAACAAAGGGACCCTTTTCAATCCTCTAATCTGACCTACTTTTTAAAATGCATAGGGTGAGTGGGATAATATTTTACTTCAGAAGTCAGTAAAACCATACAGAAGGTGGTGGGTGAGGGAGTTAAAACGTTAAATTGGTTGACAGGGAAGAATCCCAAACAAAAGGCTTCCACTGAGATGCCTAAGATGCCTTTATGTGGGTCACCTGAACTACATGTGAAACGTGGAGGCAAGAAATGCTAGTGGTGATGCATTTTGGTGTGAAAGATTTCACATACCCATGCAGATACTCACATAGGCACTCACACAGTCTATGGACTTGTTTCACACCTGAACATTCCGACATTCCATGGTAGTAAACTGAACATTCTGTCATTGAAATGCATTGGATTTATGCCTCTTTCTGACTCGAACAAAATGGGTAATAACATTTAAAACATGTCTAAATTCACTTTCTTTCAAATAATACACATTTAAAGCACACAGATTGGGAGGTCCCAAATAGATAGAAGCTTCATGCATAAAAATGTAATACCACTTTTATCTATTCGGGACTTCCACATTTTTGGGCTTCAAATGTGTATCATTTGAAAGTAAGTGAATTTAGACAGGTTTTCAATGTTATTACCCATTTTTTCTCAAGTCAGAAAGACACATAAATCCAATGCATTTCAATGATAGAATGTTCAGTTTACTACCATGGAATGTCGGAATGTTCAGGTGTGAAACAAGTCCATTGTGTAGGCTACATATAACAAGCCAGTGGAAATGATCAAGGCCATTTGTATCTCTTACAAATGGCTCCATGATACTACATCTATCTAAGCATTCACAGCATGGTGATTTCCGTGTGATAAGATAAGAACATTATTAGCTCGTCCCCGTGTGAAAAATGCTGTAGCGCCACTTTATACAATCCGTCCTGCTTATCGCCATTACAAAGATGAACTACTGCAGTAGGACATCAGCCAAGGTGCCCATCATCAACTTACCAAAGTAGTAAAGAAGAAATGGTAGTATTCTGTCATCATTCCCATTGACATCAGCTACCAGAGCGAGAGACGAGGGAAGTTTATAGTATGGAAAGACAAAAAAAAAAGACAATATGTTAAACATTAGATGCCCATCTTGATGTTTGTAGATGATCATCTGAGGGAGAGGCAGTTTTCCCCCGTTAGGCATTCATAGCATGCCCGTTCTGACCCGGGTGAATTTTCACAAATGACCTAAATGAGAGCCTTTAATGTCGCCGCACTCTCTGGCTTCCTCTAATGCACGGCCCGCAGCATCGCTAGCGTGACAAACATTCTGCTTTGGCTTTCATTGGAATTCCAGGGAGCAACTTGGTTTCATCCTCTTTTGTTTGACTAAATAAGTTCAGCGAAAGTTCACACATCCTCACAGGCAACACGTGAAATATGATTTTAATGAACGATGCCAGCAGCAGAATCTTTAACTATGTATGGAAAAGGCCTCTACCCCTCTCTCTTTCTCTCCATAGGCACAAATGCACACACACACACACACACACACACACACACACACACACACACACACACACACCAACACAATCAAATTCCTTCCATATGAAGTATAATCAAGTATGAATAATAATTTCTAACTGAGTTTAACTTTACTCAATAGATGTCACCACAGACAATTGTGGATTGCTTTTTTTTCAGAAAGACTGCAGGGAAATTTACCTGCTTGAGGAGCTCAGAAGCCATTTGGTAGGAGCAGTCGAAGATGACATAAAACTCCTTCCCTTTCTTCATCTCCTTGAGGAGTGGCCGAGCATCGGAGCTGCCCGTAGGAAGCTGGCGAATGCGGACCTTCAGGCTGTTCTTAGACGGCGCTTTGATCAACTCCTGCAGCCGCATCAGGCCTTTAGAAACACAATGCAACGCAGATAAAGAGGGAGAAAATGAAAAAAAGGGAATGACTTCAAAGTTCTTGTACAGTAACGACTTACAGGGCCACAAGGAGTGATGGAGGGGGCTTAGACTGTGGGTTTGTTTGAGAGAAAAGGCAATTGATTTTTCCCTTCTTGGTTAAAGAACTTTTTTTTTTTTTTTTTTTTTGAAATGTCCAAATATTTAACAAAGACAGAATGTGTGCGTGTGTGTTTGTGTGTGTGTGTAAGAGAGAGAGAGAGAGAGAGAGAGAGAGAGAGAGAGAGAGAGAGAGAAAGAATGAAAGAGAGAACAAAAGAGAGAGAGCAAAAGATAGAAACAGAGAGAGAGAGAGAGAGAGAGAGAGAGAGAGAGAGAGAGAGAGAGAGAGAGAGAGAGAGAGAGAGAGACCTACCACATGCCCTGAGTTCAATTTAATAACAGCTCTCACATAGACTAATATTGGGAGTATAAATATTTTATAAGGGGCAGCGATGTGAATTATTTAACCGCACAAGTTCAATATGAAATTAAATGCATAAAGAAATCCATCACTTGGTGATTAGCCAGTGCCTGTGAGCCGTAACTCTTCCCGTCTCTCTTGAATGGCTATGAGCTGTCTTTACAAGCTCAGTCAGTGCTCTCTGACCCAAGACCACTGCATATGACCTCTGCTAAAAAATATAAAATGTGTGCCGCTGGGGAATGCAAAGCAGAGAAGGCAATAGAACTCTCTAACATGACAAATTGCTGAAGTGATCATGATAATGTTAAGATTCCGTCTAACCCACTTCATTCCTCCATCTCACATTTAACTGTGCAGAAGAAAAAGGCTAGAACACCTGAGGAGAAGTGGTGATACAGTGTGTGGGTAGGATGTGTGTGTGTGTGTGTGTGTGTGTGTGTGTGTGTGTGTGTGTGTGTGTGTGTGTGTGTGTGTGTGTGTGTGTGTGTGTGTGTCTAAGCCTCTACTCATGAATACTGTTTGTGAGTACCAAGACACTACTACACTACACATACAAATGAGCACCTCTCTTTATAAGGTCTAAATAACACTCCATTTTTTTACACTGAGAGTTTTCCTGACCTCAGTAGCTGAATTTAAGCCATGGTAGAAATAGGCTCTATTTACCGGATACATGGAGACTTTCCTATTTTCAAGAACTCTCCTACTTTTAAGAAGAAAAAAAGAAAGAAAGAAGGAAAAAAAAAGATCTAAAACATCATGTTTTACTCCATTCCTCAAAGTCAGAGTGGCTAAAGATGAAAGCCCAATCTCAGAATGCGAGAGAAAGGCCTAAGTGGAGCCAAATGCTTAAGAGAGCCCAGCTACTCCGGGCGAAATTTGCATTGGCATCTGGTCCCTTCAGCCTCCCTAATGACTCTGTAATAACATCGGTTCCAAGTCAGTGGCCATGAATCTGACACACTGATCATCTTGAAGCTGGTAAATTCGATACAAGTCTTTCCTAACGAAGCAAATCTTCCCTGGCAGAGAATCATTTCTCTGTGTGAGTGCAGACTTCGATGGTGCGGCTCCGGCACAGCTTGCCGCCAATCTCTGACCAACCTCCTGCTGAAAAATAACTATGCTGGCCTATGCAAGTGGGTTATAGCAAGTGGGGGTGGGAAGGCTACGGTTGGTCAGCCTTTACCCAAGTCGGCTGAATGCACTGGGCAGATTAATTAATTAAGGTACAGTAGCCATGGCAATGCCATGGTGAGGAACTTCAAATTCAAAAATCTGATTCATAGCTTTTACCTTGGGTAGATATTACATTCATATTTGAGATAAATGGAAATGGGAAAAAAAACCTGACTTTATTTAACCTTTCCTTAAAGAAATAGTCCCACGTGCTATAGCAAAAGAACTGCTCATGCAATTACACCTGTGAAACTATCAGAGATGCAAAAGAAAGGGCAGGTTAGCCTCTATTATGTAGTTGATAACTATAATAAAACAGTCTTGGGCGCCGTGGCTCAGTGGCTAGAGCGTCAGACCATTACTCCGGGGACCCGGGTTCGATTCCGAACCAAGGTCATTTCCCGATCCCACCCCATCTCTCTCTCCCACTTGTTTCCTGTCATCTCTACACTGTCCTATCTGATTAAAGGCAAAAAGCTCCAAAAATATCTTTAAAAATAAAAAATAAAACAGTCCTCTCCTACACCATACTGTACGCTATGTATAGAGTAGAGTAACTATAGGCTAGACGTAAGTAAGAACCAACACCGGCAGTGCTCTATCTCAGCTGCAACATGTACTCCGTGACCTTTCCAAAGAATGGAGCCATAGTAATAATAATAATGGGAATATCCTCTGAAGCGTGGCATTTCTCACTTCCTCAAGTCCATTTTTGGATTACGGCTAGAGAAGCACCTTGCCTCCAGCTGAGCCGTCGGAGACGAAGCGGTCCCGAGACGAATGTCGGGCTTTGCCGGAGTTTTTCTTGAGCAGATGGAGGAGTCAGCCTTCCATATGATATGCTATGCCTGGAATTAAACAAACACCGACAGGGGGGGGGTGGTCTCCTGTTTTCACCTCTCGGAGCGAAGCCAGGGATGAGACGGAGAAAAGAGGCACTGAGACAGGCGGCGTGCCTGCACAACATCATTGAAATGCAGTGGTCCCGGAGCATGACAGAATTTTTCGCAAATGACATCTCCCAAACACAAACAGAGTCAAATCTTTGAACTTGGATGTCAACACTGTGCTGTTCACTTTTGTGTGCTACCGGTAAATATATTCAGAGGTTGTGTTCAGCCAACAGTACAAGACACTTGTGACTAATTTTCAGAAATGTAAACACTGCGAGCACAGAGCGCTATCCTCATATTTGTCTCTCTTTAATCTCACTTGTGACACTTTCAACAAAAGTGCTTGGGGATAACGGTGGTTTAGTTGCCTTAAAAGAAAACAAAAAAAACCCCACATCTCTGCTGGTATACGTCCAAACAAACAGTAAATATCTGTTGTGAAATCAACAAAGCTCTTGATTACGGTACTGTGACGAGAATTTTTAAGGGATGTGCATCGTACAAGGTCAAATCCAAAGGGACGAGAAAATCATTTTTATCTTCCCATATATATATATATATATATATATGGGCAATTCCACGAAAAAGTAAACCTCACCTTAAAACTTTAAGTCTCACCTACATGGACATACAAATTCTTTCAGAAAACGTCCAATACAAAAAAGTATTGTCTCGATGTAAATATTCAACTGAGCAAGTTTCGAAAGGATATCTGTTTGTTAAAATTTTTACCCTATTCAGCTATAATGTAAGTCTATGGAGGGGCTTATAATGGGCATAAGTGGGTGATAACACACACAAAGCTGCAATACTATCAGTTATTTTTCATTGTTATATTACTATTTATCTTGTTACAGGTTAAAATCCACCGTTCACAATTGTTTTGTATCGTTTTGGAGGGTTTTTCCAGACGTCACGTCCATAACGTCACATCCATAACGCCATGTCTCTCAATGAAAACCAACTTTTTTTACATTTACATTTGAAATTAAGTCTTTCTCTGTCTTTACTGAGGTGTCCTGTTTGGTATGAATGTAGTAATATTTACATTTCTCTAGAAATTTCACACACTTCACAACAAAAACTACGCTCTCTCAAAAGTTTGTCCGTTTTTCGTCACGTCCATAACGCAAATTGAAAGGCTCATATTCTTATGATGCAAATCATGATATTATTTTTTTCTGTTTGCCTGTATTCAGCCATGGAGTTTGCAGAAAAATATGAAAAAAAATTGTGAAATACTGCTAGGTTTGCAGAGGTTATCTGGCCTTTTGTTCATCAATAATGCACGAAAATGTCACGTCCATAACGCTGGAATTGCCCATATATATATATATATATATGGGCAATTCCACGAAAAAGTAAACCTCACCTTAAAACTTCAAGTCTCACCTACATGGACATACAAATTCTTTCAGAAAACTTCCAATACAAAAAAGTATTGTCTCTATGTAAATATTCAACTGAGCAAGTTTCGAAAGGATATCTGTTTGTTAAATTTTTTACCCTATTCAGCTATAATGTAAGTCTATGGAGGGGCTTATAATGGGCATAAGTGGGTGATAACAAACACAAAGCTGCTATATTATCAGTCATTTTTCATTGTTCTATTACTATTTCTCTCGTTACAAGTTAAAATCCACCATTCACAATTGTTTTGTATCGTTTTGGAGGGTTTTTCCAGACGTCACGTCCATAACGTCACATCCATAACGCCATTTCTCCCAATGAAAACCAACTTTTTTACATTTACATTTGAAATTAAGTCTTTCTCTGTCTTTACTGAGGTGTCCTGTTTGGTATGAATGTAGTAATATTTACATTTCTCTAGAAATTTCACACACTTCACAGCAAAAACTACGCTCTCTCAAAAGTTTGTCCGTTTTTCGTCACGTCCATAACGCAAATTGAAAGGCTCATATTCTTATGATGCAAATCATGATATTAATTTTTTCTGTTTGACTGTATTCAGCCATGGAGTTTGCAGAAGAATATGAAAAAAAATTGTGAAATACTGCTAGGTTTGCGGAGGTTATGTGGCCTTTTGTTCATCAATAATGCACGAAAATGTCACGTCCATAACGCTGGAATTGCCCATATATATATATATATATATATATATATAGAGAGAGAGAGAGAGAGAGAGAGAGAGAGAGAGAGAGAGAGAGATATCTGTTGTGAAATCAACAAAGCTCTTGATTACGGTACTGTGACGAGAATTTTTAAGGGATGTACCAAAACCATAGCAACCTTGACCAGTGCATCGTACAAGGTCAAATCCAAAGGGACCAGAAAATAATTTTTATCTTCTCATATAGACAGCGAGAGAGAGAGAGAGAGAGAGAGAGAGAGAGAGAGAGAGAGAGAGAGAGAGAGAGAGAGAGAGAGAGAGTTTACTTTATAGCGCCAGTGATACATGTGAAACAGACATGTTCCCAACCTGTGCTGTCCTCGTAGACGATGGTAACGGACTTCCATTTCAGGAATGTGACAATGTCCAGGATGGCCCGGCTGATGGAGCTGTACTCTGGGTAAAGGTTGATGTAAAAGGTGTCCTTGTTGTCCACAGAAGGGTGCTTCCAGCGGGTCTGAATGTGCGGCACCTCCAGGGCATTGCAGATGGACTGGACGGCGCTGACCGAGGAGGTGTGTGAGGGCCCGAAGACAGCCACCACACCTAAGGCTAGCTGATCACACACTGTAGGGGCAGGAAGGGTTGAAAGGAGACAGATAGAGATGTAGAGAGAGAAAACTCAAAGGACATTCCACTCTGAAAACTCACTGCCAAATCATACTTCATGGTAAATCTTCTTAAAGGGTAGCATTAGCATACTGTACGTAGAATTGGGATCATTCTGTGTAACTGCATGTATATGCATTCCTACATTGTTCTGAAATAGGCAAATGAAAGGTTTCAAGGATACTGTAGTAGTAGCAGCTACACAATTTCAACAGTGGTAGCAAATTTAAATTTTGAAATGGTTCATAAAGAACTAAATGAAGAACTTTTATGCATCAGAGTCAAAATTGCAATGCAATAATCAACAAAACAACACAACAAAGTCGTAGGTTTTTTTTTTTTTAGAAAAAAAAAAGAAAATAAGAAAGAAAAAAGAGACAGAGTTCAGCTGGCAAAATGCTCCCCCTTTTTTTAAGTGCTCTGAATGTGAGGTCCAAATTCACCATCCCTTACTGGACTCCTGGGTTTGAGGGGCATGCTGTGAGGCTTCCCCTCAGCAGGTGCCGACACTTCAGCCAGGTCACACAAACACATGACCCGTACTACCCACTTCAGCTTTTCATCTCTTACCCCTGACTGTTTTTTAATGCACTCTCAGCAGGCCTGGTATAGTGGCTGAAGCCAACTTTCTGAAGCTCAACCAACAAGACACAGCAAGAGCATACAAAACCCACTTTGGGTTCCTTTAATCCCATAGTGTGTTAGGTTAGCAGTTTAAAGCTCTTGGAAATAACACAACAGCACAGTCCAGGATCAAAAAAACAATACACAGAGAAAGAAAGAGAGCGAGATAGAGAGAGAGAGAGAGAGAGAGAGAGAGAGAGAGAGAGAGAGAGAGAGAGAGAGAGAGACCACTGTACCTCTTCTGGAAGCTTCGAAGCTGTCGAAGAGGTTTACCCTCTGAATGTCATAGGTCAACGTGGTGTTTGGCATTAAGGTTCTGTTTCGGTTGATGCTGGTGACAGCGAATTTGAAGGCTAGCTCCTCCACACTCACAGGCTCATTCTCCCGAGTCTCGAAGATTCCCCCTGGACACCCCATGGTGAAGGAAAGAGAAAGAGAGGAAAAAAATTTTTTTTTCAAGAGGTCGAGAAGAGCGAGACGCTCGAGAGAGAGATGAAAGGAGACCACAGAAGAAAAGGGAGAAAACTCGTACACTTTATTGTGAAGCATGTAGGGATAGATTCAGACAGAGAAGTTGCTCTTTCTAGTGTCACCCACATAAACCCATATAAATACAAAGGGGCTGATAAGATCAATCTTTTTTATGCTATTTCAGAGGTCAGGAAATGGTTCAAAGCCATAGCATTGACTCATGGATGGTTTTCTTTTTTTTTTTTTCACAACTTCAAACAATTGATCTCTAACACACTTATTATTCAAGGACTGATCACTACATTTGGTCTATTTGCATAAACATCCCCCCTCCCCTCTAGTAGCTGTGAGCTGAGCTATTGGAGAAAGATTTCTGGATGATTAATGTTGATTGATGTTTTGAAATAGCAATCTGTGGAAGCTTTGTAGGGTTATCTTGGCAGAGTAGTATAACGCACATAAATTATCCATCAGGATCTACATGTATATATCTGCGTATCTATCTATCTCTCTATCTAACTACATATGCAGGCAATTCCATGGAAAATGGTATGGCATGATGGGAATGATTACATAAAATTTGAGCACTAAGTGCTTTGGGCTGCCGAAACCTACAGTACATGGAAAAAAAATGTATACAATATTTCCCATAATTGTTCACATACAAATACCAAGGCCTTGTAGTGGTGTTACGGCCGTGATTTCATTTACTCTACTTCAACTCTACTTTCATTTACTTTACTTCAATTGTCCATATGTGTATTATTTTACCACTATAGTTTTTCATTGCAACAGTAGGCCTATGTAACCTCACATATTCTATACTCTTTGAGATCTATCTCTCTCTCCTTTTTTTTTTTTTTTTCTTGTGTGTATGTATTTCTGTACTGAAAGACTGGGTTAATCAATACTGCAGCGAAGATAGATCACTCATACATTCATCTACACATCCATCATTTCAAAAAGCTCTCCGCTCTGTGTGGAAAAAAAAACAAAACAAAATTGATCAAACTGACCTACATGTCAAGCATCTTGTCTACTGTATGCTCACCTAGATGATACATGTATTGTTTTGAATATGACACCTTTAGTCTTGGATCAAATCCATCAGGAGGGGATTTAGAATAAAGAGTAGTGGCCTCTACGGGCCTCCATCTGGGCTGTGAGCTGAGCTAACAATAGACAAATTCAGAACCATTTTTTCGAGCACATAAAAAAAAGACATAGTTAGAAGATAAAACAGCTCTTGGTTGTGTGCTGAATACTCCTCCCATCAAGAGCACAGAGAATTAATGGAAATTGCTACTATCACGTCATTTGCGTTTCAGAGAAAACTGCAAAATCTCTCCGTGAAATGAAATCACTGCATCAAGCATTTGAAGAGAACACCAAAGACAGCACACCACGATTTGTATTTGCAGCGGGAAAAGGGGACGTGGGGAAAAAAAAAGTCAAATTCATCCTTGTTATGAGCCCTGATGATTTTTTTTTGCCGTGACATGAACAAGGCAGACGACAGACCATAATTACTGAGGCTGGCTGGGGAAAAAAACCCACTGAGACCACAGTCAGCTAAGTCCATGGAGGAGGAAGAGGAGGAAGAAATGCAGGAGGAGGGGGAGAGGAGGATGAGGTTATGGAGTCGATGGAGAAGCATGGGGGGTGGGGGGGTGACTGAGACCACAGCCCAATGAAGGAGGAGGAAGAAGAAGAGGAGGAAGAGGTGGAGGAGGAGGAGGAGGAGGAGGAGGAGGTCACGGAGGAGATGGAGGAGCGTGGGGGGTGGAGGAAGTGGGGAAGCAACTGTGGACCGGATTACATCTCGTCTACAGACCGAGACAGAGGCGCTGTGACACAGCATTTCACTGAGGCAAAGAGAGGATATTAAAAACCACCATAAAATGATGGAGGGCTTTGGGTAGTGTCTGTGAAAATGCCAAAGTGATGATGGTTAACCGGCCCCTGGGGGCCAGCAGAGGGATAAAGTCAGTTGGAGGAGCTCTGACAAAATAAATAAATAAATAAAAATACCAGAGATACACTGTACTGTCTCGGAGGAAGACAAATTTCTATTCTTCACCTGTGGGATGTGTTTTATGGTGAACCGCCAGAAAGGAGTCAAGTGTCGAGTTACTGTGCACCAAGCTGGATAAGTCATGCCACCTGAAGTGTTAGCGGCTTTAAGCAGTCATACATAGAGTCAAATAAAAACACACAGAGGAAAGACGGCAGATCGCAGTATCCTTACAGTGTGATCAACTTGCTGACTTAGGTTCATGTTTTCGTTTTATACAAACAAAATCATTTGTTCTGATTTGGAGGATATGAGATACAGTATTACAGAATCATCACGTCAGAGGAACGTTAGCCTACAATGTTCACATGA
>JAODXP020000020.1:8261673-8291673 GCA_027497455.2 Sardinella longiceps | reverse complement strand
ATCTGACAACATCTCTGGCTCTGTGATAAATGACATCAGATGAGGCACAAGGCAGAGTGGGTGCAAAAGAGCACCATGCCAACATGAGACCAAAAAACTTATCATCATCCAGTCTAGGCTCTATGTACACAGACAAGGCTCCTCTGAGCAGTGGGCTGATCCACTGTGAAGGGGCATGCAGTGTCCAAATCAATATATTATTAGCACAATGTATGAGACTCGGAAATCAAACAAGTTGCCTGTCACACCTCCCCTTTTATACTCCAGCAATTACACCTTGTTGTATAGTGGACTTGCCCTGAGAGATTACCCACTAAGTCCTCAAAGACATTTCCAGGACACTGTCTCTGTGTGGATAATTGTGTGGCACTTGAATTTAAAAGGTATCCATAACAATCTTCTAGATACTTCAATAAGATAAGTAGACTTTTTTTGTATATTTGAGTAAAGCTTTGCCTTTTGAGAGAGGTGGGCTAATTCCTTTGAAGTACTGTACAACAATTCACATACTTAGATAATCACACTGACATGAGCTACACTTGCCCTTATCTCCTAACATCACACTGGCCCTTTGATGATCCCATAAGAAACCCAGTCAATGCTCAATTAGCAGCATACTGCGGGGTATAGCAGTGACCTAATTTTATTGAAGGGTTGTTAAAAATTGGGCCCTCATAATTCACATGACCTTGCATGCTTTAAAGCTCCTGTCAAGCACAGCCATCTCCTGAGCCTTTCAGCATTCAAACCACCTAGTTGTGACTACTGAAGGACCATTAATGATACGACAGAGGCCATTATGCCATGCCATTAAAGGGACACTGTGCCTTTTTTTCCTTGTAAAACTAGTGAACTAGCTTACAAAAAAAAATCTAATGATGTCTGATAGCAAAAAAACTACACCGTGCATTTCCTGTATAGTGGTGGGAATACAACTTGCATTTATACGGTACCAGAACAAATTCTCTGAAAAAGGATACCTCCAACAGAGGCGAAAAGTTGCTTAATATCCTTTTAAAATAGCATATAGCATATGTAAAAGGGAGATGAATAGGTAAAACATCTTCCTCTATGAGGTGAAGTAGGCCATACATGCAATATGAACTGATTTTTTTTTTTTTTTTTTCAAATGAAGTTGACTCTTTTAGAGAGAGGAGTCAAATCAAGTCCTTTGCTGTAAAGAGGATTAGGGAGGGTCATTAAAACTGCTTTGGTGGGATTTACCGGGCGGCAGGACAGAGGAAACAGACAGCAAGAGTAATCAACCACTGTCATGTCTACTGAAGACAACAACACAAAATAAAACTTAATTGAACGTAACTCCATTCTGTGCTGATTGAGATACTGGGTTACGGCAGTCCAACACACAGCAGTCACTTTTCACATGACTTCTCTCACAAGGGCATGGTTAATATGCAAGTAACGAAGCATTCATATTTAACCTAAATATGATTATGTCAGAGGATGTCAGTGACACGCTTAATAGGCTACTACAGGCTTATTCCTTTGCACCTGTAGACAAAATGTAACAATGTTCCTCTCCAGCACCCAATCAACAACAATAAGTTACAGTTAGGGTCCCTGATTTCCCATCAACCTAGCCTACACTTCAACCACATAATACAGTACATGAAAAATGAAGGCAGTTTGTAGCCTAAAACCTCTCTCTCTCTCTCTCTCTCTCTCTCTCTCTCTTTCTCTCTCTGAGAGCACAATGAAGTGAGATTTAAAATGAAGTCAATGTGCTGTGTGGGGAAAGGGAACGAGTGTAGTGATGTCAGCTCCCCATAACTGATAGGCTATGGAGAATCTATCGAAATCATGTTGGAGACCTTTATAAGACAGACAAAAAACACAATGTGATGCATTTCAATTGCGCACAAAAGCGATCTTTATCATTATGTTGACATTATAATAAATAGACTATAGACAAAACGTTAATATTTCCAGTAAGTAGGAAACTCTGGAGGTCGTTTTCATTGGATTCGCTTCGATTTGAAGGTTGCGGTTTCGACAGTGATACCTACTGTAGACGTCGACATACCTAAACCTGAGAGTCTACAGGTAGACAAACTGCCGAGGTTGAAATAACTTCTCATTCACTTACCGATTCTGAGTACTTGGGTAGAGCTCAGATAGAACTCTGACATTAAGTACAATATCCAAACCAGTACATTCTTCCTTTTCTCCATGGTTCTATGGCAGGAGTTGGCATAGTTGTCCATGTTACTTTATTTCAGGTAAGAGAGGGCCACAGCGAATTTGCTGTTGTCCTTCCTCCATCGTCCGTCCTTCTTTTTCCAGGTACAGTAGCCTAAGTTAGGTTTGTAGGAAAGCCAAAAAAAGAGAGCGAAAAAGAAGAAAAAGCCCCAAAAGAAGTTGTGGTTGTTTGCTCTGTCCGAGCCTCGAACAAATCCTACAATATATACTAGGCTACCCCATAACTGAGGTCTTCTTGCCGTCGTCCCAAAGAGAAACACCTGCGGTGAGCCAAGCTTTGGAGAGTGAAGTGATGTTGTGGAGCAGACGCAGCGCGCAGAGTTGACGTGGGGTTGCACGGAGCAACAGATTCCCGCGCTCACAGTACCAAACAGGACAGCACGAGGGAGGTTTACGCACAGCCATTCAGCATCTAGCTCATAGGCTACACTGACCGTTTTTTCCCCGACAGCTATTTAATAGCCTACACCACCCCTAATAGTATAGAGACATTAATTTCGAGTTAAAATGTCAATAATTAGGATAACATTAATTTGTGCTGTCGCTGAATGTTTAATCTGGAGCCTATGTTTTTCTCACATGCCTTATCGCATAGGTTGGTTATTTGCAAATGAGACAAACTATTCAAAAGCACATATTAGCACTGATGAATATACAGACGGACTAGATTTACAGAGGGCACGCTGCAGCGGATGAAAGACTTCCATAAATTAAATGTTCTTATTGCGCCCTCTGTTGGAGAAATTTTAAGATGAATTTCAGCCATCCTATGAAAAATCACAACCAGCCTCTTTTGTGATTTACAAAAACTAGTTGCCTGATCAGAGCACAACAGAGAGAGTGTGAAGTTGTTACACTGAGTTGCTTTAATGTTAAAATGTATAGCATTGAATCATACATGGAGTTGCTTTAAAAGTAAATATTTGGATAGAAGCACAATTTAATCATATTGGGAGTGTGGTCTATTGTAGACTGACATTATTTGATCATAATATTATCATTAGGTGAGATAGCAGTAAAAAACACCTACAGAGTTTTCAGGGAATAGAAGGTATGCCGACACCTTGGCAGCACAGAGTCATGTTTACAAGAAGTCTAAAGTCATACAATCCTAGCTGTCTGTTTCCTGTAAAACATTATAAAATATGCGAGCCTCTGCATAGGCCTCTTCAGTACTTTTGTCTTGTTCACTCTTCATCCAAGGTAGGTTGGAAACAAGCAGAATCACCCCAGCTACCACAAGCAAACCAGAACCAACCCAACCCACATACAGACCTAGCTGTAGTGAGATGAAGTAATAATGAACCGGAAATGTTTGTGTTTGTCTTTGGTGGACTTTTATGAGTGCAACAGGAATGACAGTGGCAATAGCTGCACTGAGCAGCATGGATCCTGCTGCATTGATGAGTGGGATGGATCTCTGTCTGCGCTGGAGGAAGCGTCTCAGGGCGAGGATGAGAAGCACCCATGCTGAGGTCACACAGACCAGGGAGACACACATGAGGACACGGGAGGCCTGGAGGGAGGCTGGTCGCGAGTGAAGTAAATGACACCTGAAGCGAGAAAAAGGGTCCAACTCACAGGTAATCCAAATTCCATGATAGATCGTGGATGGATGTATACTATGGAAGATGCTCTTCCACAATGGTGCAAACATGGTGACGTGACAAGCACACCGATGGTGCCAAAGAAAGCTAGGACTGAGCCTACAATGAGGCAAAGTGTCTCTCTTTTCATGACCAGTGATTTTCTCCTCAATCCACGTCTAGTGATTGTCTTCTCAATGTAGACACTGTTTTTGTGAGTGATAAAATCAACATGTTTGAAAGTCAGTCATGAGAAGCACCGATCATTTACTGTACTCAGCAACTAAAATGTATTAAGGTATCTGTAGACAACATCAGTCATAAAAGTGATCAACAAAAGTGATCTAAAAATTATCAAATCTGTTATTTAACTGACTGGATATCTACAATTAAATAGCCTACTTTCAAAGCCAATACGATAGACACAATACAACACAGTAATGCAATAGAGCAATGTCATAAGACTTTCAGTAGGAATGTCCAGGAAAATGAGTTTTACCTTTCTTGTTGAGCATGTTGCGACATTTCATTATCCATTTATAATTTCTGCTATGACTAATCTCACCTTTTTATAGATTGACTTAACCCATATGAACCTGTTCTTCTGTTTTCACCTCTGCTTCCTGAGTATTTCAGGAAGAGGTCAGTTTCAGTTGGAACCCTGCCATATATATTGGGTAAGGAAGTGCAGTGCTGTTTGTGAACCGTGAATAAGCAATGAATAAACAACGAATTTGTTGGATTTTTACTTTGTTTTTATTTTCTCCTTACTTGTTAGAAGGTACATGTATATTACAGATACTTATTATTTCAGTGACTATTCTGTAGGCCTACTATATTCACCTATGACAGATTGTTGGATACTGAATTTTGAAATAAACTTGAACAGTGAGATGTGAAGTAATGGTAGTCTCTTGTCTCAGCTAAAATAAGTGAACCATTCATGAACATATTTTTGTAGAAATTTTGTGTTGATATACAAGTACACAAAACTCATACAATACATGCATCTGAATGTACAGTTATCATAGAAGTGAAATTTTGAAAGACTAGTTGAAAAAAAATACTACCAGTATGAGCAATTTAAACAGTTAATTGTCAGCTAAAACGATCTTTTAAGGCACTGATCATTTTCTCCTCATTGCTATGCTTTATTTTAAGTCATCACTATAGGCATTTGAGAGAGAAACTAGCATGTGAGTGTGGTCTAGCAGCAAGAGAGCCACCAAGTGGACCAGAATTCACACAATCCAAACTTTTACCAACTCTCCATTGACTGTTTCCTCTAAATGATTAGTTATCATGCATGGAGAGGCCTCCTCAGTACCCCTCTCTTCTCCACTCTTAATGCAAGGCCTGCTGGAACTAAGTAGCATCACTCCAGATGCAACAAGCAAAGCAGAACCAATCCAACCCATATACACACCCAGCCCAGGACTGAGAGCTTGTTGAGAATGCTCATAAAATACACTTGGAAATGCTTGTCTCAGTCGAACTGCAATGAGTGTAACAGGAATGAGAGTGGCAATGGCTGCTGTTAGAAGCATGGAGCCTGCTACAGTGATGAGTGGGATGGATCTCTGTCTGCGCTGGATGAAGCGTCTCAGGCCGAGGATGAGAGGCACCCATGCTGAGAGCACACAGACCAGGGAGACACACATGAGGACACGGGAGGCCTGGAGGAGGGCTGGTGATGACGGGGTTACTTTAGCCCACCAGGGTGATGGTGGTGCCCAGGGGACATTCAGATTAGGGAGACATTCATAAGCAGAGTGACTCCGCCAGTAACAGTAAAACCAAAGGGTATCATAAATCGTATATGGTGAACAACCATGATTATACATCCTTCTCCATGGTGTGAACATGGTGATGAGAAGACAGATGGTTCCAGATATAGCCAAGACTGAGCCCAAAATAAGGGCTTTTTTAACATTCAATGATTTTCTTGGCATTTCATTTGTGTGTGTATGGAGATGATGTCTGCCTTGACTTGTGTTGTTTAGTACAATGGACACACCTGTTTTTTTTCAGTGAGAGACAGAAATAATGATAATAAAAAAACATCAATGAGGTATCTAAAGCATTTTAAAACATTTTTTAACATTTTCAGTTTTTATAAAGAATCAGCATTAAAAATTTACAGTATAAAATAACAAAGGCATTTGTTTGAATGGACTCATTTTGGCTATTCAGATAACTTAGGCTACTTTGTCTGAATTTATGAATATGAAATTATAATACCAGAGAGAGAGAGAGAGAGAGAGAGAGAGAGAGAGAGAGATCGTCTGAAACACCCAAAAGAGAGAAGATCAAAACACTGGAGCAGCTCCTTTGAAAAAACTTTATTCAAGTAATGTTTCGAGCTCTTACTGCCTTCAGACAAATCTTGGTCTTAGGAAGCTGTAAGGGCTCGAAATGTTACTTGAATAGATGGGATTTCTTCTGTGTGTGAATTTTCACTCTTTTTTAACCATTCACTTTTTTGGAACCGAAACATTAACCTGTGAATTGTGTATTTTGTTGTTTCATACCCAACAGTATCCCTGTAACAAATACACTGATCTAATGTTCCTATAGGCTACTGTACATTCATCATTCATCAAGTGGATGAGATGATTATGGATGCAATTTGCTTAATATATAAGATATAATTAGTGCAACTTCAAGCATGCTGGATTACATTACAATATAATACAATTGTATACAATAGAATAATGTTACAGTATGTGGATGGTGTGTATTTGTGTACTCACCGGCATTCACCTGATGTCACTGCGGTCCAACCCAGTGACAGTAGCTATAGGAGACTCAACTATCAAGGGGAGAAAGTTAAAGTTTGAGCACACATTCTGCTATGGAGACTAAATGCTACATCAATAAATTTTCATAAAAAGCCCCTGTAGCCTAGTCATTAGACACAGCTAGTAAAAGCACAGCACATCAATGAGGAGAACAAGAAGAGATGAAGTCTCCAAACAAAATAGACAGCAGACAGCAATATTTTCCTTACTCCTTAATCCATGTGTGTTACAGACCTGTTGCTTTCACCCCTGCTTTATGAGTCTGTCTGGGAGAGCTCAGTTTCACTGGGAGCACTGCCATAGTCACATACACTGCCTTACCCTGCTCATAATCTGCTTAATTATCAGTGTTAAGATAAGGGAGTATTGTGCACAGTTTAGTAAACATCACTTTGAAAACATGTCTCCTGCAAATTCCCTTATTAAAATTAACTGTTTTAATAGGCATTTAGACCCTGAGATCATTTGAAGCAATTTATGTGAAATTTACTGTATAATTGATAGGTTAGACATATTAGAGGAGGCCGTTTAACATTATTCATGCCTGTTATTATCCCACACTCAAGCACAAATACACTAAACAAAAGGCATCTGAAAAGATCTCTTGGATGGAATAATGCACGCATGTTCTTTTTTTAAATTGTTTTGATATTTATTCAAACTAATACGTTTGCAGTTGTAAGCCTTTTCTATTGGTGTTTAGGAAAAGTCACACTAAAAACAATTGTTCATGTAACATTTATTGTGTTCTCTAAAAAAATGAATTTGCCATATGGTCTGTTTTTGTACTGTAAGCATTAATCATCTCAGATCTTTGCCATAACAGTTATAGATTTTGATCAATTAAGATACTTGTGATAATTCCATAGGCTTGCAGTTACTCTTAATAAGAAATGTTCTATTGATTACACATTAAAGAATCTTATCACCAAATTTGCCTGATGTTTGTGCCACCTAGTGGTCTTTGATAGGTACTTGTTATTTTCCATAATCTCTGTACTCTTTCTCTAGCTATTGCACCTATCAAAGAGAGACAGACTTCATGTTAAGCAAGCCCATATATGTTTATGTTTGGATACAGACACATTATTGTATGGAATAAGAGTGAACATATACTGTACAGTCCAGGCCAAAAGTTTTGGGACAGACAGTTTATCATGCAGATCTGCTAACTAAAATATATTGGAATGAAGTAGACCTTTACAACATACTGTAAACATGTGGGCCTAAGCATTACAGTGCATTTAAAGTTCAAGTTCAAGTTCATTTATACAGCACATTTTCATACATACTGTCATCCAATCTGCTCCATATGATAAAAATAGTAATAAAAAATAGTAGTAAGACAAAAGTTAAGTTAAAAGTTAATAATAAAAAAAACCATAAGCTTCACACACACACACACACACACACACACACACACACACACACACACACACACACACACACACACACACACACAAACAATAATGAAAAATTCAAATAAGGAAAGGCATATAATATTTTGCAGGATTTAAATAGATTGCAGATAAAAAAAAAAATGTCTGTGTCAGTGTATAGGCATTACAGCAGACAACATCAGACATGAAAAAGCCAAATTGAAAAAAATGACTCAAGGGCCATGTGGACAAGAATTCACACAATCCAAACTTTTATCAGTTCTTCACTGTCTTTTTCCTCAGAAGAATTAGATATGATGCAGGAGAAGGCTTCCCCAGTGCTGCTCTCTCCTCCACTCCTTCTGCAAGGCCTGCCTGAAGTCACAAGCAGTACCACCCCAGCTGCCATTAACAAACCTGAACCAACCCAACCAGCGTACAAACCCAGCCGTAGACTACGAGTATGTGTGAATATTTCAGGAAAAACATCTTCCAAATGGACTGTGACAAGTGTAACAGGAATGAGAGTGGCAATGGCTGCTGCTAGCAGCATGGATCCTGCTGCAGTGATGGGTGGGATGGATCTCTGTCTGCGCTGGATGATGCGTCTCAGGCCGAGGATGAGAGGCACCCATGCTGAGAGCACACAGACCAGGGAGACACACATGAGGACACGGGAGGCCTGGAGGGAGGCTGATGACTGGTACCCTTGTAGGTTATGGAAACAATTGAAATGGCCGAGTACAGTCCACACACAATAAAACCAAAGTCCATCGTAAGTCGCATATGGTACTTGACAACTGCGGACATCCTTCTTCCCCCACGGTGCAAACATGGCGATGAGTATAGAGATTGTGCCAAACATGGCCAGGACTGAGCCTGTGATGAGACAACGAGTCTCTCGCTTTATGTCTCTTGGTTTTCTCTTGGCTTCATCCATGTTGTGTGTGGAGGAATGCTGCAGCAGATTGATGAGCCTAGAGACACCTGAGAAGTAGTAGACAGTTAAAAAAATAATTTGTTAAAATGGCTCAGAGAAAAGGTCACTCACATCTGGTTGTATACCCTTGTACTAGTACAGTACCTCAGTGGATGTGGCTGATTTCAAATTAAGTAACAACTTGAAACACGATTACATTCAGTACAGAATTTATGTTAATAATGAGGTTTCACTAGAAGGATGTGTCTGTACTTTCCACTTTGCTCTTATACAGCTACAGTGTTCAAAGTAGGTTCAAATACTATGTCTTCTTCTAGAAAGGTCTCAGCAAGTAAATTAACAGTTAATATTTTTATCCTGAACAGTGTGTACAGGAATGAAGATGACAATCAGACCTGAAAATGAAAGTCCCATGGATATACCTGTACAGACAGAGTAAGCAGTCTTAGGTGCAAGTACCTGTTCACAAATCGCCAGATCTTAGATCTGCATAATGATAACAGCAAGAGCCTAGTATCCCTGGACAGCCTGACAGGATGCAGCCGGTGTGTCAGTGGAGTAGAAGAGGAGTGGTATAGAGGAGGCTTCAGTTCAGAGTCACTTGTTACTCTGAGAGACGCAGGGGGGTGAATGAGAAGTGACTTTAAAGGCAAGCAGGTTGAGGGTAGCGAATGAATGGACGGCGATGTCACAATGAGCTTTCCGAGAAGAAATTCCTGCATTGATCCGTGACTTCCTTGTTTGTGTTAAAAACCTGTTCTGCTGCTTTTTCCCCTACTTCCTGTGTCCCTGCGGGACAAGTTGGTTTCAGTGGGAGTGCTTCTTTCGCTCTGTTCTCTACGGCTTGCTTCAGAGTCAGTGTTATGATAAAGGCACGGCCAAAGTCTGGAAAAGTACAAACCCACATGTAGAAAGATTTGGAAATTGGCTGTATTGTCACACTAGGTGTGGCAGACTGTCAACATACAGTACATCACTCTGAAACATTATTTGAGCCCATGTGACATTATAAGGAATGCCATCCCAACTCAAGTACTAGTCATAACATTTCGGAAAGAACTTCTCGAAGCAAAAATAAGCCAAAACAAAGATTAGCTACTACATAATTGACAGATGCCATAATTGTAGCCAAGACTAAGGAGTCGAATGGGCTCTAGTCACAGTAGCCAATTTCACTAGTAACCACACAAGGGCTCATATGTTTTGTGATCTATCATTAATGACTTAAATTTAAGCCTAAACAGTTACTTCATGATCTGATAATTCTTGTCAACATGCAGTAAATAAGGATCTCCTATTTTTCTAATGAGAAAAGTATCTGGAATTTCTGCCACCTATTGGTCTTTGCAAGGTACTTGAAATATCTGGATGTTGAAATGACATTACCAGTATCATGCCTTTATGCATTTTACTCCATTAAATTTCAAGTTCTTATTTCCATTAGTGTTAAGATGAGCATAATATGAAACAAGCACAAATATTGTTTAATTAACATTTATTGAGAAGGGAAGTAAAATATTTACAACAAATATATCAACGGTTAATGTAAGAACATCTTTCAAAAATGCAACGGGAAAAGGTAAAAAGTTCAAGGAGTTTCTTTACACAGTCTAATGAGTGTGTCATACTGCTTTAAAATTGCTATTTAGCTGGGATAATATGATTGCTCATCACACATTGAAGATTACCTGGAAAATATATACTCTCCGTCTTTCCATATTTGTTAAGCCAAACATAGGACAAAACCACAACTCATTTTTACAAAATTACCACAAAAAGGATCTAAACATACAAGGCATCAGATGCATTTCATGTCCTCATGTTGGTGACATTTGAAGCATAAAAAGACTGTGCTTAGGGGAAAAAAAGAAAACGTTTTAAGTGCAGGTTCGATACATCCAAAAGGTGCACTAGTCTGTGTCACATTTTACAGTATTTCTAACTGGCGAGTTATTTAAAAACAGTTTTAGATAGAAAAAAAAGAAAGGAAAAAACAAAACAAACAAAAAAAAAATCACAAGTCAGAGTGCCTGCTTATGGAGGTCAAAATATCCCATTTTTTGTGTAATTCAGGTGGCTTGTAACAGGCTTAAAAATTCAGTTCAAGTAAGACAGGATTAGTGATGTCTCATAGGATGACTTGCTTACCTTCAGTAAGAATGATTGGATAATACTGGACTGCAGGATATGATGTAAACACATAATGAAAGAAAGACAACGATGATGCACAATGAATGGCACAGCTAGAGAAAAAAAAAGACAAAACAGGTAGGGGCTTTGATGGAATAATCATACTCTGGAATGCCGGTTGGATAGAGATGGAGTTGGATGGAGTTCTCACGTGTTCTCAGTGATTTATCTAGGAGGGACCACAGATCCACAGATAGAACATCTGGAATCCGTTTCCCAAAACTATAGTTGCTAACTAAGTTAGCTAACTAAGTAAGCAACTATGTTGGTTGCAATGCATTTCCCTATTGCCAACTAACTTTAGGGAAACAGCTGCCTGAACTGTTACCTGGGGAAAATCTGCAAAGCTGTCAATGGGTAAAGCTGCAGAAGTAGCATGCACACACATACAAGTGTGTGCGCACACCCACACAAACACATTTGATTAGGACAGTACCAATCAGCAGCTATGCATGCGGTCCATTTCCCAAAAGCATAGTTGCTAACTAAGTTTCCCCATTGGTAATTAACTAAGTTTCCAGCTGATCAGCAACTATGCTTTTGGGAAACGGAAGACAGATCTCCAGGTAGAAGTTCCTCTAGCCTAGAGGCCGGTGAAACCAGCAGGAGTATGATGTAACAGTTTGAACACTGTACACAGCAGTCTGCAGCCACAAGAAATCTCTAGAAGTGAGCGATTATATTGTCAGAGCCCTTTAGAGTGACTTAGGATGACGTATCTAAATTTCTAAGTTAGGAAAACAAAGAAAAGAAGAAAAAGAAAAAGAAAAAATCCCAACATCTGTATAAAAAGCACTATTTTGGCAACAATCTTCAAGCGGAAGAACAGCTGCCAGTTAGCCTTTGTGGATCAAAGCATGCATCCTCTATTGCATTAACATGACTGTACATTTAAAATGTTCCCATAAAAAAAAAAAAAAAACTACAACGCACAAATGTGTACCAAAGCAATGAACTGTGTGTGAGGCGACCGTGTGAGTAGTTTTGTCGTTCCAATGTAATGGATTTAGCAGCATGCGTGTTTTTCTCCCCTACAGGAACACACAGGAAACGAGGCCAGCTGATTGGGCTGGACACTGGGAGGACTGGATAGCAATGAGACCGTCAGAAGGGATGAATCCCAATGTCAATCCTAAGCCCTATGCCCTGAACTGGCATGAACTGGCCAATCAAACGACTCTGAACTCATTCTAGTCTTTGAGGGTTCAGGGCTTAGGGCGGACATTGAGATTCAGCCAAGACTGTGCGGGTGGTGGATGGGTGATTGTATGCTCGGGCTGATGGTAATGATCAGTGGGCCTTTTTTCTCCCCAGTGCATGATGTCCTTTGAGTATTGGCTCAGTTTCTGGACAGTACAGTATGAAAGCGTATGAGTTTCTGTTTTTGTTTATGATCATTATTATTATGATATTTTTTGCCTCTTTCTCTTTGGATCGCTGTCACATTGTGCATTCCACCCTCAACGTTTTTCTTAGAAAACGTCTCCGTTGGGGCTGCCAAAGTCGTCCCGGCGCACCCAAATGACCTCGCGGTCGTGTTCCGTTACGCCCTCCACGGCGCACTGCTTCCTGAGCGGGGTCAGCTTCAGAGGGCCCTGGGTCCTCTCGGGGACGACCGTGGGGGTCAGCGTGTCCTCTCTGGGCCTGTGCAGGTCCCCGTTCTCACCCTCGGGCCCTAGGGAGAGCGCCCCTAGTGGACACTCGGGGGAAGGCTCTGCGCTGGGTCCCTTTACAGACTCGCAGTAGTCGTCGTCGTCGCTCAGGATGTCGGTTTCCTTGACCTGGTTGTTGTAACGTCCGAGGTCAAACTGCTGCTCGACCCAGCGCTCTGTGTCTTTAGGGGGCAGAGGTGCATTGTGGGATAGCGATGGGGGGTCCTGCTGCGGGATGGACTCGGGTACGGGTGTGGCCGAGTCCGTGTCGTGGTCAGTGCTTTGGTTGGAGTCGTCGTCGTCGAAAACGACGTCCCGGTCAATGGTGAAGCGGTTCCGCACGATCTTCCTCCGTCCCAGAGTTCGAGATGGTGCAGAAGCTGGATAACAATTACACACAAACACACACACACACACTTATTTTAGTTTATTAGTCATTACATTAATATGAACCAGTAGACACACTAGTATCTGTCAGTAGTATAAATCAGTACACATGGAACATGAACATGAACATATAATCTCCTAATATATAATCTTTTCAGAGATAATTATTACTTTATGTAAACATGTCTGCACTGAATTCTGCATTATGGCCTGTATTCTTCCAGGTGCTGGCTTAAATTCATGGAGCTAAGCACCTTTTTGGACTTAAACACCTGGGAGAATGCCGGCCTTTGTGAACACCCTTAACTACAAAATCATCATCATCATCATCATCATCAGTATTATCTCATAACCACACGCTTGCACTGACTTCCTCTCTAGACTCGCAATGGGGTTTTGGTACCTACCTGCTCTGTTCATGGTAGGCCGTGCACCTTTAAGCGCGCACAGGCGTTTGCCTCCAAACGGGATGTATTGCTGGTTGGGGGGCAGGCTCTCTGTCTTGAGAAGCTGCCTTCGCTGTTTGTCCCGCAAGATGGAGTGCACTGTCTTCAGGAACTCCTTCTTGCTGTCAGGGGAGCTGTGGTGAAGTCAGAGAGGTTTGTGAAGTCTGTAATGTTATGAAGCCTCTAATCTTTATAAGGTGATGAAGGGTTGTTAGACTACCACATGCTTGTCCCCTCTTGTGTACATATTTTTTAATGCTCACCTGCAGCACAGGTGAAAAGTCCTCTCTGGCCTCCCCTCTGACTCCGACCGCACGTGCACGATCTCGCACATGGCTGTGACATCAGCATCTGGGAGAACACACACACACACACACACACACACACACACAAAACAACTTCAGTAAACAGAACAGCACAGCACAGCTTTATCCACACATGCTAAATATTTTAGCTGTCTCAAAACATTTGATTCACAACATAGAGTGTGACTGTACAAAACCTTTACACAGTAATGTTAACACTGTCATTTTTACAGCCAAAAGATCAGGCGTTCAAATTTTTTAACAGAGAGAGAGAGAGAGAGAGAGAGAGAGAGAGAGAGAGAGAGAGAGAGAGAGAGAGAGAGAGAGAGAGAGAGAGAGAGAGAGAGAGAGAGAGAGAGACCATTATTTAGCATTCAGCAAAACACGACATTATGATGCCAAGTGATGCCGAGTCAGTTCATTTAAAATTAAAAACAGTGCTAAGTAAGTGCATCTCTTGTTTTGCTACTTTTTGCTTTGGTACACTTGAGTTCAGCACCCCGTAAAGAGTAAAGAGACAGCTGCAAGTCATTGGTGTTTAGTTCTACTCTGGCGTCGCTCGGGCAGGCAGGCAGGAAGAGCATCATCAGGCTCCCTTAATCCCTGTTAAACTCTGGAAGTGAAAGGAGGAAGCTGGAGGGTTTCCAGAATCCACGGACTTTGGGAACATTTCTCTCCTTATCTCAAGCCTCTAGGGGGTAAGGGGATAGTGCATTGATCCCCAAACACGACTACATGGGGAGATAAGGTCATGACCTTTGACCCCATCAAGGAAAGATAATCTACCCCAAGGTCTTTCAGTGTGTGTGAACATGATGGAGTAGAGTGTGTGAGAAAGACAGAGACAGAGAGAACGAGAGAAAGTGTGTATGTGTTTGAGAGAGAGAGAGAGAGAGAGAGAGAGAGAGAAAGAAAGAAAGAAAGAGAGAAAGAGAGAGAGATGAGAAATGGGGGAGCGAGAGATTGCTCTCCACACACGACCCAAGAGGAATGCTTCATGGAGACCAAGCCAAGAACACATGCTAGAAACACTGACAACAAGTCAACATGAGGACACAGCTATAAAGATGTACAGTGCATGTAAAAGCACAACTCAAAACACATGATACAAAGGGAGTATCAAAGGCAAGAGGGAGGATTATTGCCCATATTGAAACACAGCTTTCAGGGAGTAAACTGCATTTAAATTAGCAACAGGGCCTCATCCATTATACTAGATCCCAACATGATGAGTGTCCATATCTATACAACTTAAAGACGACCTGTTGACATTTTTTTTTTTTTAAGTGTAAACCATAGAAAATTTTGCATGTGGTTTTGGATACTATGGCTGGACGAGAGAAGAGAAACAGGGACTTACTGCCGACTGTCCTGAGCTGGAGGTCGTCTGTGGGGATCATGTGCCTGTAGCGGATGGGGTCCTTCTCGTCAATAGTGGACGCCCTGTGCGAAGCCCCCTGACAAACAAGAGTTGGAAACATGATTGAGAGGGTGACACTTCACTACTATATGTGTTAACCATGATGGATCACAGACTGGTCTACACGCATCACCCAACTACAGTCAGCTTTCAGTGGCCTTTTCTCCTGTGATCAGTCTCAATATACTCTGCATATGTAACTGAGGTCATCCCAAGTGGGAGCCAACTAGTCACGTTGGTGCGCAACTTTTTCTAAACATTTTAGTTGCTTGGTCCGTTTCTATTTTAGTCGCGCAAGTCACGTTGCGTGGCTAGATGAAATGGAGAATCTAATCGAATAAAACTGCATTTTTGCATATTTAATAGACTCTCTGTGTGTCTACAGTGAATAGTCAATGCTACTCGACAACCTGACAGCTGCTTGATGATGGTGAGAGGGAGGTTTACCATCATTCTAGAGGCACAACCAGGCTGGCTAACATCCATTCCACAGATGCTTATTCCATTTCCACAATTACATATTGGGTGGCCAACTGATCCTACACTGTAGGCTTCTGCAGGTTCATGCAATGCCGTCATCTAACAGTCATCTAACTCTAGGATCTCTGTTCTCATCCTGCCTTCAGACGCACAGTATTGCACCAATGAGGTCTGCTTTGTTCTCTAACTCTACCGAAAGAAAGTAAGCGAAAGACACACTTACTATTTTTTTCTTGTGCTTGGAGCTATCCTTGTAGACAAAAACCAGCGCTGTTCTGAACACTGCAGAGAGAGAGAGAGAGAGAGAGAGAGAGAGAGAGAGAGAGAGAGAGAGAGAGAGAGAGAGAGAGAGAGAGAGAGAGAGAGAGAGAGAGAGAGAGAGAGAGAGAGAGAGAGAGAGAGAGAGAGAGAGAGACCATTATTTAGCATTCAGCAAAACACAACATTACGATGCCAAATCTTTCAAAGGGTTTCTGGCTAGGCTAGATGGATAGCGAGATGCTGAAGGCTAGGTGCTTTTCAGCTCAGTGTTTGAGGGAACATAGGGAGCCCTTGCAGGCACTGAATACAATATTGATGTGTCTTAAGAGCCACGGAACAGAATGCTTATTTGTCTCTCAAAGTCACCAAACTGCACCCTTGGGTGGCTTAGCCGTGGTTCGGTGTGTGGGACTCTAGATGGGACGAGAGGCCATGAATAAAAGACATGCTATTCTGGGAAAGATTTTTTTTTTGTCATTGTTAAAATGAATACACTCTCTCTCGCTAACAAGCATGCATGCACTAACACACACACACACACACACACGCATACCAAAGACTGCCAATTCGGGCTCTTTCTTCCCCTTCTGGAGAGAAGGTGGTGGGTTGATCCAAGTTACAGTCGCATGTAGTAAGAGGTCACCCATTGACAGATCAACAACCTGAAACATAAACAACACACACACACACACACACACACACACACACACACACACACACACACACAAATAAGCTACAAAGGAAATTCACATGTCAAAAAAATGCTGAATTCATGTCATGTTTTGTTTTGTTTTGTTTTAGCAAGACAATGTCAGATAAAACACCAACCTCTTTCTTTTCACCACTCTGCTCGCTGATCAGCTGGTCAAACACTGCACCGTACTCTTCATGGATTTTCTGCATTTCGTTTATGTGGCTGGCAACCTTGTTCATGGCTTTCATGGCAACTAGACAGGGTGAAAAAGTCAACAGTGTTTATGTTCAGAACAGTCTAAAGCTCTCTACACAACAATCCAAAATAAAACGTGTAAACACACACACACACACACACACACACACACACACACACACACACACACACACACACACACACACACACACACACACCACTCTCTATTGTGAGCACAGCACACATAATTTATTCTGAAATCCGCAGTGAGAGGATGTATTGCCTGCATAATGTATCACTATCACATTCACATTCACATAATGTATCACTGAGTCACATTCATTTCCACCTCCCAACTGTGGCCCAGGAAGACCCATCAGACCCAATATACGGACACTCAGTCAATCTCCAACACAGCTTGTGTAATTCAATGCTATGACACAACTACACCCACAGGGGGCACTGTGACTGAGGAAGATGCTAGATTGTTTTGAAGGATCATGCCTTTATAGATAGAATGGCCAACATAACTATGATTTAGATAGGACACATTATATTCTTTCAAGGCACTTTTATGCTTACCAATGCGGCAAAAGTGTGTGTGTGTGTGTGTATGTGTGGTGTCAGAGAGAGGGAATGTGTGTGTGTGAGAGAGAGATAGATAGATAGATAGATAGATAGATAGATAGAGAGAGAGAGAGAGAGAGAGAGAGAGAGAGAGAGAGAGAGAGAGAGAGAGAGAGAGATAGAGAGAGAGAGAGAGAGAGAGAGAGAGAGAGAGAGAGTGAGTGAGTGACAGAGAATGTGTGTGTGTGTGTGTGTGTGTGTGAATGAGTGAGAGAGAAAGAGAAGCAGGGATGCTGCATGCGTACCATCCAGGTGATAGTGCTCCTCGCTGTCTGGGTCTGTGAGTGAGTGGAGCTCACGCAGCAGCAGCGGGTACTTGAGGACTCTCTGGATGGGCTTGATGAGATACGACTCCAGCGTAGACGAGTGCTGCTGCCTAGGGTTGCGCTCGTCCAGGAACGCCTTGAAATCAGGCTCCGTCTTGGCTACAATGACACACACACACACACACACACACACACACACACACACACACACACACACACACAGAAAACACTTAAATTAAACTTCTTAACTTATTGTATCTGGAGAATTAACAGGATTGCTAACATTTCAAACCTTGTGTACCTTGGTTTACCTACACAGATGCATAGCCCAGCCCAGCCCAGCCCAGCCCAGCCCAGCCCAGCCCAACACTCCCCTATTCTAGAACACTATAAAGCACTCCTGGGCCTGGCTGCTGCAGCTCAAGTGAGAATCTAAGGGATCAGAAGTCCCAGCAGTCAATACTGTATTTTACTGGAAGAGTAGAGGTGCTTATGACCCGTGTGGCTCCAGAGAGAGAGAGCGCTTCATGGATGAATGCCAATGCGGCCTGAGTCACCACGCATGAGCTTTCTTCTCTCTCAGCTTCTCTCTCTGCTCCTTCCGAGAAAAACAACAGATACTCCAGTATCTCTTTCTCACTTCCCTCTTCCTCCTTCTCACTCCACTTCTCCCCCTTTTCTGTTAATCCCTTTATCCCCCTTGCATTCGCTCACAACTCTCAGTTGTACGGTTTAACCAGTTCCACAAAAATACACATGACAAAAGTTTAGGCCTACGGGGACAACAACAAAAACATTGCAAAAATCTGTGGAAAAATATTAATGCGATTTATCACCTATGGAAAAAAAGAGTAGTTCTCCATGGACTTAACTGGGAGGGATTATTAGAGGACTTTTCCCATTTTAGATGGCTGGTGATGTCTATGATATTACTGTACCTTTGGCAAGGACCTTGGGGACTTTAGTGTGACTGGCACAGAAAGCGCTGTAGATCTTAAAGCGGTCGGCGTAGTACAGAAACGAGCCACCCAAGGAAAAAAGGATTTTCTGTGTGGGAGAAGAAAAATAGCAGGTAAATATAGAACATATAAAGCAAAAGCAAATGTACACTCATTTAACAATGCACACAATTATACAATTATATTATAACAATTATAAATCATCATATTTTAAATCAGTTAATTATAAATCAGAATATTACAATCTAATGCACTGAATATCAAGAGAAAGGTTTTAATGCTTATTTGAATATTGAGATGATGCTTTCACCTTGAAGTGATCGACTTTCTCCAGCTTCTCCAGGTCTGGCACAAGTCTGGTCCCGTCTTCGAGCGTCCGGAGAAATTCCACTTGGAACTCCAACATCTCCACCACGTTCCCAAAGAGCACGTCCAACTGAAAACAAGCGTTCACAGATAACTTTACAAAGAAATACACATGTGAATACTTGCACAATGCCGTCACCATTGTCAGTTCATAAGATAATCAAATATCCATATCAACTGCAAACTATCCAATATGCTTGAAGGACAAAGAAAAAAAAAGAGAGGGTCAAAATGGAGTTCTGTGTCTATTTTCACAAGTGGATTGGGGTTAGGGTGGGGGAGCAGAGTTGAGCTGTCATACGCAGTCATGAAAGATAATTGAAAAGTTCGTATTGTGACATAATGCTTTCATGCAGACCAGTGGTCTGGTTCCCAAAAGCATAGTTCCTAACTAAGCTAATTTAGTATGTTAGCAATGGGAAATTGCAACCAACAAAGTTTCTAAGTAGTTAGCAACAATGCTTTTGGGAAACGGGTGCCAGAACTGTTCACTTTTGCTCCAATTTGGGAAACGGGCGCCAGAACTGTTCCCTTTGGCTCCAATGGTAACATCCTATGTTACTGTATTGAATCCATCTACAGTTTTCACACAGTAGTATGGTGGCCCGTATCATCTATATTCTATTCAGGGTCAAAACCTGGCCTGTGCTCTGATTGTGATGACATACTATGGGATTGAATGTGTTGTTGAGAAAGACAAGCAATCTTTTACCTCATCCTGTGTTAGGAAACTCTCTTTCTGAAGAGGGGTCAGGTATTTCTCAATCAGCCACTTCAGATCCTGAGAAGACAAAGCAGTATTCCTTACATTTCTGGGTTGCTGTATATGCGTGTGTGTGCGTGTCTGTGTATGTACAGTATGTATTTAAGTGCTATATGTGAGTGCACGTCTAATATACTCTTCCATTCTATTCTTAAATTTACATTTTAATAGATACTGCTGAGCTGCAAAACACACACAGATTCAGTCTTTGTATCCCAGACTCTGTCATACACATACTGCACGCACACACACACACACAACCAATATTCTTCATCTAGACTAGGGCACACTTTTAGTGTACAGAAGACCATGTTCCCACCTTGACATAAGTGCGCTCTGTTTCCACCAGTTCACAGATGACGTGGCGGAGCTTGACGGCGTCCGAGAGCTGGCGCAGGGCGGCCGGGCAGGGCATGGGCGAGACGGGGCTCGGAGTGCACGAGGAAGAGGAGGACGATGAAGACGAGGCCGGACGCTCGGCAGGATTCATGTCGTGGAGGCTGCGGCAGAACGCAGTGACCTGCTCCGTGCTCTGGATGGAGAGAATACAAATGGAAGAAGAAGAAGAAGAAAAAAAAAACAGATGAGTGCGAGAGTGAGAGATAAAGTGCCACTTGAGGATGGCAGACGACTCCCATTCCGAGTAGGAGTGCAAACGGAGACAGTCAGAAAGAGTGACAGACCTACAACACCATTCCAAAAAAACGGCACAAAGACGCTATTGACACAGCTCGACTGGGAATGTGCTGCTCCAATGCTCAGCCGCTCGCTGACTAGATGTCCCCACCTGTCTTATTAGTAGCAGTATTGCCGCTTTGGCCCATCAATGATAGGCACAGAATGCAGAAGAGCAGGTTTACCCAACGACCAAAACATCACAACACAGGAAATACTCGGTTACAGTAAATAGAAATAAGTGATGCAATCAGCACAGAGCAACTCTGGACAATTAAGTCAAGGAAAATAACATGAAACAAAATGCTGTTGTTGAAATGAGAAAAAAAAAACAGCAATAGAACGAGTACAGCATCAAGGACAGAAAGGATCTTGCATGGTCCACAGGGATCAGATGGAATAAATGGATTACACACACACACACACACACACACACACACACACACACACACACACACACACACACACACACACACTGTATGATTCACATAACTGATTGAAATGGTGAACTGGTTAAAATGAAAAATGAATACCAGTAAAATGAGAATTTCTGTCAATATTTATGAAGACAAACACTGTACTTTTTATTTTTAAGGTGACTGGCCTTTTCCAGTAGACATTCAACTTACAGCCATTTTCCCAACCCAACATTTGCCCAAATATTTGTGTTTATTTATGGATGTGCATAATTGAATGTCAGCGGAGCAACTAGAGCATTTTTCCATAACAAATGCTTAACCTTTTCTGCTGAACACTGAAATTTTGCCAAAATAGTTCTTCTCACAACAACACACACACACACACACACACACACACACACACACACACACACACACACACACACACACACACAATTACATAATCATAGTCAACTAACCAGTTTTAACGTCAAAACCACACAAAAGCACAAACACTCTGTAGAACAAACCCAGTGAATGATTAAGATCATCAATTTCTTATTCGACCAGAGAACCAACAGAGATGATCAACATTTCCGTAAACCCCAATGAAAAGACTTGTAAATGTACGCAGCTACCAATCTAATGCCAACACTCCTCCCCCCAAACACAACACACACACACACAGCTGGTACGTGCGCAAAAAAGGTTAATTACAAAACACACAGAGGTGGAACTGATGCAGAAAGACAGGATGGAGAGGGAGGGGAACAGATGGAGTGGTGCGCGGTGTATCCCTCTGTCAGACGCCAATGTGACATACTGACAGGGACACTAATCGGTGTCGCGCAGCGAACCCTTCTCTGATGAGCCTGGACAGGCTGAGGACAGTGAAGAGCACCGGCACCAAGGCATCACGTATAGCATAGAACTGAGCCTCTTTAAGCTCCTCCACACCAAGCATATCAAACTAAGCCTACAAAACACTAAACTCTTGAGATTCACATTCCTTTGCAAAGCTTTTGGGAGCAGGAGATTATGCAAGATAAGGATAGACCCTGGACAAAAATGTACAGTACTGTACACACCCACTGACATTCATTCTTTCCCCTCTCTCTTACACCTGTGTACACACACACACACACAGACACACACACACCTGAGTACACACACACCTACACACACACACACAGATGTGCGCTCACCAGTTGCAGCATGTCATAGATGGATTCGGAGGAGCGTTTGCTCTTCCTATTCTTCCTGAGTGCAGACATGGCTCTCTGCTCAGACTGAGTGCCCCCGCCTGCCTGCCTGCCTGCCTGCGTGCCTGTCTGTCTGCTTGTCTGTCTGCTGATAGAACTTTCCTGAAGGTCAAACGGGTCACTTGGGGTCTCACGCCGCCCCGGACCACCTGACGTCAGTCCTTCCCCTCTTATCAGTCCGCCTGAGTAGACTCCGATGGCTTGAGAAAAGTCTTGTGTGGATGCCCGGGAAGAGAGTCAGGAGTGGAGAGAAAGGGAGGGAGGGAGAGAGACAGAGAGAGAGAGAGGACACTTCGTTTCGTTTCGCTTCGCTTTGCCTCGCCCGTCTCCAGTTGGATCCCCCGTGCTATCAGATGAGCAACGCCCTCAGTGTCAGGACAGCTTCCACTCCCATCCTGTTTGCTCCTCTACCCTCTTCCCCTCCTCTCCTCTACTGTTCTCCCTTTCTCTCCTCTTCTCATCCTCGTCTTCTCCCTCCCTTTCTCTCTCTCTCTCTCTTTCCCCTCTTCTCTCTCTCACCAACTCTCTCTCTCTCTCTCTCTCTCTCTCTCTCTCGCTTGCTCCCCCTCTCTCTCTCTCCTCAGAGGCTGTGTGGGGATGGATTTGAGCTTGGGCAGTGGCTGGCTGGCAGATCAGTGCAGAGGGCATAATAACAATAATAATCACATCTGCAGCAGCGAGGATGAGGAGGACGCGGGTGGGAGGGGCACAGGGGGAGAGCTGGGAGAGCTAAAGAGCTCTGTGGCATATTGCTACTCTGCTCACATTCACACATGTGTACACACACACACACACACACACACACACACACACACACACACACACACACACACACACACACACACACACACACACACGCACGCACACACACACACGCACGCACACACTCACTCACTCTCTCTCTCACACACACAGGCCTCCAATCTGATGAAGTTTACACAGCCAGGCACAGAGCAGTTTAGCGCCATGTACTGTACGTAACTGAGTAAGGATTGGAACAAAATGATCAGCACTGCATGTGGAATCGCTGCTTAAAACGCTCAAAGGCATGAGTACAGCAACACGTGCAAAGACACTCAGGTCAATAGGGTCAAGAGTCAACGAGTGGGAAAGTCATTAAGTAAATTTTACTACCCCAACCAGGTGTTGCAAGCCAAGCTACACAGGCTTGGAGATGAAAGCCTGGCAGTAAATTTACAGTAACTCTAAACTGCAGATGACGGCAACAGTGATGTGGACGAAAACAATTCCTTTCAGACCCATTTTCAAGCCAAGGCATGGGTTGCAAAAACAGAACAGAACAGAACAAAAAGAGAAAACGGCATGCATACTTCTGCTCAAATAAGAAAATTCTAGATCACAGACAAATTGAATGCATCATGTAAACCTTGAGAATTTGTTGTGTCTGATTTGTCATTAATCTGAAACAAAACCATCATCGCCATCAACAACAACAACGACAACAATAACACAAAAGGTTACGCAACACATTTTCAGAAGCCAAGGCCAAACCATTCAGTCAGACAGCCATTGAATATAACCAAGTACAAGACCACTGACAGCCATAGAAAGCGCATTACCAAACAAGCTCTCATACCTCCATCCTCACGGCATGCAGCAGGAACACTGGAGTGGCGCTCTTTCAGCTAATGCTTGGGATTTGAGTTGGAAAGGGCAGACGAGTTGAAACCTGTTGCTGTGAACCCGCACCACCGCCTTAATCTCACAGTCTGACATACACGCATATTCCATTCACACACACATACGCACACCTACCCTCCTACACAAGGGCAAACACACACACACACACACACACACACACACACACACACACACACACACGTGCTGGAGAGAGAGCTCACGTTTCTGGAGGTACAAAAACTGAGATCACCACCATTGTTGATGTTGGCCCTTGCAGATAACTTATCTTGAGGTCTGCTGACGCTCCTTGTATTTGCATACAAGCAATTCAAGTAAATTGCAGGGACAACGGACTGGGTCTGTTTATGTAAGGGAAATCTTCACAGTCAAGGCTTATCATTGCAGGGGCTGGAAGGAGACAGGAAAGGTGATGATTGTTTCTCCTCAGAGCAGGAGAGACTGACCCAAGACCTGGCTCAAAAAAAAAAAAAAAAAAAACACAATCCCAGTCCCGCCCTGGTCAGCAGTTTGTGGCTAAATTAGCGTCCTGCATGGATTTTAACACAGCATGTCTGATGATCAGTTCACAGGCAGGATGTGTGGTGAAGCATGAAGAATGCACTTGCTTCATCAAATCCTAATAGATTCAGATTTGACATAATTATAAGTTAAAGGAGAGTGTGTTTTTTTTTTACGTTTAATGCATGATTTAAGTTTGAGTAGAGCGCACCAATTCTTCCATAACATACTAATATACAACAACAACAACAACTGGATCAACCACCCTAATTACAGATTCTCATTTGAAAAAATTAACCAAAACTTGAAACCATGTAGGAACATGGATTTTGTTCTGAATAGATTCAATCGAGATGATCTCATATGGAACTTCAGCATCAGCACTAACCCACTGTTTTCGAGTCAGTTCAATGGAAGCATAATATGCTTAACTGCATAACACAAATGTCCTATATTACAAACTTCTAGGTGAAAGAGGGACTTCTAGGGAAGTCAAAGCCACGTTTGTGAGGAATCGGAGAGAGTCAAGGGGGGTTTGCCAGGACTTGTTTTTGCAGGATGTCCATACAACACTCAAAAGAGAACGTCCAACACCACCATCACTGTTTTTTGGCAAAGGTGTACAGTATGTGCAAGCCACACCATTCCACTGGTGGCGAAAGCTTTAGGCAACTGCTATTACTAGACGCAGGCAGGGCCCAGGTCAGCAAAGTTTAAACTCTCAGATAGGGGTGGGATCAAATGCCTCAGTTCACTAGACTCATATGACTGACCTAATGAATTCCTCTTGTCAATCCTGGTATGATTTTTCCCCCCCAGACCATAGTCTGCAGGCATTGTCTGAAAGCAAAATTGAAATAGACAGCATAGTTTTAGCTGGTTTATCTCATTCTAATAAGTGGTTATGACTACTGCAGGGGTCTAGACTGCATTTTAGACTGCACTTTGTGCTGAGTGCCAACACTGAAAACCTGTGCAGACTGCATTCAAAACAGTAACGAATCGATAAGAGAATTGAAGAAAAGAACTGAACCAATAAACAGAATCGACAATGACATTGATATTGATAAAATCTAATCAAATGCAAGCCCTCGTCTACTCTCAGAAAAGGGCTGCCCCATTTAAGCCACTGCAGTACAATCACAGCTCAGCCATGTCTGCTCATAGAAACCCCTCTGGTCTTCTGGGGGAGTATGTGCTGTGCTGTACTGTATGTCTGGAGCATGTCCATCAGGGTTTCTGCAGTGGGGAAAAACATTGATGTAATGGCTGTATTAGCCCTGGAACACGATCAAGCATGCCTCTAAATTTGGCATTTAGAGATCGCTTTGTTCTTGATTTCCCTTTCTTCCTCTGCCTCAAGGAAAGCCCACACAGTGACGAAAATCCCCCGAGCACATATGCTAGCAGCACATGGATGCTAAAGCATGCCAGCTTTGTTAAAGTTAGCACAAAGTGTTATTCTAGCATTCGACTAATAATTGGCCACATTGTTTTCATATCATCTGCGAGGCAATGCCTAGGACAACAGCTCATTTATCAAAGCCAGAGCTGCACCTAAGGTATGTCTCTTTAATATCAGAGATTACAGTCTTCAGTCTTCATAAACACAAGGCGGAGGATTGTGCTGTCTGGTGAACATGGACAGAACACATCAATCTAATCTTCAAATTCCAATGTCTGGAAGCTCCTCTGGCGTGTCTCATATTTACTCCCAATCATGAGTGGTTCCTGTTAGTCCTGTGGGACTTGACCCCCTCTAGTGGCACAGCCATGGAACTACACTAAAGGGAACAATCCCATTAAACACAGACAGAGGGAAAAGCTGGGTGTGCTGTAGACACATAGCCTAATTAGACAGTGAAAAAGGGGGATAGACACAAAGCGTATTCACTACAGACAGATGAGAGCTACAAAGGCATCCATTTCTAACCAACACCCACTTAAATGAGCAACAGAACCACACAACTACACACACACACACACACACACACACACACACACACACACACACACACACACACACACTTCTGGGATAGCCCTTGATTCTCCTCCTTCCAACACATTCATTCTCTCTCCCTCTGTCTGGGAGAGAAATACACATAGTCTTAGTTCAGTCACCCATGAATCTTTACACTATTCACAACAGCCAATATTGCTATAGGTCAACATCCTCATTGTTCAACTCCACCTGTCAAAAACAGTGTTTAGGCTGCAGGGCTGAGTCTGACGTGTGTGTGTGTGTGTGTGTGTGTGTGTGTGTGTGTGTGTGTGTGTGTGTGTGTGTGTGTGTGTTTTTTGTATTGACATGGGGGGAGACAGGGGGAGGGATAGGTGGGGGCGGAGGGAGAGACAATATTAACGGTGAAAATAATGAAGTCCTGCGGTGCTTTGTCTCTCATCTCGTCTCGTCTCGTGCACCACTTGAGGCAGTCATTTATCAGCGCTAAACCATCTGCATCGACACACATAATCGAGTGATTAGGACTGGCGGATAATTAGGAGATGCACCCTCCTCTTGTTCCTGACATATCCCTCCTTAAACAGGCAGGGGAAAGAAAGAAGGGAATCCTGTCTCCCAGACAAACGAGGAGAGAGAGAGAGAGAGAGAGAGAGAGAGGTGTAGGGGGATGAGAGAGGTGTAGGGGGATGAGAGAGGTGTAGGAGGGGGCACAAAATATGAGACACACACACACACACACACACACACACACACACACACACACACCACCCACCGCATTCAATACAGCTCCTGAAAACTACTTTGAGAGGCACTTCAAAGCCTCAATCACATAGCGATTAACTACCAGGAGTAGATGTGCTTTTTCAATTGAGGAACAAATCACTTCGATTAGCCTTTGAAGGGAAGAGAAAAGCCTCCTTCTCCTCACATCTGTGTCACACAGACCATCGTAGACCCTCACCTCCCTCAGCTCAGCCATCGCTGTTTATGGGAACAGTGAGTAAATTAGAGGAGTGTGTGTGTGTGTGTGTGTGTGTGTTGCTCTGCAGCTGCTCTGGCGGCGACACACTCAATCTGACACTCATCTGATCAAAACCGTCTGGAGAGGTAGACAGAAAGGCTGCTGCTGCTGCTGTGTGTGTGTGTGTGTGTGTGTGTGTGTGTGTAGGTTGATTGACAAAAGAATGGTGAGAGCACACACATCCCACAAACGGGTGCTAGGGTAAGCCAATTTCTGGCTATAACACAAGACAGCTATAGGTTACGGGTTGTAAGTTTAATTGGTTATTTCTTGGCTCGATTTGTTCAGGATCCCACTGTGGCATACACCCCTTCCATGTTAATTCACAGATTTAAGAATAAGATTAGCCGATTTTTCACCTCCTCAGCGAATTATCACACTAGGGCATATCCCATAGTGAGATGTCTTAGCTTTAAACATGTGCACACTGTAATAAGATACTTTACGTATAAAGAGTATTAAAAAGAAACACAACACATTCGTCCAGTGGTCTGCTACGCCCAAAGCAAAGGGGGTCAGGAAAGAGAGCAGGCGAGAAAAGGCTGAAGGGTCACGGACATCCTGCTGCCAAAATGACTCAACTGAATTCCATGTGAGACGAATGTGTGTGTGTGTGTGTGTGTGTGTGTGTGTGTGTGTGTGTGTGTGTGTGTGTGTGTGTGTTATGGAGCTGAGGCCAAAACTCAGACACATACAGAGGAGGCAGATGAGAGAGGGTGCCAATACCAGTGCAGGGAGGGATGGAGGGAGAGAGAGAGGGAGGGATGGAGGGAGAGAGAGGAAGGGAGAGAGAGAGAGGCAAAACAGTGGGCATGCTGATGGCATAGCAGTCCACAGGGAGTAAGAGAGACAGAGGACAGTGAGAAATATGGTGGGGAAGAGAAACAAGTTGGTACAGAGATAATGAGAGGAACACAGAGATGGTGTGAGAGAGACAGACAGAGAGAGAGAGAGATAGAAAGACTGAGCAAGAGTGAAAGAGAGAGAGAGACTGTGATGGTGTGAAAGAGAGAGAAAGAGAGAGAAAGAGAGCGAGCGAGAGGGAGTGAGGGTGGCAGTCAGTGAGGCTGGCAGAGTGCGGGTGAATTATCCGGGGCTAAATGTGTGTCTCCACAGCAGATGGCCTGATGCAGCGGCGAGCTCAGAGACAGCCTGATTATTCACTTCCCTTTCTTTACAACAGGAAGTTGGCAGGGTGAGTGTGAGAGACAAGGACAGGAGGGGGCGAGAGAGAGAGAGAGAGAGAGAGAGAGAGAGAGAGAGAGAGAGAGAGAGAGAGAGAGAGAGAGAGAGAGAGCAACAGAGAGAGCGAGAGAGCGACAGAGAGAGAGAGAGAGAGAGAGAGAGAGAGAGAGAGAGAGAGAGAGAGAGAGAGAGAGAGAGAGAGCGACAGAGACAGAGAGAGAGGAGGAGAAAGGAGGGCCAAGAAGACAAAGAAATCTGAGGGAGAAAAAAAAGGCAGCGATACAATCGCTTTGTTTTAAGCAAGTCGCGTAGAATTCAGAGTGTGACGATTTTCTGAGGACAAATTTTCAAACCATGTCTATAACCAAGCCAGCTGCTTATGTACTTAAGCACAGAAAATAACAAACTCAAAAAAAGTACCAAATAAAACCCCTCACCAAAAAAACAAAATAAACGAACAAAGCCTTAATCTTCCACGCTGGTTACCTTGCGCGCCATTGATTGGGCTCGTGGAAAATTGTTTTACGGCAGTTAGCGTTCGTCATCGGGAGAAGGTGCTAATCAGAGTGACAAGCGTGGCTACTGTAGTCTGGCTGCTGCGCGGCGATTTGGGCAAATCAGAGGCGCTCAGCAGGATGAAATGGGACATAATCTAAATTGGATGGTGACACAGCTCAGTCTCTCTCATTCACGCTTAGCCACGGCTCACTGACACGCACGCACACACACACACACACACACACACACACACACACATGCACACACACACACACACACACACACACACATGCACACACACACACACACACACACACACACACACACGTAACCGGCTTTGCGTATCAAAACAAAAAAAAAAGAGAGAGGGAAAATCACCACCCCTCATCCCCTATTCATCCTGTAGGTCTCTTGTTGCTTAGGCATGAGTGCAGACACAGTGTTAAATTTGAGCCATATCATGCATCCACACTCTGGCCTTGTGTAGGGCAGATGTTGCATTGATATAGACACACAATGTTGACATTATATTGCAGCTTGTGCTGTATTGGTAATAAAATATGTCTATAATAACTAGATTCCTTCCCTCCTCTCCAAATGCTTTTCTCCAGTGTGGCAGGGGTAATGGGGGATGCAGAGGTAAGGATGCTGAACTGTACTGTATGTCTCCTCCGTATCTGTGAACTCACTGCCACAGATTTGCTCTGTGGACAGAGAGAGAGCAAATGCTTTGGCTGACTGAATCTCAGCTAAACTCAGCTCAGTACTGTGGGCTCAAAGCCACAACACCCCCCTCTCTCTCACACACACACACACACACACACACACACACACACACACACACACACACACACACACACACACACACACCAAATCCTGACTGATGATGAGGATCACTCTT
>JAODXP020000020.1:8249173-8256673 GCA_027497455.2 Sardinella longiceps | reverse complement strand
GGGGGTCTACATACATGTAGGTCTACACAGATGCATACACAATGTTGCTGAGAAGTATATGAAATGCGAAGAAGTTGAATGGAAACCTAGTTAGTGAGAGCCAGACTCAGAGTCAGAGTCATCTCTGCCAGTGCTGCAGTGAGTCTCCTCAGCTCCACTCTCTCTCACCTCTCATCACCTGCCTGCCTCTCTTTGAGAAACGTCTGAGACATCCGCATCATCACACAGGCACAGACACAGGCATAGGCATAGGCACGCTCACAACACCCACAGCCAGCCACGGCAGGATTCATTAATACAGAGACTTAAAGTACAGCTTTGCTCCTCGCTTCAAATAGGAAGAGTGAACAGCGATGGTTCAGAGGAGTCTTGTCATCTACGGGAAACTCACTTTGTAGCGCAGAAGCAGAAGTTTCCTCTTTGACGTGACCCAATGCAAGAGAATCTGCTCAGAACTTTCCAGAACTCTTCCTTTCAATTTATGATCCCGGTGGGTTAATCCCAATGCGCCCTCTAAGCCCTCCAAGACTTCATAAGGACTTATTAAGGAGGCTTAAGGCATGAAGTGGCCGTATGATTAGCTGATTCATGCTAGCTAAATCTCTGAGGCAACTGATCTATGTACACAAAACGTAGCTGCCAATAGCCGCTACAGTAAAATGTGTATTGCTTGTTGGACACGCATGACTGCACTGAAGGCCACCAGAAAATTGGACTGGATCTGGATTGGCTATTTGCCTAACAATGACTGAGAGTTCCGAAAGGTCTATTTCACATTTTCTGTCCAACCACCTTTCTCTATTCACTTGACCTTTGACCACGTTGAACCCTCATTGGCTTAGGGTGAAGAAGGATATTAGGATTCAGCCAATGAAAGATCTCAGACCAGTTTAGGGAGATGTGATGTCGCTCTGTTATATCCTCTCTTCACTTGCATAACAAATACTCAGTAAAAAGTGGCAACACTCACACACACACACACACACACACACACACACACACACACAAACATTCTGGAACAGAGGGAAATCGACTGGAGGCAAAAGCCCTGGGAGAGGCTCAGCTGTCCCTCTGGTGCTCCAGTTTTCCAACCAATCGACTGATTAATGGTGTTTATCTCCCAATTAATTGTGTTTTTAATCCGTGACACCTGGTGGGCGTCAGGTGGGCCCTCGGGAGGCGGGAGGGGGCTGATCGTGCCACTCAGTGGGCACTGCACTGGGGACAGGATGGCCTCGAGAGGGGGAGTTAGGGGGTAGGGGAGTAGGGGGCAAGCGACTGGGTGGGTGATTGCACCTGGTATGAAAACAGGGGTAAACACCCAGGCTAATAACTGCATGTTTCACACCCAAGCTAATAGCTGCATGTTTGGAACCCACCCACTGAGCAACACTGGAGAGCAAAAGCAAGAGAGAGAATTTTTTATTTTTTTTAATTCGGTCCCGCACTGACGATCCTGTTCCGACGTGAGCGCCGTAAATGAATTCCCTCCAGTCGAGTGGAGATTTGGGTCAGCTTGTCTCGCTGCGGACAAGCGTGCTCTCTATTCTCCTGACGGTGTGACGGCCAGTGCCGCGCCACGCACACGGAGGCTCGGCCAGCTCGGAAAGTGTGTTACTATGCTTACCGGCAGCAGAGAGAAATCTCCTGAGCATTGCATCTTTGCCCCGTGAAAAGATAATGCCAGGGAAGGCATTCTAAAGTAAATAGGGGAAAATAGTCTCACATGATTCTCAAAAGTTAAACTCCATTATGCTATTATGAAAAGTCAACCTCCATCTCCCATTCCGCATAGACAATAATGTCCAGTATGGACATAACTCGCACTGAAAAGCCGATACAATAGCCCAATTGATTTTAACACATAACCCTGTCTCTGTCAATCTGATTAGCCAATAGCCTACACTCAGCTTTTTTTTAAATTGTCTAATAGCGTTATTCAGCTGCAGGCTATGCAATCAATAAGAAGTAGCTTCTGGATGTGTCTGGGTAAGTGATGGTTATAGCGCAATAAGGATACGTGGGTATTGTCCAGTCTGAAGGGTGTGAATGAAGTGAATGTAAGAGCCAATAGAGGAGCAGTCAGTCAGTCAGTCATGAGTGGGTGGGTGGGTGAGAGAAAAGCATGTTTATATGAATGTCAAACATTTGCTCCCATCGTTTCCTCAGTCATCATAGACAGAGAGCACCGGTTGCATAATGCAAATAGTGCAATAACAAATGGTATGCAGGTGATGATGAATGATCACCATCAGCATGACATGTCACAAAGAGTACAGAGGTTGTGATTTATAGTCTGGTCTTATCAGTTTGTCATCTGTACTGTTCTCAGAACAGCCGTCAATCATGGCTGAGCAGCCCATTAGGACTGAACAGGTGTATTCTCTCTGTGTGAGAAATGTAACCATAATAGGTCGGCAGAGAGGTTGAGTTAGGAAAGGGTAGGGTAAGGTAGGGAAAACACGGCCACACACACAAAGACACAAACACACATACTGTAATATATGCCTTGTGGGGGTACCCTGTCCAGAACACACACACACACGCACGCAGGCATGCATGTGCACGCGTGCACACACACACACACACACACACACACACACACACACACACACACACACACACACACACACACACACACACACACACACACACACACACACACACACACACACACACACCTGTGATTGTCTCTTACCTTTGGCAGCTGCCAGGCCTCCCACCTTCACATCAGTTACATGAAGCTGCTGAGTGCCATCCTCATCCACCACAACCACAGAGAACCCTAGAGCAGAGACAAACAGATAGAGAGAGAGAGAGAGAGAGAGAGAGAGAGAGGGGTATAATATATGAGTACAGATAGAGAGAGAAGCGCACACAATAAAAAAACACAAAGAAAGGCAAAAGATGAACAGAAGCCACAGAGAGACAGAGGGGGAGAGAGAGCACAGAAGAAGGATGAGGTACACTGATGTGACTCCATACACACAAGACTGGTTTCTACTGGTCCAAACTAGAAAACTGGACCTCCTACTGGACCGGATAAAGAAGCCCATTTACCGTATCCAACGACACAGGATTCGGCCCGGTCAAACTGGATGACCTTTGACACCTTGGGGCAAATTTCAATCTCTTTGTAGAGCTGTGGAGGGAGAGAAGCATTGGCATTAGTCCAATCATTAGGGAATACACACATAACACACATTTGGGGTTCGCGTCCCAAACGCATACTGTAGTTGCTAACTAAGTCAGCAATTTAGTTGGTTGCAATGCAATTTCCCATTGCCAACTTAGGAAGTTGCTAACTGGTTAGCAGCTATGCTTTTGAAAAACGGATGCCAGATATTTACAGTTATGACACACACACATCCCCAACTACAACTCAGCATCAGCAGAACTATATAGTATAGATAAATACAGCAAATGTACACAAATAGCGGTAAGAATTCAAAGGAAAGAAAACTTTTGGTTCTGTTGAAGACGCTTTAGAGGAGAACCAAAGGGAAAACATTCTCTTCAGAGGAGGAGTGAGAGAGAGAGAGAGATGTGTGTGTGTGTGTGTGTGTGTGTGTGTGTGAGAGAGAGAGAGAGAGAGAGAGAGAGAGAGAGAGAGAGAGAGAGGGGGGGGGGGGTTGGCTTCTGAGAGTACTGATTCATCTACAAAGGTTTTTTTTTTCACATAATTTAGAGTTTGAGGTTGCAAACTTCTGTACTTTTTAAGGACACGTGTACAAGAGAAACACTGACACACACACACTCTCTCTCTCACTCACACACACACACACACACACACACACACACACACACACACACACACACACACACACACACACGCCAGGGGAGCGGTGTGCTCTAAATAGAACTTGCTGTACATGAATCTGCAAGATGCATTATTAATGTTGTTCACAGGAGCCCCTATCTCAGCAGGAGAGAGAGAGAGAGAGAGGGGGGGTTACATATATACAGTAACCTACATCCCAGTCATCCTCCCTCTGACAGACAGATACAGTAGAGTATGTCAGATCAGCTGCCCTGCGCAATGCAGCACACACTGCCTGCCTGCCTGCCTCTCTCTCTCTCTCTCAGTCAGCAAGAGACCATTGAAATGGTAGAGAAAAAAAAAACTTCAGAGCTTAGGAGTAAGTACTGCCTGACTTTTTGAATCTGAAATAGAAAAAAAGAAGTCTTTGCTCTCTGAGTTTCTTTCTCTCTCTCCCTAACATCTCTCTGTCTCTCTCTCTCATTGTCTCTCTCTCCTTTTCTCTTTCTCTCTCTCTTCTTTCTCTCTCTCTCTCTCTCTCTCTCTCTCTCTCTCTCACACACACACACACACACACACACACACACACACACACACACACACACACACACACACACACACACACACACACACACACACACACACACACACACACTGATGTTTATAATGCCTTCTTTCTTTTGCTGTTGGTACAGCTATTCCTCAGGACTCTGACCTGGCTAGATAAGGGTCTTAATATTGCCCCTTATTGCTCTGAGGAAATCACACAGCGACAATGAGCACTTCTCTTTTCCTGACCCCTCAACCACAGCTGTGCTGACACACACATAAACACACACACACACACACACACACACACACACACACACACACACACACACACACACACACACACACACACACACACACACACACACACACACACACACACACACACACACACACACCCAGCAACCCTTACTCACCATCTCACACACATCCTCCTCAGGCTTGGGAACATAAAACTGCGTTTGGCCTTCAATCATGAACTTCAAGCGGATGTAGTGCATGGAGGGGTCCAACTTGTGAGTCTGAGGAAACATTAAGAGGAAAGACAAGAAAAGAAAGAAAGTCAGAAGAGTAACTCAATCAGACAAGGGCAAACATTTGAGCTGACCAAAAAACGACAAAAGTACGCAAGGCTCAAAGATTGAGTAATCCCCAGTGAAGTTTGAATATATTGGCATGTATTCAGACATAAGATTACTCCCACATAGCTCAGCATATGTAATAATGCTTACTGACATCAGAGATTAACAACCATTGGCTGCGGTTGAAAGGTCTCTGAGATACCACCCAAACACACACATACACACACACATTGATAATTGTTTTAACAGGCTGATAGCTCCCCGCGCACACACACACACGCACACACACACACACACACACACACACACACACACACACACACACACACACACACACACACACTCTCTCTCTCTCTCTCTCTCTCTCTCTCTCTCTCTCTCTCTCTCTCACACACACACACACACACACACACACACACACACACACACACACACACACACACACACACATGCTTACACATAAATGCATGAGTCAACCACATAAGGCTGTCGAGGACAGACACAACTCTGGCCACCTGCTCCATTAAATTTCCAGAAGTCGGTGACTGTCCGACCTCTAGCTCATTTAGTCACGATGATTGAGCGCTGAGAGACACAAGGCCGGCGCCTCAACAAAGACATCACCAAATGTGTTTAAAGTCTTCTCCTCTGACTCCTCGATGGAAAGCATGTGTGTGTGATAGCCCTGGAGCTTAACAGTGGGGGCATGATCTATCCATATTCCTATCGAATCATACCAAAGGAATGCTGTGAACTGTACAACTGGCAATAAACACTTCGAGAGAGAGAGAGAGAGAGAGAGAGAGAGAGAGAGAGAGAGAGAGAGAGAGAAAGAGAGAGAGAGGGAGTCAGTGGTCACAATGCTGTACTCTGTGCTTACAGGAAAAGTGTGTGATAAGCGAGGATAAATTGTCCCCATTTTTGCAGCGCACACAAGAAGAGCCAGTAACCAGCGTGTGAGACTTTTCTTCATTTCTAGCTAGCACACGCCTTTGGGGACAAATCACATGCATTCTGTGCATACACTCAGAAGGGCCATTCGCCACCCTAGTGTGACAGCCTAGGTCAACATGAAAGGATGAAAGGATGAAAGGAAAAATATGAGAGGAGGGAGAGAAGTGGGAGATAAAGAGAAAAGAGAACATACGTTGCATAATTTTGATGGTGTGAGAATACGGTGTGTGTGTGTGTGTGAGTGGGGTGTGTGTGTGTGTGTGTGAGTGGGGTCAAATTGTTACAGTAGGATCAGTAGCTGTGATTTAAAGTTTCTTCTGATTATTCTGTCATTGGTGTGCACTTCAGCTGTAGGGTGTGTGTCGGTTTCACACTAAAGTATGTGGGGAAAGAGAGTGAAAGAGGAAGACGAAGAGAAATGGAGAGAGAGAGAGAGAGAGAGAGAGAGAGAGAGAGAGAGAGAGAGAGAGAGAGAGAGAGAGAGACACGTATCGGAGAGGACCACACAAAGGTGTGAGGTGTGCGTGTGTGTGTGTGTGTATGTGTGTGTATGTATGTGTGTGTGTGTGTGTGTGTGTGTGTGTGTGTGTGTGTGTGTGTGTGTGTGTGTGTGATCAATGTGTGATCAGTGTGTGATCAGTAGGGGGTTGAGACACTATGTTTATAATATGAATGACAAACATCATCACCTCTGTCCCAGTGGTGCCCCCCCCCATCCTGACAGAAAGCAAACATTGCATAATATAATTCTATTGGTGTGAGAACAGAACGCTGTATGTCCCACACATGTGTGTGTTGAGTGTTGAGTGATGGGGTACTGTATGGGAGAGGTGGAGGGAGACTGAGACAGAGATTCATAGCTTGTTTATTATCAGGGTCTCATCTATTCTATGCACTTTAGGCGGTATTCTCCCAGCTGCTTAAGTCCAAAACAGTGCTTAGCGCAGGCTGAAACTCATAAAGTGAAGTGCTTCATTTTTTTCTTATTTAAGCACCTGGGAGAATACTGCTCTTTCCCTGTAAGGGTTTGTAATGGTGTCAACATGAAGGACACGAACAGAGAGATACACACAACACAAACTCATACAAGCACACACACACACACACACACACACACACACACACACACACACACACACAGAGAGAGATTGAGAAAGTGATGGTGAGAGAGATGGTGTGAGTCTGCACAGCAGTACTTCACCTGTGTTACTGTCTGTATGTTTGTGTGTGTGTGTGTGTGTGTGTGCTGTGAGTTTGAGCGTGCAGCGTGTGCATGTGTGTGTGTGTGTGTGTTGGGGGATGGGGGTGAAGGGGGGTGACATAATGACATAATGTGAATATAATGACATAAAGTGAACATAATGACATAAATGCTATTGTTTCCTCATTGCAGAACAACTATGTCATTTTCCCTCATTGTATAGCAGGTGTCTCACTCCCAGGGAAGTAAGGGGAGCATATTCACCTTCACTCTGAGTGAAACCACCTCCGGATCACATCACAAAATATGGTGTGCATTGTTATGCAAGACCTCCTGGAATGCAGCGACACAAACTGAAGCATTTAGACAATGTCATACGAACCTCTTTGCACGCACACGTGTATGTGTGTGTGTGTGTGTGTGTCGATGGGTTCAGTGAGTGATTATGTTTTGTG
>JAODXP020000020.1:8229173-8239173 GCA_027497455.2 Sardinella longiceps | reverse complement strand
TATCCCAGTGCCCCCCCCCCTCCCACCCACCCAAAGCCCCCCTTCATTAGAATTTCATTGACTACATCATTTCCACTCATACCTTGTATGCACAGGGACATCATTTCACTGATTTAATTTCAATGTTCAATGAGGTTGAAAGAGGGATAAATCACTCAAGGAAACATTATGATGTGCCCTTTAAGGCAGACGACAGAACAAAAGGCTGTCATATCTATTTTAAAGGTTGCATACATTAAGAGTCTATGTCTATATCTGACCTAGGGATGTGGTGCTTAATGTAGCAATGCATATTAAATGTGGCATATCCATAATGCTGTCTTACAGTGTTTGAAGGAACAATATGCATTTGCACAACTGTACAGAATGTTTTCTGTACATGTCCATGATCATACTACTGCGCTGTATGTGATTACAGCACATAAATCATCTCTGACAGTGATGCAATATTACGGGACCAAGAGAGGTGCATTATATAAAAGCAATGAGAGAAGTATTACATCTACCTGTCTCAAAAGAGACAGCACAACTAAGTTAACCCACTATATGTTTTTATTCCCTGAGCAGGCCTATGCACAGAAAGTACTGTATCTGGGATTAGTATGAGGTCTATAGTATGGTGGGCGCCGCCGTAATTTGGTTTGGACCCAGAGTGCTGTGGAGACTGAGCCCATTTAGACAATCAACTCCACACCAAACACACACACAAAACACACACTTCAGACACACACCTGGAAGAGGAAGCCATCTCCCAGAGCGTTACTCAAGCAGAACACAAAGTCCTTCTTGGGGTGTTCCGGAACTGCTTGCACAATGCTGTTCTCTACCCACACGGCGTGCTTGGGGATGCTGTTGTGGTCGATGCCCGACCGCCCGTCCGTCTCGTAGAAGAAAAGCGTGCACCCTAGAAAGGAAGATGAAATGGCTGTATTATTAGGCATCAATATGCAAACACAAGCTTTTTCATGTTAAAAAAAAATAACACATCTCCCTTGAAGTCACCTATTGGTGCTTCCACAGAAAAAAAGGGCCACCGCAGAGGGATGTGACAGCCTCAATTTTGGAGCGGCATGCAAATTAGGGGGTTGTGGGGTTTTGAATATCAAATCACGCCTCCTTTTGTTTACCAAGCGGGAGGTAAGAAAAGACCCTGACAGGCCTCAATTCGGGAAGCGAAATGACAGATAGAGGTGAATCTCGAAAGCGCGTCAATTCATCTCGGCCCCGCTTTGAGACAGCTGAGACTCCTGCTCAAGGAGATGAGAAGAGCCGAACGGCGATGGCGCTGATTTGATTTGAGGCAGATGGGTCAAGTCAGATTAGCTGAAATAGACAGCACAAGGTCTGAAGATATGCATAGAGAATAATTCGATTAAAGGTTTGGCATGAAGGCATAAACAGGAATGCCATAGATGCTGCTTCCCTCTTTTTTTTTTTTTTTCCTTGTCCTTTTCCGACAGTGGTAGAGTCCTGGTCCCGTTACAGTTTAAGTAGCTGAGATGTGATTTAAGCGGAGTTAGAGATGAAATTAGATTGCAACTAAACAGAGCGAGGAAGTGCATGAACCAGTGAAGCACTGCGCATCAAAGGACCCTAGAGCCCTGATGCCTGTAGCCCTGTTGATGTGATTAGCCTGAGTGTGTTAAGGGAAAAGGGAAATGGATGCAGGTGCACAACGTTTGCGTCAAGTTTTGTTTGTAGGTCTTACGGGATGACATGAATATTTTCACATTTTTTTGGGCGGTGACTTGACCTTGAGGACCTGCAAGGGAAATCTAATTTGTTCTGTGTTATGTAGCCAAGTCTTTTTCGGGCAATTGGGAAGAGAACTGAGACACACACTGAGGAACCACACTAGGGCCTAACCACACTAGAGTCCTAATGTCCTACCCAGAATCCTTTAACACTGAAGAACTACAATGTTCAATACACATCCCACAGAAATATTAGGATAGTATATCAGGAAATTATTTGTTCACAGACTCATACACACACACACACACACACACACGCACGCACACACACACACACACACACCTTTGAGGGAGACCCAGTAACGCTTCCACTTGCGCCTTGCCGCCAGCTCCACCTTCTTGTTCTTCTTGTGCACCAGGAAGTTCTTAACGGCGAGCGCGCCAGCTTTCCGCACCGTGCCCTGGGCGGCACTGAGGAGAGCCGCGTCCGATTGGTAGATGGAGCTGAGCGTTCCGCTGCTCCTCTCGTCGCTCCCCGCCGAGCAGGCCTCCTCCAGGACGTCGCGCGTCTGCCGTGAGCTAACGTCCAGCTCGTGACGGAAGTTCTCGTAGACGCCCAGGAGCGTGTCTCGTCCGCTTCCGCTGCTTCCTCCACCGCCGCCGCCTCCTCCTCCACCGCCGCCACTGCTGCTCCCGCTGTCGCTCCCAGCAAACATGGAGCTGCTGGCCGCAGAGTAGACGGAGAAGGAGGCCGACATGGTCTTGCAGCGCCGCGACTGGAGGTCCACATCGGCCGCCACGCCGTCGATGCCACTGTCACCATACTCACTTCCATCCTGTGCGGCAATATTCTGAAGATGAGAGAGCAGGGATTGGAGAATAGATTAATAATCAGGCCTGGATTATTGGGTGGGTGGGTGGGTGTGTAAAACATTAATAACCCGATCATCCTGACTAGTCAATAACATATCTCGATTAATTTTCATCTCAACCAATCCAAAACCTCACATAATGGTACTGCAATTTCACCGCTTGACGTAGTATCGTTACATCCCTACTATTCGGTGAAGTGATGCGTGGCATAAGAGATCATTAGCACAGATCAGAGAGATCATTAAGCAATAGAGAATAGAAACCAAGAGGCAAAAATGACAGTATGTTCACTGGAGACACACACACACACACGTCCCCAAATAAACTAATCCTTATATTATCCCCATAAACTAGAACAAACCCATTCCCCCCAAAAAACTTTTTAGGGTGGATTTTTTCTTTTATTTTGTTTGCTTTGGTTTGTGTTTGACCTGGCACAACTGGGATGAACACAACAGAAAGTTGTGTGCGAGAGAGAAACAATGAACTGAACTCTCCATGGTGCCTCACTCAGCATTTGGGATCGCACTAGGAGACTCCACTCATTTCCACTACAAAGGCAGTCACTGCTACATCAGGGAGGAGGATGTGCTGCATTCTTTTGCAGACATTAAAAACCCATGAGGGAACAGTGCGACAGCGACGCATCGAGAACACAGTGCTGTGGTCAAAGCCTAGGAGAGCGGGACTCTCTCATCTCCCTTTTTGTTGTAGAGAAGAAGCTATCTGAATGGCTTGCTTATAGTTTCTCTGGATCAGCCTGAAAGAACAGGTAGCCAACTGTCTAGACAGCTCTTCTACACATGATGAAAAAATGTTGTTTGGGGAGGCTATTCTCTTCCTCTGAGAGACAGTGTTTCACAGTAATTGTGTGAAACTGTGCAGTCTACTATGTCTAAGCCTACCTAGGTTGAAAGCCTTTATAAATAGCCAACTAGACGTCAGATGTTGCTTTGAAATCACTGGTTCTCCAGAGTATAGTTTTTGGGCTGAACCACCACACATGTAATTGTTTAACTGTAAATAATTACATTGTAAATACATGGAAAAATGTAACTAGCCTGTATTAATGGTAATATACCGTAGACTATTATGCTAAAATATGGTATTAGTAAGAAGTTGGATTATTATGAAATGAGCAACAAATTATGTGACACGGATGCTTCTACTTGAGTATCTATGGCAGACTAGCTAAATGTAAATTTTACTTTTGGAGTTGGACTGACAGCTAACTTGACAACTGTGTGATTACTGCCGCTGTTTAATCCTTACAAAATACACTTGAAAAATACCCTTTCGACAGATGCTAATTCCACTGGGATTTAAATTCCTACATATTTTTGAATTTGATAAATTTGCCTAGTCTTGCCTGTGCATCTTGTAGACTGTGTACTGTTACCATTTTCACACTGGACAGAAATCTAGCAACAGAAGTTGGACATTTTGGCATTTCAATTTTTTTCGGTTTTTTTTTCAGAACCAAGCTAATTTGAGGGGGCGTCATGAGGTCTGAAGTGTTTTTATTCTACCCACAAAGTCACTACAAAATTTAACGTCCCAAAACATGTGAATGCACTTCAGGTCTCATCAACTATGCAGAATGGGCTAAAAACGTGAGTCAGGATTCAAGCTGACTAACATCCCTCTCATATTTGAGTAATGAGCAAAAAAGAGCAGAAGTAGAACTGAAAGGTCCTCAAGCCTGGGGCTGAAGTTTTCGCACTCTAAAGTGTTCGAGCTACAGTAGAGTAAAGTAAGTGGAGTAAACATGCAACAGATGTAATTAATCAATTACTGATTACAGTTGTTGTTGCTATCTTTGATGTTGTTGCTATTCTGCCAAAGGACTACTGATAAAAATTAGCTATTTTGCTAACTGTTGACCTACATATGAATATGATCTATTTTGCTAACTCTGATGGAGATGTTGATTAATGTGCATTAAAGTGCATTGTCCCTTTTAAATAAACAAATAAATAATTGAAACAGAACACAATAGACCATAACATCATCAACATATACCAACTGTCTGCTTTAAAGAACTAGGTTCATAGTCTCAATTTAGACGCCCAACACTTTTAAGGCAGAACAGATAACATCTTGTGTATGCAAAATGAGATTGCTGAAGACTTACATGTGTTGTCTGTGCCCTTCTTCCCTGCATTCTGGAGCAGATGGTTGCCTGTTGGCTAGGCAGCCCTTCTGATAGACAGTGTGAGCGTCGGCAGGGCAAGGTGTACGCTCCGTACCCATTCCCATCATCTTCTGTGGGGGACATCATCTGGTCAGGCGTCTCCATCCCCTGTGTCCGTTCACCATTCCGTCCATGTTTGTAGCGGCTGCGCTTGCCCCGTAGCACAGGGCTCTTTTGCGTGCACAGCTCATCCAGAGAGTTGGCCCTCTCTCCAGCATCTCGTTTCCCATCAGGGAAGTCCCTATCCTCGTCTTCCATCCCATCGATAATCTCTTCAGTGCTTGTCAGGTGTTCCTGGCTCAAGTCGGACAGTGAGAACTCCAGGCTGTCCTCTCGCCACATGTCAGCTGACTTGCTCCTCTTCTTCTTGAAGCTTCCGCTGTCCCGGGGCGCGTCGTTCATGCGCTGCAGGTAGGTGACATCCCTGGAGTAGAGCCCCCCACCTTCCTCGTCATCTTCATCTTCGTCCTCCTGCACCACCGTATCCGCCTCCACGCTGTCCTCGGAGGCAGGCGTGATGACCGCGTCTCCCAGATGGTCGTGGAAGGAGACAGGCCGCAGGTTCAGGGCCACATGATGATGGTCCCCGCCCCACATAGGATCACCGAGTTCACCCAGTGCATCCTTGTCATTGAAGGGCTCCAGGCCGTTCTCGGCCAGCGACTGAGGGATGCTGGGCGTACTGCTGGAGCGCGTGCTGGCCTCCGAGTTGCGGTGCTCCGCTTTGGCAGAGGACGATGTCGGCCGAGGGCGGCGGGATTGCTTGTTAGGGAGACGGAGCGAGCGGGACATGTGCTTTCGGGAGAGGTGGCCCTGCTCCGTCCTGTAGTAGGAACGGTCTCCATTCTGGCTCTCCACGTTTCCCATGATTCAATGTCTGGGGCAGAAGAAAAGAAAAAAAAAAATACCACTAAGATTTCAACAGGAGAAACTAAATAATAAACAAAACAAGCAATAGTTTATACTGTCAACAGTCATAACCTGCAGTTTTCAGCTTCCATTAAACCTGATGCTGTAACACCAACAAAACAAACGGAGAGAGCTTTTTGCCTCACAGCTGCAAGTCCCATTTCACATATCTCTGCCGTCGCATCTCTAAAGTGACACTCTCTCCACGGTTAAAGTCGCACTGAGGGGAGCACAAATAAAGGCTCCAAGCACTAACTCACCCTCTCTCTCTCTCTCTCTCTCTCTCTCTCTCTCTCTCTCTCTCTCTCTCTCACTCTATCTTTCACTGTGCCACCAGAGAAGCTCTTAGCACCTCTCGGGGAGAAAATATCTCCTGCCGACGCAATGGCAGAGGAAGTGAGGTCGCACCATCTCAACACACCTCCAGCAAGCAAAAAAAAAAAAAAAGACGTTTCAGGGTCGTGTGAAGAGACTTATGAGCTGAGAACTATCTCCCAAGTAGAAGAGAATCATGTGAAATGTGTGCACTTAGAGTCCTTCTCTCAAGCAGTAAGCACTGTCATGCCATGTGAAGTTAAAAGTAAGTAGAAGAGCTTTCATGAAGAAGCTCTTTCATAAAACATTGATACCAAAGAGTGATGGCCAATTGCTGTCGCATAGTGTTGAATTGAATGTTGTTTAAGTCGTCAGTGTTTAATAGTTTAATGAGGTGTATGTTATCATAAAATGTGTGTGTGTGTGTGTGTGTGTGTGTGTGTGTGTGTGTGTGTGTGTGTGTGTGTGTATGAGACAGTTACCTCTTGAAGGATAGTGGTGTCATCGGTATCTCCAAACAGGCTTGGGCCTCATGGCTAACTCCAATGGTAAATTGTAGTGGGGGGAACTGCGTTAAAGGGAGAGAGAGAGAGAGAGAGAGAGAGAGAGAGAGAGAGAGAGAGAGAGAGAGAGAGGTCATTATTTCAATTTCACATATGAACATTACATCAAAGAAGGCGTCTTTTTCCCCACATAAACATGCATTATTCAACACACACACACACACACACACACACACACACACACACACACACACACACACACACACACACACACACACACAAAGGTACCCCCACATGCTACTATTTTTCAGACAGACATGAATCCGCACTCTTCCAACCTAAAAGCGAACTACAATCAGATATATCACTTGATGCCGAACATTAAAGCCCCTCACCTCACCTTCCCTAACCCAAAGAATAATTCTAGCGCTCAGATAAGCATGGCATGCATCTCTGAGTTCAAGGCTGCTAATGGCTGATATGGAAGCTCAGGCTCAATTATATTTCTTTCTGTGCCAACCTGACCTAATTTCCTTTAATCCTGCCAATGCACACGGCTCATTTCCATACGGTGACGCCGCGCCGCGCCGCTGTGCAATGTGCTGTATGAGCGACGAACGAACGCGTGAGGAAGGATCAAGCAAGGGACACACAGAGCGCATCAGGAGGATTAGCCTGAAGAATGACAGAACCGCTGTACTACTGACCCAGTGTAAAAAAAAAGAGAGAGAGAGAGAGAGGGGAGGGGAGGGGGAAGGAGAGGAGAGATAGAGGGTGAATTAACTAGGGGGGATAAGGGGCGGTGTGGGGGTGTGATAGGGGTGAGGACTCCTGTTGAAAATGATTTGGCTTTTGGGATTCAGCAGGTGCTTCCATATGTGGAGCATGTGATAATGATTGTCAAGGGTTTTCCCTTCTTCCATTTTTTTTCTTTTCTTTCTTTCTTTTTTTTTTTGCAATTAGGAGGGATCACCTGTGCATGTTCACGGGTGAGATGCAAATCTGTAGAGATCACCGCAAGGCTGAGCAGAGCAAGCCTGGCTTTCACAGGTATTTAAACAACCTCAATTGACTGCCTGAGCCCAGAAAATCTCTTGAGTGTGAGTGTGTGTGTGTGTGTGTGTGTGTGTGTGCGTCTGTGAGAGTAAGTAGCAGGAGTCCAGATACACACACTATGAGAGAGAGAGAGAGAGAGAGAGAGAGAGAGAGAGAGAGAGAGAGAGAGAGAGAGAAAATGCATTGGTAGCAACATGATACTGCGCTCAGTAGGTTGTATGAGAGGCTGAGTGTGCACAGCTGATGCTGTCTACCTTGAGGCCACTGGTATGTGTGTGTGTGTGTGTGTGTGTGTGTGTGTGTGTGTGTGTGTGTGTGAACTCTCATAAACTGCAGTGCAGTAAAGTCGAATAAAGCAGCACCACTACGACAAGTTATATAAACTACACAACTGACCCCATTTTTCCTCCTCTCTTATCCTGCGCTCCTCTCCTTTCTTAGCCTTCACCACGCCAAGAGTTCCTGTTCCTGCTCCAGCGCATCACATCCTCTCCCCCATGCCCACTCGGCCTGCCCATATGGTGTGCACCCCCCCAACTCCTTTTGCCTCAAACTGGAAACAACAACAAGGTTCCAAGTGAATCTGAGGTGTGTTTCCCAACAGCATAGTTGCTAAACAAACTAAGTTAGCAACTAAGTTAGTTGGTTGAAATGCAATATCTCATGGCCAACTAACTATGTTGCTAACTGCTTTTGGAAAACGGATGCCTTGGAACTGTATATGAGAAACCTCTAATTATCCACTAGCCTGCCACCAGAAGTTCACGGTTAAAAGTTTGACTAATATTTAGAATAAACTTCTATTCAAAGCCACAGACTCACAGATTCAGGAATCAAACTTGAATGTCAAATTTTCAGTCAGATGTTAGCCTACTGTTGCCTCCGAAGTATGACAAAGTTTCTGGAAGTTATTGTTACAATCAGCATCATTCTGTGGAATCTAGGGTGGGACTGGGGGTAGTGGGGTGTGTTGGACCTGGATTTAGTGGGGCAATCCATGAAGGGACTCATTTTTCACGAATTTCAGAAAGGGTGGACATGTTTTCAAACACACTGATGATGATTCACCTACAGTAGGATAGCGCTTGCATTCCACACCGATGTTCCAATGAAGTCCGGCACTTCCTTCTTTCCCTGCTATATGCTAATCCCAGCCTTTTGTTCACACTATAGTGTCTCTGACTTAGGAAGCATCCGCCATATTCACAGTAGCCTAGCGAACGGCCGACTACACTACACCACCAAACCAGAATTAAATGATTCAGACCACTAATAACACTCGACCAACCACAGAGAAATGTTTTCCTATTTTTCTCTGTATTGCAATTGCAGTGCAACATACTGTACATTAAGACACCCTGCTCTTTCCTTCATTAATTCATGGATTAATCATGCTAGTTTGTTATGTTACTGATAGAATTAATTGAAATCTCTCTCTCTTTCTCTCTCTCTCTCTGCCCTCATTCATTCTGTAGGGGTTGAACAAATTGCTTTGTGTGTGTGTGTGTGTGTGTGTGTGTGTGTGTGTGTGTGTGTGTGTGTGTGTGTGTAGGTGGGCGGGCGGGTGGGTGAAGGGATGTTGCAAGGGTCTCCACTAAAGGAGAGGCTTAAGTCAGCACCTCTCTGTTAATAACACAAGGGAAAAAGCACACAATGGCCCTGGGTCAATTCATACGCCGCGGTTCTCTCTTCCTCAGGTTCAGACTCGGCGGAGGGAGAGGAGACACGCAGTCTGACCTTCACACACAACAGCAACGAGAGCAAACACACATGACGAGCGCCGGTTCCACATGTGTTGTTTACCCAGAGAGAGCTTGTAGAGGCTTTAAAAACCTGACATCCTTTCTTCTTTGAAGAGAGTGTTTTTGGCTCTCCGATTCATAAACCACATGTGCAAACTGTAAAAAAGGAACGAGGAGGATTTACACATTATTTTTAACATCAAGGTGTAACTTAGCCCTCCCTCCCACCGACGCCTCCCTGTCAGTGAAGTGGGGAAGTGTGAGGAGGCTCTCTCTTTTTCATCTCTCTCTCTCTCTCTCTCTCTCTCTCTCTCTCTCTCTCTCTCTCTCTCTCTCTCCTCCCCCTCGTTCGGAGAAACAAACAGTTCTGGGCAAGGCTCTCCGAGTTGTCCCCATAGAACAAACCTTTTTGTGCAGCCAAAGCACAACTTTTTTCTCTCTCTTTTTTCCCTTCTAAATCTGGGAGTGTTTCTACAAAGACATCTCCGGATCCCTGGTGATTGCTCGTTTTGCGCAAAGGTTTCGACTTTGGCAGGGTGTGAGCAGCTCCACTGCAGAGTTGTGGGAGCCAGGAGAAACCCGAGGGGTAGAACCGCTCTGGAACCCAAGAGATACCCGGAGGTAGAACCGCTCTGGAACTCAGAAGCAGATCAGAGAACCTTCACTTCTGAAGCCGATGGGCCCGCTCCCAACATGCAGTGAATCAACTCACAC
>JAODXP020000020.1:8219173-8224173 GCA_027497455.2 Sardinella longiceps | reverse complement strand
GGCAGGTGGGTGGAGGAGAAGCCTTCAGGTGACTGGAAGGGGTAACAGTCTAATTTAGGATGTGTGTGTGTGTGTGTGTGTGTGTGTGTGTGTGTGTGTGTGTGTGTGTGTGTGTGTGTGTGTGTGTGTGTGTGTGGAGGGGTGTTGGTGGTGGTGGCAAGAGCCTAAAGCCTGATTTATGCTCCCTCTTTGTGTGAAAATAGATCCTACAAGTTACAGTATGTCTGGCTCTAATGTTGTTTCCATTTCATCCGTATCTGTAAGCTTTCAGAAAAAGAAAATGCTACATATGAGAGAACATACAGTATCTGACATCTGTATCTCAGAAGACATCTGTCTGTGGGTTCTGCTGTGTGATTTGCATAAAAGAGCCTTAACTCACTCACTACACCCACACCCAACAAACACACACACACACACACACACACACACACACACACACACACACACACACACACACACACACACACACACACACAGCCATTCTACCATGCTACCCTCTTTTAAGAGAGGGTAAAAGCCAGCAAAAGATAAAGTAACTCCTCCTCCTCAGTATTTCTTTAGGGGGTACTAGCGTGTTTGCCATCAAACGGATCTGAAAGGTTTTCCATGTTTTTGTTTATTTTCCACACAACGCTTGGCACTTGGCAACTCAAGATGTCAGATAGAGAAAGTGGATGGGATGCAAGATTTGCATGTATGGGATTAAAGAAGAGATAGTGATCTGAGCTCAGATGCTAAATAGACCTTTTCTCCCTCTCTCTCTCTCTCTCTCTCTCTCTCTCTCTCTCTCTCTCTCTCTCTCTCTCTCTCTCACTCTCTTCTTTCTCTCTCTCCACTCCAGAGCTATAGTACACAAGAGCTGCAATCTGATGGAGAAATCACATGAGAGATAGCAGCCTTGTGTGGCAGATAGCCCCTGAGGAGGGGTAAATCCCGCTATGATGACACGATTCTGAGGAAGATGGGAACATAAAACAAATACCCCCCACCCAACGACCTCCACATCCCATGCACAACATGCCCCCCCCCTCTTAATCCCAGCAATATTGGCTCATCCCCTACACCCTACACCCCCCCAACCCCCAATCAGAGCTTGGGAAGGAGACTCCATAGAGGTCATAGGGAGCCTGTGAAATGAAGCTTATCCACGACAACATTCACTAACACTGAAACATCAGGCTAGGACAGATTGTTGCTTCAGTGTACGCAATTTATTGACGGCAGCTATCTATTTTTTTTTTTTTCATGTTTGTTCTGATTTTTTTTTTCTTCTTCTTCAGATTGTTCATATGATATGCCAGCGGTGAATTTGAGGATAACTTGTCTGTTTTGTTTGTAGCTCTAAGAGGTTTCAAAGCTTTGTTTTCCTTTGATTTTTTACGGCTTAAGCTTCATGTCTTCCCACTGTAAACAAACTCAGTACAGCAGCAGGCAATGAAGTATGGGAGCTTAACAGAGCTGTTTTTTGAAATACAAGTTTTTCCTTGCGGTTTTTCGCCTCACAGGAGCAGCGTTCACCTTTGTGAGTGGTTTCACTGCAGGCGATGGAGCTGCATGGCTTACAGCGACGCAAGAGAACAGAACAGAGCTGAGCAGAGTTACCTGACCAAGCTTCAGTTCAAACGCGCGGACTCGGGGATCTGTGGAACGCGAGCGAGTAGAGAGTCTTACATGTGTCAAGGCTTCACAACCTTCTCTTCTCTGAAGGCTTCAGGACTTATACTGCTTTCTGCTCCCCCCGTTTCAAACTCAAACTTAAGACTCATCAGTTTGGGTGTCTCCGAAGCTGGGATTACAACTCTTTTTTTTAAACACTACCCCACTCTCTCAATCTCTCTCACTACCAGCCCCTGACTCCTCTTTGAAAACCTGCCTAACTGGTCCTCCCTCCCCAGGCTCCTGTCAGTAACAGTTTTGCAAAGACGAAGAGAGAGAGAGAGAGAGAGAGAGAGAGAGAGAGAGAGAGAGAGAGAGATGAGAGCGAGCGAGAGAGAGAGAGAGAGAGAGAGAGAGAGAGAGAGAGCGCAGAGAGAGAGAGAGAGAGAGAGAGAGAGAGAGAGAGGCTTGATCAGTGCAGGCTGAGGGAAACACATCCAACGTCCTGAAGGGCTTTCAGCACTCTTCCCTCAGCGCCTGCCTGCCTGCATGGACTCCCTAAAGCTGCTACATCAGTCAAGGCTGTGCTTCTTTCTTTCTTTTTTCTTTCTTTCTTCCTGCCTTTCTTTCTTTCCATTCTCTACTTTTTTTCTGTTTCTTGCCACTAATGGCTTTTTGACGCACATGACGCTTTTTGTGTCTTTTTTTTTCTTCCTACCCCTAAAGTAGTGTGTGCAGCTTTCTAGAAAGAGCATGAAATATTCATGCCGGCCATGTTCTTGTTGATTACCCAAAGCACATTTCTCAAGTGAGGAGCATGAAGTACGGTACACGACATTCCAAAGCACGTGTCACCATTCCACCATTATCCAGTAGATGAAGAAGGTTAACAGAAAGTGTGGATGAACTGATTAGCTAAGAAAACAAAACAAACAACAAAACAAACAAAAAAAAGACTCTAAACAGTAAACATTTAGTGCTAAAAAACAAAACCTTGGTGCCAGAACAGTGGATTTGTCTGGAGCCAGTCTCCAAAGTCTCTATGAGCACAAACAAGGGAACCTTCTCTAGGTTTAACACAGAGTTGTTTGTTAGAGCCTATCACACACATTCAACCGTTACCAGGTTACTCTCTGTCAAGTGGACAAAATGGTATTGGAAAATGCTAGCTTTGTTGGTCCAATCCATCTGGCTTGCCTTTGTTTTTTGGTTGGACGGATGGCAATAGAGAGAGAGAGAGAGAGAGAGAGAGAGAGAGAGAGAGAGAGAGAGAGAGAGAAGGGGTGAGCTGAAATCTGTGGAGCTCTCAGGTTTGTCATTCGGCCCCAAATCAACTGGCTGAAGAGGGGCTCTGAGAGCAAGGGAACAGAGGATGTGTGATTTTGTGCCGTGGACAGATGGATGGATGGATGAGTAGATTGATGGATGAGTGGAGGGAGGGATGGATGGATGGAGTCATGGATAGATAGGGCCTTTGTTAGGATGTTGAATTGGGTTTTTCTGAAGCAGGCAAATAGGTGGGAGGTGTAGGGTGACATGATGTTATTGCATGAAGAACCTTCCAACTTCATCTCTCTCTCTCTCTCTCTCTCTCTCTCTCTCTCTCTCTCTCTCTCTCTCTCTCTCTCTCTCTCTCTCTATCTCACTCACACTTAAATGCAGCAGTCACTTCTTGGAAGTGCAAAAGCATTCACATGGAATAGGCCTCTGAACTCCATGTTCACATGCCAAAAATAGCATGAAAGTGTAAGACACTGTATGCATGACAGAAAGAGGACAGGAAATGAGAGAGAGAGAGAGAGAGAGAGAGAGAGAGAGAGAGAGAGAGAGAGAGAGAGAGAGAGTCATAGTCTCTCTCTAAAGTCCCAGAAAGCTGGAGGGACTCGCACCTCTCAGGCAGAAACCTCTTCTATTTTTTTTTAGCTGTGGTCTGGTCTCTAAGCATAGAATACAAACATTCACACACACACACACACATACACAGAGAGAGAAAGAGAGAAAATACCGAATGACTAGTGGTGTGTGAGAAGGAAGGGTGTTGAGTGTCACACCCACATCTGTGTGTGTGTGTGTGAGAGAGAGAGAGAGAGAGAGAGAGTGTGAGAGAGAGGGAGCAGGAAAGAGGAGAGTGAGCGTTACGGTTTGGCTTGGAGCCGCAGGGCCAAGTGACACGCTCGGGCAGGAAAGGTATCGATGGAGATATATAAGGAACGAGGGAAGAAGGAGGAGGACAAGAAGAAGAAGAAGAAGAAGTAGGAGAAGACGAAGAAGAACAAGAACGAGAAGAACAAGAAAAAGAAGAGGAAGTGTCCTAGTGATAAGACATAATAATCACATCACACTCCACTCCTCAGCCCACCTGCTGCTAACAGATAGGCAACTCCAAGCAGAGAGGAGACAAGCCACAGCACGCCTGCGGAGAGCTGGGATATAGGGAGGGAGAGAGAGAGAGAGAGAGAGAGAGAGAGAGAGAGAGAGAGAGAGAGAGAGAGAGAAAGAAACAGAGAGACAGAGAGAAACAGAGAAAGGGAGAAAGCATAAGAGAGAACGAACAAGGATACTCTCACACAGCCAAACAGAAGCTGATCATTCAAAAGCAAAGACACAGGCAGAGAGTCCATATAAGTCCCCACACAAGAAAACAAAGTGAGCTAGCGACACGCTATTAGAGGGTAAAAGGTTGGCTCTCCTCTTCTTTACCTGACTGAATGCGCACCAAAGGGGGGGAAGGGAGGTTATTATCACGAGTCCCGGCAGCACCTGGGTCAACAACCCCCAGCTAGCAAACAAAAGTGCTCCTTGAAGGAGAGAAAAGCAAAGGAAAGACACAAGTGCAGAAGGCCGTGTGCCTTTGTTGAAGGAATGTCACAGACAAACAGAGGGATCCATCCCTGGCTGGTTAAAGGTGGATTGGAGACGTTTGTTAAACACACCCTGTGATTCAGCATTGAACAGCAAAAAATGTAGTAGTAGGACATAACATATCAAAACATCATCTAAGGGCAAAGTTCACGCTGGCCAATAATTCACTACAGTTGGTTTCGGGACATCATAACCTCATTATGGGAAGCTGCCTGCTAATACGAGCCAGAATTATAATTCCAAGGTTAATCCCCAACACATTTATATCTCTTAATACCTTTTCCTGCTGCCCCCAAAAAATCCCACACTATTTCAGTCACAACCAAAACACTGTTACACGCCACTATAAGGAACTTTATCAATATTTTCTTTTTATCTAAATAAAAATGAGAAGTGGTTGAGCGGTCTTCTTCTCCTTTGTAAAGGACATTCACCCTCTCTCTCTGTAGAGCGTTCAAAGGACACAGGCCTTTTGTGTGTGTGTGTGTGTGTGTGTGTGTGTGTGTGTGTGTGTGTGTGTGTGTGTGTGTGTGTGTGTG
>JAODXP020000020.1:8204173-8211673 GCA_027497455.2 Sardinella longiceps | reverse complement strand
ACACACGCTTTATGCGACGTCTAACTCTTAGCCCAAAAAATGTTGCCAGAAATCTCACCTCTCTGTCTGTCTCTTCCTCTCCTCCTCACTGGCTCGCCTATTCCGAATGTTGCTGCTGCTGCTGCTGTTCAGTTTCTGTCTCTGTGTCTGAATGGACTCCCGGCATCAGAGGCTATGAGATTATCCACGCTCCACGCAGGTTCATATCCACCTCCGGTGCGTCCAACCGACACGTTTTTCTCCTTTTTAAAAAAAAATCCTCAAAGGTACGTTTGTATCTCCCAGTGTGTCTTTTGAAGCTAGCGCCACGCACACTCACTTAAACTCACAGTAGTGTAGTAATACTGTGCACGTATCTGTGTGTGAGTAAGCAAGCGTCTCTGTGGGAGAGAGTGTGTGAGTGTGTGTGTGTGTCTGTACGAGTCCTTCCACTCAGACTGGTTTAGAGGGGTGTGAGAGCTCCCGCGTGTGTGAGAGTGTGTACATCTGCCTCCTCCCTTCTCCCTCCCTCCCTCGCTCTCTCTCTCTCTCACTCACTCGTCTGTTCTCGCTCTACCCTCCCCCTTTCCTCCACTCCTCCCCCCTCTCTGCTCTCTGCTTCAGCCACTCCAGTTTCACCTCCCCCTGATTTGCCATCCACTACCAGCATGGATGGTGGGGCTCTGCCTTCAAGTCACAAAATGCCCCCTGTATCTTTTTTAATTGCTCGCTCCTGGGTTCGCAAAGTTCACACACACACACACACACACACACACACACACACACACACACACACACACATATATACAGGCAGACTGAAACACACAAAAATCGGCCACACTAAACATCTTAATTGCAGTCAACAGTCTTTGAAAAAGAAAAAAAATAGCACGCATCAATATTTGAATGATTTAAGATCTCTGAGCAGCATAAATAAAGAATGAAAACACACATTCCCCCCAACCCACCCCCTCACATCCCCTAACATCCTTATTTGGATGCTCTCCTATCTGGAAGTGAGGGAGCGTGGGAACCAGATCTCTGAAATCAGAGATTAAAACCGCAGCAGGCTCAAGAGAGAGAGAAGGAGAGAGAGAGAGAGAGAGAGAGAGAGAGAGAGAGAGAGAGAGAGAGAGAGAGAGAGAGAGAAAGAGAGAGATGAGATCACATAGCATAATGCTATGATTCTTTTGTTTGTGAGGACCCGATATGTAAATACAAAAGAATAAAAGGTAAATGCCAGGAAAACAATCAGACAGGAGTGTGTGTATGCGTGTGTGTGTGTGTGTGTGTGTGTGTGTGTGTGTGTGTGTGTGTGTGTGTGTATCTAAGGCGTGTCTTTAGCTTCACGGGACCTGTTTGAACACCTTTGCCTGCACTGTAGTCAATGTCAGCTGTCACCACACATACAACATGGCACGCTTTCACTACCAATCACAGGATCTCAGATCTGCGTTTTACACAGAAATGTAAATAGAACTGATAAAACAGGAAAAAAAACAGAAGGGATAAGAGGATAAAGGAGGAGAGGTGAGAGTTCATACATTAAACAGATGGACAGAGAGAGAGAGAGAGAGAGAGAGAGAGAGAGAGAGAGAGAGAGAGAGAGAGAGAGAGATAGAGCATCACAAAGCTATGGTTTCACTGGGCATTTCAGCGTCAAATTCATTTTGTATGTACAGTGACGCAGAGGCTGCTCCTCAGACTTGTCTGAACATCCAGATGTGTGTGTGTGTGTGTGTATGTGTGCGTGCCTACGCAATGTGCATGCTAATTTCACTCATGTTTATTTGTGTGTCTGTATCTGTGTGTGTGTGCGTGTGTGTGTGTGTGTGAGCGCACATCGTGCGTGGGTGTGTGTGGGAAATAAGGATAGATTCCCGTGTCTAGACGCTGTGATTAAGACGGACAGAATCGGAGCGCTTAAGAAAGCAGCTCTGGTGCCGTAGCTGATTCAGCACTTAGTCTCTGTGTGTGTGTGTGTGTGTGTGTGTGTGTGTGTGTGTGTGTGTGTGTGTGTGTGTGTGTGTGTGTGTGTCTGTGGAGGAGGAAACACTATCACAATATCACCTCACAAACCCTTCCTGCCTTCAATTACTTTTCCTCTGACAGCAGAAAACACAGTACACTGATGGCTGATCAGTTAGTATGCAGGACATCTGCACTACAAAATGGATGTTTAGAAATGTAAAGGACTGTCATTAGTGTTAGTATGAACTAGTAGTGTGCACTATTAGGGGTTGAACTGAGGGGACACTAGCAGTGTGTACTATTACGGTCTGAACTGAAGGGACACTAGTAGTGTGTACTATTATGGTCTGAACTGAAGGGACACTAGTAGTGTGTACTATTAGGTTCTGAACTGAAGGGACACTAGTAGTGTGTACTATTAGGTTCTGAACTGAAGGGACATTAGCAGTGTGTACTATTACAGTCTGAACTGAGGGGACACACCGTGGAGGGTGATGGCTGATCAGTTAGTATGCAGGATATCTGCACTATAAAATCAATGTTTAGAGATGTACTATGATTAGGCTAGTGTTAGTATGGATGTGTAGAGATGTATGATATAAATGTGGGTATTCTCAAGGTCTGACCTGAGGGAAAAACACAGTACACGCGATGGCTAACCAGTAAGTATGCAGGACATCTCCACTACAAAATGGATGTTAAGAGATGTACAGGACTATCATTAGTGTTAGTATGGAGTATGGACCAGCAGTGTGTACTCTCAGGGTCTGAACTGAGGGACTCAAAGAATCATTTTGAGGCAACGCCATTTTAAGAAAAAGAGTGTTAGCCAAGTTATTTATATTTGGTTGACAAAATAATATCAACCAAGTTATTACTGTTGCTGAATTATTTAGCATATTGATACGAGTGCCTGGGGTGGTTATATGGTAAGTGGGTGTGAGACTTAGCTCATCTCGTTCACACTCCCCCGAAACTAGTCAAATTCAAACATGTCCCAACAGTCACGGACATGACACTACAGCTGGCCCACGGTGGCTTTAAACCCCATGAACATGTTTTCGTTTTTTTTTTTTTTGGTTCTGGAGAAAGGCAGCGTCTCAGCTGATGAACACACCTGAGATCCTCGGGGCGTTGGTGACATTCCAGTCACTTGCTACCTCACAAACTTGCACGTCACTTCATGACCAATGAGAGGAGTGTCACTCAAAAGATGCAAACAGAGGAAGAGAGAGAGAGAGAGAGAGAGAGAGAGAGAGAGAGAGAGAGAGAGAGAGAGAGAGAGAGAGAGAGAGAACTCAAAAACAACCCCTGGCGTTTTCAATGTAAAAGAGCTGGAAGCATAATTATTATCTATCCAAAATACATGCTGTCTCCATTAGACCACAGTATATATGCAAATACAACCATCCAGGAATTTAGCATTTGAAATGACATGCAACAGACTTAATAACCTGCTTAGTACCATAAAATGTGTGTTGTGGACTCTATGTGTCATAAATAATTAAACTAACATTCTTATGTTGCAATAAGGTAATGGGCAGGCAATTGAATTTTAATGTAGCCACATTAAAGAACAGTGGGAAAGTCTGGTGCTTGCCGCTGAGCTGCCTCTAATGGGCAAGTAGCAGCATGAGGGGGAAAATGAAGTCATTTATGAGCCAAACACTAGTCAGGTAATGGGCACTGTGTATTACATACAATACAACTCACATTTCCCCAATTACTGTGTGTATCTAAACAATCAAATTGCTGAATGATGATTTGGTACGTTAGGAGATCAACACAGATGGGACAAATGGGACAGACTAAAACGTTTAGCAGTCAAGCCAGCCATGTTGATGAAGATTTACAACCTCAGCAATCTGGTTCTCTAACTTCTCATTGAAGGAGCCGGAGAGGAATCTTCACTCCTGAGTTAGAACCATGTGGGGCTGTGATGGGTGTGTGCTGGGCGACTGCCTCTCTGGCAGTACATCTGCATTCCCCTAGTACTTCAGAAGTGAGATAAACCACCCAGTATATGTGGGCCTGGACAAGGTCGCTCGACCTGAACACCTTCACCTGTCTGAGGTTGTTGTTGTTGTTGTTGTTGTTGTTGTTGTCCTTACCTAAACCAGTGAGAATTCTGTGATATTGCTTCACACGATCATACTACTTTACAGTACACTGGCGAGAAAAACACACTTTTACAAGAGCACTTCAGTTAGCCTAGCATAAGCGAAGAAAGTAGAATGATTTGTTTTAGCTGTGTCACATTTTGGCTTCGTAAGACAGCAGTGGGAATGAACAGAGGCTCTGGATGGAACAACGGAGAAGAAGCCTGTTAGAAGAGTCTTGCTGGCAACCATCAAACCTAAATAGAGAAGAAAACCCCTGACACACACACACACACACACACACACACACACACACACACTTGCATGCACGCACAGAGACTGACAGACACTCACTTCAGTTATGCTAAACACAATGCCGCTGGCAGGGCAGCCATTTCTTATCTCCAAACCCCCGGCAGCTCTGATTGCACATGAACGAAAGAGAAAAGCAGACTACGACGATGGAGGAGATAGTGAGAGGAGTGGAGAAGAGCGAGAGAAAGAAAGAAAGAAAGAATGAAAGACAGAAAAAAAGAGATAGAGGGAGGGAAAGAGAAAGAGCAGGGGCTTAGAATGAGCAGTCCCAAAAGTCAATGCAGAAGTAAAAAAAAAAAAAAAAATCTGATTGAGTCTGGAGATTGGAAGAATCCCCCTTTTCGTTCTTTATCTCAAATTCTACCTCCCCACTCATCCCGCCCGTCTGCACCCATCATCCCCAAACGTCAGCAGCAACAGCACCCTACCCCTACCCAACCCCACCCCACCCAGTCACCCCCCACCCAATCTCTCGCCCTAGTCTAAAGTGCACTGTAAAGGCAGCCCTCTTCTTTGTTGTGCTGATTGACATGGTTTATTCATTTGGGGCTAGATCTCTCTCTCTCTCTCTCTCTCTCTCTCTCTCTCTCTCTCTCTCTCTCTTTTGCAGGGGCAGCTGGGGGATTCCTTTCCCACATCTCCCATCCTGTTTGTGCCGGGCCACTTAGTAGCCTACACACCACAGCTGTGCAGCGGCTTCAAGCACAGCAGCAAACTCCACTCCAGTGCACTTAAATGCAGCAGTAGCAGCAGATATGGTATGTAGTATACTGTTTCAAGAGAGTCCCATCATTGGCGTCATAGCTGCTCCCAAAGGGTTTCCGTTCGTTTCATATTTATGTCATCGTCGCAGAAGTAGTTTGAGAATGAAATAGAATGTTCAAGCATAGGTTTTGCTTTAGTTGAAACGGTCTATAGATGAGAGGAATGATACAATTGCAGTTTACAAAATGCCCAACTAAAATGCCATACAACAAACTCCACAAATAGGCCTACTGAAGATCCTAGTTGAGATGAACTACTTTTATACAGCACAATGTGTAGATAGATAGACACAGTAGATCTACATAGATAGATAGATAGATAGATAGATAGATAGATAGATAGATAGATACAGTACATCTAGATAGATACTCACATACTACATACAATAGTATAGTATGTGTGTGGTATGGTGTTTTGGAACTATTGTCATATTCATCAGAGACTACAAAATTCCTTCCAGAGTCTTAGAGTTTGTATGTTTAATTACATTAGCGCACTATTTTCGAAATCCTTTTAAAATATACATATTGCATGCTGTGTAGCATTTAATGTATGACCCATAGACGTTGTGTGTTTGTAGATCAAATGTATGTTAAATATTATATAGCATGTGAAATCAGCTGCTCCATAATTTATTTGAGACAGTTGTTATGGATGCTACGGTGCAACTGTGTTTGCTATTTCAGCGTTTAATGTCATTAACTGCTTGGCAGTTTAGAGACGGTGCTTTCGTGGTGCTAAAAACAGCTTGTGCTTTGAAGCAGATGAACATGGGGTCTTGGTAGCAAGTACTTAATGTGTGAAGCGAGGGGTTGCTGGTAAGAGCCATGTATCTTGCAGGCGAGTGTGTCTATCTTGGTGCTTGTTGTTGAATTACATTGTCATTATTGAATTCCACACAACAACGCTGCCTGTACTCTTAAGAAAACTCTTAACTCTTAAGATTATTTTTGGGCTTGTTTGTGTCAGCGTTATGCATTCAGAGTTGTAAAAAAAAAAAAACTTGCCTCAGCTAAGTGCAATGTTCTAAGCTGTGAGTGCTTTTTTTTTTTTTACGAATGCTTAGCACACTTTGCACGGCACGCTAGGTGTGTTTCGCAGAGACGAATGAGGAGAGGGGAGAAAGTTTGTGTACAGAGCGAAACACAATGGAACCCGCAGTAGGCCACACCTGGCCTACACTCCGCCCCGGAATAACCCACCTGCCGATCTTATCCACCCCACCTTATCTGTCCTTATCAGCGAGCAGATAGGCATGGAGGGTGGGGACAGAGAGCGAGAGGAGGGGTCAACGCGGCCATAAGGAAATGTAGGCCACTGCCATTTTCACACACACACACACACACACACACACACACACACACACACACACACACACACACACACAGTCACACTCACATACATATACAGCACAACCCCATCCCCCACCACATACACATATACATGGACACATGTGCACGTGCACGCACGCACGCACACACACACACACACACACACACACACTTCAGCTTACGCCTACACTAATGCCATCAGATGTGATCACCGTCACCAGCAGAGCGAGCAGAAGTGATGAATAATAAAAAGACTACAGGTCTAACAATAGAACTGGAGGGAAACTCACAGAGGAAAGGAGAGGAGAGGAGAGGAGAAGGGAAGTCAGGGAATGAAACAGCCTCTTTACGTCCAGCTTCCGCCCTGAAGGAACGAATTTTTTCTGCAGGGGAAACAAGTAATTGAATAATGTCACTGTCAATAGCTATCTGTTAGATAACATGCACTGCCAGCTTATAGGGGGAAAGCGAATAAAAAATCACACACAAAAAAAATCACAAGCACTATTGACATAATCAGAGATGTTATAATAATAAACCATGGGCCATATTACAGAAACTTCCTAACTTGAAAATCCTATTGATTTTTTTTTCTGCAGGGGAGGAAAAAAATGAATTGAATAATGCCACTGTCAATAGCTATCTGTTAGATAACAAACACTGCCATCTTATAAAAAAGGGAAACACAAAAAATCACAAGCACTGTTGACATAATCATACATAACCATACATATCAATATCAAATAAGCATACTTAATATATGTCATAGTCAATATGTGCATTGGAATGCATCAAAATTATTTTCATGGACTAAAAAAAAAAGTCATGCGGTTTCAGTCATTGCTGCACACATGACTGTAGTGAAGGGCTCACAGCTGGACTTTGGAAAGCTGAGAGGTTGCTTTTGAATGCTTCTGCATTGTTGTTGATGATAACAATATGTCCTCCATCTGACATCTGCACTGTAAGACCCCAGGCCCTCCGGCAACCCCCTCTGATTCTTTGTGCCTCATGAGGAATACCCCTATTTTATCGTGGGT
>JAODXP020000020.1:8186673-8199173 GCA_027497455.2 Sardinella longiceps | reverse complement strand
GTGAGGGTTGGGGGTAGGGTGTGCCCGTGAGCATGTGTGTGTGTGTGTGTGGCAGGTGTATGATTGAGGTGATAGAGTTTATCAACACTGTAAATGAGGCTGCTATTAGACGTGTTCATGGCTGCTTGTACTTACTAGCAGTGCTAATAGGACTCTCTTGTCTGGTGTCAACTATATAGGCTTATAAAGTGTGTGACTGCCAACAACACAACAGAATAATCATAGGCTATAGATTAAATCCCCCTGTTTATGAATACATTAAATTAGTTATCATTATAATTACCCTGAGTATAATTATCAGCTTTCCCCCTATTTAATAAGAATGGCTTTTAGATCCTTTTGAAGTGATTTTTGCTCAGTTGAGCCTATATTGTGTAGCCTTAAACAGACGCACTCTAGCGGTAGCAGTGTTGTGCAAGTTACTGAAAAACTGTAATGTGTTATTTATTACTTGTTACTGACATTTTAAAGTAATTCCTTACATTACAATATTAGTGTTTTGAAAATGTAAGGCGTTACATTACTGTTGCATTACATTTAAGTTACTCTTCGGGCCCCACGGTAGACTATGACCTTCACTAATTCATTATGAATGTTGAGAATGACAAGCGGAGACTGTAAAGTTCTACATTAATTCCGGCACAGCAGACGTTTTGCCCTTGCTGACCTCTCAGTGATTTTTGGTGAATTTGTATGAGGGAAAAAACGCCACTTCATTCCAAGTTAAAAATGCATTGTAACTTGAGTTACTCACAATTGTACCGAGTAAAATATTACCAATTTTTTTTCTGTAATGCCTTACATTACCAAGTTACCACAAAAAGCAATGCATTACAGCAATTAGTTACTTTTGTAACTCGTTACTCCCAACACTGAGCGGAAGCAAATTGATTTTGCTCAGTGTGTCCGTCTAGTGACGAGCCATCACTCAGACCTCGATTGAGTCTGAGCTATTTACGCTGTTGGTTGTATTCAGACATCGTGATGTTTAGCTAGTCACCACGTTACATCTGGACAGGGAGTTATTGGGCGGGCTTAGCGTTGTTTGAATCGCTTGTTAGTTGCTAGTCGCGCTGATTAGTTTTAGCAGTTTTACCCGGGGGTCTATCACTCGTCTCCAGACTATACAATCATGTTATAGTCTGGCGTGTCAGGCTATACAGTATATTGTGTAGTATTCAAGAGACATTTGGAAACCACAGTTTAAGAAGTATAGACTGATGCCAGACAGGAAGAGGGATGGAGAGGATAGCAAAAGACCTGAGAGATGAGAGCAGCAGACAGTAAGGAATGAAAGTTTATTTGACATTATGCACGACTACTGGTGTAAAAAATGCAGTGAAATTAACTGTCTGAAACTGTGTGGTGTCAGTCTATTTTTGTTTTATTTTAAGTTCAGAGAGAGCGGTAGGAAAGCGGCTACATAGGATGGTTGCACAAGAGGAGGAGGAGGAGGAGGAGGAGGATGAGGGGAGGGATGGTCCATACTGGAAATGGCCTCTCCGATGCCTCTTTTGGGAGTTCTCTCCCCAGCCCACAGCAGCAGGACCTGACAATGGTCTGATGCAGGCAAGGCAAGCCAGCCCTGTTCCTGTCACACGGTACAGAAAACACCCAGACTGTACAAACAGCCCTCTAAGGCACCATTACAGACCTCTGGAAAACACTTCACTGCTTCTCTCTCTCTCTCTCTCTCTCTCTCTCTCTCTCTCTCTCTCTCTCTCTCTCTCTCTCTCTCTCTCTCTACCCCTCTATTTTTTCTTCCTCCGTCCATCATCAACTAGGACAACCATCCCTCTTGGGCAGCCCAGTGAGTCTGTAGACAGCGGTGCACAACATCATGAGATGCTGACAATTCTCTCTCTTTTTTTTCTCTAAAGTTAGACCAGCACCAGTCATGTCTCTGAGTCCAAAAGCCTACACCACACAAACCAGAGATGTCATACAAACGACCTCGCCGCAAATAACACCTGGCCTGCGCGTCTTGCAACCCTCGCAGGTGTGAAATAAAAGGCTACCACACATCTAGGCTCAAAATAGCAGGACAGGTTGAAGTGTGAACCGGAGAGAATAAGCTAATTGCCCTTCAGTTCGTAGAGTAAGGTCAAAAGTACTGAAATATGTGTACAATGTACATACAGTACAGTACATTGGTACATGCTTCCATATTCAGTGTTTTGAATTACTATTATTTAAATATAACTTATTTAATGTTATTTCCTATTTTACAACACTGTAAATAAAAAAATATTCACTTCTATTTGGATTATATTTTGCCGTTTTTTTTTTTCTTTTTTTCTTGGCGGTCAGCTTCATGCATGCATAAATAATTACACCAACAGAACTAATGGGAAATGTCATGCCAACAGCGAGTTTAAATAACTAGATAATCCAGAGCAGTTTAAAAAACTGTATTTTGGCAGGGGAGGATTTGAAATGTGTGTGCATGTTTTTGTGTGTACAGTATGCATGTTTGTGTGTGTGTGTGTGTGTGTGTGTGTGTGTGTGTGTGTGTGTGTGTGTGTTTGTATGTGTGTACTGTACATGTTTGTGTGTGTTTGTGTGTGTATGTGTGTACATGTTTGTGTGTGTGTGTGTATGTGTGTGCATGTGTTGATGGGGTGGACTTCTGAGAGATCATACATGTTATGAAAAAAACCAAGCAGGGTTGTAAACAGTGAGGCTCATTGCCAGAACATGGCCCAAGATAAGAGCAGCACATGTGGACATGGCCAGAGGCAGCTACAGTGCCACTGATTACTGGCAGTAATAAAGGGGGACAAGCCAGAGTCCACATTCCATAGCCACAGTAGTGTGTGGGCAGTTCAAAGGCCACATTCTATTCCTGAATCAAATAGTTCATTTAATACATATTAACACATATTCAATACATATTTAATACATATCCAAATCAAGGATGATGTGTTGCATTGAATGAAACATATATTTTTTTGGACTACAGCGTCAATTATTAGTGTCATAGTTTATTCCACAGGGTTCCTGTTTTAACATTCTATATGGCTATTTGATGTGAGCTATCAAAAGTAGTTTGAGAACAAAATACAATGTTTGGGCGTTGTTTTTGTTATTTCTGTTGAAACCATTTCAGTCATTGGTTGAAACAGTCTATGGTGTCAGCACTCAGCACTATAATCTGTCTTCTAGGTGAGGGAGGCTGTGGCTTAATTTCATCTCAATCAAATAACGAAACGTCCATATATTGATGCATGGGCTGGGCTGGGTGTCTTTGTTTTAACCTTTGTTGTTGTGTTGGATCTCGCATGTGGAAACTCTGCGTTTGAACACGGCCCATTGATCTAGTTTAGTTTGGCCTTGGACCAGCCTGATTCAGCAGAACTGGTACCCTACCCTCTGTCCCAAAGGAGGCTCTCCCTTAAGAGTCCCATACCATTCATGCCTGAGTCACAGACTGACTCTGGGTCCAGAGTCTCCTGGTGCTCCCTGGCTGTCTGCTCAGACGGCACGCGATGAGAGCCGCTGACAGTGACAAATGTGGGTCAGAGGAGAGGAGGCATGCAGGCTTGACCCTGAATGAGACCCTGCTCCTCGCTGAGGGCGGAGTTTTGTGCTGGCCGCCAGCGACGCCCGAGTCAGAATCTGACCTTTCTCTCACATACTGTACTGGCAGAGATGGGAGTTTGTGTGTGTGTGTGTGTGTGTGTGTGTGTGTGTGTGTGTGTGTGTGTGTGTGTGAGTGAGAGAGAGAGAGAGAGAGAGAGAGTGTGTGTGTGTGTGTGTGTGTGTGTGTGTGTGTGTGTGTGTGTGTGTGTGTGTGTGTGTGTGTGTGTGTGTGTGCTTGTGCAGATGAAAAAAAAGGTTATCTTGCATCACTGCCAGAGATTATGTTGACCATGGGAATAATCAAAATCTAGTTTTTGGTGCTGTATTTTGAGGTCAGTGATTCACAGACACAGCACAGTAAAAACCCACATGACTGAATGTTAATGCTCTGAATCATTTTGCGTTTGCGTTTTGATGTCAGATGAAATGAGATTTACCAGGTATTCCCCCATAGCTTTCTGACCCACTCTCTGTCTCTCTCTCTTTGTCTCTCACTTTCTTATTCTCTCCACTATTTTCAGCATCCGTATGCTTGTGACACACCACAGAAGTACAAAATGAACATGGATGCATAATCACACATATTGTCCTTTACTATGAGCTTAAAGTGAAACTCCAGCACTGAAGCTGTTTAAGCTTTTTCATCATGTATACGAGTCAAACTTTCATCTCAACGCCAATTTCACTTTAAAACAATAATAAAAACAAAAACATCTGCAATTCAGTCAAATCTTCAAATCAAATATTTGCATTTGTGGCCGAAATAGTACTACACACAGATATCATCATCATCAGACTCCCACCAACCCCCTTCCCATTTCCCGACCACAGGAGAAAAAAAAAGAAAAAAAAAGAATCACATTAAAATGGGTTTGTGCTTGTGTGCCTAACCATGCAAGAGTGTTCGCCTTGTGTTTGATGAACCACTAAACTCGTGCCTGCAGTCGTGTGTGTGTGTGTGTGTGTGTGTGTGTGTGTGTGTGTGTGTGTGTGTGTGTGCGTGCGTCTCTATGTGTGTGTGTAGGGTGTCCCTGCTGTGCGGGGCCTCTCCTGCGCTGACTGGAGCCGGCGCCCCCGGCCTGTGTGTTTATCTGCTCTATGGAGAGTGGAGTGGATTGGAGTAGAGTGGAGTGTGGCCTGAGTTAGCTGTTCATACAGCCCCCTGCACGCGCAAACAACCAACAGTGCCACACGGCAGGCAGGCAGGCAGGCAGGCAGGGAGGCAGGCATTGGGACCAGAACAGGCAGTGCTAACACTTAGACCACTATTCACACGCACATCCAGAGGTGAAATATACACAAGAAGCACAAATTGGTCTCTAGGTGTTAAAAGAAACATCAGGTGAACATTACTGAAGCAAAGCACATATGACATATGTTTGAATTTGGAACGCTGTAACCCCTTTGAAAATATGAACGGCCCGAGACGAGACTGTCTGTTTGGTGTGTGGAAATCATGTTTGCTGTGAGCTTTTGGAGGGGAAAAGTGTGAAGTGGAGCATGTTTCTCATCTCTCAAACAGCCATGAGAAGCGCGTCAGACTTAACGCTCGCTGCCAGCAGCTTTTTACACAGAATCAGTGTCAAGCCGTCCCATGATGCTCACAGCTCACTTCACACGCACGCACACACACACACACACACACACACACACACACACACACACACACACACACACACACACACACACACTTTCTCTCTCTCTGAGTATCAGCTGACAGGCACACTCACACACACGCTTAAAAACAGTGGCATGTGAAATGGTCACAAAGAGCAAGAGCTAACACAGCTGGGGGCGTGTTGATAAAAAGCGAAAGAGTCCCATTTTCATATACATATATGCAGATTTAAATATTGACAAGTAGGGCTTATAGCTTGATCAAGAATCAATCTTTAGTCAGAGGCAGATGTGTATTCTTTTACACCAGTAGTCGTGCATAATGTCAAATAAACTTTCATTCCTTGCAGTCTGCTGCTCTCATCTCTCAGGTCTTTTGTTTTCCTCTCCATCCCTCTTCCTGTCTGGCATCAGTCTATACTTTTTTAACTGTGGTTTAAAATCTCTCTTGAATATTACACAATATATAGTCTGACACACCATGAATGTATAGTCTGATAGTGATAGACCCCCGGGTAAAACTGCTAAAACTAATCATTTTTTTTTTTGTTGAAGATCAAAATAAATCAACTATCACAAAACAAACAAACAAAAAAAAAACAGATTCTTTAGTGCAACACCTAACATTTAATCAGAAGACTCTTTATAGATGTTTGACAAACAATGTTTGATAAACAATGTTTGAAGAAAACAGTAACAGCTTGTTTTTCCATCATGTTTTTTCCAATTATCTGTTTTTTAGATGAGCAGGAGTGTTTGCCTAGAGCCCCACACAGAATATTATATGACATACTGTACGTGGGGTTTTATCTTTCAAACAGTCACGAAGAAGATCATTAATTTATGAGCATTAAAGATTAGAGTTTTGATATGAAGCAGAGCATGACATCACGTGAGCCGGTTTTAATTAGCCGTGGCACATGTTTGCTTAACGGGTTTACTATGCGGCCGCCTCTGCTGTTCACAAACGGAAATATTTCTTATTGATGATCCAATTACAGTTGAGAGTATGGGGTCGGATTGGGCGCTGTTTTTAACAGACAGACAGAGAGACAGACAGAGAGACAGACAGACAGACGCTCATTTACAGTGTGACCTCTTCACCCTGTCTCGCCTGCACTGTCCTAACACAGTCACCCAATACCAACCACCCACTCAACCATCCACACACACACACACACACACACACACACACACACACACACACACACACACACACACACACACACACACACACGCTCGTGAGCAGGCACCAATGGCACACAGCATGGCACAAAGATATTTAGGGCATACAAATAGAAGCTGTCGTGCCAGTGTTAGAGAAGAGTCCGCCCTTGGCATCAAGTCACCCCCCCCCCTCCATCACCATCCCCACCCAACCTCTTCCTCTCTCCCATCCTCAGCCTCCAGCCTCCACCTCAATAGTGGGGACGACTTCCCTTTTCCAGGTCAAGCAGCAGCGATGCAATCAGACTGAGGCTCCAGCGGTGGAATTTGGCTTGTCGCGTTGGATCAAAACTGCCTTGTTCATTTGGTGCAACACACTCTTAGTCACACACTCTCTGCGTGTAAGCCTCACGAGAGAGAGAGAGAGAGAGAGAGCGAGAGAGAGAGAGAGAGAGAGAGAGAGAGAGAGAGAGAGAGAGAGAGAGACGCAGACACACAAACACATATAAAACATTTTTGGACGATTTCACTCTCACAATATCACAGCTACTTTCACACACATTTTAAATCATTCAGCCTTTTTTGGATCCTCGGATTTGCACATTAAACGCCTATCATGTACATGCACACATACACACACACACACACACACACACACACACACACACACACACACACACATACAGATACTTACACACACACAATCAAAGCGGAGTGGTAGCATTATAGCATTAGCATTAAGGAAAAAATGCTTAACCATCAGTTTAGAGGCAAGAAGCTCAGTGTGTGGGGGGTGGGCAGGATTAAGACATCAGAAGGTAAAATTCCTCTCGGAGAGAAGGCACATCCCAGAGGACAGAGGGGAATATAATCCCCCCTCAAATGGAGAGACAGCAGAATTACCACCCACAGAGGCATTTAGGCTCCCCTCCCCACCACGCACGCGCACGCACGCACGCACGCACACACGCACGCACACACACACACACACACACACACACACACACACACACACAGTGCACACACACACACACACACACACACACACACACACACACAAATGTGCACACACACACACACACACACACACACACACACAAGACACACACACACACACACACACACACACACAAACTGACACAACCACACACACACACACACACACACACACAGTCTCAGCATCAGCAGGTTCACACACCGTTCTAGCAACTTCACTTCCTAAATCTCAGTTTGACTTCCCATCCTAACACAAACAAGAATGACTGTATAAATACAAGTACAAGTACAGCCATTCTCAGTACTGTAGGATTTCTGCACAGGCACAAGGACGGACGACTCTAGGGATTTCTGCAGCAGGAGCATATGCCACACATTTACCCCTGTAATCATATGGGCCCTGATGAATATTTCAGACTCTAGAGACCCAGGACGACTGACACACACATACACACACACACACTCCCCCCCAAATGAACAAGGCTGCAGCGGAGGCGGTCTTTTGTCTTCCGACCACCGCATAATTAAATCCACCACAAAAAAAAGGGAAAACATTCATTAAAATGCAAAAATGCTGGATTGTTTTTAAAGTAGGCCAACTGTTATAAAAATATCCCTTCATTAAAAGGAGCTATTAGACATATATCAACATCCAAGAACACAATAGTGCTTTCAGATATTCACTGCTTTTACCAGACAACCTCACACTTTGATACCGTGACCATAAATCTGTGCTGAAGTGTAAACATAAATTACTGTACCCATGGGATGATACTGATTGATGACTTTATATTAAAACAAATGATTTACTGATATACTGAGGTGTTTCTCAAAAGGAGAAATCTGATAAGACCTTCTGGCTTGATGACAGAGAGCTGAGTCGTCAGACGGGGGCTTGACAGAAGTCACTACTAACATGATGTTAATAAATCTATTGTGCAGTTAGTGCTGATGTGGCTTGTCTGGGGGCAAATACAAATTACTGACAAACTGTCAGATGGTGCAGCAGTATGTGTGTTCAGGCATGTACAAACAAACACACACACGCACACACACACACACACACACACACACACACACACACACATGCGCGCACACCACGCACACACACACACACACACACACACACACACACACACGCATACAGTATACACACACACGCATAAGGTCATACTGTACCAGTATCTCTCTCTCTCTCACACACACACACACACACACACACACACACACACACACATACTGTAGATACAGTGTGAGAGACAATACACAAACAGACACTAAACAAACCAAGAAAAAGACAATAGTCCAGGTATTCAGAGTACTGGACTTTCTGCATTTTTTTAACCCATGAATGGAAACACGTGTGTAGAGCAAATGTCTTTCCCTCTTTCTCTCATCTCCTCATTCATCTCTCTTTCTTTTCAAAATGCAGAGACACTGTGTTGGCATCTGGTTTGCACACATGCATGTCTTTTACAGGTAATTAGTGGCCTACATAGACACCACAATACTGAATGCAGTCACAACAGAGGCTCAATTCTAAACTCATGCACTTAGGTTACCTTTTCTTCAGATTAGGCCAAACACTGAATCTGAAAAAAGGACACATTTTGATATGGTTTCATAATAAAAGAGAAGAAAAAAAAAACGTCTCCACACTTATATACTGTACAAACCCAAAGGCTTAAACGATACTGTACAAAAAATATGTCTATCTTCATCTAAAACAGCATCCAAGATTTCCATAGAAAACTTCCGTCTGTGGCCTCTGTAGCCTTACTTTCCTCTTTGCATGGTAATAAACTAAAATAGAAAGAGGCCAAGACAAAGATCTGGCCATTGACGACTCTATGTAAAACACTGAGCATAGGCAAATATATAACAGCAAATGAGCTTGAATAGACAAGAATAGCACATACTATAACTGGAAATGGGCCACATTTTGTAAAATTATGTGATTAGTGCCACACAGGATCAACAAAAATGCATACTGCCATACTGCCTAATGCATGTTTGAGGTGAAAGAGCAATTATGTAGCCTGGCAAGCCATTCTTTAACATTAAAATGTATAGTCTGGCATCGATAGATAGACCGAACTCAATCGTGGGCGGAACAAGGCATTTTTCTTTTAAACTACTTTTGCACGCAATAGGATATCCTATGACCAATCAGAGGAATGAACAAGATGTAAACACCAATTCAAAAGGCTGTTGTTTTCGGTGAGGCCCACCCTAAAAACACAGCACGTTGTGATTAGATGACTCCAACGGCGTCATCCAATCAAATTCCCTATGGCTTGCTACTAGATGTACTGGCTGAGCAAAACTATTTTCCTCCGCTGAAGTACGTCTAGATTTCTAGGCTAGCAATTATGTGTAGATTCCATAGACTGTGGTGGATTTCAAGATGCAGAAGTGTGAGGTGTATCTGGGTGATTCCGGGACACAGATGAAAAGGAAGAGAGAGAGAGAGAGAGAGAGAGAGAGAGAGAGAGAGAGAGAGAGAGAGAGAGAGAGAGAGAGAGAGAGAGAGAGAGAGAAATGTGTGCACCCTGTTTCCCAAAGTTGAGAGCACTTAACACCTAAGCAGAGGAACTTACACACACTTGACAACTGCTCTGCACAAAAACACACACACATGGTGCAGAAGCATTTGTTCACTGACCACACACAAACAACACCCCCAACCCTTCCCTCCACAGAAACACACACACACACACACACACACACACACACACACACACACACACACACACACACACACACACACACACACACACACACACACAGGTTGCTGTGACAAAAAATAAAGTCTGGCATCACCCAAAACCCTGTGGTTCCACCTCATCAACACGACTTTAACAGCAGTCAAATTATTTTTGCTTCATTGATAAAGCAGCTAGCCTGTTTCTTCTCCCACTTTCGCTAGGCGGTGGCCTACTTTCACTTCCTTAAAAAAAGCAAACATCAGCCTACCTTGATTCCTGCTTCACTTTGACTCTTATCTTTCAGTTCCCGGCGGCGGCCCAGTTTAGCGCTTTGTGAGTATCAGCAGTGTCAGGATCAGTGAAGCTGCTGCATCAGAGAACCAACCGCCATTTGCATTGAGGGACCTGGGAAATTTGAATAGTGGATTTAAATAACTGCTGCACTACAGATGAACTGTCAGGCAAAAAAAAAAAAATGTTTGTTCGCACACCCTTTGACCAGGAAGAACAAGGAAGCTTATTCAGTAGGTCAGAGATAAACTGCCAAGAGCCAAGTGCACTCTGAACTCCTTACCTATTTAATGTATCTCAAACGGCCTACTGTAGGTGGACAGGGCAGGGGCACTAACGATGTGGTTATGGCTATTGGTCCTTTGCAGATGCTTTTTATTATCCAACGTGATATTTCCGCTGCAGTTTGCATAAGGCCATTTGAAATAGGTTGTACAAACACACGCACACACACGTACACACACACACACACACACACACACACACACACACACACACACACACACACACACACACACACACACACACACACACATTAAGCTGAGTGTATTTCTCCAACCACCACAATAGGTTGAGATGCAGGTGCACCTTACCAATCTTATAAAAATCTCCTATCCCTAAGGAAAAAACTGCCATTAATGTATCACATAACTACTTCAAAGCAAATCAAACCTATTTCTGAGCTTTGATCAGAGATGAAAATGCCTCCAACCCTCTCTCTCTCTTTTTTTTTTAGCAAGGAGCTTGTTTTGATTTGCTTGCATGTTGCAAGTCTGAAACCTCAGCTGGCTTCTGTGCTCTAAAAGCTTTGACTAAACAACCTCCTCCTCCAACCTCGGCCCAGTCAGAGCACTGTGCTGTTTTCATCGAGTTCACACACTTACCGACTTTAACATGAGAAGATGGACGCACTAACGTGACAGATGGACCCAAAAATAGGAGGACTAATGCAGAGGCACTCAGAAGTTGCACTGAAGTGTGCAAACCTGGAAATGCCAACAGACCGCACACACACACACACACACACACACACACACACACACACACACACACACACACAGACACAGACACAGACACAGACACACACACACACACACACACACACACACACTATACAAGTTCAGTGAGCGTTATGTAGGTTACTGGAGATATAGGTTAGCGGCGAAGCACACAGAAAGCCAAGGGAAATCTCTCCCAGCTGAGGCGACTCTAGAGCGGCTGCAGGAAAAGCCTCCATATCCATATGGCTGCACCACTTCACTCAAACATACTGCATCAAACAGCCAGCCAGGATGGATGGATGGATGGATGAATGCATGGATGGATGGATAGATAGATAGATACATACATACATACATAAACAAAAGATAGATAGATAGATAGATAGATAGATAGATAGATAGATAGATAGATAGATAGATAGACAGAGAAACAAAAGGATAGATAGATAGATAGATAGATAGATAGATAGATAGATAGATAGATAGATATACAGACATACAGAGGGATAAGAAGTGAGTGAGAGTGAAGAGAGAGAGAGAGAGAGAGAGAGAGAGAGAGAGAGAGAGAGAGAGAGAGAGAGAGAGAGAGAGAGAGAGCGCAGCAGCAGTGAAAGGAGAGCAGTGAAAGGAAAGAAAAATCCCCATGCTCTTTGAACTGGAGCATGCAGGCAGAGCATCTCAGATTGCTCCCATGAACGCCATACAGAGAGGGGGGGGGGGGGGTGAATAACAGGCATGCCAAAGGCGACAGGTCAGACCAGGGAGGTCCAGCCATTTGTAGGAGCCCCCCCACTGACCCCTGGTTCACAGTGAGGAAACGAGGTCAGGCAAGGCATCTATCCTCTGACCTAGACTTTTAACATGAGCGCAAAAATATCTATGCATGTCCCTCAGGTCCCATATAGCTGAGTAGTCTCTCTTCTTCTCCTTCTTCTTTTGGAATCCTTCTCTTGGGGATTGAATGTTTTCTCTTTATGGCTTCTCAATTTATGGTCTGTTTATAGCAACAAAAACAAATGTGTACATGCTGAAATGCACGCACACACGCACACATACTGTACATGTATGCATCCAGTCCAGCACACACACACACACACACACACACACACACACAAACACTGTAAAGTCAGAGCCATAG
>JAODXP020000020.1:8049723-8186573 GCA_027497455.2 Sardinella longiceps | reverse complement strand
GGGGCTGTTTAGCTCTTATTATCATAAGAATTGTGCACAAAATGAAAGAAGCATGAAAATTTCAGGGTTTGTTCTTGATGACATAAGCTTTGATTTAAGATGTGGAGGCCTTCTCAGTTTGACCCCTGGGGTCAGCTAGAGGTCATTGACCTCTGAGACATGATATTTCTATGCCTGGTATTAAAAACAGGTGTACTTTAGGATGGAAATGTGATAGACCTATGTATTTCTGTGTGTTTGATCATAGGAAACTAATTTCTGATAAGTTCAACACCCCCAGAGGTCAATAATGGTCACTTAGAGGTCAAAGGTCAAGGTTTATTGCAAAAAACACCTAATTTCAGTAATCCTAAATACAAATGTCCCTTTCTGTGAGTCTGATCACAAGACACTCATTTCTGATGAGTTCAACACCCCCAGAGGTCAAAGATGGTCACTCAGAGGTCAAAGGTCAAGGTTGATTGAAAGACATTTCAACAGCATTTCAGTCATTCTAATTGCAAACTTCCCTTTCTGTGAGTCTGATCATAACAAACTCATTTCTGATAAGGCCAACAACCCCCCCCCCCCATCATCCACCCACCATCAATGGTCGCTCAGATGTCAAAGGTCAAGGTCGCTTGGGGGAAAAAAGAACTTTATTCTAAATGCAAACTTACAGCTCCATTGTATTTCATTAAGCAATTGAAGGTAAGTAGCGTTGATGCTGTTCTAGAAGCATGAAACGTCCGAAGGTTTGTTCTTGAAGCTGCTAACTTTTAGCCTGGTTTGCACACAGTTCATAAATGAAGTGTGGTCTGACAAAGATACCATTAATGTGGTGTGGTGAACTATCTCACCAGGGTCCCTGAAAAACTTACAGTACTTTCTTTTTACATTGTACATGTAAGTGGTTTAACTGACAACAAAACCCCCTTGAGCCTTAAACTTGGCCTAAAGTGGAGGCATTCTCAGCTTGCATTAAAAAAAGGTTTACAGTACCTTTGGATGGAAATGTGATAGAAATGTAAAGTACATGTGTATTGCAATGTTTATGAGCATATGGAAGTTAGTTAGTTAGTTAGTTAGTTGATTTATTGTCCCTTGAGGGAAATTTGTTTTCACAGTTTCCTTTCTACATTGATGTTACATACAGTAAACATAGAGTATATACACATATACATAAGCATATAAGACAAGAACACATTTGTATCAGGGGATGTACATAAGTACATAGGACATGCACAAAAGACAAACACATTTGTATAGGTTGGTATTGGTATAGGCACAGGGAAAGAGCATGAGTGATGGTAGCATTGCATTTAGTGGGGGTTGGAAAACATGGGGAGGAACATACTTAGCACACCCATTACACACATGATTTTTGTTTAGGATGGAGATGGCTGAGGGGATGAGTCTTCAACTGTATTGTGCTTTGTTGCATCTAATGCTGCTCATTTCATGAGACCAAACCTGGGCAAACTAAGACCTGGGGGCCACATGAGGCCTGTTGAGCTATTTAATACGGCCTGTGGAGCCTTCCCTAAATAAAATAATTTCTCATTTAGCCAAGGTGACAGAGATTATAGGCCTGATTTATAATTTTTGTTGTATTCCTGCAATACAAATCCCCCTTTTAACCCTGAATGTTAACATGTCCCCCAGAGAAAGTGGGGCTACTGTTTTGAGACTTGGCAATTTACTGGCATCAACCGGTTCACTGTTAATACCTAGCCCGTTAGTCAAAATCTATCGCTCCTATCGGTCATTCTTGATTTGGAATCGGCATAAGTGGTCTCGTCTCCATCACTTGTGTTTGTGGAAGGGCCGGGGGTGTAAAAGAGTCAGTATCACAGTCATTATCTGCATTACACTGCAATTATGTTTATGTAAGTGTTATAGGGGAATAAAGTTTCACTAGAAAAATAGAATTTGCTCTTCATGTACTAGGATGATTCAAAGTCTGGGTGGGCTTAACATGTTGATAACAGATAACAGAGCAGCATACAGTATTAGAGTAATAGGCAGAATTTGGGCAGAAAAAAAACCCAAACTAGCTTATTCTGTAGGCCTCTGATCAAGGATATCAAAACTGACAAGTATTTACTTGTTCTGGATGTTATTTTGTTTTTTTCTATACTCGTTCTTGACTCTGACCTGAAGCTTCAAGGACTCAATCTTGACTCAGACTCACTACTCGTCCCCATCCCTACTGTGCACATGTTCTGGTGACAGCAGTGACTAAAATATGCCCACACTAAAGGCCAGCACTGATGCAACCCCTAGGTCAAGGCTTGTACAACAAATCCCACTGTACTATAATAATTTTTTAGAGAGCTCATTATGTAGTCTAACCTGTTGAACTCTATTGTATTTATGTTGCATAGGGAGTAGGCCTATGAATGTTCATATTCATAGGCCTATATTTGTTGTCATGTTCATATTTACGTGCAATTTCTAATAGAATACAAAAGGAGTTCCACATTTGTATTTAGAATTACTGAAAATGAGATGTGTTTTTTCCCCAAGCGACCTTGACCTTTGACCTCTGAGCATTATTGACTTTGGGGGGTATTTTGGGGTTATCAGAAATGAGTTTGATATGATCAGACTCACAGAAAGGGAAGTTTGTATTTAGAATGACTGAAATGTGGTTGATTTGTCTTTCAATCAACCTTGACCTTTGACCTCTGAGTGACCATCTTTGACCTCTGGGGGTGTTGAACTCATCAGAAATGAGTGTCTTGTGATCAGACTCACAGAAAGGGACATTTGTATTTAGGATTACTGAAATTAGGTGTTTTTTTGCAATCGACCTTGACCTTTGACCTCTAAGTGACCATTATTGACCTCTGGGGGTGTTGAACTTATCAGAAATTAGTTTCTTATGGTCATACACACAGAAATACATAGGTCTATCACATTTGAATCCTAAAGTACACCTGTTTTTAATACCAGGCATAGAAATATCATGTCTCAGAGGTCAATGACCTCTAGCTGACCCCAGGGGTCAAACTGAGAAGGCCTCCACATCTTAAATCAAAGCTTATGTCATCAAGAACAAACCCTGAAATTTTCATGCTTCTTTCATTTTGTGCACAATTCTTATGCTTAACAGCCCCACTATATGCCAAAGTGGTAGAAAAAACAAAATGCACAACAATATTGATCAGTTATACATGTATCTGGATAAAAAAAAAAATGTAGGTATAGGCTATAGTGGGAAGGTGATTTATGAAGCGTTGGCATCCTCCTGTCAAGATTATTAGATCAGGGGTCTCCAATAGGAAGCTCAGGCTGCCTGAATATACCTAACCGATGGGTCAAAGAAAATGTAAATGAATCTCATGAAGTCACAAAAGATATTAAAATAGTCACAAAAGAATTTGAAAAGAAAATCAAATTCAGGCAATATGCCGTGTCTAGTAGTCTACAAAATTATCACACTTTTAGTGTTCTGGCTGTTCTCTGATAAGAGTTGATGTTGGTGTGCACAAAGGTGCCAACAATTGTAATGGTAAAGGGTGTAACAATTTACCACAGGATCATCAATAATAGCCCATAGTTGTAAAATAGATGGCCTAGCTCTCGGTTACCTTGAGTTTGTTGTTGAAATAGGCAGCTCTCAGATGTAAAAAGATTGGAGACCCCTTATTGGCATAACTCCCTGACGTTTCGGTGTGGTTCAACATTTCTGTCATCATGCCCCTGACTTGACAAAAAGAGAAGAACATAATTCACCTAAATTACCATTTTGGACTTGACAGTCACAGTCCATAAATATTAAAAGCCAAATTCAGTTGGCATAGCCCATAGAATGAGATAAATAACTGATCAATTCATGCATCCTGTTGCATCTTGCTGGCTGCTTCAAGGTCACACAGATATATACCATAACTGCCCAAACTTACAAATAAGAAACTTGCATTTGTGGATATCTGAACACATTTGCAAACCATTACCTATTTGTAGATAACCCTCTGTGCATGTACAAACAGTTTTGAGACCACTTTAACCCCATATGCATGACTTCATATTGTTCCAACAAAAGCATTGTTTTGAAAATGCATTGATACAGATACAAACACAGAATATTGCAGTAATGTTTTGTTCTTCATCAAAACAAACTTGAGTCTGGCAAGCACCTGTCCTTGATTATCGTCTCCATACTGAGTTTAACTGTGAAATTTGGACAAGATTTTCTTGCATTTATATAAGTGATAATAAGAAGGAATCAGATTCCAAGAATATGGTGGTATTGGCTGTCAAAGACAAGATAATAAAACTTACTAATCATCCGGTAGGAAATTCAGGCATCCTGTGGCATCCATAGCAAGATATGCACAAACACATGAGCAAAAACAGGAAACAAGGACTGTCCTGTTATGGTTGCCAAGTATTGGGCAGCGCTACAGGCACAGTCAGTGAGTGAGGGATGAAGTGACCAATGAAAGTAATGACTGTGATGAATAATAACTATATTTTTGGTTATCCACAATTACAGTTGTGTTTATTGAGGCCCACAATAGATGCACAGCTGAAGACATTCCCATTGGATTTAGGCCTAGATGAGTTATACGTAAATGTTGCAAACATTGCTTCAATTAGCACCAGTTAAAACATTGAAGACGGTACCAGAGTATGTTCAAACTTCATGATATTTTTTCCTCTCCTGCCGCATATCCACGTAACATAACACTTTCCACCAGTTATATAATTATAATTACATTTCAGTGTTGTTAGTGTTAACCTAAATTGCAAGAAAAGAGGGGGCACCCGGATTTGAACCGGGGACCTCTTGATCTGCAGTCAAATGCTCTACCACTGAGCTATACCCCCATCTGTTCAAATGGAGAACAACATGTAGTATATGGCTTTTTCCATGATTGCGGGTCTACTTACCTGAATTTGTACTCTTTTATCATTTGAGAGGAAAGATACACCTCCATCTCGATATATCTACAAAAAAAATAAATGAGAAATTCCAGCCTACAAAGGTGAAAATTACTAGACAAAAAAAACAATACATTAACGGATTAAACTTTAACTTCCTTTGTGGCTGATTGAACCGGAAGCACTTACAATTCTCGTTTCAATTTCTGTCCATCCACAGTCGGTGAAGGATGGTAGGTATCGCTAGTCTTGATAGTTAATTATGTTATTTTTCTAAAGGTTTGAATCGTCTTTTGTTGGCAAGTTGTTAATGCCAGTATTATGTTATTGTTTATGTTGACCATGTACGTAAGGGCGTCCAGAGTTAGCTAAGTAATTAGCATAGCTACCTATTGATGCGTCATTGTATAGCCTGTCTAGCATAGCTAGCCACTTGTTTTGTGCTGTTATAACAAGTTATTCATTTCTGTGGATGCCGTTGGGGGATCACTACTATGACTGTTTTTTCGAAATATTATTGCAGTGTTACATTATTTGGAAAGCAGCAACATTACTGTAATCTCTAGGATATCTGTTGCATCAATGGCATTGCTGTTACCTTAGCATTGCACACTTTCTCACCTTTCTCATGGAAATATGCGAGCTAACGTTAAACTAGGCCTATATATGATGGCTGTAATAGTTGAGTAAACCCCGTAGTGTAAGTTATAAAATGTTACACACAAATTGTATTACGATAGTCATCATCTGGAATAATGTTACCCGAATGCTTGGAGTGAAGTGAAACTGAAACTGTTTGCCATAACGTTAGTTCACATAAACAGTTTCGGGTGGTGTTGAGTATGCCTGTAATGTTTGACTCAATTTTAATCTTCATACACTTTTAGAATACTCGTGGGCTGCGCTCTCAGCTGAAGGACAGCGTCCCTGTCACTGGGCTTGCTCCTCAAGCAGGAGCTTATGGCGTCCAGGACACGATGCGCAAGGGGTAAGATCGTAATAAGACCCGGGGTCTTGTATGTTTTCTATTCGTGTCAGTTTGCCTGTTTACTATAGGCTATAACGTACATTATAAATACACACCACATCTTTTGAGTGTTTGATTGTTTGTGAAGTGAACCACAATAAGTCTCTTGCAATAGCATGGCATACGTTGTGTGTTAAATATTCCCAGTTATCCAATTGTCAGGGCATAGCCTAAATTTTCTATTGAATATGCTCTTGTTTGAAATGTTTCTCTGTGCTGAAAACTGTTATATTTTCAGGTTCTCCAGTGTAAAGAATGAACTGCTCCCTAGTCATCCCCTGGAACTTTCAGAGAAAAATGTGAGTGTGTTTATTTCAACACCATACTTCAGTTCAGAGTGCGTAATTGCTCACATTTCTGAGGAGATTTTTTAATTGCTGTTAATTTGTCTTCACAGTTCCAGCTGAACCAAGACAAGATGAACTTCAGCACCCTCAGAAACATTCAGGGCCTCCACGCACCTCTGAAACTGCAAATGGAATACAGAGCAGCCAGACAGGTATGGAACACTTGGGGTAGTTTATCGAAAGTACTAGACCTTTTTTATATATATAAAAATCATACTCCTCCTTGATTATGACAGTGCTTGAACCAAACGATAAACACAATCAATACATTTGTGTAAACGGTCTGAGGAAAGATAGTTTTGTTATTGGATGGTATGTTGGTCAGGTGTCAATAACCTTTTGCCAGAGTGGTGAACCTCATCTTTACCCCTCTTGTCAAAGAAGGAAAAAGTGTGACTTATCGGGGTTCTAGCATGAGGATGAGTTGATTAATTTGGCACGCCTGTATGATTAGGTCTTTCCCAGTGCTACTAAAGATTCAGTAAGCGTCCATCAAATTCAGAGCTGTGATGTACTGCATGGACATATACATTACACATACATGTTGTATGTTCACGGCCGCTGAGATGTCCCTATAGGCAAGGTTGAAACAAAGAACTGCACGTCCATTAGCCTATTACCATATATTGGGACACCTTGAAGGCAGTTACCCCATTTATCACGGTTGCAACTCCTGCATGTAGACAATAAGCAACTGTTCAAAACCCCTTGCGGTTCTGTTTTAAAAAGAAGTTGAAGTACTATTTTCAAATGAAAGTAGTTCCACTTGGTGATACAGTAACCATTAGCATCAGGATCAATATGGAGCGGTGATTAACTTTTTTACCAGATAAATGTTACAGGTGTCCCATTCTCGGGAAATAACAAACACCCTTTCAGTCAAACAAAAAACAGTATTTCATTGCTCCGGGTGATAAATGGCTAATATCCATCTGCTTAATCTATTGACCATAAGTTCATTGTCTGATGGTTATTTGAACAGCATTCATTCAATCAGAGCAGTGCATTAGTAAATGAATGTATTTCAAAAAGTAATTGCAAACCCAGATTGTTGATTGTAATTGTTGTTTTGTGCTTGTGCTTTTTTCACAAGATTCAACGTTTACCATTCCTGCAAAGCTCCAACCTTGCCATTGACACATTGCGTGGTAGTGATGACACAATCGGCTTTGAAGACTTCCTCAACGGTAAGGGTCTAGAAAAGGGATGAGGACTGGTCAGGGGCTAAAGTTAGCAGCAGTTGTTTCACACAGTTAGATACACAGCTGTCAACCTTTTGATTATATTGACCCTAATTCTAACAGAGAGGCTACCCCCAGTATTGGCATAACTGCAATAATTGGCATCCACTGTAATCACTGGAGCTAGCTAGGGAAAAATGGGACTGCCTCAAAAAATGTTTTACACAATGTGGAACACACCACATCAGTTACACACCCAGTGTAGTTCTCCTAATCAAGTTAAACAGGGGAAATTATAAACAACCAATCATGTTTGACACCTCGCTGCACCTGATATTTTCCTAGTGTAACCATAAAAATGGCTGGAGTAGTGTACTACTGTTACCATGATGGATGGTACATGTCTCATTGAAATGAGTTACCTGTCTAAAACATGCAATGTTATGAGGTTCAGTAGTTGCATTCAAATAATTACAATTTATGAATAAATACATATCAATAACTGTGAAGGTAATATTTTTACAACAGATAAAAGAGTGGAGGTAAAGAGAAAAAGATGGCAATAGAATTTCTGCAGTTTGAACCAATTTGATTTCCAGCTAGTGTTGCATAAATTTCCATTAAATTTATGTAAATTCAGGTCTTGCATCCAATTTGTGGATACGTGTAAAGGCATTAAAGACTTAACGCATATAAATATCTCATGAAGATATACAAACACATGTAAATAGGACATTATTTAGTGACTTGACATTGACCCTTGACGTCCTATGTGTGTGTGTTTTGTTTTCCTTGCAGATCCAGGAACAAGTGAAGTGATGGGAGAACCTCACATGATGGTGGAGTACAAATTGGGCCTGCTGTAATTATAAATAGATAGCGTTTGAGTAATTGCTCTTTGGACTAATTTTCTGAATAAATTGTACTTCCACCCCCCATAGACAGTCACTGTACACAAACTTTGAAGTATGTATTTGTAATAAAACTGTTCCATATCTATTACTTTTCTGGTATATTTTATTTCTAACCACTTAAGTTTACTTTGCTTTTATGTAATTTAATAGTGTGGCTGTGTAACCTAATTAGATTTTGGTGTTGTGGTGCCGTCTGATCCCACTTCTGTTGGATTCATTTGATGGAATTTGTAGTATTGTTGTCTGGCACTAGGGTCCAAACATGCTTTAAACATGCATGCAAGTGTTTCATGTTTCATAAAAATGTTAATAAGAGTTATCAAATCACCAGTTTACGGCATACTCCCGCATGTTATCAGAGGGTTTTATTAATATAAAGTAATCTTAACATTTTAACTGCTTGGAAAATATTGTAGCATTGATCACAAACATTCAGTTAGGTTGATTCTAAATTATTCATATTGCCAAAGTCATGGCGAGTACAGCTTCAAAATGGCTTTTACTTATATGATAATTTGCTTTATTGTAAGATGGTACAGTTATGACCAGACTACAATGGTACCATCAGACCCTGCAGACATCAAAATGTCTCCTTTGTGATCGAAAATTACACTCTGCACTGCATCTTCATGGCCAGTCAGACTTGTCAGGTTCGACGAGGCGAGGTCAACCAGCTTAACCGTGCCGTCATTACTGGCCACAGCCAGGCTTCGTCCACATGGACTGAACGCCACCTGGTTGCTAGGATGTGGCCCTGTATCCACACTGAGCATCACCGAGACCCTTCTCACATCCCAGAGTTTCACCACACCGTAAGAGTCACAGGAGGCAATGGTGTCCCCCAGGCTGTTGAATACGGCATGATTGCAGGAGTGCTGATGGCCATAGAAGGTCTGGGCACAGAGGCCTGTGCGCGCATCCCACAGTGACAGGGTCTTGTCAGCGGAACAGGTCAGCAGGGTGTTGGAGAATGGCAGGAAGAGCACGCTGTTGACTGAGTCAACGTGGCCACGCATAGTGTAGCGACACCTCTCGCTGTTCAGGTCCCACACCTTAGCAGTGTTGTCCATGGAGCAGGAGGCCACAAAGTCGCCACAAGAGTGGAAGGAACAGCCCCAGGTAGCGTGGGTGTGACCCTCAAGAGTCAGAACACAACGGCCCTGGGCAAAATCCCAGATCTTCACGGTTGTGTCACCACCGGTAGTGGCCAGAGCTCCACCGTTGGGATGGAAACAGCAACTGGAGAGCCAATCACTGTGGCCCTCCCCTGTCATGATCATCTCTCCGGCAGGCAGTCCCCAAAGACGCCAGCGGTGGTCATCACTTGAGGTGGCCACAATCATCTTGCGAGGATGAAGTGCCAGACAGCTAATTGGCATGCTGTGGGCCTTCACACAAGCTGTCAGTGAGTAGCAGGAGCCCTTGTTTCCCTGCGCTAGAAGAGCTTTGATATGGGGGAGGTAAGGATTCACGCGGCTGCTGGCTGGGAACTCGGAATCCTTGGGGTGTTTAGTGCTTATGCTAAGCTCTGTGGCTGGGTTGGAAGGGCTTCCATTGTTGTTCTGAGGCCTTGTTGCTTTCTCTGCACTGCAATGACTTTTGTCATTCCCTTGCCTGGGCGCTGAGCGTAAACCCGGGGATGAGTGCGCGTTGCGTAAAGTGGTCTCCAAATTGTGCACGTGGCCAAGGGCTCTGTCCCTCTCCAGACTGACAAGCATCTTTTGTCTCAACGACGTTTGGTACTTGTCGGTCAGTTGTCTGAGCGCAGGTTCATAAGAGGCGTAGTGTTTCTTTAGACGTTTGATGTCTTCTATAAGGCGGTTCTTTTCCTGAACAACTCGCTTGTGTTGCAAACGATGGAAGTCCCTCTCTTTGTGTATTTTAACAAGTGTTTCAGCCGCTTTGAGGGCAGCTTGCTTGTAGCTATCTCGCTCTCTCTGAACATTCCTGAGCTCGTTGTCTAGGAGCTGGTTGTGAGAGTAGGCGTCAGGAACGAAATCCACCTGACCTATTTTCAGCAAGCCTTTTTGTTGCATTTCGAACCACTCTGTCTGGAAGCAATCTAAAGTCCTGGCCATGCCCATTTTCACCAAGAAGTTCCGAAAAAAGTCGTCAACTGCCTCAGGGATATGTGAAATGGGTTGCTTTGTCGAGTTCTCTGTAATCAGTTCTGTGTCATCAGCGCGTTCTCTCACAGCTTTCACTGCTGCTTCGAGGTCTTCATCACCTTCGGTCATACTGATCATATCATCAGCCAGAATTTCTTCATATTGATAGTCATCCTCAGAGTCCATTGGTATATAAACTTTTTCGAGATAATATGGCCCATCGACCGATTCATCTACGTTTGTTTCCATTTTGTCACTGATCACCCACCAACACTTGTGCTACTTGTTGTCCACAATTACCATGGTTACGACTTCCTGAACCAGACTGCTGCTGGAACTGGCAACCTGGCAACATTGTTTCTTTCTCGCCACGTGCCTGTATCCATGCTATCTATGCCTGTATCGGCTACTACTTCTTGTAGGCCTACTGCCTACTGCCTATGCGGCAGAGCCATACTGTGATCCGATTTTGATCTATGTCGTTCAAAGAAGAATTTCTAGGAAGCTACATAGTCTATCCAGTACTGTAGTCTAAGCGTCGTATCACTTATGTCCACAGGGTGGCGAAAGTCGATAAGACATGCGAATGTTGTATGTGCCACTTTGGCAACAAGGATTAGATCGCTTTAAAAAAAACCTAATCAAGCTCATTACCATGTTAAATATTATCACATTGTACAATTACCAGCAGAAGAATTAGGGATATGAATCTAACTACTCACAACTTTAATTGCGTTGAAGGCTAGAATACAAAAAAGTGATCGCATCCTAAACCTACCTGTCACCGAACTTTATGAATGTAAATTGTGCGTGCGACTCCGGAAAACTTCAAACCTTTTCTTGGCGGACGCCATAAGACCAGACCTACAATTGTATTTCCAAGAGAGTAGCCTCCACACCTAGAAAGTTTGTCGCACAAGTTCCATGAAAACATAGCCATCAGGATTTCGCGACATGATTTACTGATATGGTGTTAAGTGGCGCTCGAGATGCTGATAGCAACCAATAGGACGCTCCTGAGCTCGAGTAACCATCACTCTTGACAGCTAGTAATATCTACACAGTGTCATTGACTGACACTAACAAACGCGACTCCACAGGATTAAGTGCATCACTGTTTAAGTTGGAACAGATGAGTTGCACGGGTGAAGGCGACACGTCGAAGGACAATGTCGACAAGTGCAAGCCTCCAGGCTCAGTTTCATCATACTGTATAGACAGCTTACTAGGTCGGATAAATCCCACTTATTCCCCAACCAGGAAAAAGGCTCCATCGCTCTCTGGGACAGAGGATCGATCTGATGGTAGGGAAAAAATCTTCTGACTCCCTAGAGACTGAACACGCCTGGCCTGGGTGTGCTGTGTTGTCATTGTTTTTCTTATCACAAACTGACTACCTACTGATGGAAGTTATGCTTGGGAAATGATTACTGCTAACATACTTTTGCTGTTGTGGGCTGTTCGATTTTAGAGCATACAGCAATCAGCATCTTTTAACAGGGTGTTTCCTCCTCAGATTGCACGCAAGATGACAAGGAACGTCCACTTCAACATGGTCAAAGGGGACCTCTGGAGCAGCTTTCTGAATCTACCAAAGGTGTCGTTTGTGACATAGAACGAATGGATGAAGAGAGTGTTCAAAGAAAACGCTGTAAGTGCCTGAAGAAGCTCTACCCGGAGACTATCCAAACGTGCCCAAAACGCAAACCGGTGGCGCATGGAGATGCAGCCTACAGGGACTCATCATTGTCACCTTTGGATGAGGATGTCCCACACATTGATGGAGGCCTTAGAGACGGAGAGGACTCTGTGTGTTTTTCAGCAGGCAGTGATTCCGAAGAAGGTGTGTTGAAACGCAAACAAAGGAGATACAGGACTACATTTACCAATTATCAACTGGAGGAATTGGAGAGAGCTTTCCAAAAAACACACTACCCGGATGTGTTCACCAGGTAGAACGAGATCTATACATTTCGCCTTTACATTTAGATCTGTGATTAAATAGGTATTAAATCAAGACATTCTGAGGAGCTGACATGATAATTACATTATTTTATTGCAACAGTCTTTCCATGGCTTTGTGTGTGGGGACAGATGTGGTTTATATGATCGGCCCATTACAAAAAAAACTAAATACCTGTTTATGTAAATGAAATTGATATTTTACCTGTTTTCTTTTTCTGTTGAGGGAGGAACTAGCAATGCGACTGGACCTCACAGAATCACGTGTTCAGGTAAAAAAGATTTGTAGGCTTGTAATTCAGTTGGATGAAATACTCAATATGATGTCAGTATCAGTATAACATCACAATGCCTGCTAATAAAATGATCCACATGTACTCTCCTCCCAAGGTCTGGTTTCAGAATCGTCGGGCCAAATGGAGAAAGCGAGAGAAAGCTGGTGTTCAACCACTATCTTTAAGCTTCCCTTTCCTGGGGCCTGCACCTTCTGTACATCCCATGGGTCACTACCTAGGTCGAGGACCATTCCCTTCCCAAATTTTCCCTCTTCTGGACACAACGTGGACTGACGCATCCACCTCTTTCCCTTTCTTTGGTCAGTCCCTTGCCAGTTCCATCTCTGCTCTCAGTCTCGGCTCTTTCCCAGGGGTAGCTTCATGCAGACACCCAGCCATCGTTGGCCCCTCATTTGGTCGGTGAGTACCACTATCCCAGGCCTGTACATACATACAAATACCATTAGAATATGAAAAATCCAGGTTTTAAAAAATCCTTTTCGCTCAGGTTGTTTTCCTGGTTTAGTTTAGGAATAGTTATGAAATAATAAATAATTAACAGTTATGAAATAATCAATAATAATCTATATACTTCTGTTATTCCACTCCTATCTTAATTTCTTATGACTAATTAATTTGTTAACAGTGTGCTGTAAATTATTTGTTTTTACACAGTAATATGCCGTTTTGTCTCACTTCTAACTCAGTTTTTTTTAACTTTTGCACGCATTTTTCCTCATGCAGCATAACCATGGGTATGTTGATAGCCTCTACCACCACTACCTCTACTTATAATACTATATCTCAGCCTTTTTTAATGTCTTAGTAGGGTGTTCTAATGCCGCCTCTCTCTGTAGGATGTTCTCCATGCGCCCAATGAGTCTGCCGAGGTTAGCCCTACCCGCAGCTGTGAGTAGTCCTGTCCCCATCCGAGAGAACCTGCCCCACTCTCGTTCCTCTTCCACCCCTCCCTCCATGTCCTCCTCTGCTGCAGATCGGCGAGCCTCGAGTATCGCTGCGCTCCGCCTCAAAGCCAGAGAGCACTCAGCCCAGCTTACACAGCTCACCGGGGCAGCCTCGAGCACAGAGAGAAGTGAACAGTGTTAAACGACCCTCCACTGTTGAGAAGGCAAATGGGTTTAAAATAGGTAACTTGTTAACACCATTGCTGGTGTGTTTGAGATGCATCTTTTTTTTCCAGAAAACACCCACCCATGACTACAACATGAAAAGATAACTTTATTTTGGACATTTTTTTGATACCTACAGAATGGATAAAATTAATAACAAAATGTTGTTTGAATTCAGCTGTTGTCAGTGTTAATGCTTGGGTGGCAAAAGCAAAAATCTGCTGGAACATGATGAAAGATGCGTAAAGTTCTAGGCTATTTTTCAAACATTGCAGGTTATGTACAATAAGCTATTTGCTTCAGATTTTTAGCAAACTTGTCAATGGATGTGCTAATGGCTATTGATCTGTGATATAACTGTTGTTGTAACTCCATAATAATAAAAAAAATATGATGAGCATTCGATATGATGTCTAGGTACATCAGAGCAACAACAGATCTTTTAAGTTAACCTGTAGCAAATTTCCATTGTGTATAAATTGTAAAATAAATATTTTATTGTGATTCATTTAAGTCTGCATTCTCATTTAATTCTTTCATGTTTTTAACACTTTATGGCTTTGACTTTTGGGTTCAGTGCGTTGATCTGGAGCCTAAATACAAGGCCTCTATCACTTATACCTAATAGTGCTCAACAGTCTAGCAACACTGAACGCATGGACAAAATTACATCTGTGTGTGTGTGTGTGTGTGTGTGTGTGTGTGTGTGTGTGTGTGTGTGTGTGTGTGATGGAGAGAGACAGAGATATTGCTGCTGACAGAACACAGAGGGGTTGTGCCTCTGTTTGCAAGACTCAGATTAGCACCACATATTTGAGACTCTCATTACCCACCTGTCCTAGTCCCTCCAGTGGAGAGGTCACCCTCAGTGCAGACAAAGGAATCTCACCACACTAAGATGGGAATACAGTAACCTTTCTCTCTGGCCATCCAAAGACGTTATTGTACATCAGCGAAAACAGCACTTTGAGTTTTTTTTTTTTTTCATGAAAATGATGGGGGGGGGGGGGGGTGTTACATATAGAAGCATAAATATGCCTAATTTGGGGATTAACACTGTAAATGTAGGTTTATATGACCATATTTTACCACAAACAGAAAGGTGTTTTTCAAGTTACACATGGGTGCTCTTCGTACTGTCTGTAAAGCGCCGTGAGGCAATTGTATTGTCTTTGTATTGTATGTGACGCTCTACAAATAAAAAAAAAATTGAATTGAATTATATTTTACAGAAAGGTTGAACTGTTATGTGGTCAAATGCAAACTATGCAAACAAGAGTCTCTCTCTCTCTCTCTCTCTCTCTCTCTCTCTCTCTCTCTCTCTCTCTCTCTCTCTCTCTCTCTCTCTCTCCCACTCCCTTTCTGTCACACACAACAAACAACTGTGATTCTATATCTATGCCTCTGATCCGAGGACACAGTTGTTCTATTTCAAAAACATCACACTGAGACTCAAGGCTATGTGAAGGATGTCCATTACCAAGTGACAAAACAACACTAAAAGCTAGATGAAGATATCTGTTACCAAAGTGACACAACAAAGGAGAGAGGTAGGTTGGTGGATGAATGCGCATAAATAGATAGATGCAAGGCATTTTTATAGCTGTCCACACTTCAAAAGAGACATTCAACCGGCTGCATGCATGAAACTAACTCTCTTAAAATCTTACCTAATTATTTCTCTGAGGCTAAGATTTTACAACTTAAACCACATAGCCAAACAAGGCAAGTCTGAATGCCAGAATATCTTAGCATACATTTCTTTGCTTTAGTTGTTCTAAGTGGAACTAGGAGGAACACCAAAGATACTGAATTATGAGTTGTATAAACCGGTTTATAAACGTCTCTGGTATAACCCCCTTGCTCAGTCCCACATCAAGCTATGTTAAAAGACTATGTTAAAGCTATGTTAATTCCCCTGACCATAGAGTAGATGCCACCTTTGTAGGCTATCATCAAACAAAGTACCGGTATACAGTTCCAGACAGTGAGAGCTGCAGTGGAGCTGATGACTGAAGTTTTTACTCAACAGCACCAATCGGGTGAGGAGGAGGAGGAGGGAGGCTTTTCAATTGGTAAGGACAGATGCTCAACCTTTAGTCTTGTCTAATGGGAATTTTCATTGCTCTATGCTTTGTCCCATTAACTACAGGCCTCATTAACCTCTGACTGTGTGTATATCTGACAGCTGAAGTCCTGACACACCACAAAGGGGAGAAGCGTGTGTGTGTGTGTGTGTGTGTGTGTGTGTGTGTGTGTGGGAGGGGGGGGGTATATTACGGAAAGAGAGACGGTGAAAGACAAGCAGTTTGACCATGGCCTAGGAATGCTGCCCCACTGTGACAAGGCCTCTTTGTGCACACATGCCAGCAGACACAGCGTGAGCTAATCAAAACATCTAGAGAGAAGAGTGGCAGAAGGCCACTGTTACCAGATCCTTGTGAGCAAGCCTGCTGATTGCCTTGATTCATCATGTCAATCTCTCTCTCTCTCTCTCTCTCTTTCTCTCTCCAAATGTAACCAAACTTCAAAGTTATATACTGTCTAACATACAGTACATGACTTTACTGTAGGATAATAATAAGAGATAATAATAAGTGATAATAATCATGGCAATATTGGTTGAATGCTCTCTCTCTCTCTCTCTCTGACCCTGTCCATGTCACACTGATGGGTGTCTCACACGCAGACGTCGTCAGTCACATGCTTGAGCAGTGCTGTAATGGAACCCTAAACTCACGCTGAGCCCACAAAGCCCCAGCAATCCTGCTCTTATTTAACACAGCCGCCTGGGAAAGCTTTAGTGGCAGGACAGGCATTCTGCTCCTGACACCTCCGTAAATCAGGAGTCCCTGAACCCCTTCAATACCCAACACCCCCCCAACACCCAAGCTTAACCCCCCTCAGCTAGCTCCCAAAATGAGGGGATTATCTGTGCAAACATATCGTCACAAGAGGGTAAAGTGTCATGGACTGTTTCTGATAGTATGTATAGTACTGGGAATAGTGTTGTGGTAGGCCTACTTCAGTCCAGTCTCTGACTCCGACTTCCGATTTTGACTTGGGCTTGGCCTAAAGAACGATGAAGACTCGTTCATTTGAGAGCGAGATCTTAGGACTTAGGACAAACATTTTCATTGTGCATATTATGGGTATGGCTGAAATATCCATAAAAAGCTTATAAGATATAGAACTGTAGGCTAAATTGATGGATATACAGTCTTGGTTTCAACTTGGTCTTGACCCTTCAAAGACTTAAAACACATATGGGCTCCAACCAACCCAGGCTCACACAGCCAGTCGCATCAGTACTGAAGGGTGTCACAGAGCTTCTGAAGCTTTTGACAAGCCCAACATTTGATTGAGTGATCAATAGACCAGTTTTACAGCTTTCTTGGAGTTAGGATTTGGAATCTGTCTGGATTTTTTTTTTTTTTTCAAGACACATCTCGTTATTTATCATTTTAGGCTAGGCCACAGACAATTTCAAAGGCCCCAAATTACATAGGGTTCTCACAGCATATAAAGACATCTATCTATCTATCTATCTATCTATCTATCTATCTATCTAGATACTGTGTACACTACTTCTCATTGAATGGTTGAATGGTTTTACCCTGTTGTGCTTCAATTCAATCTGTCAATATGTCCTCTCCCTGGTAAACAAACTATTGTTAGCGATGTTTGTGTTAGTCACTAATGGACACAGACACAATGCTATTCACTGCCCCCATGCTGTCAGTAATATAATAGCACTCAAAGAATTTCTTCATGGAAGTAAAACATTTTGATGCACCAGATGATAGCTCGACCCAATTCCGCTAGCAGGGCTGTTTCTTAGAAAGAGCCGCGTTCAACCTTATACAAAAGCACTTTCCAGAGATATCCCACAGACAGATGGGGGTTCTCGTGGAGGTCGATGGCTTGTCACAATGTAACATATGATCACCCCCATTATGTCCCCTTCCTAGAAATTCAAAGGCCACATTTTGTGGTTCTGAAAATTGACAATGCACCCACACTCAGACACTGAGTGATCGTGTATCTGTCGGGAATGCTCGTCCAAATTGTATTTCCACTGACCTATCAGGTCTCTCTATCAGTCATCGCATCACATTGCCACTGCGCACTCTAGCCGCAGGTTCCTCTCTCTGTGTGTGGCGTGAGTTATGAGCCCAGGCGCGGTCGACATTTTCATTACCAGTCTACGGAGATAAACAGATAATGGAGGTAATTAAACCTTGGGAGTGCTTGGCTGATTGGGCAGAGGTCAGACTGTACCTCTAGAAACCTGTGGCTGGGAGCCAGCAGTCATAAAAGTTAACTTGATTATTCTCTGATGTTACACCCAACAGCCCTCCAGTCAGTCAACAATATATCTAGCGTTTAGACTGAGCATCGAAATAATAAAAATGCACTATAACCACATAATGTATTAGAGGGTCATAATATACTTTGGTATTCTGGGAAAAGAGAGATTGGAGTGCTGTCGTACAACAGTAGACACACAAAATCTAATAAAAAAAATGGTAATGATGATTTGTGTGACACATTGATTGATTACCTCCCAAGCCATCTTTCATTGTGTCTCCCGACTCCCTTTCTTCGACACACCCTCTCAAACTCAATCATATGGCCCTTGGCTCTCTGAATTAGGCCATGTCACAAAGACTCGTCACAGTTCTGGGGAAGACCTTTTTATTCTTGGAAGCTCCTGCATTCTCCCTGCGACAAGAACACAGGTGCTCCTCATAGACATTAACCACCTGCCAACATGATAGAGAGCCACTCAATTTATTCCACAGACAGAGAGACACAGACAGACAGACAGACAGACGGACAGACGGACGGACAGACAAACACACAGACTGAGAGACAGACAGCAGACTGCCACTAAAATGGTTTCCCAGAAGCCTCCGGTGGCTCCCCTCCCCGTGACAATATGGCCAAAAGCCATAGGCTAAATGTGGCCCATGAGCGGCACAGCGTAGCGTTGGCAGGTAATTGTGATAATCTGCCCAGTGGCATGCTTAGCACTCCCAGCAAGCCTCAGTAGCACAGCAGCCAAATGCCCCCTCCACACACAAGACCACACTGACCTACAGAACTTGCCATCACTGGAGAAACCCACAAATAAAATGCCTATCAGCATCTGTCTCCATTAAGTACTGTATAAAACGCTATGCACTAGATCAAATAAAAAAAAATAAATAAAAAAAAAAACAAACATGAAAGCCATGTATATTCACTGTCACCGACACTCAAATACAATGCATGCATGGACTGGCCATGACATACAGTACAGTACAGGGCAATGCCCAGTGAGCCGATGGTCATTTTTGGGCCGGGGCTGTACTCATAATTTTCTTAAAAGACTTAGTGCCAACGTGATAGAGTTTGCCCATGCCATTTTTTTGGTCCCAGCCCTGTACAAAAGTGAAGAGAGTGAAAGAAATGAGAGAAAGATATGAAAAAAATACTTTTTAAAATGCTATTACTTATATATTTAATTTCATATCTCAAATCTTAAATCTTAATCCACAAATGCATTTAAACTCACCCCTATTGAGGCAATTGAACCACCCAGAGCTACAAAGAGCATAGAGAGTGAGAAACTTGATCTTGTCATTCTTCACAGCAGAGAAGAGGCCTTTTTTTGATTTCCCATTAGTCTCGGCACAGTCCCTGTCATCAGCCTGCCTTCCTGCCCCTCTGTTCAAATGCCTCGCCAGCTATGGTGTCACGGCACCCTGATCACGAGCAAGTACTCCTACTTGCCTTGTTTGGACTGTTTTTCACTGTGGTTTAGGCTACTGTGGATAGAGACATGAAGACACTGGGCATTATTCACCAGAATTGTTTCTTCAGAATTTTTGCTTAGATGTGCTTAAATGTTTGCTTAAATCTGCATTGACAAATGCAAATCGGGGTTTAAAGATTTTGATTTTTACTTCTTTTTTTTCAAATGAATTATGGGTGAATAAGGCTATTTTTTTCCGTTATGGTTAAACCATTCCTGGTTGTGATTCCCAAAGCAGCTCTTTAATATGTCAGGCCATGACCATTAGGCTCCATATAGAAAATAACCTGCACAGTAAGACTGTATGCCTGTATGACCTGAACGTAACCTTGCTTATAAGAATGTTGTGAGGGTTAACTAACTCTCTGCTTCGTTATGATCATCTAATATCCAAACGTGATTCAAAGCTTGTAAGGAGACAGCAAGATCAAAACAGAGCAACAACTGGAAATCCTGGCGGCTTATCTGAGAGATACAATGATCTGTGTATCTCATCCAGCAGGAGAGAGGGCCATTAGGCCGGACCTCATGCTCAGCTGTTCTGACCACAAGGCTCAATAGAAGAGATCCTTTTGGGCATTAACACCCACACTGAAATAGCCAACCTTCTCAGCCCGCCGCTTCCACTCCCAACACAGATCTCTACATATACACCTCAGCCTTACGCTCATTGAGAGATTCATTTTAGTCTTTTGGTAAATTGTTGGTTCACCCAGATTAAATAGAGAACAGATTTTATATTTTAAACTTGAAAAGCGCTCAGAGAGCATAGACCTCCGCCAAGGCAATGTGGTCACAGACACAATACACATTCCAGATCATGTTCTGGATCACCGATCGCCACCTAAATCGAATCAGTTCTTGCTTGTCCCAATATACACATTGTCCGAAAATTTCATCCAAATCCGTGCAATACTTTTCGAGTTATCCTGCTGACAGACAAACAGACAGACAGACAGACAGACAGACAAACCAACGCGACCGAAAACATAACCTCCTTGGCCACAGGATAAATGGCTTGTTACGATCACAAGTCAAACTCTTTGGCCCATATTGGATGCTACTGTAACTTGCTGGCACTGAATGTACTGTAGTCTATGTGATGTTGGTCAAGTAAGTCACTTTTAATTATGAATCAATTATTAATAGGTTGATTATTAAGTATTTCTTTCTCTTGAGACGAATAAAAACTTAACATGAGCCTACATGTTCACAGAAATTCAAATATGGACCCCACCAGTAGGCCTATTTCTTAGAGATAAGAGCTCTACTGACCTCTTCTGGTAGCCATTATGCTTGCCTTAAAATTACAGCCAATTCACTATCACGTTTGGATCTTGGATAGTTTACAACAATTTATTTAATTTCATTTTGTTTCAAATATCTTTGAGTATCAGGTTTCAACTGGCTTTAAACATTTTCATGAGGATCGTTACACGACTTCTGAAAACAGAACGTCCACTTCTACTTAGATTGCATAATCGAGGAACTTCAATTTGTTCAGAGCTGTTCTTTGGGCATTACAATTTGTTTAGGTCCAGAGTCCAAAGATGAGTTTACCACAGTCTATAGGCTAGGCTACACATATTGTTAACCATCAATGAGAGTCCCACTGTACATATTCTAGCCCAGGGGTGGGCAATTATTTTGGTCGATTAGATTTTGGTCGTGAAGATTTTCACTAATGGGTCGGGTGTTAACCGTCAACCGGTTGATGCCGGTAAATTGGCAAGTCTCAAAACAGTAGCCTCACTTTCTTCAGAGGACATGTTAACATGCAGGGTTAAAAGGGGGGATTTGTATTTCAGGACTACAACAAATTTAATCATTTAGGCCTATAATCTAAGTCTCTTTGGCTAAAAGATAAATTATTTTACTTTGGGAAGGCTCCGCGGGCAGTATTAAATAGCTCAGCGGGCCGCATGTGGCCCCCGGGTCTTAGTTTGCCCAGGCCTGTTCTTGCCTATCTGATAGGCCTACTGGTTATGACTGGACTTTGTTAAAAGATGTAAAGATATCCAGTGTAAATCAATCCATAGCCCTGTTGCACAAATTCACCAAGTAGGTAGGAAAAAGAACAAGAAAATTTGATGCAACATAGACTGAGCAGTGAAGCCAGCAAATAACACTAAGTGAATGGGACATAACAACTTACTTTCAGTTTCATTTCACTATTCAGTCAGCATTAGTAATCGGTCTGTTATTTGGCCTATGTAGCATCAAATTTTCTCGTTCTTTTTCTTAAAGACAACATTCAGGTACTTGGAACAACAGGCAGGGCTATTGACTGATTCACACTTGATTTCCCCTTTAAACGGATGAAATAACACGAATGAGCAGGAATAGTCTTACATTTTTTTGCCGACAAGACTTACAGTATGGCATCTTAAACCTAGAAATGAACAAATGTCATTGCAACAAATTTCAGTAAAAGACATGATTTGCCCCAGATGCACCCTTTAACACTATACTCACAGGTCCACATGTTCTGAAGGCTACTGAAGGGATTCCTGTAGTAACGTGTCACTGACAGAGGGGACTTTGAACTCTGGAGGGGCCAGTGATGTGGAAGAGACCGGCAGTCAATATCAATACCGGAGGACACCTATCCCGACAGCCCAATCATACTACACTATAACACTCCACTACAACTGGACACTGGTTTCAGGCAAACGCAAGACAGACAGCATTCAGACATGGTAGGGAGAAGACGTAACGGCCCGAGAAACAACGGAGGGAACAGGGGGAGCGGCGGTGGTGGTGGTGGTGGTGGTGGTGGTGGAGGTGCACAAAGGCAACCCCAGCAACAGCAGCAACAGCAACAGCAACAGCAGCAGCGTCGCCGCCGGAAACCAAGACAGGTGGGCTATGATGAAAAGAACAGCTGCATTGATTTAGTTTATAGCTACAATTTGATAGCACTTTATGTGAAGGTGCCGACATAGATGAAACATGAGCCTGTTATAAACATTACCTTTATTATGGACATTTCATTTATGTTTATTAATGTTGTAATTAAGTGCCATTCAGCTTTTGGCACTGTTTTAAATGCAGATGTGACAAAAAAACAACAACTAAACATTATCATCTCTCTTATTGACACCTTCAAATAAAATATTACCAAAATATATTTACTATGTTTTTTGTTAGTGGAAAAAAATCCAGTCTTTGCTTTTTACAACAGACATAATGTACAGCACTCACTGAATGCAGCCAATTGTAACTAGCCGACTGCTAACGAGTAAGCTCATAAATGGTCACCTTGATTGATATGGGTTATGTAACTGCATATGGAGTTAAACAGAGGCACAAGACTTAAATGCCCTGTTGGCAACTCTTATATAACCCTTTGATCTAGTCTATGCTTTAGTTGTGCAGCATGTCTGAAAGATTACTCTATGGAGCCAGCACTGACAGCAGAAGACCCCAGAGAACATTTTGATATTAAAATCAATGTTTGGGGGGGGCATTTTTTTTTGTCCTGGGACCCAACATGTCTAGCATGTGCTCCTGATATATGATTAGACCAACCTATAATGTGATGATTGTTGGTACCATAAAGGTGATGAATGTCCAAATTGTACATTTGCATGGTAAATTATAAAGTCAGCAACTGTTGCATCCTCTGAATACCTTCAACAAATTTCTTTGAGGTCTTGTCTTGTCTTGTGCCTCGCAAGTTATACTTGAGCCAATCAGCTGATCCGACCATAAACAGCTGAGGGTCCAAAGGATTATGACAACATTACTCAGAACTTTGTTTATATTTGCTTGCAGATAACTGCTCAACTTACTATGAAAGTTGTATCAGTGAGCTATCACTAAACAAGGTCTTATCAAATGTTTGATAAACAGTGACAAGAGTGTGTGTGCAAACATCCCACACACACTCAACTCACACACACACACACACACACACACACACACACACACACACACACACACACACACACACACACACACACACACACACACACACACACACACACACACACACACACACACACACACATACACACTCAACTCACACACACACTGCATACAAATATTGCACATACTTTGGGGTATAGTGAAATAATGGAGTTTACACCTACTGGGTCAGGAAATGGTTGAGGGTCAGATTTAAATATTAATCCTTATAGGCAAGGACCTGAACTTGCATGGCTTATGTATAGGCTACTGCAGTGCCCCCTATTCGTGAAGTGTAACATTAGTCCCTTAGGTTAGTGGTTATGTAATGTGCCTCAGAGTTACCTGGGTGTCATGACCATTCTGATAGCAGTCTGGCAGATGACCAAACAGATGGGGTCATTCTGAACAGCTCCACTTGGAAGTGATTTACCACTAACCCCTGTCCTCTGGGTCACTCTGCTGCTAATTACACACATTCTGGATCTACTCCCAGCATAATTCCTACTCTTAAGCCATGTTTACAAGGATGTAGATATTCCTTATTTTAATTCATTTGAGTTTCAGCCACCTCAAAGGGATATATACATATACAATATTTCAGACCCCCGAATTCTGTGGGTAAATGCAAGTTAAATTAAGTATTTCTCAACTCCACTGCAGCACTAAGAAATACTGAAAGCTTTGAATTGTCAGCTTTTACAAACATTTCTTTCAGACCTTAATAATAAGATGAAGATGAAGCACTCATCATAGTGAAAATTCAAGAAAGAACCCCATGTGATTACAGTTTGTGGACTTTAATGCAAATGGAAGACAATGCCTGTCAACAACAACACACAATAGACCTACTGCTCATAAGGATTAACATGTTGATAATAGTGTAATGCATCTTTTATGTGTCATTTCTCCTAGACCTTGACACAGCCGGCAGTCTTTGCTCGGGCCAAAGGCAGCGAGACAGCCATCCCTTACGAGAGAGTGACACTCGAGCAGGCTCGCAAAGGAACTCCAGGTCTGATATCCCTTACTTTGATTCCTCCTAATTTCATTGAGTATTGAGAGGTATGAGTTGAATTTGGAGAATTATATGTAGCCTATAGCCTAATCATGAGTTAAGACAGAGATGTGAACCAGCATGGGTTATATTTTTTATATACAGTACTGTAATATGATTTTGTTTGTGTGTGCTTGTTTGTGGCTTTGTGTGTGTGTGTGTGTGTGTGTGTGTGTGTGTGTGTGTGTGTGTGTGTGTGTGTGTGTGTGTGTGTTGTGCACGTGCTACTATGTTTGTAACTGTTTGTTTTTGACCACAGCGGATCGGCCAGTGAGGGTGTACGCAGATGGCATATTTGACCTGTTCCACTCTGGGCATGCCCGAGCTCTCATGCAAGCCAAGACCCTGTTTCCTAACACAGAGCTGGTAGTAGGAGGTATGTGATGTAACCCGCTACCATCACATACACAACACAAATACAGTATATGTATTTCTGATTTACTGTACCAATTAAGGAAATGAGCTTCTATTGACTATAATGTTCACTGTGAACCAGAAGACAGTTTTTTTTTTGTTTGTTTTAGTTTTTTTGTCATTGATGTAGCTGGTCTCTGAAATGAAATTATTATTAATTATTCATTTGTCTGATTGTGCATCATGGTTTGTGTGTGTGTGCAAATGTGTCACAGTCTGCAGCGATGAGCTCACACACAAGTTTAAGGGCTACACTGTGATGACGGAACGGGAGCGCTATGAGGCCTTGCGACACTGTCGTTACGTAGATGAGGTGGTCCGTGATGCACCTTGGACTCTTAGTCCCGAGTTTTTAAAGATGCACAGGGTAAGTTTATCGGTCAATCTATCTATTTAGTGAAAATCTATTTTATCTTTGTCTTTATCACCCAGGGTAAATCTATCCATCTCATTTCGCTCTTTTATCTTTGTGCGTACCTTCCTTGTCAATTATCTGTCTTTTTGTCTCACAGAAGATAAGACGTACTCGACTTTCCACTATTAAGATACATATATTTTTTTCTGTCACAGATTGACTTTGTGGCCCATGATGATATCCCCTACACATCAGCGGGATCTGATGATGTCTACAAGCATATCAAGGAAGCAGGTATTCCAGCACTAAAATCACAAATCAAAATTGTTCCTTTTCTGTTAGCTAAAGTAGAGTAATGTAAATAGATCTTCACTTGTTTGTTGTTGTTTTTTGTGCATTTTAACTCATGTCTAATTATTTGTGTGTGTGTGTGCTTGTGCTTGTGTTTGTGTGTGTGTGTGTGTGTGTTTGTGTGTCGCAGGAATGTTTGTGGCCACTCAGCGGACAGAGGGAATCTCCACCTCTGACCTTATTACCCGAATTGTGCGAGATTATGACGTATATGTGCGTCGCAATTTGCAGAGAGGGTATACCGCCAGAGAGCTCAACGTGGGATTTATCAATGTAAGGGAGACATTATAACACCTAACTACACTGATACATGTTCACACACACACACACACACACACACACACACACACACACATAAATCCCACACATACAGATGTGCACATACCATGCATACAGCACACACACTCATGAGTTGGTGGCTCACAGTGCAAAGTTATTTAGATATTTAGATTTCCTCTCAATGTTTTATCAGGCTATGCTGAGATAGTAGAGCAAAGTTATTTAGATTTCCTCTAAATGTTTTATCAGGCCATGCTAAGATCATTTGTATTCTATCCCCACTAATAACTACAGGAGAAGAAGTACCGTTTGCAGAACCAGGTGGACAAGATGAAAGAGACGGTGCACACCCTGGAGGAGCGGAGTAAACACCTGGTGCACCGTGTCGAGGAGAAGAGCCACGACCTCATCCTCAAGTGGGAGGAAAAATCCCGGGAATTCATCGGGAATTTCCTGGAGCTGTTTGGCCCCGAGGGAGCCTGGGTGAGTGTTCCACTCAATTAGTAATATTATTTTTCGTGCATAGGCCTGCACATGACAAAATACTCTATACTGAGAAAAACAGGGTTAAAATAAAACACACACGATTCAAATTCACAGATCACAAACATTCACCTGCAGAAAAGTCCAGCTGAAGATGATCTTAGGTTTAGTTGGTTTATGCTGAATATATATGTAAAAGTGATTGTTTATGGTTTGGTGTTGGCTATTTTAAATGGTGTTTATATAATGGCTACAGAGTCTTTGTGTTTGTGTGTTTGATACAGTTATCAAAAACACAAGAAATATCAGTTGAACTGACCATCTCTCTCCTTTCCCCTCCTTCTACGTGCAGCACATGATTCAGGAGCGAAGCGGTCGAGTGCTCCAGGCCCTGTCACCGTACCAGTCTCCTCGTGGCTCTCCCAGCAGTAGCCCCACTAGGGGGCGCTCTCCCTCACCTCCATCTCACTGGCCCCTGATGCGCTTCAGGTCACCCCCACCCACTCCCAAAGCACGGCGTGGTAGCCCTGGCAGCCCTGGCAGCGAGGGCGATGAGGGAGAGAAATAAGTGTGCTTCGCGCGTGCACACACATACACATACACACACACACACACAAATGTACAGACACACACAAACCCAGAGACAGACACGTGCACACACACAGACATGACATGCATACATAAATACACGTCCAAAGTGCAACCAACCAGTCTACACATGTAGACACATACATATCCACATGCATGCATATTTACATGGATGACCATCAACCATCTGACCATCTGAGCACTGGCTCAGAGAATACATGAGATGCACTTTAGACTGAAATGCATCCCCACACAGTGATTTTAGCTCTTCAGCCACTGTACATGTACCCAAAAGTCCAAACTCTGGTATGTAAGCTATACATTATTGCTCTTGTAATATATTTAGGCCTACTTGTTATCCCTCTTTGTATATTGAATTCCTTAGTTAGATTTTGATTGATTTGAGTGACTGTATGATCTGATAGGGCTATACAGTACATGTAATTTACAGTATATTTATAATAGCATCTTGTTTTTCTTTTCAATTTCAAGGAAATGTAAGGAAGGAATGTATTGTTCCTGATGTAAAGAAATGCAAATGTAAATCCTATTAAATTAAGTATTCTGTGGTAATTATTTTAACAGCTGAAGGTTTGACATAACATATTTAACAGACGTCTCAGACATGCCACCAATAAGAAAATGCTTGACTGTATGAAAATGAAGATTGTATGGTATGATGGTGCAAATTATTATTGCCACAACTGTGTACTGATAGTACATTAGTGATGGGTAATAAAGTTGTATGTCAACTATGGTTTGTGGCTTGTTATATAATTTATTAACTGCGTTTTCTGACTGCGTAGTTTCATAACTTAATTGCAACAGCCAACCATCTAATCCTCAACCAACTGCAAAGTCTGACATTAAATAATTGTGACAGACCGGAAGAAGTTCATCCTCCAGTGTTCTTACCATTTTTAAGGAAAGATCAATCCGTCTAAGACTAGCCAATAGGGCCCATGGAGCTAAAGTAAAGTTCATAGTCTCAGAAACTTCCAGAGAGCTACTGTAGATAAACCCTTGTCAAATGAAAAATCTGAATTGGCAGACTTATTCTAACTTACTGGTGGTATAGCTTTGGTTTTCTCTACACCCGACTGGAAACTCTAGTATTTTTTCTCCAACAACAATAATTTAGAGCCTTTGGGTATGAACAACATTTACTGTATGGCAACAGTGCTTGAAAGTGTAAACAGATTTCCCAATTGTGCTGTGATACAGTGAGGATAGACTAAATTGCTACCCAGCCTTCTTTAACAGAAAAGAAAAATTCAACAATTCTGAACAATTACACAGTATTGCTGTTTTAAAACATATGCAAGACTAATTGACCTTTGTTGACCTTAAAAGTTCTCAGCTTCCCATGGTTTGTGAGAACCTACAGTATGAGAACCTGTCTGACACCGCGGGTATTTACACAACGTTTGCCATGTTCTCCTTTTTAGTAACATTCACACATACAAATATGAAGCTACATCTTAAAAGCAGAGATAATAGATTGTGTTCCTTGTGTCCCAAAAGATAACAGATCTGTCCCACGCTTCAGCTGACTGCTGAAAAGTCACACGGTCGCCCTGTGATATGCTTCCTTTAATGGCAGTTCACAAAAAACAGTTCACACAATCATTTGATTAACTTCCTTAGCCAATTTCATTTTAATTTCTATTGATTTCTATTATTGTTCACCGTGAAAAATATCCAAGTGTGCAATCAGGTTTTTGGAGCGTCTTATAGGTAAACTGTTGCATGCTTCTCTATTTCTCTGAAATTTCAAATATCAAAGACTAACACTAATGAAGTGTATATGTTGCTTTTCTTTGCATTCTTTGCAATGCTCAATGAGGGGTCAAGTTTCAAGGTTAAAACATTCACAGCTCTTTGCATAGCAACCATGGCCCGGTTCCCCGATAACGCTCACTCTTAGCGCACTAAGAAGACTCGAAAGATACATCTTACCAAAGTTGTTTACTTTTCTGAGTGTGTTCCCCGAACTATCTCTTAGAGTCTTCTTTACTACGTTGTTCTTAGCTATCAGTTAAGGTGCCAAATCCATGTTTCTGGCATTGATTGTTGTCATTTGCGCTTCTTTAGAGCATGCGCGAAAATGTTTTTTCCGGAATTAAGGTGCTGCAATTAACAAGTAATATGCATAATACAATATAATTAAAAATATAATGTGTCCCAATATGAGTTGTGTATGTGGCATGTTTACATTTTAGAAGGGTTGAAAAGTAAAGCAACTTAGTGAATTTTGGCAATTTTTTATTTATGTGAAATAAAACACAAAATGCAAGGAAACCAATTCAGATGTTCCTTGGCAGTAAGTGCGCAAGTATTGAGAACAATACAACACTTTTTAAAGCTGTAAAGCGTATGTTTAAGCCAAAAACTGTGATAAGAAAAAGCTACGAATGGTCCAGACCACCCTTACGAAAGTGTGACTTACAGAAGATGCACTTTCGGGGATCATGTCTTAACGTTAAGAGGAAAGTTAAGAAAGAGGTAAAGAACTACTTAGCGGTAAGAATGTTTTGGGGAACTGGGCCCATACCTTTACATAGGTGCGTTGACAAAAGACAAACTATTTGAAAATCTATTGACATTGGCCAGTATTCTCCCAGGTGCTTAAGGGTTCAAAAAGTGCTCAACTCCATGCATTTCAGCCTGCGCAAAGTACTTTTTGGACTTAAAGGAATGATACGGATTGAATCACATAGCCCTGCTGTTTTAGTGCTAAGTGTTGTTGATAGCCACCACAATGACCGAAATGACCAACGCAGACTGAGAGAGCGAAACGGCAGCTAACGGTAACAGAATGAGGCATTTCAAAACGAAACCAAATCGATTAGGTTTTGTTTTGACATAGCCCATTCCGTTAGTGTTAGCTTGGTGAGGCTGATAAACTGAGGTTTTAATGGGTTTTTGTAATGTATTTTTTCACCGAACACCAAAATGTCCCAAATTTTTCTCAAAGAAATGGTCTCCTTATCTCAAAATCATATTGCCTAAGTAAGTATGGTGTAGTTCAAAGTTTGGAAACCACTGCTTTAAACAACATTTTCAAAACTAAAAATGTGCAATCTCTAGGATTTCAACACTTTTGATATAAAAACAGGCGTGTTTAAGATTTGCTGACTCAGGGTGGCTGACTCCCAGAAGAATAAATAGAAGCACTCTTGAGTCAAGGAGGCACAGAGACACTCTGAAAATCTACAGCTGGTGAGTGTAGCCTTTGCAAATTGAAGAGTTTGATAAATCTTTATATTACTGTAACATGCAAATTGATAACTAGCCATTTGGTGGTCATTACAAATCCCTTACACATAATTTTGCATGACCTTACTCTTCAGTTGCCCAACTAAGAATTTCATCTATCTTATTGTACCTTTTAAAGGTTAGTGTAACGTTTTATTTAGACCGACATCTGCGTGCAGGCTGCCGTAGCTGTAATACGTAATTTGAAATGTGTCGCGCTTAATTTTTCTCGAAGGCTACACATTGGGGCTTTAAATACTGTCTATTAGTAGTAAGTTAGTTGTTGTATGGTCTTAGAAGACCCATAACCAAAACATTTTATCTTAATTCATATAGGCCTATAGCAATTATAACTTATATTTGAAAATTCTTGGTCTATGTTGAGTAGAATAAGTTCTTGCAGAAGGTATTAAACAATCTGTAATGACTAGCAAATGGCTGGTACTTTATTTGCATGTATTTGCAATGTTTGATGTGATTTGCATGTTAATAATCAATTAATTAATGGCAAGTATGTATGCTCTAATTTCAAGAGCATGCATGCAAACTAATTCTAAAATAATTATTTAAATCATTTTAATTAAAAAATATATACATGATATATTCTATGCATTTAACTGTTGCTGCCATATGTTTCGACCACACTCATATTTCAAAGACAAGAAAAATAAGATTGCTTGGAATACCAACTGCAACACATTGGACAGTCAAAAAAAGGGGTAAGTAAAAAATAAGAACATTTGGCAAAACTGGAAATACTGCTTAAGATGTTTCCAATTGGATTAAAACAGGAATCTGAAAATACAGTAGTATAAATAGTCTTTGAATGTGCTCTGTACTTATTTAGTAGCCCACTATAACAGGCAATAATGTCTTCCAAATAGTCAACGTGTAACCAGAATTCAGGTAAAAGAAAAAATACACTAAATGTCTTACTTTTTTATGTAGAGCTGAAATGGCCTATCAAAGGAGACTCCCTATACTGTTAGTCACCTTCATCCTCTGCTGTGAAGCTATTGGTCCTGGAGATGGCATGAATTCCCTGGCACACCGCATCAAACGGCAGGTAGAGATTGAGCGTGGGACTGGCGTCACATTCTTCATAATACCTAACTACAACAACCTAGGCGATCCCCATAGCAGGGCACAACGAAGAGAAGCAGAAGATCTAATTAATCTATTTGACAACCAACACGCTGGCAGAACACAAAGTAATAACCTGGTTACATTTCCAGGAAAGAGAGGCAAGACCCAATCCATCCGCATTGATCTACAGGGTAAATTTCCAAAGAATAACCCGATTTATTACAACCTGCAAATGCAGACTAATGGAAAAAAGAGCACCAGTATAGCAATTGTCATAGCTCCGGATGGCATAGCAGCAAATAACATGCGTAGGGCCTTCAGAACAAGTTTAGGCAGAAGAGCCAAAGTGTGTGTGGAGAATGGAGTAGTAGTCAATTTCTCAGTCAACTGCCAATAAATTAATACAGGTGCAGGTGGAAGTAAAGGCAAAGGTGACAACAATAGCAAAAGCAAAGGTAAAGTTAAGGGTAATAACAGGCCAGGACCTAGCAAAGGAAAGTGACACATTTTGGAGTCAAACTCAGGTCCTCATCCACTGTGCTATTGCTTATAAACAGCTGAAGCTTACTGTATAGCCAACGACTATTACAGCATAACTATTTCGCAGACTGAGCCAATAAGTCTACATGACAGTGAATATGTGTTTGAGGGCTTGAGCGAGAGCAACATTTATTACTTCTTCTCGCTTATGTTGGCATACTTTTTTTTATAATGTCACAACAATCAGTTCACTGTGTGTGTATTGAAATAATTGTTTGACATTAAGAGAAATGTTTATTGAGGGGGGAAGGGGGGTAGCTAACATTGGCATTTTCTTTTTAATATAATAGCCTAGCAATCAGTTAACTTGAAATAATAATTATTGTTTGAATGTTCACCCAGAACAGCTTTTACGCAAATAAAAGAAAAGCATTGTAACACTTTTTTGTGTGAATAGAAATTTCTAAGGGAGAAATACTTTTTCTGTTTGAGTTCTGTTTTGTTTGTTTTTTTAGCTCCTGCTATTTACCTTTACAAAAGAGTGTATTGTAATCAAAAAAAGTCTGTAGAGTAATGCTCTGTCATATCTCAATTAGTCCTATATGTTTATCTGGATCTGAATGCAGATCATTTCATTTTATTTTCATTTAAAGTTTCAAAGACAGTGACAAGAGTAAGGACACAATCCACTGAGAGGCTGCTTGCAGTACCAAGAAAAACTATCACCAATAGTTTAAATTAATGTTGCTTCTCAAAACATATTGATATACTATAGATAGCATGTCCGACTTTCAAGTCCTACAGTTAAAGAAGTATTGATCATTTTATGAACCCAGTGACAAGGATAAGGACACAATCTACTTAGGCTGCTCCTCAGTCTTGGGGCTAATAAGGTCCATGGACCCATCACTTCATGGCAATTTTCCATACTGTACGTTGGCTGCAGGCCAGGTTGTCTTTCCACTACACCATGTAGAAAGCCATGTGGTTTTCAACAGGGGGTCTGTGGACCCCTGGTGGTCCGTGATGACTTTCCAGGTGGTCTGTGACATGAGTTCCAGTTAAAATCTAGTGTGGTTGGAACTGATTTCTGAAAACTTGATTTGAGAAACAAACACAGTCGATCATTTTTATGTCAGAATGGTGGTCCCTGAGACTAAACCAGTTGAAAACCCCTGTACTACACCCAAGTGTCATTGGCCATCATACAAGCACATTTGTGAATAAAAAAGGCACAACTGCAAGAAATATAGACATTTGTTTTCTTCCCATTATTACTATAGACTGAAAAAAATATTATGCTCAGGCCAAGAAAGTACAAATAAAACGTTGAACCGCTTGAGTTTAATGTACATGCCAATTCCACACCCATGCATGAATACAGGATCAAATAATAAATAAAGTGCACATGATGGCGCCAAAATCCGTCGCAAATATTAGACATTGAACTGAACACCAAACAAATATGTATAACACTCTACACAATTTTTTGGTTAGTTTTTTAAGAGTAAGATTTTATGTTTATGTATCGTTAGATATTTAAAGTGCAATGCAACAACCTCATAACATCTCGACCGACAGACAATTCCTGACTGACACAGACATTGTTACGCTACTGTAAACATAACGAAGCCTGCAAAGCATTGTTTGAGGCTAAAACTTTGGCATTACAGATTAACAGCTCTATCTCTACAGCTGTTCATTTGTACACAAGTGCTGTTACCCTTACTTCACAGAAAAAAACAAAGTGAGGCAAAACAAAAGAAATGTCTAAAGGCAGTTACAGACCAAAGATTAACAACAAGACTGGCTACAATGTTCTAAAACCCAGTAGTGTTCTAAAACTTTTAGACGATGTTGAATCTTTAGCGACGGCTTGAAACTGCTTATAACAACATGCAACATTTGAAACACACCGTCATAACTCTATAAAATGGTCTTGTGTCGTTCCGAATATTCAGTCTGAATTGGCCTTAAGATGTAGTATATTGGCCTACAGTATAAAACATTCCCATTCTTTTCTGTTGCTAAACATACAATAAATAATAATCAACATAATTTTATTAACACAGTTTAAGTTTGAGAGTCTTTACATTCACTGCATAGACCAAGACTCTTTACTGATACTGGATATATAGAAGTGGTCATGTACAAAGCCTTTCCGTACCCCTTCAAAGTTGTAACACAGAGTGTGAATTTTTGTCACACAAAAAATAATAAATATTTGATATTTTTGAGAGAATAAAGTCCTTACACACAACTTTCTAATTTTCAGGCGCTGCTAATATGCAGCTGATAGTACAGTAGCCATTTTCTGCGTTGTTCACTCCAAAAAATCGGCAGAATTGAAGTCTACCAGTCACCACGGTGATCTTTAAAAAAAAATTCTGAATTTTTGTTATACTGGATTAAGCTCATCTGTTTGTTTTGTACCTAGAGGCATCTCGTGGGTCACTACTCGGGTTGCTCCAGTCATCTGCTTCAGGGCCTGTCTGGTAGTGCCGCCATGCTGACTTGTTGAAGACAGGGAGGCGCTCAAATGACTCACTTGACAGGGCCTGTGTTTCAATTATTATAATGGACAGAATATTAACAAACAAAAACAGCAAATTACTGATTATTGTAGTCCTACTGCCTAAAGACGAATGTCATGCTATCATATTATTATAAATCATGATAATAATACAATACTATATATTATTATATTATAATATAATAACAAATATGGTAATATACAATATTACAATAATTTCTACTCATTTTAATGTTAAACATGTTTCGCAACCCACTGCTAATACAGGGCACTTCAACAGATTCAAAAGATTTAATACCTTTAAATAAATCACTGCATCAGTTCCCACTCCCTCCATTGAGTACAGGTTGAGGTCTCCTTGGAAATAACGTGCATACAGCCTGGAGATTGGCAAACCATAGCCAAATCCTGCCTATAGAGTACACACATCGAACACAACATTAATCAACTGAAAAAGTCTCACATACACACACACATACACACACACACACAAACAAAGATGGATGTATGAATGGAAGACACTTGCACCCATCTTGCACCCATAGTCTTGAACTACATTGCAACATCTACTGTAAGTCAGAGTCCTATAATCTAGTTACCAGAGGGGCTGCCGACTGTAAGGAGTCCAGACTTGGCGCAGGTGCAGATGAGTACATGTAGTTGAACAGCCTGTCCATTTTCCTGAGAGCCACACCACCACCCATATCACTGATCTTGAAAGAGAGAGAGAGAGAGAGAGAGAGAGAGAGAGAGAGAGAGAGACTGTTTGTTGTTTGCTTAGTTTACATTTGACCACAAAATATAGACTGTCATTTTGCATAAATGTTCAAAATCAAGTTGAATATGTTGCTCCATTAACCTTAACTTTATACCCTGTAGATACTCCTGCTCCCTCCATACATACTCACCTTTATTGACAGGTCCTCTTTTCCTAAGGTCACTAAAGCTGTGACTGGAGGAAGTCCTTTGCTGCTGTGCTCATGCAACTCCACTGTGGCTCTCATGGAATTCTTCCCAAACACAAACAATTGCAAAAACAAACAAAGTCTGGTCATAACCAGCCCCTTGTCTTACGCTACTCTTCGTGCAAAGGTCTGGGGTTCAGGTTATTGAGAAAAGATCGCTTGCTGGAGATGTTTGAATTAAAAAAGAATGGATCAGCCCTTGACAAGAGTTGGATGATTAGCTAAGATGGGATACATCCTTAGTGAATGAGGCAGAGACATTTATATAGGAGGAGACAAATCACTTCAGACGTCCTCCCATTGAAATGCACTACGGCCGTTCGTAACGCAAAGATGGCGGAGTAGAGAAATTGGAAGTCCTGCCTTATGGTGGAAATAGCCTTATCTTGTTGCTGAACGCTGTATGACTGACAGTTAGCTTTTTTGTTTACTACCTCCGTCACTATGGTGACAGCCATGCCGCGATTGTCAGCGCAGGCGCAGTAGATTTGGCACTATTCAACTCAGATTTAAACAATATACTTTTTAAGTCCATACGACCAGTCAATCTGTACTTATGGATATTTCCCCATTCATTTTGGAGGGTCTGGTCTTGTTAACCCAAATAGCTGCCCGAAGGCATATCCAATATGGCAGCCGAGTGATGTGACTTGCCTTAGAAGGACTTTGAATGAGGCCAATGGCTGGAATCCCAGGCCAGCCAAGGTCACGATAGCAAACACAAAAATAGGATGTAGTATTTTCATGATCACTCACAAGAATTGCCCTTGTCTCCTGCACCATAGGGACCATAATGGAAATAAACCTGTGGCTTTATTGTGTTATCCCTGACTATGTCTTTTCATTATGTATAGTTTATGATGCAGTTTTGCTGTTTCATATTTTATTTTTTTTATATTAGGATTGGTAAATAAAATCAATCAATCAATCAATCAATCAAGAAGTAAAGATCTCTCTTTTTCAAAATGGTTTGTCTTACCTTAAAGAGTTCAAAGAGCATATGGAAGAGATGTGAGGGAACATACACCACCTGAATAGGCTTTTCTTTGGCTTTAGCTGGGAAACAGTAATAGCAACTCTGAGTATCTGAGTTCTAAATATGCAAGTAATGCAAGCAAGAGAATCTAAGACATCCAACATATTGACACAATTAATGCAATAAATATTAGGACTTTCTCAATGAAGAACACTTACTATTGAATTCCTGAATGTCCAGTTCTGGCGACATCATGTAGTACTGTTCACAGAGCATCTTGGCTGTGTCATACGCATCTACCAAGTTCAAGGTTAAATGTTAAATTAAAAAATCTAGTATATTTAATGCAAAAACTGTACTCAATGCAATGTAAATCTGTAACATTAGCACTAAATCTACACCATATTTAGGTCTCAATCATCAAGCTTTAACTTTAACCAAGCCTACTTTCAATTTTTACCAACCCTACGACGTAATGTGGAGCGGGTTTACTGTGTGTTGGTTTCCCTTTCCATGCCTAAGTTAACAGATTAGGCCAACCATATAGTGTAAAACACCAGCATCAATTGTGCTTGAACCACACCACAATGTCAACAAAATAGAGGTAGCCTGGTGTTAAAGGAAAATATCGGAGTGAATTCAAACATAGCCCTGTTGAAAGAGCTTGCTAAATGCGCTAGTTAGCGAGTGGAACAAAATAATTTGGTACAGCACAGACCGAACGCGATCTGAGGTTACATTGACTCAATGTAAAGTATTTCACGTTTGCGTGAAGTCTATGCTGTTCGAAATTCCTTGATTTCACGCGAAATATATTGCTGTTAGAGGGCTCGTGCAGCAGGCCTATGCTTAAACTTACTCCGGACTTATACTTTAATCAGCTGCTCGGCGTTTCGTATGAGGGTCTGGGATTAAAATTAAAATTCACTGTTTGGCCAGGATGGGATGCATCCTGAGCAAACAAGGCCAATGGCCAGAATCCCAGCCAGAGTACTGATGAGAGATGAAAAATGAAGCGGAAAAATAGGACGGTAATGGACAGGCTAAAACAGAAGTGAAATGGATTTTTTTTCCGCTGTAATCACACAACAAAGGCCGCTTCACGTCTGCCAAGTAGGCAGTGTGTCCAAGGTGCAACTCATACGCTAAAGCCAGTATTCACCCAGGTGCTTAAGTCCAAAAAAGTGCTCATGCCTTTTAGCCTGCACTAAGCATTTTTTTTATTTTGGACTTAAAGCAATAATCCGGAGTGAATCAACATGTAGCCCTGCTGTTTTACATTGCTAAGCGCTATTAATAGCCACCACAATCAATGACCGAATTTCAGAGATAGCGAAACGGCACCAGAATGGGCCATGTCAAAATGAAACCAAATCGATAAGCTTTCATTTTAACATGCCCCATTCTGTTAGTGTTAGCTGCTATTTCGCCATCTCAGGCTGCTTTGCATGAAATTTGGTATTTGAGGTGGCTATCAATAGCGCTGAGCACTGTAAAACAGCAGGGTTGATTCCTAATTCCTTTAAGGAGCTGGAAGAATACTGCCCTAAGTGCTGAAATGTACATAAAAGAGAGACTGTCACTGAATTACCTCTCACCACCTCAGCCACGTTGCAGGCAGGGTCGATGCCTCCTATGTGCTTTGGATGGGCTGTGGCGTCACCAAACAGGAGTGCTGCCATAGGATGTCACAAGAATAAAGAGCAGCAGTTAAACACGTATAAATGATCTAATTACTGATTTACTGCCATTAAGCCTACAATGTCGAATCAGTAGAGGTTGAACATTGAGTATCATCTGTGTGACACAAAATGACAGCATATGAAAAGCAACTGGCAGGAGCAAAAAAAATTACTTTATACATTTCATATAGAATCAATGTGTGTTCATGTTGATAGAAACTACAGAATTAAAAGAGAGAACAGAGTCCAATTGTATATAGTTATGACAGCGCACAGCGCATGGTACTGTACATGTGTGTAGCCTAGTGCAGGGCCAAGTACAGAACAAAACATTCTGATAAAAATCACTCACTATGCTGGTTGATGAGCATACGAAAGGAGATTCGATTGGTATAGAAACGATCCAGGAAGTACTGAACGTTGCTGCTGATGAAGGGGTCAAAGCCAAACTTATCCTTGTACTCGATCACCCCTTGGGCCATAGTTGGCACAACATCATTGTGCCGATTGCGAATTTTATTAAGGGTGTCCAGAAAGCTGAAAAGTAGTTCAGTATATATTAGTATAGTATATATTACTATACTATAATTAATATATAATATATTTTGAAATACAGTCAGAATTCTCTGATTGTTTACTAGTTACAGACAAAATTAAACCAACACAATGCAAACATAGAAAACCTATGTACTGTAGATGATAGAGGATAATTGCCTCACAAGTATGATAATCATGATAATGTTATATAATATGTAAATAATAATTCACACACTCGTTCAGGGTACGGCCATTCTCTGGGCTTCTGGCTTCAAATTCTAGCAGTTCCTCAAAACTCTGAATGTACCTAAGGGGAAGAAGACAAACAAAAACACACATAGTCAACACACACAACACACAGGTCTTTACATTTTCTAGTCACGTTTATTTTTTGTTTATACATAGGAAGCAAGTCTATTATTCAATTTAGAGAATAAACACATCACTGTCTGAAAATGATCCCGGTTATGATCATTCTGATCGAGACAGAAAACGTTTATCATTATCAAGCCTGCATATAAATTAGCTCTGAGAAACTCACTAAAGTCAGCCTAAACATCTCAATACACTTTATTCATGAGTTCTGGCATTCTGTCCAGCTTTGACCGAGCCAAGTTTTCGTTGGAGCCCTGGGGTCAAATGTGGACCTCTGCTCTCTGTCAAGCAGCATGCCATGAAGTAAAAAAGTGAAATGTAATGTGGCCCATTTTCACGTTAATCTAAAAAAAGATGTCACACAGCATAGTGTCAGTCTGTTACATTGTGACGTGTTTCAATAGTATAATTAAGCTGTGTAGCATCATGGTAACCATGGCTGCGGGTTCCCTGATGTAAAACGCAGTCACTCTTTCACATGGTAATGCACTGGTGCTCTGAATTTTGCATAGGCCCTTGGCCGCAAACAGAAAAGTTAGGCCATCTCTGGGCTAAAGTCTTGTATATCATTGTGTATAGCACTCACCATGTCTGCACAAGTTGGACGGATGGTTGACCGAGAAGGTTGCCTGGCAATAGAGTAACCTCTCTCATCGTGTTTGCCAATCTGACAGCCAGTTCCTTCCTCAGGAACATGTAGGATGTCTTCTCGCATGCATTCTCTCGACCTGCAGAATCACAGAGTGTGGAAAGGTTGGTGCTGGACTGTAGGCTACAAAAACATCCACATCAGAACATTATTGTGAACAAACAACAGCCATGGATTCACTATGGCATAACTGTAGCTTATATAGGTCATGTAGGGATGACAATGAGTGGAGTCATGTAAAGACGCTCATATTACCTCACAGGTCCTATGCCCATAATTTCCACATGTGCAGGCAAGGTGTTGAGAGGAGCAACTACTGTACATTGGTAATGTTCTGTAGAAAGTGTGTAAGCAAGGGTGTGTAAGTTAAGTGTGATTGAGATAAATGAAGCTCCTACATGAAATGATGAGACGCATAAATAGCTCTGTATCAGGCAACAGAAGATATTTGATCACAACAGCAGCTCGTTGCTCAACAATTCGTTCTCCTGTTCATAATATATGTGAAAATAATCGTACTTTCTAACAGAGTTTCATGCTATTTTTAGTTCAGTAGGCTACAACTTGTGAGTTGACCTTTAAAAATATGTGTGGAAGAACTCGTGCCAAAAAGAGGTTTCTGTTTTCGTCCAGGGCGGCTTTAGAGCCAATAAGTGAAATCAAAACACCAGACAATATTTTCAGTCAACTGACTGCTATGCAAAATTGTTGTCATATGTAATGTAGATAGGCTTCATTTAAGATATTTTGTTTCCAGTGCAGCGCGCTAAGTAACTATCTTCTTTCTGTGCCAAAAAGGTATCCAAGTAATTTGTAGGTGTCTGGCTATCCAGTCAGCCTTTATACGAAAAGCCCTTGTCACGCGTACAAGTAGGAAGGTTTCAGCCATTTACATTAGATACTTTTTCATGGGACATTAACACCATCTACCGTTTGTGTAAAACCCGGCAAAACTTGTGTCTGCTGTCAATGCATTGCTGTTTTAGGACGGGGCGCATGAAGCCATGACTGGCTACTTACCGAAATCGAGAAACTGCTTGATTGACATCGGTGAGGGTGAAAATCTGGAGTAATGTTCGATTTTAGTGTTGACATTTTTCATCAAAAAGTTGATTAACCTCATTGCTGGCTACAGTATCCTATTTGGAAAACTTGGGAATGAGGTTCTCGTGCCGAAGTAGCCTAGTCAGAAGTGTAACAATAACATTCGTCGCACGAAACATGAATTCTTGTCACTCTTAAATATTAATATAAGGTAGGACGTATCCCCACGCTGTCATTGTGTACCCTTTTAATTTATAGTAGTTAATCGTGCTCGCATGAGACACTAATCCTAAACACGTGACATGTTCCTAAAACTGTATGACGCGGACAGCTATTGGTTAACAACACCCTACCCCACAACAGCATGTCACAAGGCAGTTTACATTTTGGAAGTCTGCCTAATATAGGCTACTGTGTGGTAGACTATAGGCTTTTATGGAATCTCTGATGATTTTCAATGGTTTTGGATTGCAAGTTAACCGCATAAATCTCTACATCCGAGACCAGTTTCTGTTGGTAACATCAACATCAATGTCCACACAAACTTTGCTTATTAGCCAGGCTAAACTTTGCCATCAATGTGATAATTTCTATTATGACACTTCTGAGATGGAAATGGATGGAAAATAATATGTGGTGGGATTAACCATTATCAAAATCTGAATGGAAAAATCACAGGGAATGCTTTGACACATTAGTGCAGCCAGAGGGCGCAAGAGTATTGATCTGGCCCTAGAGAGCATGCGGTGTGTAGGCTTTCAGTGGGTTAAGTGCTGAGATGGGGACTCAAGTCTGGGACTTGGATTTGAGTCACACTTAAGACACCCATCCAGAGACTTCAGACTTGACTTGAGACTAGAGGTTTAAAGACTTGGACTTGACTCGGGACTCAAGATGTAAAATTCCTATTTTTTTTTTTAGCACATTACTTTTCACAAGTTGGAAATAATTCCCTTCCATTCTTTCCTTATCATTATGTAACTGTGCTAACACAAGCAGCTACAGAATGCAAAATATTACCTGTGCCCATTTAGGTAGGTCATTTTGTCTCACCTAACCTAAAATCATGATGTTCCAGAAAGTAGCACGGACAGAGACTTCACTTGACTTGGTCTTATGCCTATTTTCTGACAATAATTTATATTGGGACAATTCTGTAATTTTGCAGGCTATGTAGGCCCATAAAATAGATTCATTGGTTGGTCAAAGATTGATTTGTTGGATGGTCAAAGATTTTGTCCCTCTCTGATTGTTTCTTAACGTTAAGAAACTTAAAACTTTTGAACAGTCGTCAACCAGGATCCAGAACTACCAACTCTCTTTCTGCATACCCTGTCAATCTGGCTAAATGCCTGCCTTCCCTTGCTTAGAAAGACACACACACACACACACACACACACACACACACACACACATGCTTCACGCCTTGGTTATGTTCTGAGAATGACTCAGGATAATTGTCCCTATTAAGCACTAAACCATTTTTGAGGCGGGGAAAGGAAATTCAAAGTCCAAAAAACTGCTACACAGCAAGGAGGTAGTAATATTTTACTGCTGTATAAATGCATGTAGATGTTTCATCTACTTCTTTTGTCAAACGTTATCTTTGTCTCCAACAAACAAAACTGGTTAGTGGCCAACTGTTCTCTTGATTTAAATAAAGAGAAAATTAACCTTGTTCAGGTATACATGTACAAATATGAATGGTATTTGTTGTCTACATACAGTTACAAGAGAAGTCATAGGCTTTAAGACATAAGGTTAAATAGAGTTGTCACATACAAAATAATATTATTAGTCAGACTCAGTGTAAAAAAAAAATCCAACTTGCATAATTTTACATGGCTTAACATCCATCTCTCTCTCTCTCTCTCTCTCTCTCTCTCTCTCTCTCTCTCATGCTGCATCCTCCCCTACTGTAGAACCCTGGATCATTTTAGCATTCTGGGTGTTATCACTCTCGTGTTGGTCCAGGACAAGGGGCTCATAAGTCCGGCGGTAGTACAGCCGGGTCACCAGGGTAACGATGAACATCTCCACAATCATCAACTGCTGACTTAGCACTGGAAGAGTAGAACACAGTCAGAATCAACATAGAATAACTCTGTCTGTGTTTCTTCTATCTACCTATTTTATAAGTTCAATATGAAGAGTTTGGATGCAAAAGTAAATTTGCAATGAATTTATATAAATATATTTAAATCATTTTTTTTAAACTGTATAATAACTTCTACTCAAATTTAATTGTTGGCCTGATTTGTTTGATGCAAATATATTACATTTTATAATTAAATTGCGTTTTTTATAGAGATTACCTAGACATAATTATTTTTAAAATAAATGATCTTTTTTTATTATTTTTTTTAATCTGACCCCCCATAATGCAAGTATACATAATGAGATTGCCTTTAACAACCATCAAGCTGACATAATCACTTCAACAGTGATTTAAAAGCATATACTTACTGGAACCTCGAGCAATGGATGAAAAGGGAGGGGAGCAAGCAATGGTCCCGTCCAGGGACAGGATACTGATGATGGCTGCCTGTAGCTGGCTCAACACCAAGACCAACTGAGCAAACACACACAATACGGTCAGTCTGACACATCATTTCACAAGTCAGTTATATTATGTACAGTATGAGAGCTATAAGAGAGGATGAGATCTGTAAAAAATGTCTAAGTTGATTGGTAATTAGCAGACACTTTTATCCCAAGTGACACAGACTTAGAATCAAACCATCTTTGCCATAAGTCCCATGTTATAAAATCTGTAGGCCTACTTGTGTTCAATTCCATACAAGACTTAGGCTACTACAAATTACATTTATGACAGAGGACTGATTTCACACACTGAACATGAGGATCTATAACTTTAGCTGTGAAGAAAGTGGCTTGATAGCTATTATCTATAGTTGTGACTGAAGTAAGTGACTCTTCTGTGAAGAAAGTGACTCGGACCAACCTGGTACATGGCGTACTTGGGGATGATCTTGACACTTCGCAGGGTCTTTTGCAGATGCATGAACACGATACCGACAGGCCACAGCGCTGTTATGGTAAGCACCCCAATGAAGGGGTTTATCCAGATCGCAGCTCCTGTGATCTCAAGCTGAAAGAAACAGAAACATAAATCAGTAAAGGGACGATTTGACAGACTGCGAGAGAACCTCAGAAAGCGAGAGAACCTCAGAAACTAAAATCATTTTGCATGGAAAACAGTGACAGTACATAGAGTGCAGTATATTTCCCACAGCAGTGCGTTTCGTGTAAGGGATGAGGGATAATTCTATGAGGCAGTCATTATCATTGGAAAATCTCTGGAATATCTCTTCTGTGTCGGGCTGCATTGCATCACTCTGTATCGGATTTGGGTTTTTTTTTGCCCTCAAAGGAGCTTTCCAGGCCTGGCTTCAAGGCACTACTCCGCCCAATTTAGGGTTAGGGTGAGGGTTGAGGGGTTTAGGGTTAGAGTTAGAGTTAAGGTAGTGCTTTTTAGGCTGTGCTGCCTGGAAGGTGCTGTTCAGGGCAAAAAAACACCATTGAGCCTCTGTATCACTGCAATAATAGTAACTTTGATGATTAAGATGGATAACTCCGTCTCTGTCCAAGAAAAATAAGTATTCTGAAGCAAGGAACCTGTTGCCGTTGACAGTGGTCGTTATACTTTCGCACAAATTCACAGTCATCATTATATAGAAATAACTGACCTGCAAACTTTGGGAAGGTCCATTAAAGTGAGTGGAGCCTCCCGTAGCATTCTAGAGAGCTGTATAATAAGTAGTATGATACAGTATAACAGAGGTGGCACAGTACTCACATCAGCGAGGTCAAAGTTTCCATTGGTATAGAGCACTATAGAGAATATAGAAAGGACTGTCTTCAGAATGGCATACTGAAGAGATCCCAGTTTCAGCAGGAAAAGTGTTCGCCTGTGTAAAAAAAGCAAAGAAAGCATTATAAATATCTCTGCATTAAAAAATATTCACAGCAATGAAGTCTGACCTGTATTTCCTATTCCAACTCTGTATTTTAGTTCTATTCCATTATTTCTCATTTTTCAATCCTGTATTCCAACTCCATGCTTGTATTAGCAAAGATGTTTCATACTGACTACTTGAACCGTCTCTAGAAAACTAGATACCCCTAGCAGCAGCAATTAAATTTTCTCTGTTGGTTTGCGAGCTGGAACCCCAATCCTGGCTGGCACCAATCACATTGTGAAGGGCAAAGTTGTGATGGTCACTTCACGTGTTAGAAATAAACAATGATAGGCCACGTCTGGTACCATGTCTGGTACTGTGGCTATCCTATGGTGTGCAGAGGGTTTCGAAAGACAACCATTTGTCCCTCTGATTAAGAAATACCAATGGTGCATTCCCAGACCCAACATCAATTAACGTGAGTCAGTGCGTGCCAGAGAAAGCTGTATTTCAATTGACTGACTATTAGGAAGTTGGCTAGTTTCAGCAAATGAGTGCATCATTTAAAAAATGTGGAGACTGAGAGCACACAAGACTGAAAATGTTGCCCAGTCTGCTCAGAAAGGTCTGATTTAAGATGTCCAGTAGGTGCTATAGGCTAGCAGTTGCAGGGTACAAAAATTCATTGTATTAGGCAACTGAGTTCCTCTTCCTGTTCCTGTCCTGTACATGACTCTAAAAGCTGTTCTTAGAAAAAACTTTTTTGCAATAAAACTTTCACATAAGAGTATACTACCATATCTATGGCCACCTGGAGGTTATTAATATTCACTTACAAATGTCACAATGTCAGAGTTTAACACATATCATCTCGACCTGACTTGATCGCCTGATGTTTCAAACATGGCCCTGGAGGCTGTTGTCATGGAGTCTGTCTGTATGTCTGTCTGTCTGTCTGACTGTCTATCCACTGTGGTCTGTAGCAAATAATGAGTCCCTGCTATCAGTTAGGAAAATTGGGTAAGACCAGAGGAGTTTTTAATTGGATCAGAGAGAATGTTAAACAGCTGGAGCTCATTTAATGTGGCTGATAAAGTAAAAAAATTTTATACAGGACCAAAAGAACAAAGCACAATAATCCTAGTTATAAAATCGTCTGGGCTTTCAGTAATTACAGAACAGATTTTAGAACAATTCCACTATGGAAACTGAAAGTCTGAGGGGAAACCTGGGTCCTTTAGCTCCCTACACTAAAACAAAGGTAAAAAAAAAAAAAAGTCTTGGGGAAGACAAATGCTATAGTTAAAGGGTATCTTTTTCCCAGTGAAAAACAGTTTCTAAATTAAAGTCATTTGTAACTGAATCAGATTTTGAAAAAGTTTTACGTGCTTTTATCACTACATTAGTCTTGTACATATTATATTATATTATATTATATTATATTATATTATAGTAATGCACTTTATACTGGAAACAGTGAATCTGCCCATCTGTAGCTGGTTGATAATGCAGCTGCCAGACTGCTCAGTGATGCAAGAAAAAAGGAACACATCACACCCATCCTGGCATCTTTGCTCTGACTTCCTGTTTAATACAGAATGCACAACAAAGTGGCACTGACTGTTGATGCACACTAAACTTGGCGAGGTGCTGGTCACAGTAACAATATTGGGGAAAGACTGAGGAGACCACAGACTTGAGAAAGACCTTAGGCCTAAAACGTTGTCTGTAAATTCATTTGCAAGGAGCAATAGTGTGGAGTCTCTTCTGTCGCTCACCTGCTGTACCATCCTTACCACATTAGGTGCCCTCATATCCCAAACCCACCCCATCTCTCTCCCTTTTGCTCGCTTTCTGTCACTCCTCACTGTCTTATCTAAATAGGCAAAACAATCCAAAATATACTTGTGTATCAAAGAAATATGCATCTTCTTCAACGTCTTTGAGCTATACTGTTACTGTGTTACCAGCAGGCATTTGCTAAACTGTGACATGGGTAGCCTAGAACTAGACATACTCTAGCGGTAGCAAATCGATTTGCTCAGCAAGTATGCCTAGCCATGAGACATCAGTGGTGTTTAGCTAATCACAACACTCTAGGTTGTATTCAGACATTGGTGGTGTTTAGCCAATCACAACGCTCTAGGTCATTGGGCGGGCTTAGCGTTGTTTGAATCGGCAAATCATACAAATCGCTTTCTATAGCTCTGGTCTTACCGCTATTCAGAGGCAGTTTGAAAGATACTAGAAGGATCTATCCATCATGGCTCATGGCCAGACTATTTTATTACCTCCACCAAGGAGGTGATGTTTTTTTTCCGGCGTCTGTGTGTCTGTCTGTCTGTCTGTCTGCCTATGTGTCTGTGTACAAAATAACTCGTAAAGTATTGCACAGATTTGGATGAAATTTTCGTACAACGCGTATGTTGGGACAAGTAATGATTGATTCAATTTTGGTGGTGCTCACTGCTCAGTGATCCAGAACAGCATCTGGAATTGATATTGTGTCTGTGACCACATTGCCTGGTGGAGGTCTGCGCTTTCCGAGTGCTTTTCTAGTGTTATAGTGTTGAAGCTTGTCATGCATGACATGGGAGGATGAGTGTTTCTCAAAGTCGAGAATGCTTCCAAGGTAGCACACTCGCCTCAGAAGTCGTACACTTCAAAAACAAGGATCCATCAGTGCATCCTTGAAAATATCTATGAATAAAGGCCTCTGTCCTCGCTAGAATTTAGAAGTATGCTTGACATTGGAACAGTACTTGGCGACGGACAATGACGTGGAATGCTTGAAAAAGCAGCCTTCCAAACATGCTTCCTCGACTTTGATAAACACTTAGGATACTGTATGTACCGGTAGGTGGAGTGTGTGTGGGTACCGTGTGATTGGCGCGCGAGGTAGGCAGGGACAACAACAGCAGCAGGGCCCAGTGCTGATCATCAGAGTCTTCCCAGCCTCTCCCCGCCTAAGGAAAGCCTCATCCCCACCCAGCTCCTCCAGCATCATCTTCAGGACTTTGTAGACCACTACTGCAAAATAACTAAAAGGGAAATAGAGAAGTTACTCTTTCTCTTTCTTTCACATTCTGTTACTCACTCACTCTCTCTCTCTACCACTACAGCAAAGTAACTAAACAGAGAAGTAACAATTTCTTACTTGAAATTGTTGAAATCTTAAGTAACATTGCATTTTGCTATCATAATTTTTCATAACTAATGACATTAGGATATATAACTGTTTACTGTATAGTTGTCATGACTACTCATAAGGCATTATAAAGTTCTCTCTCTCTCTCTCTCTCTCTCTCTCTTAAATAAGTAATGATAAATCTGAGGCATCTCCGTTACTTACGAGTTTGATGTCATGTCTGTAAACATGGTAGACTTTGGAATCCACATTCCGAGGCAGGACATTGTGGCTATGATCTGAGGGGCACAAAGTCAAATTTCTTACACCTTCATATTCATAGCCGTTGATTGATTTAGGTAATCGATTGAAATCGTTACATGCAATGTTGAGATAATATTTCTGTCAAGTGTTGGAATTACTTCCAGTCCAGTGTGGTCACAACAAACTAACTGATATTGAATATTACAGTACATGATATACATTTCTTTCTATTACAGTATATGACCTATTTTCTGACCACCAGATGAGATAACAGGTTCTCATATTGTCCATGGCCAAACAACAGGCTGTTATACAGTATGTGGCAGGCCTTTAATTGGGAAGTGAACAATCAACAGCTCTTCTTACCGGTGCTGCTCCATTCACCCAAATGATAGTCATCTTCTTGGGTGAGGGCACCTTCTTGTACACGTACACACACTCCTCCAGGTACAGTATCAGAGACATAGTGGCCATGAAAGTCAGAATGGAATAGAGGGCAATTCCAAACATATCCAACTCTAGAAATTGGAAAGAAACAATGATGATGATCAGTTCTGGTTTCTGATATGGTCAAGGTGGGCCAGGGCTAGCATCATCGGGGGCACTCGATTATTTATTTTTTTTTTTCTAAATCATTATTATCTTTTGTGTGAGCGCCACAAAAAAAAAAAAAAAGACAATGGTTCGGCTTCATTGTCTTTCTGAAGCTCTGGTATAGGTACAGTATATCTGTTCTTACAATGGAGGTATTTGGTGTTAAATTAAACTCCACCAGATGTCCAATTGGCACCACTTGGGGTTCAATTTCAGTGCAAAGATCGTAGAAATTTCATCTGGGGTTATAAACTTGAGGACAAAGTGTTCGCCCGGCAGCACCATAGAGGGAAAGACCGCAGATGATGATGATGATGAGAGCCAATATAACCCAATAAGTAATTTAATATCAATGGTTCATTTCCTTCATCTTGTCCATCAGGAAAACAAAGTCATGTAGACAGCGTAGGAAAAGGAAATCTGATTCAAACAGGGTTGAGCTGTGTGCCAAGTGTTTCATGTCCAGGCAATGCAATCACACGCATGCAATTCCGGCCGTGATCCTTTAAAGTCCAATGGGCCATACACTTCTGAATGCCTACATGAATCATTTACCTTCAATCATTCACAAACTGTCCCAGCTGTTAGTGTAAGCACATTTTACAATACACAGCTATATTCTACACACACTTGATGTCCTCTTTGGATCTAACAAACAAAATCCTAATGCGCTTTTAAAAGATGCTCCTCAGTCTGACTCTCATTCATGGCTGCAGAAATTCCAACATTTGGCCTATTCTCAACCATTTCCACATTCACGCGATGCTTCATCTCTGTAGAACCCCTATCTCTACCTCTTTATCTGTCTTATTTATTTTAGAAATTGATTAAAATTATTTTATTAAGATGTTATAAATTCATAAATGCAGTCTATATGACATTGTGTCATGACATTCTGATTCATATTCTCATTCATACATTTCTGTTTCAGTTTCTGTTCTGTTTTCTTTTTTCTTTAAGCTTTTCTTCAAGACATATTTTTAAGCTTGGCCCCTCCATGTCAGCATAGAAATTGAGGGTATTTGATGCTGACAGACAAGATCATTGGAAACAGAGAGATAATAAATATGGGTCACTCACGGTTTATGACATCGATAGCCAGCGGTGGTTCCTGTAAACAGGTGGGATCAATGGTACTGTTCAGATCGTCCATTTCCATTTAAAAATGCGCTCGTAACAAAAATGCAAAGAAAGAAATCAGGATTGAAAGTAAGTAAAACAGTGTGACAATCAAAACAAGTCGCTCAAGTGAACTCTAGCCAGACTCCACTTAAGGCAATCGCTTGAGATGCACTGCTCTCCCTTCATATATTGTGTTTGACTGATGTATCGACTGTGCAAGACCTCCTTTGACCATTGTGCGTTCGTAGAATCAAGTACTGCCTTTCATCTGTGGCCAATACCGTAATTGCGCAAATGTTCAAAAAATCTTCCGGTGACCAGATGTCCATGAGGCTCGGCCCACGCTTGGTTCAGTTTGAAAAATCACGACGTAAATTGGACTTATAGGCAGGTTCTTTCGTGAGATGGGTGTTTCAGGTTAATATTTAAAAACGATTACTGTAGATGAATGAACTTTGGGAGGGCTGGGACAAGTTGTTTTCCTTCTCTCTCCCGCCTGCAAGGAACATAAAGCAGTCTACGATCCTGCCAGCTGTGTGTTTGAGTAGACTATACTGTTGGAAATAGCCTATGATTAAAAATCAGGGTTAAGACTGTGTGTGTGTGTGTGTGTGTGTGTGTGTGTGTGTGTGTGTGTGTGTGTGTGTGTGTGTGTGTGTGTATGACGAGAATGCGTGTCAAAAGCTACTCTTGTTAGAAATAGTGTTGGCAGTGTTGAGAACACAGGTGTTTTTAAAGGGGAGTGCAATAACATAAAATGACCAGAATAAGCACATTGTGCAGATGCCAAATCATTCTTCATTTCTTTCTCTTCTCACTCAAACTGTTCCAGGTGTGCGCTCATTGAGCTCACACTGTTTAGATAGTTGTGAAGTAGACAAGGGTGATACTTTTTTCTTTTCACATACAAGGCTGCAAAGCACAAACACATCAAGTGACACGTCCTTGCCTAGATGTGTAGCCTATTTTTATAGATGCTAGATGTCAGATGCTAACCTTGGTCATGTTTATCTTGCCACTTCTCTCATTTGTACAATAAGCACACAGAGACAAGGCTAATAGGAATGATGCAAGAGTACATCATATTTGCTGAAATAATACTCTGTGATGAACCAAATGTATGGCAGCTTGTTGCGCATATATGTAGTTGATTCTTAAGCTAAATAACTATTTAAAATAGAATACAACACTGGAAATAGTTGTACAGTGCCCATTTTCAAGGTATCTAAGGTTGTCTACAGTTAATTGATACAGACTGCAAAAAATTACAAAAGTGACAATTATTTTCCTACAATCAGCAATTTGTGTGTACAATAAATGGTTGTTTGGCTATGTCCACATAGATACCATTAAAATTGTGGGTGGTGTTGTCCACTAAAGACGTTCAGCTTGAATAATGCAGGAAATAAAAATAAAAATAGGAGTTCACAAATACAGTGTAGACGCTAGAAACAGAAGTGAAGGAGATCCTCAGGAGATAGCCCCAAGCATAACCTTTTGCCTTCTTGGATGCGTTTTGCACCTCAAATGCTTCTCGTGTGTAACTCTTAGGAATCTGAGGACTCTGTCCGACAGGTCATTCTCCCCTCAGTACACTTTTGTGACGTTGTCTTAATCCCTTCACGTTCTTTTATAGTGACTAGTGTCATTCACACTGGAATGCCAACCTTGAAGATAACAATCAAACGTGTATGCTACTGCTTTACTCAGAGAAAGAGAGAGAGAGAGGGAGGTGGAGAGAGATAACCATCAAACAAGGCAACCAAGGTTACAGTAAGTTTAGGTCCTTGCGGTTTGAACTTGCTCTTGACACCTCGTTCAGTGACCTCAGGGAAGGAGTCTCTAGGATCTGTTTAATGTGCCTTTTATGTGAAAGAGAATAGTAATAACCTTAGTGTGTGTCACGTGTCACGGATTGTGCCATCCTGTCAAGTCAAATTGTTACTGTTAGGGTTAATGTTTGCCATTGTGGGAACATGAAATTCTGCCAATACTAACCTTTTATAGGTTCATGAGGTTTAGGTATGCAGTAAAAAAGATAATCCTATAATAGTCCTATAATCCAAGACTATAATACATGTAGTGTTTTGCGTAGGGATATGTGCAATTATGATCAGTGTTGGGGAAATAACTTTGGAAATCTAATTTGTTACAAATTACAAATTACCCTATTTTTTAATGTAATTAAAATAGTTACTTTTACATTTTACAAGTAATAGCTAATTTGATTATTACCTCCGCCATGGAGGTTATGTTTTCACCGGCCTCTCTGTGTGTGTGTGTGTGTGTGTGTGTGTGTGTGTGTGTGTGTGTGTGTGTGTCTGTCTGTCTGTCTGTCTGTCTGTCTGTGTACAAAATAACTCGAAAAGTAATGCACGGATTTTGGTGAAATTTTCGGACGACATGTGTATTGGGACAAGTAACAACTGAAATGTTGTTGGTGAACAGAACACCATCTAGAATTTATTTTGTGTCAGTGACCACATTGCCTTGGCAGAGGTCTGTGTTCTCCAAGTAGGCTACTTTTCTAGTTTTTCCTATTACTTTTCTAAAATTCTTTTTTCAAAAGATGTTTTTTAGGGCTTTTGCCTTTACCACGATAGGACAGTAGAGAGTGTGACGGGAAATGAGTGAGAGACAGAGAAGGGTAGGGATTGGGAAATGACCTCGGGTCGGACTCGAACCCGGGTCCCCGGATTTGTGGTATGACACACCAGCCCACTGAGCTACAGTGCCCCCTACTTTTCTAAATTTTGAACAAAAATCTTCAACATCAATCATTCCCACAGAGTTTGCCTCAAAACATTGCTAAAAATCCTTTAAAAATCTTTCACCAGTGAGCAAGGCCTATTGTGTGAATATGTTGAATTTGTGTAAATAAACTGGAAATAAGACTTTCCCCGTTGTGCGAGAGGCTGATTACAGTTACAATACATTGTCACAAAGATGTTTCTTTTACTATTTGGGCTATTTTTGTTTAACATTGGGATTTTCCTCAGATGGACAGCAAGTCTACATGTGTCTACATTTCTGACCATCACCAACACAGTCCTAACGCGCCACTTAATTTTATATTCCTCATAGAGTTGCCAGGACTGTGTTGTGGAAATGTGTCACAATCCAATTTTTTGCATAACTAGAACTTTTTCCAAACAGACCACAGAGATAAAATTCTTCTCAAACTTTTTGAGCATCCGGCCCCCGCCCCATATGTTTGACACCTCTTGTCAAGCTATGGCAATCTGGATCTTATTTTAAGGTTTATTCTATTTCTTTTTTTTTTTTTTTTTTTTTTTTTACATTTGTTGTTTTTATGGGATTTCAAGTTCAAATAGACACTAGAAACTGAAGTGAAGGAGATCCTCAGGAGATAGCCCCAAGTATAACCTTTTGCCTTCTTGGATGTGTTTTGCACCTGAAATGCTTCTTGTGTTTAACTAAGGACTCTCTGTCTGACAGGTCATTCTCCACTCAGTATACACTATTGTGACGTTGTGTCAACATATTACAACACACACTGCTCCACCACCAACCCCACCCTCTCCATACACACACACACACACACACACACACACACACACACACACACACACACACACACACACACACACACACACACACACACACACGCATCAGACAGCCTCTAACATACAGTACATTCACAAACATCATCATGCCCTTCTCCCCACATGCAAGAGAACACTGTCCGGTCTCCCCTGTCATCCCTGCAAGCCTTATTCACACTGAAATTGCGTGTTCACTGTGCTGTCTGTAAGCTGTCTTTTTTCAGTGTGTGTACTGTCTGCTTGTGCATTCACACACCAGAAACTGTCTCTGCAGTGTTCTGCGCATACCAGCTGCCCAAGTTCTGCATTAAAAATCTATAGACACTCTATGGATCTGCACATTTACTTTCAAACTTACTTGGGCCCCAAGAGAGTGGAGGGCCCTTGAGGAGTCTGGAGTTGTATTCCAGGCGGTGAGGGGGGCCCATGGCCACTGCTTGTGCACAGGGCTCAGACTTTGGTGCTACACCCCTGCTAGTATGCTGACGCGTCAGACTATATATAAGAGATAGCTAAGCCGCTATAGACTGTGCCAAGGAGGGGCGGTGATTGCGTCGGTAACATGGCAAAGATATCTTCCAGCGAAAGTTCAGTGCATCCTGTTTCATCCAGAGATGATAATGCAATTGTCCAAAACAAAGAAGAGTTCCGCTCTGGTCTAAGCAGGGCTTCGTCTCGTACAAAGCCCGTCACGATTTCTGTACCTCCCGGGATTGGTTACCGCCCCAAGAAGGCTGAACGGCTCACATGCCTCTGCGTACCTGGCAATTCGATTTGCTCCACTAGAGGCGTCTAGAGTCTGGCTACTGCGTGTCTGGATGGCATATGTGGTCATTTCTTGGAATACCCACATGGTGGCAGCATCATCCTGCAGTGCCCAGTATAATAAGAGTGTGTAATGAGGTGTCCAGATTAGACTATCTGCTGTATATTTATTTCTTTGTGGTGTAGTAGGATTAACTGTTGTATTTACTGTACATCCAGCTCTGTTTCTATAGTACAGTAAATACAACATGAAAGAAACTGAAATTATTATTGTGTCAGCTATAAACCATCCATAAACAAATTTGTTATTTACATAACCATTTATCATAATTTGGTATTTCAGATAATACCATGTCATGATCAGTGGTCATAAATAGAAGGTAAGAATATCAGGTGCATTAAATACAAAGGGCTTTCATCATTCGATGTAACACAGCTCACATTATCACCGTTGTTATTTAATGCGACAGTTGGGTGGGGGGAAGCACCCAGTTGCACTGCATCAGTCACACTTCATAACAAAGGTTGCCATGGACTCCCCCCACTATCCCATAATTAAGCTCATGATCAATCAGCTGCTTTCTGGTCACGGAGAGTTTTGGAGGAGCAAGGCAATGACTTTGACTGACATTGGTGTTCAAAATGCCATGGCTGAAATAGCAAATTGTATTGTAACAGTATGAGATGTTATATGCAAATTCCTACAAAAGCATAGCATTCATATCAGTTACATTTTCATAGCCTTAGGCCTACCCTTTAGCATAAGCCCAAATAATATTTATGAGCTGTATGTTCTGTAAATATTGTTAAAATAAGTACAAATGAAATATACACAAAAATGTACAACCAGAGATGTTCCAGATTCTCTGAATCTTTGGATGATGATATGCACTGTAGATGATGATACCTTCAAACTCATTACAATTTTTGTCTGAGAAACTCCTTTCTGATCTTGCACCAGTACTTTCAGCAGTATTTGGGGAACTGGTGAACCTCTGCCCATCTTGACTTCTGAGAGTCACTGCCACTCTGGGAGGCTCTTTTCATACCAAATCACGTTGCCAATTAACCAAATAAATTGCAAATTGGTCCTCCAGCTGTCCCTTACATGTATATTTTACTTTTCTGGACTCTTGCTACCTGTCCCAACTATTTTGGAATGTGTAGCTCTCATGAAATCCAAAATGACCAATATTTGGCATAATATTTCAAAATGTCTCCCTTTCAACATTTGCCATGTTATCTATATTCTATTGTGAATAAAGTATAGGTTTATGAGATTTGTAAATTATTGGATTCTATTTTATTCACAATTTGTGTGAATAAGTGTCCCAACTATTTTGGAATTCGGTTGTAACTTACTGCATCTCGTGACCCTGCATTTTCTATGCAGTATTTTTCCTCTCTGCAATAGAGATGAGGGCTCTTGTAATGTGTGTGTGTGTGTGTGTGTGTGTGTGTGTGTGTGTGCGCGCGTCTGTGTGTGTGTGTGTGTGTGTGCGCGTCTGTGTCTGTGTGTGTGTGTGTGTGTGTGTGTGTGTGTGTGTGTGTGTGTGTGTGTGTGTGTGACCTTTCATGTTCACCTGGAGCTGTCCACAGGCTGCACGCCCGGGTAGAGGTGTCACACTGGCAGACAATGAAGACACCGCACTTGACAGCTAAGAGGAGCACTGGGCTCTGTCTCCACAACATCGCCCCCATCACCTGAATGCACAAGTCCAATAGTGTGGACCCTTCTTCTTTTTCATTGCCTCCCATTCTAGACACCACAGAAAATATGCAATCATATCACATCCACACCCGCTCTGCTCAAGGTTAGGCTACCCGGCAACATTAGGGAGGAAGTAATGGGGACAAAATTGCAATTTAAGTGTTTACCGTCACAGTAATCACGCTCAGCTAATAAATACACACACAGAGACACACAGACACAGAGGTGTAGTGCAAAATAGAAAGAAGAAGAAGAGAGAGAAAAACACAAGGAGAGAAACAGACAACAAGGGAGAGAGAGAGAGAGAGAGAATGAAAGACATCCGCAGAATCTGAATTAGTTTAAGCCTACATTCTCTGTCCCAGGCTGCCAGCCAGCAGGTATGAAAATGGTATATGCAATTCCAGATATCCTCAGTTATGTCAATTAAGCTTCATTGCAGAGAGCGATGAGTGGCTAGGGGCTGTTTGTATCATCACCATATGGCATGTACTTGCAAGACTAATATTGGTAAACCACTGCCCCTGTGTGTGTGTGTGTGTGTGTGTGTGTGTGTGTGTGTGTGGTCATGGTTGTGATGGGCTATTTTCTACAGTATAAGTCGAAGCCCTTTTGGCCAGAATATTGGAGATTTGCATATACTGTAGATGTGTGTGTGTGTGTGTTTGTGCAGTCGTGATGAGCTACTGTGTCTAATACCTATAGTTTGGCCAGAATATAGGGGATTTGCATATTGATGTGTGTGTGTGTGTGTGTGTGTGTGTGTGTGTGTGTGTGTGTGTGTGTGTGTGTGTGTGCTAACCTTTTGTTCACCAACCATTCTTCAGAACAAATGTTCTCAAGCCAACCTTTTTCCATGAGGACTCTGACTATTGCTACTCTTCCCTGGTCAGTGCTATAGGAACCCTCCAAAAGGTACATTTAAGAATTTTCTTCTGACAGTTTTCCTTTTCCAACCATCTTCGGCCTCCTTGAACGGAGAGTAAGTACTGACAGCTAACTCATGGGTTCTGGAGTTTACAGCGCTTTTTTGCATCTGCCAAATCTCACCCCAAAAATTCTGCAAAATCAGCTGACACTTTACAACACAGAACTGTAGCATTTATGACACTGTAAAATGAATAAAAAGTGGTAAAGACAGTTCGGTTGTGCAAGCAACCACATACCGGTTTATTTACAGCTCTGTCTTCCGCGTAAATTAGTTGACTTCCACTCAAATTTATCAATAATTAGCTCATAGTAAATGAGTATAAAGTATTTTGCAAAACTTTAAAAAATTATCTAACTTGAAATGAAATGTTACTGGTAATCAGTTTCCTCAAATATTTTGAGTTCACTGAGCCAGATTTATAGGCTAGTGTAAAACTGAATGATGAAAAATGAAGAGAAAGTGACCTAATTCAGTATTAATAATGGAGTTTAAAAAAAGCCTGCAGACGCTGTTTAAACATAACCATTATGAAATATTAATAATTAATTAATAATCTCATTAATCATTTAAATGGTCTCAACTTTACAGTTCTCAGAAAATTCAAAAGAAAAGTGAAAATTCCTACAGGCTGTTGGAGACCACAGCACATCCAGAGAGAGATTTCCCAAACCTGCTCCCTAAAGCCGATATCCCTGTGTGCTTAAGCTAATGAAATATAAATGAGTATAGCAGGCCTTTTTGCAATTCAAGGCATTTTATATCCTCTCTCCACTCTAAATTATTTATATATTTCCATAAATTAGATGCTTTGCTAACTTTTTTTTCTCTTCTCATTTGCATTATCGACAGTGACCACATTTTTCTCCCTCCCTCTTTTACTATGAATGACAATTAATTGGGTTCACGTCATGTAGATTTGCAAATCAATGTCAGATTGAATTTCTTTTCAGCACAGAGGTTAACTTTGTGGCTTTTCTATCCTGAGTGTTGGAGCATGGCAGAGAATGTAAAGTGAGTGAGTGAGTGAGTGTGTGTGTGTGTGTGTGTGTGTGTGTGTGTGTGTGTGTGTGTGTGTGTGTGTGTATGTTTGTGTTTGTGTGTGTGTGTGTGTGTGTGTGCGCGCGCGTGTTTGTGTGTGTGTGAGTATGTGTGTGTGTGTGTGTGTGTGTGTGTGTGTGTGTGTGTGTGTGTTTGTGTGTGTGTGTGTGCACGTGTTGTATGATCACTCTGACTCTTTCTATTTTCCCAGAATATCATAGGCAGCGAGCGCAGCCCTAATCAACTTAGATCTCATACAGGTCAGTTCCAATCAAATTAGCCATGGCTACCCAGAACCAGTTCTTTTGTACAGGGCTGATGGGAGAAATAATCCGGAGCTGTTCCTCCACTCATCTGAGATTAGAGGGAAAGTCTACAAGGGGCTGTCTTTGGTCTTATCTGTGTGCTCCAGCTCCCTCACCTGCTGTCTTCTTCACACGCTACTGTAAGTCCCACATCTGACTCTCCTCAACCTCAGGGGCCTTGCAAGAGCAAAACACCTGCTGTGATGTGAGAAGTGGTGTAACGCTCCCCAGATGGGAGAGGGAAGTCTGTCTGTCTGTCTGCCTCTTTCCTGTGCCAACAGGCCTGTGTGTGTGTGTGTGTGTGTGTGTGTGTGTGTGTGTGTGTGTGTGTGTGTGTGTGTGTGTGGGTTCAGGCTGTGTGTAAAGTGATTTCAAAGGGGGTTGATTTACATCTGACACAACTGAGGTATTGAGAGAGAACATTTATTTCACAGACATCTTTTCCTTTGTAGAGTTTTTTTTATGTATTTAATTCACTGTCGTAAAAAGCACCAAGGCAACTCAAAAAAAATTGTGTGCATTTTTAGGACCATTTGTCTGTGGTCTGTTGTATCAATTTGTTTCCATCTACAATGCTCTGTTTGTTCTCTCTCTCGTACGGGTAGCCTGGGAGTAGGCTACACTGTACCTAGCTAGTATGCTCAATTTAATTTTGCCATGCAAAGCATCATGTTGTCCATGGACTATCTCTTTCCCTGCTTTTGGGATCCAATCACAGAGAGGGGAGGGACTTGCCTGGGACTACCCATGCTGCCTTGCTTCATTTCATCTGGTTGCTCTGGTATAATTGATACGATTAGCTATGAGCTACGTACAAATGGTTACAATAGACATTCGTAGTGCCCAATAACAATGGACAATCAGAAACCACGTTAGCCAGGCTAAGGCACAGGAGCATTTACATGTAATTCTATCCGGCTATAACCAAGAATCCCTTCAGTGCACAGTAAGGGTCCATTCACACCTAGAATAATAACTAAGATATCATTGATCTCCAATGATATCATTGCACATGTTGTTTGTTTGTCATTAGTTATCATGGTATGAATGACCCTTCAGGGACTTTTAAGAGTGCATACGGTAGTTATTCTCAACAACAGTTACCGGTATTCTCAATTAAATGAAAATGTAATCAGGATTTGGACACTATTGGGCTTTGTTACAGAATAGATAGTCTTTGCTAGTATTATTGAAGGAGAATAACTGTTGTAGCATCATACAGTAGCCTAGCACATAGGCTAATTAGAAAGCAAATTAGAATACTAATTCATATGTAACAACTAACTTACTTACAGTTTTTTTTCCTGAATGCTTAAACACTAACAGTGTTTTTTGGCTCGATTTCTGAAATGATCAACATTTGTACCCTGTCTATTAGAGCTTATGCTCAAATATTGTCATATTTTTGCTAAACTGTACACACAACACTGCACAAGCAATAAACTTTTTGCAAAGCTTTTAAATAAGCAACACATTAACGGTGAATATGTGTATACTAATATAAAGTGTTACCAATCTTATTTCATGTGCTAAATACTGCTTTATCATTTTTATCTTTATCATTTAACAAAAATATATAAACTCATAATAGATTACTCAGTAAGAATACAACACTTGCGTGATGTAATGATGAACAAGCATGAGGTAGCCTATTATACAGGTGTCTAAAAAGAAGAAAGAAAAAGAAAAAAAAATGAGGGAGGAAAAAAGGGTTACACTGAACAATACAAGACAAGTATTACCACCCCTGGATACACCTCCACTCTCCAACTGCACGGTCTGACAAGCTGACAGTAATTGCATTCTGTCTGTAACGGTTTCCATCGTCTTCTTCACACACTACTGCACAGAGCAGAGCAACAGCACTGCCACCACCGCTAACGCCACCACCACCACCACCACCACCGCCACTGTGGCAGCAGACACATTGATATTCAGGTCCTTTCCTCTGCCACTTATTTGTGATTGGTAGTCCTGGTCTCCAGCAGTCAGCGGTGGAGAGGGACTGTAAATATGGATAATAAATTGGACTGCCAGTGCTATCAGTGTTTGCCTATAAAAAATGTTATCGTTTCAGGTCTCTCAATTACCTCAATGCTCATAGCCATGAGTGTGATGGCCGCAAAAAAAACAGACGGCAAAACAGACAGCAAAAACAAAGTGGATGAAATATGAAATAAAATGCAGTGGAAGTTTTTCATCTTTGTGGTTTTTTTGGGGGGTTGTTGTTGTTGATTTTGTTGTTGTTTTAAAGAAACATGTTTGTCTCTATGGTATGCTTCTGTTGTTCTTGCAGGAGAGATCACACGTAGCCTACAGTATATTAATGACCACATGACAAATTAGACTAAAAAAAGATCATGATCAGTCCTACCAAGCATGATGTATCATCATACCTCTCAAACACACACACACACACACACACACACACACACACACACACACACACACTGTTATATAGGCGCACACACACACACACACACACACACACACACACACACACACACACACACACACACACACACACCTATCATACACACACATTACACTTGGACTAAAAGAGCATTCAGGCTGAGTGGTTCTTTTGAAGAGGACAGACAGCACCAGCGCTCTCTCCCAGCGAGGGGTGCCATCTACCTCTCATTATGGCCTACTCAGCTGGAGAAAAAAATCCCCTGACGACAAAGACGACAAGCCCTACCAATGCATCCCTGGCCTAGAGGTGGTGATTAACCTTGTCAGATTGTGTAGTAGGGGGTTTGGGGGCGATGTATGCTCACTGGAGTGGACTTCCAAGGTGGACGGATGCTATGATCTTGTCACAATAGAAACTTAATGCTTAAGTGTGGATGCAAGGGAAAAGTTGAAAGGTTAAAGTTCGGCATCATTCTTGCATAGTTATACTACCTGATTATTGTCTGACCCGATGTGACCTGACATGGTGGAATGGCAACCTGTTTTATTTTTATGGTGCTTTGCCTAGCAAGTGGTTGGGAAAAAAAGAAAAACAACATACAAATATTTAATCAAGAAGCATATTGGCAACTCCCTGATTGTTTCCATTCATGAAATATGGAGTTTCTCAATTCAGCCAGACTTATGAATTCCAAAGAACCTCTGAGAGTGTGTGTGTATATGTGTGTGTGTGTGTGTGTGTGTGTGTGTGTGTGTGTGTGTGTGTGTGTGTGTGTGAGTGAAACAGAGGGCATAACAGGGGTGAGAGACAGGAGAGAGAGAGAGAGAGAGAGAGAAGGATCACACAATGAGAACAGAGGGAGATTGTGATAAAGGAGAAAAAGAGAGAGACTGGAGGCTGGCAGGGAGAGAGGGATAGAGCAGTGTAAAAAGAAAAAAGAGAGAGATGAGAAACAGAGGAGACACACAGGAAGCTGGCTGAAAGAAATGCGCAAAGAGGGATGGGGAGGGAAAGAGCGAATGAGGGAGGGAGGGAAGGATGGAGTGAGGGAGGGAGGGAGGGAGGGAGAATTCGAGCAGAACAGCTGTACGGTCAATATCCTGTGCACAGTTGTGAATCAGTGCAACCGAACAAGTGCTCTCTCTCTCTCTCTGTTTCCTCTCTTCCTTTCCTTCTCCTACCTTTTTCATTCGATTTCTGACAGACAGCACCATATCATGGAACGTTACAGAATAGATTTCAGCATCCTTCAAAACAGAGCCTTTTGTTAACAGGTAAGTGTTTTACTTTTCACTCTATTTCTTTTGCATGAGTGTTTAGGAGATTTTGACTGCTACACATTTGCCTGTAGATTGATAGATGCAATTAAATTTTTAATCGTTGTTCAATTAAATGTTGTTTGTACAGATCAAGCGCATGCTCTTAATGGTGTAATGTGTTTGGAATATGATAACGTGAAGCAATATTGGACGCACCAATCAATACAAAGTACACATCAATGAGCACGAGCATACACACACACACACACACACACACACACACACTCTCTCAATATATTAGGACATGATGGTGGCAGAATGGCATGCCAAAAAATTTTTATTGCTCTGTTTTATTGCCCAGACCCTGTAGAGCTACTGAAATTCTTTACATCTACACAGCTGTTAATTTTGGATTACAGTCTCTTTCTTTCTTTCTTTCTCTCTCTCTCTCTCTCTCTCTCTGTATCTCTTTGTCTCTGTGTATATATCTCTCTCTCCTTCCCATCTATTCCCTCCATCTTTTGATCTCTGTTGTAGAACTGTTTCTGTACGAGGTCTCCACATAATGACCACATTCCCACTTGAGTCATGCAACCCTCCAAAATTAAATCTGCAGCCCACAGACCTTCTTCTGTAGAGCAGGGGGAGAGGGGGGAAAAAGACCCTCATCTTTCACTCAACTCCAGCTGCGAAAAAGTCAGGAAGGAGGGATGTGGAGGAATAGAGAGAGAGAGGAAGAGAGAAAGAGAGAGAGAACGAGAGAGAGAGAGAGAGAGAGAGAGAGAGAGAGAGAGAGAGAGATTAGAAGCATGGTTTATTTGTGGTAATAATAATAAGAAAGAAAATGCTGCTGGTATTAAAATTAAAAAGAAAAACAAACAAACAAAAAAAAATAATTAAATGTGACATCATGTGTTAGACTAAATCCAAAACAGAAGATGCCACACAAAAGCAAAGATGCTCGTGGAGGTGATGAATACTCGCAGGCAGGCAGGCAGGCAGAGATGGCCAGCGGCTGGATAGCCTACTAAAGAACAGAGTGAGGGAGGTATGAAGGGACTTGTTGTTTGTGCTCCGAAATTCAATGGGACCAAGAGGAGGAAAGACATAAAAGCCGCCCACTGTGTCAGCCACATAGCTATTTGGAGACTCAGCTTCACTCACACCAGCCAACCGACTGAACAAGCGAGCGAGCGAGCTACGAAAGCACGACAACGCCACCACCACCACAGACATAACATGCAAGGACTTTTATTTTAGGAAACAAAACAGACCACATTAAAGGGGAGGCCTTTCAGGAGGAATTCCTATGCATCTGGACTCAATTGTCACACAACAGAGAGGAGGATGAGAGAGGGGGAAAAAATGCTTCAAAATGATACATATGGAACACACTTTCATGCCCACATACTACGCACAAATATTAACCACAGTGGGCGCAGCAAGACATTCTGCAAGTGCCATCCATAGCTCTGGATGATATGCAGACAGATTAAGTTAATTAACTTAACCAAACCTTGATTTTACCAACTGGCTGTGTTTTTCCAAGCAATATCATTCCTCTCCTCTATAGTCTATCTATGCCCTGTCTCATTATTGTTCTGTGTCTTTCTTGTCCCTTGCCATGCTATAAATGTTCTACCTTAAGTAGAAACCGAACTTTAAGTACATTTTAAATTAGTGTTCACTAAATGTAAACCAGTGTATGTCTTTTTATATAGTTTTAAAATGCCCTTGATCCTTGGTGAAATCTCCGTATATACATCTCATTCAGTGTATATACGGTGTAGCCTATATGGTTGAATCGACAATAAAAAAAAACACTTGACCTGACTTGACTTCAAACAAAGATCAAAAGTGGACACATAGGGAGACTTTGGGAGTTAATTGTTACTCCGCTATGGTCCACAAATCATACCCTGGCCTCGCTGAGTAATTCACTTCAGTTAATAAGCTTCCGCTGAACCTGGCATTTGCAGCCAGTTCCCAGGAAAGTTGAAAACAATGACTTCTTAAAAGTTCCTTTCCTCTTAGACACTCATCTTCATTTCCCCTTTCCCCATTCTTTTTTTCTTTTGTTGTTGATGTTTTGCGGACACTTTTGTGAGCAGGCCGCTGGCATGGGCCAGGGTGCTTGTCACGTAACTGGTTTGGGATAGTTCCCACACTTAACGTCTGGAATATCATGACATTTGCCCACTCGGATGCCTCACCATCAATTATTCATGACTTGCTAAAATGAGGATGGAAAACATGGAGAGGGTGACCTTCTCTCCCCCTGACACAGGCTCTGCTGCAGTCACCAACGTGCCCCTAATGGACTATTACCGCCCGCAAAATCAGTTAACAATCAAATGATCGCAGAAATGTTCACGTTGCCTGGATACAAAAAGCACAATTAAACATGATTATCACCCTCTTCACACAGACAGCTGGGAGTATACAAGTGTTTTCATAAACAACAACTGAACCTACTGTATGCGCAGAGCTAGATATGAGTGTGTGTGTGTGTGTGTGTGTGTGTGTGTGTGTGTGTGTGTGTGTGTGTGTGTATGTGTGTGTATGTTTTGAGGGCAGGGGATGAGGTTGTGGGGGGAGAGAGAAATTTTGAAAGGCTGACAAAACAGGCCTTTGATATGTCTCTTCACCTTTAACATTGAAAATGAAAATGGGAGCTGATTGGTCCTTCTAAATTTTATAATCATAGTGGAATTGTCACATTGTAGCCTATTCATACTCTCTTGTATAGTGCTACTTTAGAATGGCTCTTGCTTAGTTTATTTGCTACTATTATTGACATGGAGATTGCATGAGCCAGGTTTCTAAGTTGGCTTAAGAAAAAAAAATATTTTCTTTTTTTTTTACCTTTTTGCATGGATAAAAGGAACAACTCATGTCAAATAACAATAAAAAGACAGGCCATTTAGACACAGTTTAAATTGTCTACACAAAATATACAGCTTCAGACTGAGGTCATGTTGTATAGCCTATGGTTTCTCATAATTTATCATGAAGGACATTTACATTATGATTGTCCAGCAACTGAACTAAGATGAAGCAGATTTCCTTGCCTTTATTAGTTAGCGTTTAATACCATTTCGCTATTCGCTATGCACTTAAATTTCTTTTTTTTTCTTCCAACTGGCCGCACTTGGTGACCTCAAAAAACAGAACTATGGGTTCATTTATAATTCATAATAAGTGCATCTGGTAAAAAAAAGATAAAAAAAATAAACATAAACATATTGAATTTAATGACCATAGTTTTTAACCTCATGTCTGTTTTTTCTCTCTATCACCAGGAGGTACCATAGGAACCACTACTGTATCTCGGATAAGATGTCTGGGTTAGAACTCTCCGCTGATGAGTTGAATGGAACAGTGTTGGACAGTGAAACCTTTCTGAAGTTCGCCCCGACATCCGTCTCCACAGCTGCTGCCACTTCGTCAACTCGCCCAGAAAATGTCTACATTTATGTGTCCATCTTCCTCAGTCTGCTAGTCTTCCTGCTGAGCCTGCTCATCATCGCCCTCTACAGGCTAAAGAACATCATCTCCTCCAGCTCCTCGTACCCAGAGTATGTCAGCGAAGGCGGCAGCTCCTTCACCAACATGGAGATCTGCAGTCTGTCCTCACAAAGGTCAACCATTTCCTCTCTGTCATCCTAAAGGACTTCTAGATGTCTGTGGACACACAAACATACATGCACGCGCGCACACACACGCACACACACACACACACACACACACACACACACACACACACACACACACAGAGAAGGATTCAGATACGGCTGACAAAAGGATATCCAGCAACGTGAACGACAAAAATAGCTTGCTGACATCTGTTGCCCCATAATCCATATCAATGACTCATTCTAGCAATCAACAGCCTTTAGAGGCTGCTAGAGATTAAGTGAAGAGAGAAAAGAATAAAAGTATTGTTTTAGACCTTGATTCATATCAAAAACATCCTGTAAAGTTATCTGGCATCCTGTGTCTTGTGTATCAGTTCTTGTATCATTTATGTCCTATAGCTTATAATGTTAATGGACAGTTGATGAACTCATGACTACATGAAGCCAAAGTGGACAGTGGTCTCCAGTGGTGACCTATAATGTTGTAGATTTAAAATTTCAGTTTTTTTTATAAAAAATAATGGAATAAAAAAAAAAGCAAGAAAGAAGGAAAATGTTTCAATCTAGATCCCATTGAATTAGACCTAATTGTAGGCCTACAGTAGGCCAATGATATTTTGGTTATAACCTGCAATTAGTTTGCTTCAAATTGTAGGATGGTTAGTTTTTTCCACCCTCATCAACCATCATATTTCACTGTTGTCTGTGTTCATTTCAACCACTTACCATAAGCATCGGCAGTGAACGTGTGACCTGTGGACGATTTCATGAGGAAATGGTTTTCCAAAACAACACAGTAGATTACATTTTGGAACCAGTCAATTGTAAACATGGTTCTAGACAGTTCATGTAGGTGACATGACAAAAGGGAAGTGTTTTAAATATGAATGTCAGCTCAGGTTATGAGTTGTCTAATTGTCATATTTTGACCCATTTGTATTTGATAAATTATATGTTTTGAAAACTGATGTCATTATAGCATACTGTTTCTTGGCACTGTTGTTGTTGTCTTTCCCTCAGATATGAGCTGTAACTTTAAGTGTAGTTATGATCAATGGTCATTATTAACAATGACTTTACTATTTATATTTTTCAAAAGCTCAATGAAAACATGGTGGCTACCAATATCTGATATTAATTAAGATAGAAATAAATGTAGGCCGATCAAATTAAATTATTATGCATTGCTATAGTATGCGTATCAGTATTTCTAAACATTACATTTTACATGATTTCAAACAATTTGTTGGCTATCACCGACTGTTATAGTACATAGAATCAATTATGCAATGTGCAATGCTTATTGTGGAACCCTGACCTTCACTTTCAGTGCATTTTTTTTTTTTTTCTAAAACTAGACTAGCATCATGTGTTCCCCAGCACAGGTAGCACTATCCTAGTCCTGAATTTCACTGTTTGTTGTTGGGGTTTCTTTTCTTTTCTTTTCATGATAAATCATGAGCCTTGGCTAAAACCTCTCAAGGATTATCTCTGGTAGGCAAGTAGGCTGGACTAACAATTGTGATTAACTGACATTCATACTTGTCCTGAGAATAAAATGTAGCATTAAATAATAAAATGAATAGCCTAGAAATAATTTCTGATCCAACATGGAATAACCCCAGGAGCAACTTCTAAAAAAAATTGTCTATTCTCTTTCGCTTGGGTGTGAGGGCACCGCTGCTCCACACGAGGGCACTCTCAAATTAGTAATTCGCTAATCCATCTCACCATCGTAGACGCTCTCTTTACTGGACATGCGTATCCTCCCTCCGTCCGAGACGTTTGTTTGTCTTTTCGTTAGCGTAAATGTTTTGTCTTCCCGGTGGAAACACGGGCAAAGCTTGACAGGAGACCCAAAGAAAACCAATACATTACATCGGTACCATTTCATACCTGATCTTTTCCTGGATTTCTGTATTCGCAATCTAGTACTACCTGAGGGTAACGTTAGTCAACAATCAGGCTAACGTTAGCATAACGGGGTGACAAAATGAGTGAAGAGGACTCTGGAAATCAAGCCAATAAAGATACTGGGGAGGCAACATTAACCATGGAAAGCAGGAATTTAGTTACACCTCTAGAGCAAGAAAGCATGTTTGATATGGATGAACAAGATGAGGAGAGCGACGCTCTGGAAACGTCTGATCCGAGAGACAGTGCCGCAAGCCCCGAGGAACTAAACGACGAGGAAGCCTTTGGTGAGAATGAAAACGTATCCAAGAAATGCACATACAGCGGGTGCACGGAAACTACAACGCAGGTGGCTAAGGCACGGAAGCCTTGGATGTGCAAGAAACACCGTAACAAAATGTACAAAGACAAGTATAAGAAAAAGAAAAGCGATCAAGCAATGTCATCGTCAAAATTAGATGTAAGTGGTTTGTCTTTACACAGTTGGTGAGACGTTAACATAAGGTTAGCATTTACAACCGGGGTTTTGCCTTACCAATGTCTGGGGAAGAGAGCGTTATTAGTCTGTAAACAAGTGCCATTCCCATTTTTTTTTATGTCGGAGGCAGTTGCAAATGATCTGTACAATGCTACTGTGTCACTGTGAAGTACAAATTAATGTTTACATTGTAGTATCTAGTCTTGCGTGCTATTCTGCAAAGCAAAGCGTGGGCGTGGTTAAAGTTATTGTAGCTGAACAATAACACAGAAGACAGACATGGCCCAGGTCTAGACCAACCTGTCTTTTTTCCTTTATTGTAGGAGAGTGGTGAAGACAGACCTGTGTCCGTCACAAAGCAACGCCTTGGGACGATGGGTGACCGTCCGGCCAGACCATCACTCATTGAACAAGTTTTAAATCAGAAAAGATTGGTAAGCAAAGTTCCAGTATAAGTTATTGTATTATCGAGAATATATCAAGACAATAAAAGCGGAACTAGTAAAGGCAAACTTATGTTTATGTAGGCCTTTCTTTGGAACTTGTCATGTAGACATAGACCTCATGTATTGGTGATGGACATCAATTGAATTTGATGGGTCAAGTGCATAAAAATGAGCCAGTACTTAGAATTTATGTTTCAGTCTTACCATTTAGTATTACAATGTGTTCATATTGTATGTGTGTGTGTGTGTGTGTGTGTGTGTGTGTACTTGTTTGCATGTGCTTGTTATTTTGTACAGTACAGTACAGTTACTATTACACTGTGTTCATACTTACAGTATGTCTCTCTCTCTCTCTCTGTGTGTGTGTGTGTGTGTCTGCGTGTGTGTGTGTACTTGTTTGCATGTGCTTGTTATTTTCTAGTCTCTCCTTCGAAGCCCAGAGGTCATCAGTTTTCTCCAGCAGCAGCAGAGACTCCTGACTGCCCAGACGCATGCCAAAACACAGTCGGACTATTGACCAGGATGGCAGAGCTGTGGTCTGCCTGTGGTATGTCGTCGTTGCTCCTGCTTCCCCCGTGCCCCTCATAAATCTTCACAATCAATCCTTACAAGAGGCCACAGAGCCTGAGTGTCCTGCTGATGCACTCTCCGCTTATAAACGAGAGAAAATGGTGCCCAAAGGACTGCCATCTTATGTCACATTGACACGGCATTATCAGATGGGGGTGGTGGTGGTATTGTATAGTACAGTATGTGTTAAAACAGTGTGAAGATTGTCAAGCAGTTGTTTGATTTTTTTTGTTTTGTTTTTGTGTGTGTTGTCTGTTTAACTGCATCATGAAGCTGCATTTATCATGGAAACTAGGGTATAAAAATCATCTGCTTTTTATGTAGCCTAATTAAGAAAACATTTGTATAAATTGAAGAGAAATATAAAAAATGGCAGCTCCTATACTAAAATGCTATGGAAGATTCTCTATAGAGATGTGTGCCTATGGGTGTTACTGATGTAACAAGCATGCACTGCTGGGTGGCTGAACTCAATCTGGCCTTTTGATCATTGGTTCTGTTATACAGCACCAGTGTTCAAGCCAGAGGTGCTAAAAGTCAAACCCAAAATCTTTTAAATACCTGTAATTACTGTTAAATATATTTGTTATGCTGTGTGTGTGTGTGTGTGTGTGTGTGGATTGGATGTGATTTAGGTTAATTTAAATCATGTTGTAATGTGTTGTAGGTATATGCTCTAAATGGTTTTGCTGTTAAGCGTAGGCATGAGCTTGTGAGAGAAAAAAAATGTGGAAAATGAGGTCAAGAATGTGCGTTGGTCTCTGGAGTAACCTTTTTAATAGTGAAAGTAACTTGATGACATTACTATGGTGATGATGACAATGATATTGATGATGCCTATTAGCTTGTGAAATGGCAACCGAATAAAGCATGTACTTGTGTTTCATTCAGATTGAGTCCTTGTGATGCTTATTGTTGCTAACTCATACAAAACATTTGGACTATTTTATAAGCCTATTGTAATGTTAGTATACAGTATGTTTAGCTGCGGTGGTCTGCCTTATTAGAGTATTGACCTGACAAGATAGAAGTTCTTTGGGCTCAGTAGTTAGACTTGACAGTTGTGGGAGTCAGCCAGTCCTCTTCAGTATAGCAGTATAAATTGCACCAACTAAACAGATGTATTTAAAAAAATCTTTCTAAAGAAGAAGAAAAAACAAAAAATAGCCGACAAATTTCGAAAGTTTGTGAAACTCAGTTGAAGAATTGAAATTTATATATTAAAACAATCCAACAAAAACAAATACATGAAAAAAATGACAGAAGTTGAAGTTCAGTAATGTAACCAACAAAAGCACCATCTTCTAAACAGAATACCAGGAGTTTAAGTACCTATGTAATGATCCCATTCTTCACCAGACTCTTGGAGTGTTCATTAACTGGACTGGGCATACAGCGCATTCCAAGCCAAACATATAAATAGAAACGCCCCTCAAAAACACTACTCTACAATTGTTCTGGAATCTCAGTCTCTTTTCTATGTTGTCTTGAACAACTGAAATGAATATTAATCAAACTTTGACAGTGAAGTGGTCACAGACCTAAATTTTAGTGCATTTCCCGTGTTTGAGAGGGGAAAAAAAAAAATCAGTCTCAGCGGGCAATAAATTCTGAAATATGACGCTTCAAATACTCTTGATGTAGAATACCTAAGTTGTGTCCACCATAAATACCCACTTTACATACTTGACACAGGTCAGGGTGATGTGCTTGCTATAAAACAACAGAAGGCCTATGATTCTTCGGGCCTCACTGCGCTTTGATCGTCACGACACGGAGGAGATGGGATTGTGCGGAGAACCCATCTGCGTCAGGACCTTATCGAGCCATTGCAATGGCCCGTGGAGATGAATTTCAATCCAGCAAGGTGTACTGGTAACATCCTGTCGGTGGTACTCCGCCCCCCAGCCCTTGGGAGATGAACAGAGTATGGAACAATAGCTGATAAATAACCGCTCAATCTACAGTACATGAAAGCTAAATATGACAGATTAACTATGGAAACATTGATTTCCACAAAAAGTACAACTGGCCGAAGAACAACAACAATAGCGATAAAACTAGCCCATCTAAAGACTGTAAAAAGTCACTGGAGTGTTTAGGTCTGAGAAATCAAATTTATCCCCACTGTAATTGGATATTAGAGTCACAGATGTAGAGTTCTAGCAATTGAACCTTGAGGCAGCTAGCCAAAAATTAGTAGACCATGCCCAGTAAGCATAGCAACACAAACAAACACACACACACACATACACCGGTATTTCTTTTAGAACTCAAAGAATCGACCAAAAAACTGCCCACAACGCCTTGTACAGTTCATTGACCTGTAACTGTATAACAGCGAGTAACCACAAATATCACTGAGAACAGTGTTTCCATTACCTTAACAAAACTCATTCTGATGGTGCACATCTTGGTGAGCTCGTAGACCACCTCAAAGCCATGGTTGACAGACTGGGAGAGCAACTGGGCAAACAGCTGGTTGTTAAAAATCTTCAGGCTGCAGCCGCTGGGGATTTTGCAGACAGTAGTGGCATGAAAGCCGTGCTGGTAGTTGCAGTTCCGACTCTGTACGAAAATGCTGCTGTCACTCAAGCATTCTGCATACACCTCTCCGCCCACATAGTAGAGATGCACGCCTAAAAGTATAAAACAGGGTACAACCAAAATATTTTGACATTAATATTTGACAACATTACATTATTTCATGCATATTATTTTGTGCAAAGTGATCGACAAGGTTGATCAACTGTGAAACAATAACATTTCCACATTTATTGCTAGTGCCTTATTTCAGTCCTTATCAATATTTCATTTTTAGATGACTGTTGACAAGTCAGGTCTTGCCCCTTCAACATAACCAAGAAAAAAACTTTTTAAAACATGTGAGGCAAAGTTATGCTGTTACCAAGGATTGCAAACAATCATTTCCAATAAACAAATCACTATCGAAGAAAAAAGAGGATAACATCACCATTCAATAGAAATTATGAAATACAACCATGTTGAAGTACAGCTTTGAGGTTTTACAAGTCTAAAGGGAAAAAATAAATATGGTCCTAATATTTCAAAGTGGCTTGAACAGATTTATGACCACAACCGCAAAACAGGGAGAGAGAGAGAGAAAGAGAGAAAAAAAATAAAAAAAAACTTCTGACCCTCTCAGGCTCTCTGTAGCAGAATGGAAATGAGACGGTAAATCTAGAAGATGTCTTTAATCAATTTATTATTTACAAACCTCACTTTGCTTTTTCATCGTTTGCCAAGCGGAAACCTTAATGGCACCCATACTCCGCTAAGCGCGGCCCGTCTGGCTTATGTCACTCTCCCTGGCTTTGTTCCGCAGAGCGGGTCTCTCGAGCTTACGGACAGAACGCAAAACTTGGCTCCTCTCCCACCAAAAGCCCCCCGGGAGGGCGATTCTCGCTGTCACAGCCTCTGTCTCCCATAGCAACGTTTTATCTTTACCCAGCCCTGGCACAGGGGCCAAGATCGAGCACCGCGTGAAAAGCCAACATTTGGATAGTCTGGAGTTTCTCAGTCTAACGGGTCTCCTTAAATGTGGCGTCGACAGGCCAGTGCGGACTGGCGCCACACAAAGCGTGACAGACAACTGTTTCTTTTTTTTTTTTTTCCCTCCCTCCCTTTCCTTTTCTCTGTAGCCTAGCTGCAATAATAATGAGGTGAAAAAAAACATATTCTAGAATCCAAAGACTTTCAGATAATGAGAGCTGTGCAGAATATCTGTCAGTTATTTATTTATTTTTTTTAAAGCTGTTGTGTTCTTTTCTCTCAACAACAGACGAAGCCAAACAACAATCACAAGGTCAAGTTGAGCTGACGCACCTTTGCCTATGTGCCGGCGCGTGTGCTCAATGGTGGAGTTGCGGTTGACGTTGGAGAGCAGGCCGAGGCAGAAGCGGTTCTTGTTGTTGGACGGGTCGGTGAATCCGTCCACCAGGATGCTGCGGGCCGAGGCGTGGAAGGTCTCTCCCACGCGGTTGTTCAGCTCATAGTAGGCCACCGAGCACCAATACTCAGGCTCCTCGTAGCACACAGGCCTCAGGTCTGGGAGTTCAGACATATAATGTCATTCGCCAAAGGGTCAGACAACACTCAGACACACTCAAATGAATGACAACAAAATGAATCTCACGTCAACTAGTTATCACAGAGAGTCTATTTGTCTGTAAGTGAGGGAAAACATCAAACAAGTGTGGGTAAAGATCATTTCCTGCAGCTTTGTGAGTAAAACTAAAGCAGAGCAACACTGACCACAGCTACAGCACATGCACGGAATATTCTGGTTTTAAACAGAACATTTGCGATATTCAGTTTGGGCAGTAGTCTCACAAGTGCTGAAGTCCATAAAAGAAGTGCAGGCTGAACGCATGGAGCTAATCACTTTTTGGGGACTTCGCTCCTTGAAGAATACCGGCCTTTGCGCACAACTCATATGAACTCCTCACTCTGACTGACATCAATGAATTTGCCCCTAATCCCATATCTGTTTTAAACGGAATATCTCCAATGTTCTGTTTGAAAACCGGAATATTTCCCTGCATATCACTGTGGTGTCTGATAGCAGCAAAGCAGAACGTGTCCTACCTCTGTGTGGAGCGGAAAAGATGAGCTTGGTGCCGGTACTACTGGACTCGCTTGGCTTCACGTCCTCCTGAGTGGTGGTCTCCATCATGGAGTAGGGAGGGGGAGGTGTATCTGCTAATTATGGGATGGAGAAGGTCAAAGATCAAAATAGAGAAGTGAGAGAATGAAACCCCTTACACAGGGGTTCTCAAAGTTTTGATCCGTGAGGGGCCAATTTAAGGACCCAACATTAAACTGAGGGCCACCAAAGGGGAAAAATAAGAAAAAAAATCCCCATTTGTAATCATTGTAATGACCAGGTTGCATTTCAACCGTTCAGGCTACTTTATTGCAATAAATTAATGTTACTAAACACCACTAAATGGAGATTAATTCTTTCAAAGCAATATATAGTTTTACCAGTTTTACAGATACAGTATTATGATATGCCATCGTGGTCCACCGGGAAATGTTCCCGCGGGCCGCACTTAGAGAACCTATGCTCTTACAGAAAATTCTGAAGGTGCTGAAACATGGATAGATGGAACAATTTTTTTGAGCAATGTTTCTGGGAAACCACATACAGTAACTGGTTCCAAGTGTTTTGATTGGAATGATCATGGCAATTTGCCTACTGTTGATTTAAGTCTTCCAAAAAAAAAGAATGGGAAAAATGAGGGGGGAAAATGTGTGATATTAATGGGAACGACAATGTAAAGGAACACTGCCAAGCAAAATTGCTCAAAAGGTGCCTTATGTTTTATTCATCATCAGCTTAAGACATGACACTAATCTTGTGGTCACATCTTCAACATTGACTGCTGCAAACAAAAAAAAGGAAACACAAGAAGGATTTTGACACAGCTGCACTTATGCACTTGCCTCAATGAACTTTCCATGTCATGCTCATAAATTATCTGTTCCCAAACCAACGCAAAACAAACGTACATTGCCATTGGTACATGATTTAATAAAACTCATATTAATCCTGCCACACTGGGGTGGGAAGTCAACTAGCGAAAGCGAGGCTTACCAGTGATGTGGTAGGGGCTTCCTGGGTCAGTGGCGCTGCTGGGGGAGTCTGGGTAGCTGGCCGCGTTGGGCGACTGCGTGAGCGAGCCAGAGGGGGAGGAGAAGGAGCTGCACGGCATTGTGGGAAAGGACTCCGGGTAAGTGGCGTTCTGAGGCATGAGGGGCTCGTTGTGAATGGAGGCGTTGCGGAACTTGGCCAGCAAGCTGTGCTGTGGGTTGAACTCGCTGTGCCGAGGCACGAGCACTGGTGGCAACACTGGAAGGGAACACAGAGAGATACACTGCTTTAGGGTACAAGAGGCAGAGCACTGGTGGCGACACAGGGAACACAGACAGGGCACAGTTTTAAGGTACAAGAGGCACTGGTGCAATGCCTTCTGGGAACTTTGAACCAGCACCACTTCAACACAGTTGGGACTCATCTGTCATGTCCTGATACACTGTGTGATTTGACTGATGTACAGTACACTTACGATGCAAATGTAATGCAGTGATATTAGATACAGTAGAAATAATAATGATTGTTGTGATATTGTAAACAATCAAGGTACAGGAGTGTGCAAGTAGAAATATTCCTCCAGTATAGACTACAACATACAGTCCTGGGATGTGTTTCCAAAAACTGTAAATCCACTTAAACCATAATGAAACCGAATTTTGTCTCATTGTATACAGTATATGGTTGAAATGACAATAACAACCAGTTTACTATAGCATACCAGTTCAAAAAATTCTTGTTTGGCAATGGACAATTACATTGTTGCAATTTTGGTTAGAAAATATGGTTTTGATAAGCGAAGCCTTGGTAGGGTCCACCAGTGTTTACACCATAGTTATTACCTGGAGTTTCAACACGTCGATAGTGGTATGGGTTGATGCAGATGTCTTTCTGCTTGGAGCCAAAGGGAAACTCGCAGCAGTCCAGGGCCTTAAGCTCGTGGTGAGACTGTAGGTCTGGCCAGCGCCACACACGGCAGTAGATGACATGAGGGAGGCCCTTTCGGTGCGACACCTGGAGCCTTCCGTCAAGCGAGCGTGGAATGGTCACGCATTTTGTGGGCTGGCCCGGGCAGCTGAGAGCTTTCTCCAGCTCCTCCATAGCTCCCTTCTTCTTCTTGAGCTTCTTGACCAAGGAGTCGACGGCCTTTTCGGCCCACTTCTCCTCTTCATCACCTTGCTTCCAGCCCAGGAGACGCTTCACGGCTGGACTGGTGAAGGAGAAGAGCGAGGTGATGGAGGTGGTGGAGTGCATGGCTGTGGCTGTGAAGTCCACAGGGGGAACAGTCAAAGTGACTGGAGGGAGGACCAGCAAAAGAAAGTCTTCTGGTTGCCTGGTCCGTGTTTCCACACACACAAAAAAAACCTCAGGTGATATTGATGAGACAATCTGATGGAGATTTTATATTTGTTATTCCAAACGATATCCCACAGAATACCTGTTGGCATAAACCATACATATAGTCACAAATACATAAATAAACAGATCTGATTTTTTTTTTTTTTTAAATTATGTAGCCTTAGCCTACCTATTCAATTATCCTTACAACTGCAATAATCAGACTACAAAGAAAACAAAGAATACACTTCTAGGCCAAGTGCACTTTTCTATTTTTGGAGCTTAAACATACTACATGTATTTGCGTGTTCCATCCTTATAATAAAAAAATCTGCATGTTGTGGATTATTAATTTCAGGAATATTTCAAATATGTTTCCCATGTATTTCGTCTCACCTCTAAAAAATGGTCAGACCTGACCCCATTCATGACAGCTATAAGGTTATAACAACAAAACTCATAACAGAAAACCAACAGAGCCGCTCTCTGTGAGCTCTAACCAACTGAGCAAAACGTGACAGTTACTCGTGCGTAACATATTTTCTTATTCGCTGATCCTGTCTATTGCGAAGCTTACCATTCAATGACATTTCACGTACAGTAAGACAAACAAACTTACACCTGGGCTATATCCTACAGCAGAAGGCAAGGACAGTAAACTGTGTTCTCCTGGTAAATGAAAGAGGGCGTTCAAGTTCAGTGCGACATGAATACTTTTGTCTTGTTTTCGTCTTTATGAAACTGGCGTCAGCAAGTCTACGAGCCGAGATAGGCATAATCACCTAATGCTGTGTCATAGCGCCTGTCTTCAAGTATGCTCATGCATTCTTACAGTTCACTAAGTTTTTCAAGAGTAATTGCTCTTCAATAAATAAAATGTAATAGGCTGAGATAAATACCTATTCAGGTACTTTCCGGACCTAATGGCATATCTCATTTCCACAGCATAACAACCAAAGCCAGCATTGTCAATAAATCAAAACTAGAGCATAACGTTTTAGAATAAAACCCGTATTATAAAGTTATGTCACGTGACATCCACACTACCAGATAAATATGTCACAATGTCACTTTCAGAAAGTTGCAGAAAGCTAAAAAAAATATCAAAAAAATCAAAAACTATAAATTATGTGTTCAACAATGTCAACAGTCGCCAACGTATGATCTCTGAGATATTTGTGCAAAATGCAGAAGCCAGTTGATTTCTTACCTCACGTTTCACTACTTGCCAGCCCTTCCTTTCAGTAGGCTATCCCTCTGTCTGCCCAGAGGTGTACCGCGTATGTTTGCAGGGAGACGGAGACGCTCCAGTCGCATAAACCGGCGTCAGCCAGACGGGAGCCACTCCGCCTTTGTGCGGAATTCATCCGCTGCGCTGGAACGTTCCCAGAATGGCAGACGGTGAGATAGTTTAGGAGTGCGTCAATTCTTTTCCAATATCCTCATACAAATAGGCTACATAGTTTGGATTGCCTTTTTTTGCAAATTGGTGGTGAAAGTCTTGTTAATTATCTGCTTCAAGACCACCTTGTCACAGGTGTTTAAAAATAAAAATACACCTGTTAAATTGCACGAGCTCTCTATAATAATAATTACAAAAAACAACAACAACAAAAACCCTCTCTAATATGCGCAAGCTCTGCATCACACTTGCATGCCTAAGGTGATAAAAGTAATGAAAAACCAGGTAAGGCTCTGCATTGAGGCGACTCTATGTTGCTACTTACAGTTGTACTATCATCAAAGAAAAAAGGGCAAATCAGGTGTAAGCTATAGTTGTCTAGAAACATGTGACACTCTTCCGTGCCACTTCCTGAGCGCCAAATAATCGTGTCCGAGATCATTATCTTTCTTCGTTTATCCACAGTCAATTTGAGCATGTAAAAGGCTTTGGCTACCAGCCAGGAATCATATCGATTGCTCTATTTCTAGTCCCTTTCATTGCGGAGGGATACGGTTTGATCGTATGTGCGCCGAGTGGTCCAGTTAATGACGCAAGCCCGAATGGCGACAGAAAGTCTAGGAGTTTGACATTTTCACAGTTTACAGCTACACCGAGGGGACCTAACAATACAATAATGTGAACAAACATCTGTGATGTGATGTGTCGTCTTTTGTTGGATTAAAAGTTGCTAGTTGATATGTGCGCACTAACTTGAAGTGAAAAAGATGCCCCGGTGGCGGTATAATACTAACATACTATGAGAAGTAAACGGAAAGTGTTTGGTCTGTGTAGTTTTAGGTTTCATTACTTCAAAAACAACCCTCAGATGAATTGAATGCCAGTAGTCTAATGTTACACAAACAAGTGCATAAACTGCAATTTCAAACCGGCCAGAGACCGAAATGGAGGGGGTGTGGAGAGAGCGCGCTTCCTCAGACAGACTGACGAGAGAGGAGCCTGATGAGGAGGACGGCGCAAACAGGATGTACTCCCCACGGTACGCAGCAGTCCACAAAGTGATCTCCATTAACGGGCCTTTTGCCAGACCTCAAACTGGTCTGATAGTTAACAGGGAGATTTAATTTGGACACAGGAGGTAACTGTAACCATAATTCAAGACAGGCTATTCCCTTGATATTTTACTTATCTTTCAACTACATAGGCAACTGTATAAACCTTTTAATAACAAATTAATTTAATTCATTCATGATAAGGATAATTCTATTTGAAAACTGAAAAAATTCTAAAATTAAGAAACGCTTACGAAGGTAGAAGAGTCTCAGACATACAAGACATTTTAAGTATCCACATATACCAGATTTGGACAATTTGCATGTTATGGCTGAAAGAACATGAGAATTCCTATAAACGCATATTGTACTTTACATGTACCCTGTCTGAATACTACAAATACTCAGAACTCATGTAAATATTGACATTATACCAATATCTCTGGCATCTTGTTGTTTTTTATGGATGTGTGAGTGATAAAAAAGTGTTAATTAAAAAGAAAAAAAAGAAACATGTAATTTCAGTTTTTATTAATTCTTTTTTTTTTTTTTTGGTTGATTGCAATTTGATCAAAATATTCTACACTTATTACCCTTTCAAAAAGACAGGACAGAGGGAGGAGAAAAAAATACAAAATGATGATCACAAGCACTGTGTCAACGTTTGACACATAAAAAGTAACTGTTCACTGACGGAAAATACAGTGCATGTAAAATGTGGCGATACCATCATTGAGCATGATGCCATGTTGCAACTCCCAAACATTTCTGCTTGCGAATTCACATGAATTAAGGACGAGGGCTTTACTGGGTCTTTCTGGGAGACTCCAGCTTCCAGGCACCAGTGAAGTAACGAAGTCTGATGAAGATGAGGTCTCTGCCCATCTGTAGCCAACTCCAGAAAGGTACTAGCTTTGAGCCTGACAAGAAAATGGAAAATAGAGATGGTCAACAGTTGAGAAGCTACATGGTTTAGTGACAAACCTAAGTAAATTTATCAAAATAAGTTGAAGTCTTTATTTCTCCTGATACAATCGTATATTTGTGCCATAAATCATACTTGGAGTGCAGCACCTTCCTTAAATTGTACTATATATGATGCCCGTAAACTTTATTCCCTTTTTTATATAGTTTTGTTTAATTTTCCTGATTTTGCCTGAACCGACCAACATCATATTCCTAGCAAAGCAAAACAGTCTACAACCAGTTTTACACTCACCTTCAATTTCTGTCCAGTTAACAGCCACCTCTGCAATTGGTATTTTGAAGCACTGGGCAATGTACAAAAGTTCTACATCAAAAGCCCTTTGAAATGAATCACAGAAAACAAACTTGGTCTGAGAAAGACAGTCTGAAATAAAGCCTATAATATTTCAGTATTTCATTCTTCAATGAACTAAACAGCGCCACGACAGGAAACAGGCCACTGGCATCGACAAGTCTGCCAACATGACTATGAAATCTTTGTTTCATAACATCCATCATATTATACTATACATAATAGAAGGTCAATGCTTTGATGTGGTAAATCTTAAAATTTCTCGCCAAAGTAATTTTCATGTACAATCCTCTTTACTTTTTCTTAAGAACTGAGAAGAAATCACTAAACAAAACTTAAAACCTAGAACCTACACCCCATTGGAGATGAACTGAATTGGCATACCAGCGTTCCACATGTAAACTGCAGAAAGTCTTCACTGCTGCCTCTCGCGTGAAAAGCTTGAAGCCACACTGAGTATCCTTAATCCCTCTCACACAGAAGAACCAAACCAGGAAGTGGAACCCATACATCAGGAATGTGCGGAATACGGAACGCTGCAACAGAGGTGATTTATACAAACAGAACTTATCAACAATTAAAAAAAAAGGTAATAACAATAAAGTAGCATATGAAGATGGCTGGGAAATGTTATTTATTGTTTACCTGGGCCACTGACTCCTCCTCTAGGTGGGCTCTGGATCCACAGGCTATGGCCATATTATCCTGAAACAAACATAACTGTGTTTAAAGCGGCACTATACCGTTTTTGGTGTAAAACTTGAGCTAGCTACCTAAAAGGCACAAAACCCTTTTAAACATTTCTCAAAAGTTTATTGGCACTGTTAAATGATGGTAAATGGTGTTTGATAACAATGCAATGAACAATGCCATACTGCAACTAGGTTCCTACCACCACCCAGAACTGCAAAGTGCAAATCCTAGATGGCTAGTGGGAATTATACTTGTGTTTGTCAACTCTTCATATGCAGACATCCCAACTCTCCCGGATGCTCCGGGATCCTCCCGTATTTAGATAGTGGTTCAAGGATGCATGCGAGTGCCATAAAATCTCCTGTGACATTGCACAGTGTCTGCTAAATGCATCAATGTAATGGAAAAGTACTGCACGGATTTGAATCAAATTTTCGGACAATGTGTGTATTGGGACAAGTAAGAACTGATTCGATTTTGGTGGCGATTGGTGATCCAGAACACCATCTGTGACCACATTGTCTTGGCAGAGGTCTGCGCTCTCTGAGCGCTTTTCTAAAATGCTACTTTGTTCCCAATTCTTTTGCTCTCTATTCTCCTGACAGCACTTGACAACCTCTAACAACAGGGCTATGACTGGAATCACACCAAATTATTGCTTCAAGGCAACGGTATTTGCATCTTATATTTTCTACGGGGCTAAGCACACATACAGGTTTGGGGTTGATGTCCTTCAAGCCTGCCTCCACCTTCTCCAGGTCCTCAAACTTTGTGGCCCCATCAGCATCGGCCATGAGGATAAGTCTGCCACGTGAACTGAGAGTGCCCTGAGAGACAGAAAAACAGTGCTTCACTTCACAGGGAAATACGCTCCCTTGCAATGTTTTGAATTTGACTCTACTATGTCTATTTATTGGCCAACATAAAAAGAAGAAAAAAAATCCTGTAGGCTAATTGAATGTTTAGAGACAAAAAAGCGGATTGTTATGGTAAGAAACAGCACATATATGTGCTTCCAACATTCAGCATCTAGAACAGTGCAGTCTTCATAAAAGGTGACTGACATAAGGCTTGACATATATACAGTTTCCACTAGTATCACAACAGTAATCTAGTTTCAGGCATACAAAGGAAAGATCCCTTGAGCTGTAGGCAGGCCAATATCCTGTGGTAGCCAATCAGAAACTGAGACCATATGCAATTGGCTTGTGGCAGTCACAAATGTGCCAGATGTTGTATCCAGACAGCTTTTATAACAGCCATTCTTTTACACTACAGCCTGTGCTGCCACAGAGGCCAATCAATTCGTAAGGAACAGTTAATGTAGTTGTATGCTATTATATTGTGCATAAGTAATCATAGAGACAGTAGTACTTACCATTCGGACAGCTCCACCTTTGCCACGGTTCTTCACCAGAGTTAAGACTCGTACTTTGTCTGCGCCATACTTTTCTGTGTAACCTAAGGCAACCTTAAAAATGATGAGCAATTAATGACGCATTCTCATGAATCATTTATGTTTAATCAGTTACAATTTACAGTATGCATACTCTTTATATTAAAAAGAATGTTATTTTAGCATAAGATCCAGTAGTAATGAATGACAAGACCATTAGTTTCACTAAATCACTAGCATCTAAGTACTTTATGAAGTGTGCAAACACTTGAATACTATTCATATTAGACTTGATACAGCACTTGACTCCTACCTGAGAACACTATTATATCCAATAAAAAATGAGATTGAATAACTGAATGCAATCTTACCTCAGATGTCTTGTCTTTGCTGCCATCATCAACAATAACAACTTCATAGGAAAAGGAAGGGTTTTGCTTCTGCAAAGACATTGGGAATGAAATTTACTTGCATGTCACTGGCTTTCTAAATGCTGCCCCCTAGTGGCAAAAAAATGCTCAATCTAAAATGGGATAGGGATGATGCAGATACAGTACTGTAGCTCTCAATTTCATTCAGGATCTTTTTCAAGTCAAGTGAGTTTTATTGACATTTCAACCATATAAAATAAAACTGTATAATAAATAATAACAAAAAAGACATTCAACACAGGGCTACAGTAAAGGCCAAAAGTTTGGACACAATTCAATGCGTAACCATTAGGGTGTTTTCACATATGCATATTTTTTATTTATAATGTGGTGCTCTCACTCTACAACTTGTCACAGGTATGTGTGTTTGAGAAGAATGAGTGCATCACATTGTATATGATAAATATACCCTAAAGGAAACGCATTGAATGATAAGGTATGTCCAAACTTTTGGCCTGTCCTGTAAATATTTAGTGCATGCGTAGGAAGGTAAACAAAAGGTACAGCATATGTTTCTATATAACAGCAAGGTCTTGGTTGTTGACAACCCAATTATAATGATACTATACCAGTAATCCCCTGGTGGATATTTTCAGAGATCCAGTATAGGCTTACACACCTGTCTTTTCTCCAAGTACTCCATAGTCTCCTCCATCATCACAGGTACTACAATTAAACCGCAAATGAAGATACTCATGTTTCACTTCAAATATAGCCTACATATGCTTAACCATATGACTATTTGTATGATTGATGATTTTATATATCATGAGAAAAACCATGCTATACAAAAATGTGAAGGTCTAAGCCATTTTCTCTTGGAAATTTATTTTGCATTTACATAATTACTTTACAAATATATGGCTGCATATGATGTAACGTTAATGAAATAGGTTTTAGATTTGTGTGTGCTAACTTTATAAAGAGCTATAATGGAAACCAGCCAAACGAGTTGTTGCACAGTGAAATGAATGAATGAATGAGTGAATGAATGACCCACTACTGATGGCAGTGCATATAATGTGACAAGCAACATCTCAGGTAATTTAAAACGTGTAACTTACATCTTTCCTCTTCATTGTAAGAGGGGACTACGACAGATAGCTCCAGTGTATAGGGGTCAAACAAGCTGGGGAAGCTCTCCTTCTTCCCCTGGGCAGTAAGGAAGTATTTCTCCTTCGCATGACGATTTAAATCAACCATCCCAGAAGCACTGACGTGCGCTATAACTAAAAGCTGTAGTTAAAATGAAGAAAGATAGTTCATTGTTTACAATGCAGGAAAATTACCTCCGACATACACACCTGACATGCAAGTTGTCTTAAGATTTCTCTACACCTAAACGGCTGATTTAAAAGTTATTCACACATAATATGACCCATGTCAGGTGATGATATATGACAGCCATTTGTGATTTCGATTACAGGAAAAACGAATTATTATTTTAATTGGCTTAAACCATGTTACTAATTGTAGGTAAGTTACACTTGCAAACCCTAGCAGAAACTTACCAATATCAAAACGAGTACTGCCAAAGAAACAAGGCATTGAACGATTTCACATAAACAAAAATCCATTCTCCATTAGAAAAGGACACCAATGGTGATTATTGGCGATATTCTAGCAAGCTAGATTCAATAAATCAACTATCGTAACTGTTAGCGAGTGACTAGTGGGGCTAACGCCAGTCACTTTCTGCTAGCAAGATTTGTGTTTCAAAAATGCTCTTGGGCTACACGAGATGATAAACGTGAATGTCTCCATAAGCGCTCACTAGCTGTCAGTCGGCAATCCATACATCTGCTCAGATATCTAAAAAGCTTACATTAAACTTGAGAAAACTAGCTATGTAAGTTCTTCCATTCACAGAGAAACACCTATGCGGAAGTCCATCATGTCATGACCACATCATCGCAAACAGACAAGCGCAGACAAGAGGGTAACTTTGATGTGAATTTCGTAGCACAAATGGGATTGCGACCACTAGTGCTGGGAGATTTACCTACACTACATGCATGCACCACATTTCAATCAGCAGACAGTGCTTGCTTGGCGTGTTTCAGGATATATATCTTTTTTTATTTCAGTTCAATCTAATACAAAAAGCATATGTTTGAAAATATATATTGGAAAAAAACTAAACACGTAGGTAAATCGCGTGTGTCGAATCTGCAGACACCAAAATAGACAGTAGCAAGCACACTCACGTGGCAAATCAAAACATCATGGCGGAAGGATTCAAGTAAGTAGGCTATTACATCTCACGCCAAGTAGCCTTGATGTTTTAAAGACAGAAAATTTAGATAAACATTTAACCATCCGATTAAATTGGTGCACATCTGTCAGAGGCTAAAGAATTTATTTCATGCAATTTAAAACGCCTGTATTTGTATTTGCTTTGGCCTCTCATCACTTGCTGTCCGCTAACTACAGCTAACGTAGTGTCAACTTCAAATGCGTTTTGTGTACTTTGAAAGAGTTTAACATGCTTAACAAAGTTTAACTGTTTGCGATCATCACATAATATTAATTGTTTGGTTCTGACATTTCCCCAGGACGGCAGACCCGTTGGAATACCACAAGAGTTTCCTGGTAAGTTCATCAATCACTAAACTTTTGACTGTTCTTGTAAAGTTATGAATGTCGTAGCATGCTCTTTTCTTGTCTTGTAGAAAGAAAACTGCCGTCCTGATGGAAGGGAACTTGATGAATTCAGGACAACTACGTTGAACATAGGTATGCTCCACTCATTTTCCCCTAGCGAGATGATGTGTCAACTTGAGGTCAGGTCTGTTTGGAAGTGGCTTATGCAGTCTCCAATTCCCTGTTTAGGTCCTATATCGACAGCTGAGGGTTCAGCCTTGGTTAAGATTGGAAACACAACTGTGATGTGTGGCATAAAAGCGGTAATGTACTCATTCATTTAAAATCTCAATGTTCTGCCATACTCTGAAATGACATAACTGTACTGAAAAGTGTGTTATTTTGAATCTGATCTATTTTCGTAGGAACTGGCCCTCCCTCCATCTGAAACTCCAGATAAGGGCTACATAGGTAAGGAGTTGACCATAACGTTAATGTTGCTATTTTGTATACCAAGTACGTGTAAATAAATGTTGTATTCCCTTTCATAGACCGTTTTTGGACTTTGTGTTTCAGTGCCCAATGTGGACATACCCCCACTTTGCACATCGAAGGTTCGGTCTGGCCCACCTGAAGAACAGGCTCAGGCTGCCAGCCAGTTCATTGCAGACACAATAGAAAGGTGAGTGTCAAGTCTCCATTGATTCCGATAGTTGTTGTTTCACCTACTATTAACTGTGTTATGCTCTGTATTGCAGTTCAGAGATGATTCGGAAAGAAGACTTGTGTATTGAAAAGGAAAAGGTAAGTTTGAAGAGTTATGCACAGTCCACAGTACAGAACTCCTTGCTGTTGACAACGGTTATTATACTTTGACAGTGGTCATTAAATGGTAATAACTGACGTCCAATGTTGGGAGGGCCCGTTCAAAGTCAGTGGACCATCCCAGAACATTCTGGAGAGCTGTATAAAAACATTCAATATAACAAGGTCTAATGTCATGTTTGGTTGGTTTCACAGCTTTGCTGGGTCCTGTATTGTGATATTATGTGTTTGGATTATGATGGAAACTTATTGGATACTTGCATCGTTGCACTGCTTGCTGCCCTAAAGAACAGTAAGTAACTCCAAAGTCCTGACATAGATATAAGAAAAACAATATTTTAATATTGTTAAATCTTATATAATTCTGTTCTTGGTATTTTTATTTTCAGCTCAACTCCCAAAAGTCACAATAAACAAGGAAACAGACACACCGGAAGTGGATCTCTTAAAGAAATGCCCCATCAATGTAAACAGACATCCCGTCGGATCTTCATTTGCCGTGTTTGACAAGTAAGCCAGTTTCTCTCTTCAAATCATGCATTTATCTGGCTGTTGCATTCCTACGCAATTCCACTCGATTCTTGCCTTCAGTTCTTCATCTGTGATTGTGGCCATTGGCCTTGTTCGCTCAGAATGCATCTCATTCTGGCCAATGCGCTAACTTCGAGAATGCGGCACGTGGTGTTGAGTCATGATTGTGTTACTGTGATGAAATTTGTTCATGTGGAATTAGCCTATAGTTTTAATTTTTCACTTTTTTTGTCATGATTTTCATCTCATTTCTTAGTGGAAGGAGATTGATCATTGTTAGGTCACTGTGTACATGCAACCAATTACACAACTTTATGAATCAATAATACATCCATTAACATCCAGTGTATGACTGAAATGTTACTTTCTTAAGTAGTGCATCACATTCACAAATTGCCAAAAGTAATAAATTATCAAATTGTCACAAAATCTAGAATGGTAGCATGGGGGAGCATTAGTATGCTAGGCCTTTAACCTTGATTCCTTTTTTTACAGTACAATCATGATCGCGGATCCGACAGCAGATGAAGAGAGCTTAGCAACTGCAGTCATGACTTTGGTCATTGACGAAGAGGGCCGCCTTTGTTCCTTACACAAACCAGGTAAAAACAAATACCAAGTCTTTTTTGTGGTTCTTATGATTTAGTACATTTGTGTTATGAGGTCATGACCTTTGCCCTGTCCTCTCCCCTAATCACAGGAGGCACTACTCTTTCTGGAGAGAAACTTCAAGACTGCATAGGTCGGGCAGTCACGCGACACCAAGAGATTAGCAAGCTGGTGGACAAAATCTTACAGAGTATGAAAAAATGACAGGAAACATCTGTTCTGTTTTTTCTTTTTGTCTAAAAATTTTATTTTCCACTGTCAATATATACTTTGTTTTCTATCACAATAAAACTGCTGACAAAGACCATTTATAAAAATCTTGTCTCAGTGGCCAGAGATGTCTTTCTTTCTTTTTTTTTTTTTCCTTTTCACATAAACCATTCCCTGCACCACCAACAGCTCAGGAATATACACAAGCTTTCTGTACTTACAATAAAATGACTGGATGTGCTCCATTAAAAAACAAAACAAAAACAAACAAACAAAAACAATAATCAATGCATGCTATGAACAGGCCCTTCATTCTGTTTGTGAATCCACTGTATTCCCAAATACATGAAGTTGAGAAACCGCAGAATCAGGCACATCCGTTCAACTATACAGTCTACTATAATTTTTACGCCTCATTTCCTCCACTAGAAGGGCTATTCCTGTGCTGAAATGAGACAATATTGTAATGAACTTGACAACAGTTTGAAATTCAGCTCTGGACTACATGGAGAAACTGAACAGATTCTTTGTCACATAATCTGCCTGCATAACAACAGGGCAAGAATCACCAAAGCCAGTCTTTTAACACTTCAAAAACTGGACCAGGATTCAAAACAAAGCGTTTAAAAGTCACCTTCTATCATGAAATAAACATAATTTTCTAACACCAACTGTCTGCATGGTTCGTTTTGACCATTTCCTCCATTTGGTGTTGGACAATTGTTTGTCTTTGATAACCTAAACCTACAGCTTCAGAACTACTACATCCTGGACCATGTTTTAGTGTCCAAACAAAATGTCATTTGGTGTATTTTGTTCTTTTTTGTTAAAAATGTATTAAGAGTTACAATCATAATTTACATACAAAAAAATCTGCAGCCTCTCTAAATATAGCTTCACCCTTAAAACACTTTTGTCCAAAATGTACATAATGTGGATGCCACCTGTGTCTGGATCTGTAGATTATAAAAAAAATGATAAAAGGTTGGTCTCCGGGGGGTCTCCACTGACATTTTGTCTTTATTCAAAAGAGGGAGGAGGGGGGAGTTGCACCTCTGTAATGTTATGAGTTGGGGATTTGGAGGGGTGGGGGGGGGGGGGGTCTAAGGGGTGCTGCGCTTCCGTTTACTTCTTGCTTGGTTGGCGGAATGCTGCAGAGGCAGTCCCACCTGTGCTCCCGCCCCCGCCGCCATAGCCATTTGCTGCTGCTGCTGTTGCTGCATTTGGTGCTGCAAGAATTGCAACTGAAAGGCAAAAAAATAAAAAAAAAGAAATACACACATAAAAACACAGTGGTTAAACGAATGCACACTGGCCAACTCAAACCTAACGTCATCAGCAGGCTGGCACATGTATTCAGAGGGTGTGTGAAAGAGAGACAGAGGATGCAGCAAGACAAGAACAAGAACAGGTTAGTGTTTGTGCATGGCTAAGAGAAGGGGGATTTGGGTGGCAGGAGATGGAAGGATTGAGAGAGAGAGAGAGAGAGGGGGCTGGAAGAAAGGAATTGGTGGGGAGGAAAAACAGGCCACACACACGCACACGCGCACACACACGGGTGCGAAGAAGGGGTGTAGCCAAGCAGCACCAATGGCACAGACAAATCTGCCAACCAGTCTTGTACAGACCTCTGTGCGAGCCACAAACACAGCCCAGTGGCCATGCCTTTAACTGCAGTACAGTAAGTCAGCAACTTCAACTCATCACGCTTCGCTTTTTATCCAGGCTTTGTGTTACAGGGTGCAGGAAAAGGATTAACTGTTTCTGTGTGCTGGTTCGTCTTGAAGTGCGGTGGCAAAAACAGGAGTATACTACACTGTACGTGATCATCTTTAAGGATGGTTATTTTTCCTTATAGATTATCCAAAGTGAATCAACCTGTAGCACTGTTGTTTCACGCTGCCGAGTACTGTCGGTAAGTACGAGAAGAACGTCAGAACTTTGTAGACCAAATGGCAAAACGCCAGCCGACACTAACTGGTGAGGGCAAGGGAAGTTTATTGTCCTTTGCCCTATCTGTTAGCGTTACCTGCTAGTTCACAAAATTGGTCTACACTGTACCAAATGCTGTCGTCCTTTTACCTACCGACAGTGCTCAGCAGCCCCAAATAACAGGGATATATGGGCTGATTGACTCTAAATTTTGCCTTCAATTTAAGTTTGTCATCTCTGTGCAAACATGCCTTAGGAAACCACATGCCACATGATCAACTGCCATTTCAGTGGAGAGTGCCACAAGCTCCGAGTGCAATACAGAAGGGAAGGGTTTTGTGTCACAACACACAATCTATCTTTAAAGTTGAAATCCAAGGTCACTGAGCATTTGAAAATTTGATACAACATAGTCCAATCCAGATAGTGAACCAGAAGCTAACGTTAACTGAATGGGGCAGAAACTCACTTCAGTTTAATTTTCTTATTGTATGCCCCTTAATCGAATGCTAACTAAAGCCAGTGTATCATTCAATCTACGTTGTATCAAAATTATTTTGTTTTTCTACAGACAGCAGTCAATGACCTCAAACGAGAGATATATGGATTGAATCACACTGTATATCTCCTTCTGAAAGAGTATGTACAGTATACTACTACCTAGCATTATGCTACATACTATACATCATGTGTGTGGAACATATCTATGAACACATCTATCGGCTGCTTTCATCCCTTGAGGACATGGAAGAAGCTCTCTGTGTCATTAATGCCCTGTTAGAAAAAGTATTGGTGAACATATGATATTTAAAGTGTAACTAAAATACAGGGCAAGGGATGAGCAGAAACTTATCAGAACATTTCTCAGCAGGAGCGGTTGTCATGGCAGCAGCCAAGGTAGCTAGCGGGGCGGGGGTGGAGGGAAAAGCACATGGCAAATAATAATAATAATAATAATAATAATAATAATAACCATTAAAAAAAACCCAAAACAAAACAAAACCAGAAAAAAAAAAAAACACAGAAAAACGTCTTAACAGGTGAGCTCAGTCAAAGTTGCTGCATTACTTGGATCTGTGGCTGGTGGTGGTGGTGCTGCTGCTGCTGCTGCTGCAGTTGCTGCTGCTGTTGCTGGAGTCTTGGAGACGGCAGGCTGGGCCCAGGCCCCTCCAGACCGCAACTCAGCTGTGACAGCACTATGAGCAGGCACCCGCGGTGGGGGGAGGAGGAGGAGGAGGGGGGAAGGGAGCGAGGTTGGTGATGGACCAACAATAAATAAGGAGGAGGAAGAGGAGGAGGAGGAGGAGGAAAGAAGGATGGGCATGGGGATGGGGAGGGATGAAGGGGTTGGAGGCAGGGTCAACAACAGAAACACAATACAGAATGTAGAAGAAAAAAAAAACATTTTTTCAAGATACGTACGAGGAAAATAATGAATCTCTCGATTCATTTTTGTTTGTTTGCTTCAATGAGCCTACTTTAGCTGATAGACTACTGTAAGATGTATTAGTCTACATATTTGTGCTGTTAGTACAAATTATGGTTTAAATCATAGTCAACTCTACTATGGTAGCTGTAAGATAACCATTTACTACTGTATGTGTTGTGTTAGATGGAGAGCTTGGTTGCAACAGAACATAGCTGGGAAACACCAAGTTCAGAGAGGAAAAGTGCTGCTATAGTTGGGCTGTATAAGAAACTAATTTTCACCATTAGTACAGAGAGAACAGTTTCTCAGTAGCAATGATGCTTTTTAAAGTTATTATAACAAGAGACAAGCCAAATTAATGAGGAGAAAATGGGGCCAATACTGTAATGCATAGTATACATGTACCATAAATGAAGGCGCTTTTTTTCTCTTACACACAGAGAATAGAGTTGTCGGAAAAGGCATAAATGGTGGTTTTTTTTCTCTCTCTCTCCCTATCTGAATGATTGCTATTTTTGTCATTACCATAAACATGGGCTGACTAATATTTTGTGCATGTGCAATGACAGGAGCAAAGATATATATATATATACCGTATTATACTTATTTATGAAGATACAAGTGATTACTGCCTGTCGGACCGTGCCCTTTGGTGCAAACATGCTCCCTGAACACCTCACTGAGCATAAATGGGTCATCAGCTGGGGACGACGAGTCACAGATGTGTTTCTCTCCTTTAACCCCAGTACACATTCCTGATGGCGGAGTGATAGCACGGATCTCTCCCTACGATCCCTGCTGATGCCCTTGGTGTTGTCCCCCCCAACTCCTTTGTGTCCTCCTGAAGGCGACCGCACACCGGCTCCGACAAAGTGCGGAGCACTCTGTTTTCAACATCCAATTTTATTGTTTTCAATACAACCCTGAACATCAGCGCCAAGGTCTGCCGTCGCCGATGTATGGAGTTGAGTGAAAATTGTCAAATTCGAAAGTGCTTTGCAATGCTGTTGGAGCCGGTGTACGGTCGCCTTAAACCATATTCAAAAGCTGCCCTACTCTGCCTCCTCGGCCCGTTCTTTGATGGCTTTTCGCCATGCTGTTCCTATGCACCCAATGTCATCATGAACCAAGGAAACAGTCAAGGATTTTTTTTTTTTCGCCCCTTCGAAGTGGGATGCAGGAGCTTTGTCGGGTCCTCGACAGCATAAATAGCATAACAGAGCCTGAAGTTGCGTACTCCAAAAACAACTATAACTGTTTTAACACATGACTTGGACACGACCAAAGTTAAGACTTTTCAAAGACTGATTTTTTTGCAGACACTCTGAACTTGGGCTTTCCAGCCCAAAATAACATGTGGTGTCCAACAAGTGCAAATTACCGCGTTTGTGTGTGTGTGTGTGTGTGTGTGTGTGTGTGTGTGGTAAATATCAACCATACCAGCTGCCTGCGAAGACATGAATCCTCCCACTCCGGTCAGGTTGATGACGGCTGTCTGCTGAGCCCCAAGGCCCTGATCGGCGCCAGTTTGATCAGTCTGGTCAGACAACAGACAACAATTAACTTGCAGACACTTTGTAAGAAAAGAACTAGAAGTATTTCAGCTGAATAAGTACGTACTAACCATCAAAATATCTGACACTTTACTGACAATTAAAGGACAAATCAATCAATCAAATAAAGGACGAGTCAATCTGTCCATATTCTTGATCATAGAGGATTCCAAGGACTATTGGCAAGTAGCAGACCGACAGCATTTCACACAACGTAGACCCGACTTGCCGCTAATACAAACAGATAACCTTACGACCTCATCAGTTAGCACTGCCTGCCGTTTCCTTTTTGGTCTGCGTTGCATGAAATTCAGTCGCTCTCATACCCATTGACAGCACTTAGCAATGCGAAACAACAGGGCTATGGTTGATTCACTCCGGATAATTTGTTTTAAGAACAGTGTCATACTAGTAACAAGAGTTCTAGCTTGATCTAAAACAGAGTGATGTGAGCGGCCCTTGACTCACCAACTCCCCCTGCTGTTGGGGGCTGGAAGTGTTCGACTGACTGTTCTGCTGCTGTGGAGAAAACTGGGACAGCTGAGGCTGCTGCAGAGGGTTGAAGATCATCTGAGGGATCTGAGAAACATGCGGATATTGGCATCATTAATACCTTATGACAGCAGGGCAACTCAAGAGTGTTCCTTTTCACAATGATGTCCTGTTACACTTTTCTCAGGTCACATCATCTACTATCTCACCTGAAGCAGATTCAGAGGTCTCAATCCTTGGGTGTTGTTCAGACTGAATGGGCTCCCTGTTTGACACAAAAAGCAACACTTACACAAAACCAGAACTCCTCCACACACAGGCATGCACACATGTGTAAAACAAGAGTATTTCCCCTTTACCATGAATCAGCCAATTATGAATTATTTCCCCAAATGGTGGGGTCTTTGAGACTACAGGGCTTAGGGGTACAAGAAAAGAGTAGTTAGTCAAGTGAAGGTGTCTTACCAGCCTGTGCTGGGGACTGCATGGTGGGGAGTGCCCCTGACATGAGACCACCAGGGGGCAGTATTCCACTCAAGTTGATCCCAGGACTGCAGCCTAGCATGGGGCTGGAACCTCCCATCAACGTCTGGGGACTGCTGTGGACAAGACAGGCAAACAGAGACAAACACAAACAAACACACATGAAAAGAAGGAACACATACATGTACACATAAGCAAGATATTAAAGTTAAGTGAATTAGACTGTATCTGAATCAATCTTTTTTAACTTCTGGTATTCACTTTTGAGTTCATTTTACAGTTTTGTTCCGAAAACAGTAAGTGTATTTCTCAAAACAATTCATACAAATAGAAAAAACACCATGGATTACTTGCAAAAATCAGTCTCTTGCTCAAAATTCTTTGAGGAATTAGGAATAACAGGAATAACAGTCTTCCTACACCTTGCTCACATGCATCAACATGCTTACATGCTTATAAGCTTGACATACAGTATGAGAACTTGCTCAACTATTTTGCATGTAAAGACTTATGCGATGAAGTAATGTCTAGATGTTGTGGGGTGCAAGACTATTCAACAGTGAATAGTACATAATAATTTGAATGAATGTGCCAAAGCATTTGCAACTTGTTCAAATAAATGAGAAACTGATGTGCACAAGTGATGATGTAAAGATTGAACAGATTGCTTTGAGAATTCCAATTCTGATCTGAGAAATGTTCCAAAGCGACTGAGAAACACTGTAAACCACCATATTTATGGCCACCCCAAAATGCCTAATGCCAACATCAACTCAACGCTAACATACCAAACTGACCCGACGACGTTGATGAAGTTGAGTCCGGCTGGGTTGGCCATGACCTGGGAGGAGGTGGTGCCCGTGCTGATGGACGTGGGCAGGGGGATGGTCATGACGGGCAAGGCCTGGCTCAGGGCCATTTGCTGCTGGGCGAACGGGGCAAGGAGCGTGGGCGGCTGCTGCTGCTGCTGCTGCTGTTGCTGCACCGCCACGGCTGCGTCCTGGGGTGTGGGCGTCACCGATGGTGTGGCGCTCTGGCCGTCCACTGGGTGTGGCGTGGAGCAGGGCGTGTTGGTGGGGGTGGGCGTGGAAGGCTTGGGTGTCCCTGATCCTGGGAGACAAATAGAAATGGGGGGGCTTTATTCACCAACCATTATTACAGAGAAAGAAATGGGTTCTTGTAAAACCGACTTGAAAAGCAGTTTCCAAGAACATTTGTATTCATCAATAGATGATTTTATGGACCTAGAAAAATCTTGGAGATATTGTGCGTAACCGTATAAGCCAATGCGTATAAACCAACTGTCGTTAAAAGAAGACTAAACAATATAACGCGCTATAGCGGAAACGGTAAATGCTTTTGGGAAACGGGCGCCAGGTCTGGAGGGGAGCACTTACTCTGTGATGAGCCCATGGGTGAGAGGGCAGCCGGGGACAGCAGGCCGACCTGGTCCATGGAGTGCTTCCGGGACAGGGACTGGCTTTTAGCAGGTGGGGGAGTCGGGCACTTCAGATGACCTGCAGAGGTCTGTGAGCTATATGGATTACCTACAGTACAGGAAGGAGGAAACACTTGTTTGTTTGTTGATTTGTTTATAGGAAAGGCGGCTGGTTTTGCCTGTATAGTTATTGATCTACCATCAGCCACGTTCCTCTAATATCCTGTGTCTTTTCGGCATGAATGCCAATATATAAATTTTTTTTAAAGAAGAGCTTCAGAGATTTTTCCACTGTTAAAAACTTAAATTGCCATTCTTACTTATATGCAGTACTAGAGAAATGCAGACAGTGACAAGCATAAAGAAATCAATGTCCATGGATTTAACAACTGAGTGGAGAGTGGCTAGGTAAGAGCAGCTGGATTCTGAGGGACAACTTTGAGGATTTTTGTCTCGGGCATTAATGAAGATATTTTCTGGGTTTTTAGTTAATAGCATCCTATGGACTCAGGCTGGGTTCATTGCTGGGGATGTGTTACCTGAGGAGCTGGTGCTTGTGGTTGGCAGTTTGATGGGAGGCGGTCTGTGTCTCACTCCTTTTCCCAGGACCGAGGACTGTACAAGTCCTGAGAAAGTGTCCGTCTACACATAGACACACACGTACAAAGCTTAGATTGATGACAAACAACGTCTCAGAAGTGACAGATCAGCTAGAACAGGGATGGGCAATTATTTTGGCTGAAGGGCCACATTTAAATATTGACTGACGGGCCAGGTGTCAACAGTCAACCTGTTGATGGGGGTTGAAACCAGTAAACCCACATACTTGAGAGATTATGTTAAAATGCAGGGTATTTCATGAATACAACAAGTTTGACAAATCAGGCCTATGATTGAATTCACTTTGGCTAAATACGAAATTATTCTATTTTGAGAAGGCTCCACGGGCCAGATTAAATAGCCCAGCTGGCAGCATGTGGGCCTCGCGCCTTAGTTTGCCCACCTCTGAGCTAGAGATACTGTAGGTGCTGCTGTTGTTGTGGTGCATGCTGTGGAGGGATCCTTTTAGAGGATTGCATTATTATTCCCAAACTAATGACCAGCACATGCATGCGTTCCTCACCTCCGCCTCTCGGTTTGGAGACAGCGGACCCTGGGACACGGCGCTTCCCGAGTTATGGGACATCTTTACCTGACACTTCACGTCCCGCTCATACACTTCCTTATACTGCATCAAAAACCTATGAAACACACACACACACACACACACACACACACACACACACACACACACACACAAAGCAAAAGACTGTAAAGTCAAACACACCAAAACACTATAAAGTAGAAGTACGTACTGTAAGGAACACAAAGATTGTGAAATCCATTTGAAGTGGAACTTACCGGTCAGCATCAGTCTTGGAACCTATTAGGAACCTGGGTTCACACATGTGGACAGACAGATGCACACAAACAAAGGTCATCTCAGAGGGACAGTATAGATGTATTTGACAAGGGATGAATTATTTCTATGTACCAGCATATATATACAAAACCACAAAAGTGTTTGTAAATCTACAGTAGCAGAGCCCAGAGATGTATGTATTTACATAGCCAAGAAGATGAACATGTACTGTATATGTTTGAGTAGTCAGAGTTTGCGCATCAGCTCAATAAATATTTAAGTACTGTATACATTATGTGTACAGAGCTAAAAGGTAGCCTTTGCTTACGGTGGGTGAATGAGGTGAAGGTCTGGGCCGTCCTCTTCAGACTTGGAGTCTTTGGCGCTGTAGATTTTCCCATAAAACAGGGGATCTCCAGCCGACTGGAATATGGTCACTTTCGTCTTCTGAGTCTGACCATTCACCTCACACTCAAAAATGTAGTCATCTTTTACTTCCTGGAGATGGTCAGATGAAACAGGGACAAGGAGTGAATTCTCAAGAACTGAATGAAATGAATAGTCTTCTAGTTATCAGAGCCAATCAACATTTACGGATCATTCAGACACAACGGCAGACGGACGGCAAGTGGTAGCCAGCGTAGTGGCCTATCAAAACAGAGCGTCAAAAATTGCACGGCAGTGACTGGTTGTTGTGAGTGTTTACGCCAAGAGTTGCCATGTGTCTGCTGTCATGCCTGAATGATCCGTTAGTGTTCGCATTCTACAACCTTGTCTCTAAGGGCAATGTTCAACACGTAAACATTATGGTTTACCTGTGCAGGCCAAACCATATTCTGTGACTCTTCCATTTTCACAGACTTTTCCACAACAGCATACTTCTCCACCTAGGGCCAAAGGAAAAGGACAGTAGTGTTGACTTAGACAGAGGATGGCTCCACGCTAAAATCGCGATTAAGTCAGAGGAAAAACAAACAAACAAACAAACAAACAAAAACAACAACAACAACAACAACAACAACAACAAAGAAAATAAAACAAAACTCACATCGATTTCTGAGGGGACGGTAAGCTGGCAGGTGCTCTGCTTCCACATATCCACACACTGTGAATGACCGATAGATAGAGTGAGAGAGAACGAGCGAAGGAGAGACAGAGAGATGGTGTGAGAAAGAAAGAGAGAGAGAGAGAAAGAGATAGAGAGATAGCATGAGAGAGAGAGAGAGAGAGAGTGTGAGAGGCATCATTGAACAACATCTACAGTACATATTTCTACACATTTCACATGCAAGCTAGAGATGTCTGGCGAACGGAACGGAGCCTCACGTTGCCGGCCTTGGAGATCTTCAGGTCTATTGAGGGCGCTGGTTTCCTCTCCTTCCTCTTCTGCAGGTAGTCAAAGAGCCGGAGCTGAGGCGGCGTCGGGAAGTGGGCCATCTCTAGCTGACGATTCAACGCAGCGCGGGAATGCCGCTTGAAACACCTGCCAACACATCAGGATATCAGTGTCATTATTGCAACCTCAGACATGACGTATCTTATGGATGGTAGACAGTAGTCTGACATAGCCTGACCATAATACTGCTGTTCATCCGTATTCATGGTCTGGAGGTGGTGGGGGGGGTATTCACTTCTGGTTTGAAACGATTGAACAGCTCGTCTAATCAGCTTCGCATATTGGCCGGTAGACTCTCTACCGATGTAAACACGCCCCAGAATACCGTTCCCAGACCATGGATACGTATGAAAATTCGTATTATGGGCGGGCTATGTCAGGCTAGGTAGACAGGTAGATAGACATACAAACAGACAGACAGGACAGACAGACAGATATAGGATAGATAATTGATTATTCCATAATTGATCATCCCCATGCCCATCCTGTAGCATTCATGACATGGGCCGCACAAGACTTTCACACATAGGACTACACTCCAGACACTACAATAAGGGAATAATAGAATGTTACTGTGGAAGTAGAATATTAAAAGTGATTTGAGTGGGACTGGGATTCATAAGACAAAACTGTTTGTTCTGCTCAAATAAGTTAGACTGGCGAAGACAGAAACAACCTTGAGGAAAAACAAAGATCCTTGTTTTGCAAAACTCAACGGCAATGTTCTCTTGGCATTACCTTTGACAAACAACAGACAACAGTCTCTGCAAAAAACACTAGACAGGCAGTGTAGCCAAGAAACCTGGCCACTTTCTCATTGTCTGCCACAATCAATTACCACCTCATCTGCAAATCAACACTGTTCCAGTCCTTTGGAATAAGGGCATCATTCACTGGGAGTCATTCCATCTCCCCAGCTACATTACATTAACATTCTCCCAACAAATTGATCAATTTTTCAACAAAAGCAGACTATAAATAGCATTACAAATATATCTTGGACAGACACACACGCACGCCCCAAAAGAATGTCTCACCAAACACCCCCCCCCCCCCTTACACACACACACACACACACACACACACACACACACACACACACACACACACACACACACACACACACACACACACACGCGCGCGCGCGCGCATAACACAAAAATGACGCATAAAAGTTTGTTTTTCCTCTGGGGTTAGCTCTCACACCACATTACAAAACCACAGGTGGTTTCTGACCACAGACAAACTGAAAACAGTCGTGGATGGCGTTAGCTAGCGCTGATGGATTGGTCGTTACCGTTTCATGGAGCGCGTGTTCATCTTCTGTTTGTTGTAGAGAAGGCGGTTGGCTGTGCAGGTGACGGAGATGGAGGGGTCCAGGCAGAGAGGCTCTGCTGTGGCCAAGATCAGCTGAGACTCCAGCTGCAGCTTATCATCCTGCGAGGAGAGACACGAATGCATCATTTAATAGAGACATAATAGCTGAATCCCAAAGACACCCCTGAGTCCTAAGCCCTGAACCCTCAAAGACTTAATTAGCATGAATCTCTCTCCTGATTGGCTGGCTGATTGATGCCCGTTAAGTTTTTAAGGGTTCAGGGCTTAGGAAGGACATTGGGATTCATCCAATAGGTTTTCCTTTCTTAGCACATGTTTTTTGACATATTTTTATGCACTTCGCTTGAATGTAAACTGCACAAGTTAGATACTAGTATAGTATACATAATCTCGCAGCACATAGTGAAAATAGTGAGGTGAAGCACCCACTAACACTGAGCTATTGGCTGCCTTCGACGGCTGTGCCCAGGTACAGTCAGAGGTAGTCCTAACTAGTAGGCCATGGCTGCCCTCTACAGCACAGCAAGTTAACTGAACGGGGCATTGGAAAATGTAACTGAAAACAAGTTTCTGTGCTCCATTCAGGTAGCATCAGCTGAGTTCACTAGTCTGTCCATCTTGCATCATTTGTTTTTTTTTCTTCTTCTTCTCATCGACAGCCTTCAGTGACCATGAACAACAGAGCCATGGACTTATTCACAACAAAATGATAAATGGTGAATGACTTTGCTTTTCTATGTTTTCCAATGTATGCACACTTGGAGGATGTCATGCAAGGTGCCAACCTGCTCACCGGGAGCAATGTGGAGTTCATTATCTTGCTCAAGGAGACTTTGACGGGATCAGGTGGAGCGAGGTTTGAACCTGCAACCTTCTGGATGCCGAATGGCACCTCTACCACCTCTACCACCTGCATCCCACTAACTAAGCTGGTGTAACGGTTTAAAGGCACGACTCACCTGGGTCCATCTGTGGTGGTCACTTGTCATTGCATGGACATCACAGATGAGGGTCTGAAAGAACCACACAAAGAGGAGACGGTGTAAGAAACAGTGAGAAGTGAAGTGACTCTGAAGTGAGGCACAGGTGATCAGAACATCTTCGATGATGCGCACATACACGCGCACAAATGTACACTTGGGTACTCGAGCAGGACGCTACTTTGAAGCACCGTTTCTCCTCCTATTGAGCTCATGATCAGGAAAATCAGGAGAATCACCTGCATAGTGGGTCGTAGTAAGACGTGATGAGTTTGACAGGTAGGAATCTTTCCAGATTGCCGGTAGTCTCGGACCTCAGCAATAACACAGCCACAGTGGAATATATTCACCTTTGTACAAATTACAGTGTGTTAAAACCACTGACAAACACAAACTCACACATGATGACACCATTTATCAACGTTTCATTATTATTTTAATAAAACACAATAACTATACTACTGAAGTGAGAAAATGTATTTTTTTTTTTAGAAAATCCTGCTTTAAATCCTCAAGCAAAAAATTGTCATTCAACAGTTAAATCCTGCTTCCCCTTGGCCACTGTGAAAACATTAAGCTAACCTGTGACTTTTCCAGAAGGTCCACTAGGACAGGAGGTAGCTCCTCGGCATCAAGATACTCCAACAATTCTGATTCCTCATACGGTAACCGAATAGTCTCTGAATCTATGGGCAGGAAAATAGGAATCAGGAAAAGCAGCAGAGATTTTCACAGACATATAAGATACATACATATACAAGATACAAATACATAGCCTGTTACAGTATATTAACATATTGATATACAATAAGGGTTTACGAGAGAAGCCTATTTAGTGTAGTAGACAATCCTAATGAAACAAGTCCACCAAAAACATCACATACCAGATCCATTCTTTCCCCTGAGCATCAGCGAGTAACCTTCGTTCCCAGGGTACAAGTTAATCACAAGGCATGATATGGACTCCTGTGCAACCAGCTTCTCTAGCAGATTGACATTTCTTCTCAGCTTCTACAGAAAAGCAATGAGAATCGCTTTTAATTTGATATGGCTACTTAAACTTTGTTTAAAGGACTTATTTGTGAAGTTGCTAAAAGATGACAAAAAACAATCAGTGTGTACCTTCAATTCTGGCTCTTTTTCACATTCTTCAATGTATAACTCGTAGAGTTTCTGATATAATGATTTCCTCCCACTTGAAGAGGCTCTCCTCTTTGCAGGTCGCTGTCGAGCGCTTTCAACGATGTACTGAAGTAAAAAGCAGGGTTTGTTAACATCTTGATGTCGAACAATACAATAGCTTTTATATTACACGACATAAACATCTTCACAAGTCAACAATTACCTCGGCCCGGTCCAATGCATATTCCAAGCACTGATGCTGTGGATTCATGGAAAGAATTTGTTATTTGACGCTGCTTCATATGTTATGGAAAACGTCCACATACACACAACCAAAGCATGTTTCCATACGAAAATGCAAACTATTAAAGGCAAGAGAGAGACTTACCATTGTTGTACAACACCAGTTGCTACGTGACAGGAGACGTTGCTGCCCTTACCCCCGGCACTGTCACCTTCGTAAATTTACCATCCAAGCCCTGAGACATGCCAAGAATATCTTACAATCCTGTCTACATTGTTTTCACGTCACTGTTTACATCTCAACCAGCAGACCCCATCCTTGCCTTCCAATTGCAATACAGCGATGGCAAACTGTAACCTTTCAACTATGGAGCGACTAGGGTTAGCTAGCCGTAGACAGCTAGCTAGCAAGACATGGCGAGCAAGTTCTCAGACATCAGTTTGCAGCAAGGACTTATGTATATTATACAACTATTGATAAAAGTTGAACAATTAATACATGCGAGAAGGAATCATACGTCAAATGTTGTAGTTGTGTTTACGACGTGCGATTATGCATCCATGTGTGATCATTCTGGAAGTCATGTTAACAAGAGATTGCCCGTTTCACAGGCTAACTGCTCTTCCACTCACCCTGCAATCTCTTCATGTTAGCAACTGAAAATGGAAGAAATGCACAAAAAGCCAAATATAAACTAAAACGGTTGGCACCATCTAGTACTTACACCGTAGATCGTAATCCCATTGGATGTACATTCCGTGCAACAAGCAAAAATATTCCGATTCCTTCAATGAAGTGAACTCGCGGCAGCCATTTCTCCAGCGTAACAACAAAGCCAAACTTCCGGTTAGAAGGGGGCGGGTCTTGAGCACAAAACTCTCACACCATCCGCTTCAGTTTCACACACTTTTTTCTCCTTTTGAGAAGAAGTCAAAGGTTGTCAGATCAAAATGTTGAACTGGATCTAAATCTGGGTTTTAGGAATGACATTTAAATACAGCACTTTATAACTTTGAAAAGTGCTCTGTGTTATTCAGCTACAATAGCCTACCTAATTCTGGTCAGCAGCATCACTAGGCCTATGAAGTTTTAGCAGTTCACTTCTGTGAAAACACAGGCTACAGTAGTTCAGGCTATGCTTGCCTGTCTGAAACAGATGATATGGATGGAATCCCCTTTTCATTTATTTCCCCAATTGAACACTTCCACTGAAGAAGAACGACATTCTGCTATGGAGTAGGCTACAGGCCTTGGCATTGATGGGGATGTGAGACAGGCAGAAGGCGCAAGAAACAGGTGAGAACATCAGAGTGGTGCATCATTAACTCATTGCAGAAGTAGACTGTGATTCTACAAATGGTGCAATACTCAATGTAGGCCTACTGTAAAGTGAGGTGAACATGCTTGTCTGCAGATAATTTCTCAGATGTTTGCTTCTGTACTGTAGTCTCCTTTGTTGTAGCCTAATGCCCTGCACTGTCCCATTGAAATCGTAAAACAAAATAAGTGGGAAAAGTAAAAGTAAAAAAAAAAAAAAAAAAAAACCTGACAAAATGCTAGAATTTGCACAGCAATTTCCATCTGGAAACAAGTCCATTGCAAGTCACCAAAAACCAAACCAATAGCCTATCAATCAATTGTCTTGCATGGAGAGGGCTTTTTTGCTTCACATCCAATGGTTGCATTACCGTTTATGCTTAAATTGAAAGCATTTTCCTTTTTATTCCATAAAAAAATGTGTACATTTGAATTTTTGCGGCCTAAATTAAATGGTGGTTTAATGCTTCAGTAAATGCTCAAGTTAAAATTTTATTCTGGTTCACATCTCAGTCACTTAACACCAAAAGACCCACTCTCACACTCCCATTTTTACCCCATGGCCCTCGTCTAATGCTTCATTCCAGAAACATGGGATGTTAGACATATCCCACTTGATGCCTCCGAGGTTCAACCTCAAAGCCTTTTTGGAAAACAGATTGGATAACGATTGTAATAGGCTATTATTTGCCTGGCTTAATGAGAGGCGGTACCATTATCAGAAATGTGTGCCTCACTCATTTTGTTTACAATTTTATCCCTACCATAAACTTCAAGGAGACATAATTTAGCAACATTGTATTGCCCTTGCAGAACATATTACGTCAAATTACACTATCTAGTACAACTAAATGCTTAAATATATATTTTATAGTCTTTCAGTTTGCGTCACAAGTTTCTGTCTGTGGGTGCCGCCAATGTTGTGTGATATCATTCTACTGCAGCACCGTGAAGTCGGGGTACATCGATGTACCCCGACTTCACAACTAGAACCTCCCACTTCAAGTCACGTTCCAGTGCAGTCTGAAACCTCCTACCTCCCAGCTTCTTGGAATGCAGCATAAGTCTTGACTTAGGTGTAGTCTGGGTTGACCCAGGTGTGTAAACTTTATGACATTTGAGAAAGGAACCTGCAGTTTGTTTTGTCTCCTGTAGAGGACACTATTGTCTACTGGTCTACAAGCCTATCCATCCATGGGATTATGTTTTAAGGCAAAGTGTGGAACTCTGACATAAATAACCAATGTGTCTGTGTTATAAATTACTTCCACATATCCTCACCAAAAAGAAAGAATGTTAATAACAGTTGATATGTGACACTAAGTAAATACACTACTAAGCTATAGTATATCCATTATCCAAACAAAATGAGCTATGCATTTCAAAGTACAAACTAACTAACTAACTTACATCTTGAAGTATTTTAATGAACACTTTGTTTTTGGCCCAAATGACTAAATTATGTTGTGATCAGCACTGGCAACTGACATTTTTAGATCTATGACGCAATTCTGAATTCAACACCTCCATGACTTTTGACCCACAACTGTAAACAACCCTCCACAAAATGAACTAAATGTGCTCACAATACAAACATATCGTTCTCGGCAAATGCAGCCTGTTAGACATATGACAGACAATGAATCAGGTTTTATAAATGGGAAATATACGGGCCTATAACCCCATCAACAAGGCAGGACAACAGTAATTGAAAATCCAAAGGCACCTCTGGTTAATTTAAAACAGTAGATAATTCAAGTACCACATGGACAAAACAGCTGCATGTTTTTGTTTTTTTGTTTTTTTCTAGGAGAAACAAATCAAGAAACACTGCCGCAGAGACACAATGTTTTGATAGGCCTGGTAAACAGTATCATCTGGGAAGCTATATTCCAATGAATTCTTATACTTTTATATGAAGCCTATTTATGCTGACTAACTCTTCGACAGAAAACTGTTGACTAAGACTGCAGTGCTGAAGTCATCGTAATCCTCTGAAACTACCAGGCCATCGTATATCAAAGACAGGCACACAGGCACATATGCTAATTTTTAAAGTTTTAGAATTCTAGTGTACCGTGGCAGAGATGACTACATGATTACATAAAAAACTGGGTCTTGGTTAAGTAATCTCTTAGATTTCAGACCCACAGAAAAACATGGCTGCAGACTGCATGCAATTACCAAGCACTGTAAGTTCGGGAAGAGGCCATGAGGGAGCAGAGGGACCTTTATTCACCACCTAATGAGTCATTCCATGGCACACTAGGCAGCATTATTAAATTGTTAATTAAGTTAATTTGTTGTCACTTCGATAATTACTGTAAATGGCTCGTTGTGGGGTGTGCGAAGACTCTCTTGGCTGCCTCGAGTGTAGATTCCATGGTTATTACACTTGCAGAATCTGAAACAGCAAGTACAGTACGTACTGTAGGAGGAAAGGAAACTGAAACGGAATGAAACCAAAATTTATTGTACCACATTTATTATACCAAGTAATCAGCAATATAATGCATGAAAATAAGCAAAGCCAGGTTTTTGTATTCACATTTGTGGATGAACAATGTTCTTGTTATTTTTTATTTAAAACAGGGACAATATGGAGGGGGGATTCTGGAGATAAAATATTGCAATCTTGCCATGGTGGCTACAAAGCTGGTGTAAACTAAACCTAACCTAAAAAACAGCATAAAATGTTGGCAATTTTCTTTTGACTGTGGAATAATGTAAAATGCATGACATTAGGATATGACACACACCTGGTTAGCCATCTGCTCCTGTACTCATCCCTCTCTCCTTTCTGCACTTGTCTGGGTGTGGATGGTGAGAAGACTTTGTCTTCACGTGTAGGCCTATGCAAAGGGTGTGGAAAAAAAGGGCAAAATAATCCCTTTCACATGGAACTGTTGACTCTCTCAAATCATCTATTGCTCATTCTTTTTTTTTTCTTTTTTTTTTGAGTGTTAAAAGAGTTGTAGTTGGTGGAAAGATTCAAGAAAAATGTTTCAAAAATAGATCTGGTCAAGCAAATTATTCAAAATTATGCTGAACCAAATGTCACAAGTCAATTTGTTCCTGGCTCGAGACTTCTATGGTGGATCATAGAGCAAACAGACTTCCTGCAAGCTCCATTTCCATGGTTTCCAGCCTTGGTGTCCTGTCCCAGTCCCGTGGGCCTCCTGATGAGCCAAAGCTGCCGCCTGCCTGCCTGCCTGTCTGTCTGAATGCTTGCCATCACTGACAATGCGTGACACTCAACAGTTTAATGTTCAAATCATGAATTGATACTGTCTGATACAGTGTGTGTGTGTGTGTGTGTGTGTGTGTGTGTGTCTGTGCCTGTGTGTGTGTGTGTGTGTGTGTGTGTGTGTGTGTGTGTGTGTGTGTGTGTGTGTGTGTGTGTGTGATTGTGTTTGTGTGTATGTTGCTGGAAAGTATAGGCAGGCCATCTGTCTGTTCCAGACATGTAGCTCTCGTCATAGGTCCAAGATGTCTCGCTGTCATGCACCATCAGCAGTGTTCAAAGAAACAGGGAAGTCCTCATTAGGCATGGCTGTTGTCACAGGACTGCAAGGCAGGGAGACTCAAGGCGTGTTGTGGTCTATGAGTTTTGGTTGTAAGAGTGCACACCTGAAGGTCATTGATCTGGATGGTCGGTGGATCCTCTCTTTGTGTTGTTGACTATGGTGCAGTTTTGACTAATGAGCTCATGGAAACGTCTGATGAGTTGGATGCTGTTGTTCCTACAACTCCATGTGTCTTATGAACTAAACATGCCGAAGAAGTTGATGACACCTGCATGGGGAGGGGAAGAGAGGAGGATAGCAGCAGATAGCGGACGCTCTGCAAAGGCTACAGTCCCTAAGGGCCCCAATTCATAGTCAACCCAAGAACGCAAATGCACGGACGCTGCATGTGATGCATCAAAAGTGTGTAATGAAAAGTTTCTGACATGATACAACAATGTGTGTGATAACATGGGAGTCAGTGGAGCAGTCTGAGCTTCTTGTACTCATACGTGTGAGCATGCGACCACTGCAACGTCTGCATATGTGCGTTGACTATGAATTGGTAGCCTAGAAATCTTGACGTACTCTAGCAGCCGCAAATTTGCATAGGGAATTTGATTGGTTGGACACTGCTGGTGTTCACTAATCACAACGCTCTATGTGTTTAGGACGGGCTTCATTGAAAATAACTGTCTTTTTTTACATCTTGTTCGTTCCTCCGATAGGCTGCGTGCAAAAGCAGTTTGAAAGATAACTGCCTTGTTCAGCCCACGATTGAGTTTGGCCAGAGACACTAGAAGGACTTTGGTTTGGCCTATCTATCGATGTCTCTATACATTTTAATGTTATGGGATGGCTTGGCTAATGAATTGGCCCTAAATCAGTGGAACACTGATGTGAATTCTTGTCACTGTGATGATGCTTGTGTGCATTCTGCATTTTGTTCTGCTATATTCTTGAGAAGCAGTCGTACTTGTGCAACTATCTTACCATACATTATCTCAAGGTGAAGAGACATTTGTACAAAAGTTTCATTTCAGACATCTGTTTGAACACAGCTCTTTTGAGTTTTACTTGCATCTTTAAAATATACCAAGAGCACAACTCCCTCAAAAGCAAAACAGGCATGAAAACTACAAAGTCTCACCACTGGCAAAGTGATATAAAAGGCAGGAAGCAGTATGTTACGTAGAGAATTCCTAGGGCACAGTCTTGGATGATTATATTGAATAGCAGAGTTATATTGTTTGCTTCCAAAGCTCTTGTAAAACTCTCTTGGATCACCAAACAATGCTGGACAGAAAGTAACCAGCAAGTATCCAGTCAGTCATGACCATTTGAAAAACTTATAGAAGAAAATAGAATATTACAGAATATATTGGAATATATTATTAGAATAGTTTTGTTGCACTCCATGTAAAATAAATGTATCATATAATCATAAATTTGGTCTGCCGTTTGCAAATTGAAAAAAAAATGTTTTCATTCTTATGCTGCCACTGCCGCTTATTCGACTGACTCAGCTGACTTAGAAATACAATTTTCCACCCGTGATCTGGACTCTACCTTTTCTCATGAAGACGCCCCATGTGGCCACTTGCGTCACCTCAGTCCATTGTCTGAGTGTGGGAAAGACACTAGTGCTGAGACCCAGGGCAGGTGTCCAGTTCCCAGTGTTGTTTATGGGCATACCTTTTTCTGCAGTGGAGGCACAAAGCTAATAAAACACAGCCCCATACTCCCCAAAAAGATTCTCTTTTTTTCAGCTTCTTTAGTCATAGTCAGAATAGATTATAAAAGGTGTCGTTCTCTCCTTTTGCCACTTTTTTCATATTTCATATCATATTTCATATTTTTTAATATGACTTATAATAATATAATATTATTAACTGTCCAGTATAAAGTTGTGACTCGTGGAATGTGGAAAAACAAGTGGAGAGGAATTTAGTGATCACACCAATTTATATTGAGAGAAAAATGTGTAATAAAAAAAAAAAAAAAAAAAGTAGGCCTTTGAGCTTAGTGTTGTTTTGGTTTGATTTTCCATCACAAGCTAGTACACCGAGGGGTCATTCCTTGAGTTATTGTGGCCAGTGTGTCCATGGTTTTTCAGTAGTGTCAGTATAATAGTAAATAAATATTATGCTTAACTTATATGGACTGCTTTTAGAGATCATTGTGTTGATCATACAAAAGACAGAGCGATATTTGTCAGCACAGGATAGATAATAGGAGGTACGTGCCAATAAAGATGGACACCATATTGGTTTTGATTTAGTTAATATTCAGTGGTATGTGTAATAAGACATAGTTTACTCATGGAAGAGTCAGAGCCACATGTGTGTTGAACTTTATTGACTGTTTATAGGATTATAACAAGAAGAGAACTAGAAACAGTAAAGTGTGTGCCTTCCTTTAATAAGTTACAGTGAAAAAAACTGTGAATATGAGTGCAAGTTTAATGTATTGGAAGTATTTATAGGTGAGTTTTAGTTTTTGACAGTGAGAAAGGCACAAGAGAGAGAGAGAGAGAGGGAGGTTAGGATCGCCTATGGTCTCTTACCATTCTTTCTATGTCAGTGGAGAAGCATAAGGCTTCCAGATGGCAACCAAAACAACAAGTCCTGTTCAGTGTATGCAAGGCTTTAAAACGTGCTCCTCCTGCCATCACAATGCAAGAGTGAAATCCCTGTAGACTAAATAGTACCAATCTGCAGCACATCTTCCAAGCTAAAAATAACACAACCTGGGTATATACGCCATAATGTCACAACACTTCACATAATAAGTAAGGTTTTTCACCTTATTTAAAGAAGGTGGAGCTTATTAATCACTTACAAATAATATAAATAAAACCTGCTAGCCACTGTGCATATTTGGTAAATAAAGCGATCCTAAAGTATCATGTAGACTAGAGGGTGAACATTGCTCTCTCATGCCATGTCCACATTGATTAAAGTACTTAATACTTTATCATGCCATGACTACCCACTGCTCGCCGGGGTGTTTGTTGTGCACATATAATCACTATCCTGGATTGGTAAATTGTACAATATAATACAATATAATACAATACAATATAGTATAATAATATAATATAATATAATATAATTATCACATCATATCATATTTAATGCAGTGATAAAGCAGTGAAGTATTCTAATCATGTTATTAGGTTGCTATATTTTCTTTACGTATTTTCACAGAATGTGAAAAGAATGAGCTATCGTTGTTTTACCCATGTAACAAATGGTTAAGAATTGCACTTTTCCTCTCTATTATTCCCTAACCTGAGTAAAAGGCTGTGGAAAATGTTTAACTGCAAATTTCAGTCACTCAGGTCATTCACGCTTTACTTTCCCTCTGAAACACAGTCTGCAACACAAATATCTAATTACTGCTACTGTTGCCAAGGACAGAAGTCCAACCAAAGTTAACAATGTCACGATGACATCTACGTTGTTGTATGAATACCAGGGCATCCTGTAGGAGTGAGTGCGTAAATGAGATGCCCCTTTGTGCCTTATGACATACTCGATCCAAAACATGGCCCGGTCCAGCGGGCTCATGGGTTGGTCCCTGTGGAGCCGGGACAGTCTCTGCATGTTGTCCTTGTAACTGCGGTTTTGAATGACCTCCAGCAGGCTGGAGTGAAAGGAGTGCCGGTTCACTTCAGACAGGTCCAGGATCAGTCCGGCGCCTCGCTCCTTCAGACGTAGAAGGTTGTCAAACTGATCGAAAAACAGCGGGATGCCGAGGACAGGCACGCCGTGGTAGATTGCCTCCTGAACTCCATTCGTTCCCCCATGGGCGACAAAGGCCTTTATCTGTGGGTGACCCAAAAGGTCATTCTGAGGCATCCAGTGCACAAGCATGGTGTTGTTGCCCAGGGCAGATGGCCGATCGCCCAGATGCCTCCAGATGACCTTCTGCGGCAGTCTGGCAAACGCAGCGGCTATCTCCTCTGACATGTCAATGGGAAGCCCTTTGACCAATGTCCCCAGTGACATAATAACAAACCCATGTTGACCTGCACTTTTGATGAAGGCTTCCAGGTCATCTGGGAGGGGCTTAGATGGCTTGCACTGGAACCCTCCCATGTAGACCACATTCGGCATGGTGGGTCGGGGGAAATCAAAGACAAAGTCCACCCTCATGAGCCAGATGTCTGCCTCCTGAGTGTAGGTGATAACACTGCAGTCTTCGTCAAAATGTTTTTGACATAAGTTTTTGTAATGGGGCCCTACTACAAACATGTTCTGAAAGAGGAGTATGCCATAAAAGAATACATTCTTCACCCTTTGGGAGAAAGTCATTTTGTCGGAGAGGCCAGATCCTGTCACGGGGATGTAAGATAAGGGTGATGGGGCAAGGGCGAAATGACCTTCGCCGCAAGAAATCCACCGCACGTTCAGTACGAGAGGAAGCTTGAGGTAGTGTGCTAGCATGACGCCGCCAGATGTGGCTGGATCGGTGAGGACGAGGTCGAATTTTTCATCTCGCAGTCGTTGAATCAGCTCCCTGTCATTGAACATTTGTATCAACATTTCACAGGTGAGCCGATGTGCATTGGAAAGCATAGAGAAGAAGCCCCACTGCATGCTGAAGAATTTCAAAATGGACTCCTTTCCTTTCAGAAATTCTACTTGCTTCTTTAGGTAGTCGTCGAAAAAATCGTGAAGGTGGATCTCGTCAGGGATGTTGATTGTAGTGTAGAGGGGAGACGTCTCCTTAATGTACCAGCTAGTAGAGGGACGGATGAGGGTCAAAGTATGACCTCTTTCATGCAGCTCCTCTACCAGAATTTTCATGTTGAGCCAATGACTGCCGTCCACGGGGAGGACTAAAATTTTCCCACCTATACACGTCTGCAAAATTATCAATAGAAGAAAAGCTACATTTCCTCCAGATGGCAATATATTCCACCCCATGATCTGTGAAATGAAAAGGAGAAAAGATGAAAAATTAAAAGATAATTTGAGCATATTGCAAACAGTTTTAAGCATGTGTAATCTTTGTTTACTGTGATATACACCGAGAGAAAAAAAAGATTATTAGTTATTTTAAGAAACACACATTGCTTTTTGCTACTTCCTACACCTGATTGTCCATCTCCTATGCTCACTTCTACCCCACCACCATCCCCCACACACACACACACACACCACCACTGACATCACTTCTCTCATGCATACAGTACACTGCTTGTTATTCTGTCCCCTCAAAATACTTACAAGACACTGCCTTCTCCCCCTCCATACACACACTCACCCACAGACACAACACTATTCTCCCGTCACATGCTCACCCCTCCCAAACACACACACACACACACACATACACACACACCAGACATCCTCTAATATACTTCCGCATACTGCCCACTCCACCACCCCTATCATCATACCTCTCCCCTCATACACCACCACACACCATGCCCACCACTCCCCACAAGCAACAGAACATTGTCCCTTCTCTCCTGCCATTCCCTCTCCCGACCCTCACCATGACCCCTGGCAGTTGGGTTAGCCCCCTGAGCCGTGGATCTGCCCAAAGTTTCTTCCTTAGGGAGTTTTTCCTTGCCCCTGTTGCTCGTAGGTGTTCCTTGTTGGTGTGCTCCCACCAAACCTCCTATCTTGCCACTTTCCTACAGCACTTCTGTAGTTGCACAAAGGCTGACACCAGTCACAACTTTCACTGCATTTTTACAGTAGTAATCATATGCCTGTGACAATAAAAACTCCTTGTATCCTTGTATCCTTCCTGTCCCACACACATTTACCCGATACCTGAATTGGTATGCAGGAAAGGAAACAATGTTTCACCTTAACTTTACACACATTGGCTGAATTCTGCAGATGTTGCTCCTCATGAAGTGGAGGAGACGCGCTCACACTATCGCCTATTTTATACTGATAAATAGAAGTTTTTAAACTGGGTGCTGAATCCCACGTAAAGCATACATGAATAAAAGAAGTGAAGGACAGCACTCTTCAGAAACGTTCGTAGGCGAATAAATAATAGAAAAAATCTGAAGAGTGCTGTCCTTCACTTCTTTTATTCGCAGATGTTGCACCAACATGCCACTATATTGGGTCAGGGTCAGTCCTATGTTTCCACAGCCCTACAGTATGTTCCTGACAGCCCATGTTCCCACATACATTATCTTAGGGGTTAGCGGTAGGGGAATATAGTGCTGTGGGAACATAGGGCTGTGGGAACAGAAGCATGCTCCTATGTGAAGTCTATGTTTAAAAGGAAGTTAAACATAACACAAGTACAGTAACGTGAAGTGTCTATAGCCTATTTGAGCCACTACAGATAACAGCTAGCTCTGCAAACATGGCCTCTGTAACCTACAGTGTGGAATTGGAGTGAAAATAGATAAAATAGCTTAATTTGGCAACAAAATTCAAGTGCACGTATGCAATGCTTTTTAAAACATCAAAACAAAGACACGCAAGTGTCCTACATCCAAAGCATATAATTTCAACTCTCACCTAACACACTTCATTAAAGGAAAGCTCCGGAGTAAGTTTAAGCATAGCCCTGTTGCATGTAGCCTGGGCGAAAGCGACTGTTGACTGTGTCATACAGTCTGGCCCAACGCAATTGGAATAGGTTTCCGTTTGAATATGACGTATTCCCTCGCCTGGCTCTCACGCCTACAACTTTCGCTTTCAGTATTAACAGATCTCTCGCAAGTTCTGATCTATTTTGACATCGTAGTGGCAATAAATCCTCAAGATCATGGATGCTAATGTCATGTACCAATTTTGTGAATGTAATTCGAAAGTGGGGGAGAGAATAACAACGCGTCCCTATCACTGACCTCAAAAAAGGACTACAACATTTTGAGACATCGCTCTAAACTGTGTGCTGATTGGCTAAACCGTACAGTAACCGACGGAAAGGCAAAGGAAAGGGATTATTCCAGACTACGTGCGGAGATAAATGTTTAGCGGAAATACGTAGGATGGTATCGCCAGGCTATGTTGCATGAGCCTTCTAACAGCAATATATTTTGCATGGAATGAAAGAATTTCGAACATCATAGACTTAACACGAAGGCGAAACACTTTACATTGAGTCAACGGCACCTTAGATCTTACTTTCGGTTTCGAATAGTCAGTTTCCATTGATTCAGTGTAAAGTGTTAGTTCGCTTCTACGTTCGCGTTCGGTCTATGCTGTTCCAAATTATTTTGTTCCACTTGCTTACTAGTGCATTTAGCAGGCTCGTTTAACAGGCCTATGCTTGAATTCACTCCGGAGCACAGATTTACAGTTTTAGGTGGTAATAGTTCCAGTGTTTGTGTAGGCCCTACAGTCAGCCACAAATTCTGTTAATGCACAATGTCAAATTCTATCAAAGCACAACTGGATCTGAATGTTGTGGAGAGAGTATAATTGTCAAAGTAAAATGTCATATTTAAAATAGTTGAATGACAAACCACAGTTGGAGATTATACAGACATTTGTATTTAGGCCTCTCTCTTATTAATAATGTCTTCCTTGAAATTAATCCACTCCACATGATATATAGCAAACATTCATTATATTTATTTGCTAAAATGCTGAACCATTTAAGGTTGGACACAAAAAAATAATAGTATCTTGTGTGTAAGAGACTGTAGTTGTTGATTATATTGGTCTTTTTCTTTGAAATCTTTAATCTTATCTTTAATTCTGTACTGTATGTGTTATCTTTAAGAATATCTTTTGTTGCTTTTCATCAGCTCTGCCTTTTTTATTCTACTGTACATTTGCTTTCTGTAAAGCACATTGAAATGCCTTATGAGCTACATAAATAAAAATGACCTATTTTTGGCATTTTGGGCTTTTCTGCATTTTGTGATCAGCTTTACTTAGCTCTTGTTAGCCTATATTGCAAGATCTTCTGTTGGAAATCTCCTAACCTGAAAAAAATAAAATAAAAATGGAAATAACTTCACTTACTGATATTAGTAGGATCCAGTTCAATGGGATGATAGAAAAACAAAACATACACCAAAAAATACACCAAAATACACTGAGATTGTAACCGGTACTATGACAGAAATGATTGAATTCTGACCACTTAACCTTCTCTGCCTCTGTCCTCAGTCCTGTTAACACTCCATGTCTGGTTACAGTCGCAAACATTAGCTGTATTTATATGGTCAAATGCCAACAGGGTTCAAAGTCCAATTTCTACCAGCCAGGCAACATGTGAGGCCATTGGAAAAGATTAAGTGTCATTCACAGACCACCCATTTTCACCAATGTGATTTATTTACACTTGAAGCTGAATGGAGACATATAAAAGTATTCTGGTCTGTCCGATTGTTTGATTAGTAGTAAAGCCGCACGAGGCAGATGAGTTCTCACACGTTCTGTGAGACACATTTTCTTTACAGAAACATTCCACACTTGACAAGTCAATGTCACAAGCATTGGCTTGTCTATTCAGGCACACTATATAAAAATGCTGCCTTGTTAGAACCTTTAGACAGAGTTATTATTTTGCTTTCACCGTGTGTCCTATGAACTGACAGAGAAAAGTGTGTAGGCCTACTCCATCATCTAAGGCAGGCCTGGGCAAACTAAGACCCGAGGGCCACATGCGGCCCCCCAGGCTATTCAATCCGGCCCGCAGAGCCTTCCAAAAGTAGAATAATTTATCTTTTAGCCAAGGAGACTTAGATTATAGGCCTAAATGATCAAATTTGTTGTATTCATGAAATACAAATCCCCCCTTTTAACCCTGCATGTTAACATGTCCTCTGAAGAAAGTGAGGCTCCTGGTTTGAGACTTGCCAATTTACCGGCATCAACCGGTTGACAGTTAACACCCGGCCCATTCGTGAAAATCTAAACGCCAATGTGGCCCTTCGACCAAAATAATTGCCCACCCCTGATCTAAGGGCGTTCTGGAAATGGCATGAGCTATGAAAGTGTGTCGCTTTAATCATGCCATTTGGTGGAAATAATAACAGTTTGAAGATTCAAGAGAAAAGTCAAGAAAAAATAGGATATATAAGTTATATCAAATGATATAGGCTAATATATTGGCCCGAATATAGACAATACTGAATATATAGTAAGATGAACCCGACCTTTCACTGACAATTTTTTTTTTTTTTTTTTTTTTTAATGTTAAGTTAATTTTCCATGAAAGTGCAAACAATACAAAGTAGGCCAGGGCTATTCAATTAGAAATTCATAAGGGCCAGATTTTAAAACCAAGGGCCGCATTATTTTCCCCCCTTACGGTTGTCGAGGGTCATTCCGTGTCAAATCACCCCAATTTCTTTTTTTTTCTTTTTAAAACCGGACCCCCTCAGAAATTTGGTGTTGAGGGTTTTCACATGTAAAAATTTTGTTTATGAAAATTTCAGCTCAATCGGACCAACGGTTTCTGAGATACACCAGGTACAATTTTAAGATTTTTGCCAAAAATGGGCAGACTAACCTACATTGACATTACACTAATTTCCTTCAATAATCTTGGTGTCATTTTAAAGCTATAACCACCAGGAATCTGATTATAGGATTACTTTTTACAATAAGTCCCATTTTGACTAAATGACCTTTTGACCTTTACTTTGAACTTGAAACAAAACAAAACAATATATGCTACTTATCTAGCTTTTTTTTAGCACTTTGGGTAGCCTTGCATGTCAAAGGGTAGAGTTAGCCATATCTGCAAATTTTCCATGCAAGTGCAAACAATACACTACTGTACTCACAAGCTACTGCATTCACCTGGCAGAAAACCATTTTCCATGTGTACCTCAGAAGTCTGACTGTAAGACTTGGGTAGCCTTGCATGTTAAATAGCAGATTAGCCATGTCTGGTTGACACTCGGAAACATACAGATAATTTGCTTCTCTCATTTCCACCGCATGGTAACTGATCTGTAACTTTCTTTTATTGCAGTAGTAACATGCTGGCATGAAAGAAAAAAAGACTTTGGATCACCAATGCCTATCTGGTTAAGTGTGTGTGAGTGAGTTTGATCATAAACTGCTACTGAAAAGGCAGCAACCTCCTCAAAGTCTGTGCAGGCACTGCACTTGATAGGCATACTCTTTCATTCATGCAGTGACAGAATTAAAGCACTTCTCGTCAAATATGATCAGATATTTGTCCTGGCTTTGCGCACATTTAATATTGAAAATGCATATAAACCCTGTCATTATTTTACACCACTCAACGTTAATTTTTAAAAAGATAATCGCTTACCTCTCAATAGTGTGTAGCCATTGTAGGCCTACTGCCAGTTTCCTTAAAACATTTTGTGTTGTCCACCGATGTAAGAAGGCTTAACACAGAGAGAGAGAAAAAAATTCAAAACAGTCTAGATAATTTTGGGTTGATTTTATGGCTCCATGATTTAACAAAGACACAGAGACCGCTATCCAGCAGCAATCTAGCATACTGCCACCTGTGGCACAGGCTACCCATGCACTCTGATAAGACTTTGTAGAATAACCTTTCAGACTGTTTGGGTCAACTTGACCAAGTCATTATTTTGAGACTAGGTTTACTTTGGCATTACAACACTTTTTTGTTGATACAGTGTGTGTGTGTGTGTGTGTGTGTGTGTGTGTGTGTGTGTGTGTGTGTGTGTGTGTGTGTGTGTGATGAAAGTAAGCAACAAGTAACATGAAACACATAGGCACTTGGGTGGCCTGGGCGATAAGATAAGATATAAGATAAGATAAGATGGAACTTTAATAATCCCACAAGGGGAAATTCAGATGTTCAGCGGCAGCAAAAGAAAACATGTTTGAAAACACACAGACTGACATATACACATTTAAACATTTAAAATATTAGACTCATGGCAAACAGTAATTCCACCATATTCACTAGGACAGTTAGCCTGACACGCCAGACTATATCATAAGAATGTATAGTCTGAAGAGACTATAGACTGTGCCTCAATGGAGGGGCGGGTGATTGCGTTGTCTTTCAAACTGTAATAGGCTAGCGTTCCGGCCAGTGGTACCAGCTGGTATATCAAACTTTTCCTGTAGCTCGTCAGTAACAGGGCAAAGACATTTTTTCAGAACGAAAAACTTCAGTGCACTTTCTTGTTTCACTTTCAAAGAAAATGACAAGTGCAATTCGTTCAAAACTAAAGCCAAAGGCGATTCTGCTCTGGTTTGAGCAGGGCTGTCGTCATCGTACAAAGCCCGCCTTCCGATTTCCTGTACACATACCGCGCTGTGATTGGTTATCCGCCACCAGAGTCAGGATACAACGGGTTTCTATCAGTGGCCTCTAGACGTATCCGCTGTGCAAATTCAAATTTGCTACCGCTAGGGGTACGTCTAGAGTTCTAGGCTATAGGACAGTGAATACCTAAATAAATAAATAAATAAATATATAAAGTGCAAGAGGGTAACATGCATTTATGTCATTACATTATGACTATTACCTGCATTATTGTAAAGTCTGATTGCAGATGATACAATGGATCTGCGGTATCTCTCGTTAGAGCAGTTTGGGTGTAGCAGTCTACTGCTAAATGAGCTACAGTACTTAAAGGAAAGTACCGGACTGAATTCAAGCATAGCCCCACTGAAAGAGCTTGCTAAATGCGCTAGTTAGCGAGTGAAACAAAATAATTTAGTACAGCACAGACCGAACGCAGAAGCAAACAGGCACTTTACACTGAATCAATGGGACCTGTCTGTGGGAAACCGAAAGTAAGATCTGAGGTTACATTGACTCAATGTAAAGTGTTTCGCGTTCGCGTTAGGTCTGTGCTGTTCGAAAATCTTTCATTTCATGCGAAATACATTGCTGTTAGAAGGCTCGTGCAGCAGGACTATGCTTAAACTTATTCTGGTATATTGCTTTAACACAGCCAGTTGTCTATAGGATGGCAACACCTCTCACCCCCTCTATGCACACCTGGCTGTGTTAGCTAGTTTGAGTGGCAAGTCTTCCCAATATAAGGGCTTTCCATGTGCATTATTTAAAAGAAAATAAATTTAGATATGTTTTATGTGTTATTACCCATTTTTTCAAGTCAGAAAAGGGATAAATTCAATGCATTTCAATGTTAGAAAGTTCCATTTATCACCACTTATTGCCATAGGATGTTGGAATGTGAAATAGCGCCACCTTCTGTCTTCTTGAAGTACATGCAAGAAGTCTCAACTCCCAACGCAAGAATAGCTAAATGATAGAGTACAGTCAAGATGTTAGGACTGAGACACAATCAACACCCTCTCAAGGGTCTCAAGCACAAATGATCTCAAACTCTGACCATCTTTTGAAGATGTGACATTTCTACGCATTATGAATGAGGAGTTCCATCAAGACAGTGCCAATAACTGGGTTTGACCCTTTGCCCTTTCGTTCACCGAGGCAACACCTACCTAACAATAGACAGCTTGCCTATGACTGTCTCGTGTTGCTACGACATGAACCCGACCTTCCATGAAAAAAACATTTAGAGTTCATGGAGAACATGCTCGACAGACAACGTGCAGAATTGCACCATCACTCCAAGTAAATAAAGAATGCTGGTACCTACCTCTGTTTGGTGTCTATCATCCAAAAAAGCAGAACAAGATCTGTATCGTCTTTGACTCCAGTGCAGCATATGAGGGATTTGTCACTCAATGATGTCCTGCTTACAGGCCCTGATCTCAACAACAGTCTCAGGCATGTCCAGGGTCGCCGCTAGGGGGAAGGGGGGGGAGTTAGGATGATTCTAAGGGCCTGGCACTGACAGGGGGGCCCAGAAATTCAAATATTAAAATCAATATTTAAGGGGCCCCAAAATTATTTTTTTGTCATAGGGCCCAAAATTTCTAGCAGCACCCCTGGGCGTGTTCATGATTTTGAGCACGTTTCATTGTTTTCTTGTGAAGGAGGACCACAGGGACTTTCTCTGCTTCCTGTGGTATAAAAACAATGACTTGGAATGTGGTCACAGAATATAGGATGTGAGTTCACACCTTTGGAAACAGCCCTTCACCGGCTGTTGCTAAATACGGCTAACTGTACGTTCACACCAAAAGCAATTAAAACTGTAAAATCACTTTTGTCGCTTAAAAAAGCAGTTGCTAAAATGTCTGTGTTCGCTAAAATTGCTTTGTCGCTCATGATGTGCCTGTTGTCATTCCATTTACAGCTCAGCATTTAGATTTTACAGCTGAAATGTGTCATAGCTAATTTGCATAAAGTTGAAATGTGTCATAGCTAATTTGCATAAAGTTGACTTTAAAAAAAAAAAAAAAAAAACTTTTTTATAGTCGCTCAAATCGCCTGACGTTTACAGCTGGTAGCTTTTATTGCTTTTGTCGCTCTTGCCCATAGAAAGTGAATGACTTCCAGCAATTTTACAGCTTTAGTAGCTCTTGGTGTGAACGTACTGTTAAGAAAGGCTGCTGAAGAAGGAGAAGCTAAGTTTGGTAGGGCAGCACGGATCTTTATTGAACTTGTGTTTTAGGTTGATGATGGATTAAAGTCATTCAGCACTAAAGAAGAGACCATCAGTTGTTTGAAACAAACTCAACAAAAGCTTGCAGGTTCTAATGTCAGGCAAGCATATGTGTGTACAGTCACACACAAGTTCTAATCAATTTCATCAATGTATGCTACAGTGTCAAATTTTTACTTGGATGTAGAGAGGGTAAAAATGTCACAGTAAATCTTGAAATGAAATGAAATGAAATGAAAACAGTGGTAATACAAACCATGGAGGTTACATACAAGTAGATTTGCATTTAGCAATCGCTCCAGGATTTTGCGATTGCAGCAAATTATGCAAAATCAGCAATATGTTGCAAAATTTTGCTATGCTGGATATTTTCTGTTATGTCGCATAATTTTTGCAAAAAAAAATAAAATGAAATAAAATAAAAGAAAAAATCCTTCACGAAAAGCAGCTCTATTACACACCCTGCTGTTAATTTGTGAAAGCAGGGCTAAGGTTTGTTACTCTAGTGAGCTCGTCCAGGTAGAAGAGCTAACACTAATGTTAACTTAGCTACGTTTGCATTAGTATTTTGCATGATAACGTAAAGTTGAGCTCTGACGTAGTTACTTGACACAGTAATGTTTGACTGGTGAATGTTGTGTTTCAAGATTGTGGCTGCGCTCTCTTTCTTCTATGTCTATGAACCCGCTGGCTAGCGTCTTAACCCTTAAAGTCTGTACATCAAATAGGCTGCTGAAAGACTAAAATGGCACATCACAAACACACATACATAGTGTTTCAAACAGCAGCACAGACTAGTTACATGTTTAGCACACATTGTGTGCAGGAATGCTTTTCAGCTCTATGTTGAAATAATTTGGATGCTCATTCATGCCTCAAGTTAACTTGCATTCGTAGGCAAAATGGGGTGCTTAGGTGTGGATAAGGTGAAATGTCTGTCTGCCTTTCAATTTTGCTCTTATCCAGGCCATTTAAGCCAATTTAGAGCTTTGATGGGGATTACCAAAAGGGGGAAACATTGCAAATTCCTTGCAAATTTTAAGGAATTGATGACACAAAATTTTGATCGCAAAAATCACACAAAAAATTAGCAAAATCCTGGAGGGACTGATTTAGAACGATCAGGCCCATTTAAAACTATACAATTGGCAAAACAGTTTACAATTGTTCAGTTAGCCTGGTCCTATATATCTCTGAAGAATATCTGTCTTGAAATGAATCTACTATTGATGTAAGTAGCAAAGGATTATGTCAAGAAGTCAAGGATTATGCAGAAGAACTTGTACTAAGTTTTACTTGGTAGTCGATTAAAACTAGGTATCAGAACATCTCTGAACTCTCGGCTCGAGCAACCGGTCACCAAGGCAACAGCCTCTTAAAGTGGCGCATGCGTAAAAGCACAAAACCAATACTACACCATCCAGGTAGCGCTGCCTTCAAGGTACTACCTCCTCCAATTTAGGGTTAGGATGAGGGTCGAGGTGGTTAGGGTTAGGGTTAAGGTTAAGGTACCTCATCATGAAATCCCCTTCAACATACAGCCCACTAATCCATCACCACCGCCATCATTCCAGCTCCCCTGCCTTGAACTTATAGCCTCATCCTGCTACACACAGCACATTGCCTCATAAGTAAGCTGCTCCAACACACACAGTAAACACACTGTGTTTCTGTTTTGGTGTCTCAGGAATCATGGATGGAAACTTGCCAAAGAAACACGTCCAATGTTTATGTTCACCACCACCACAATGTTTTATTAAGGTGGGTAATTTCAGGGACCAAATGCTACTACTAAAATTATATTAAATTATATTAAAAATATACATGTACATGTACATGCCCACTGAGTTTCACATGCTGCCCACTGTGGAAATTGTAAAAATCGCACTCGGTGTGTGTTGGTCATGAATGCACACATTTCCCCCTATATTTACATCACATTTTCACAACATAATTGCAGCAATCAAAGCCTTGACATAAACACTACAACACAAAGCTAGTCTGACAGGGACTAATTGCAAAAGCTAATTTCTGAAGCCAAGGGTTTTGTTTACTTGGCCATCTCCTTATGTTTGGTTGCTTGGGTAATATAAGAACCCCCCCACACACACACACACACACACACACACACACACACACACACACACACACACACATTACAGAGCCAAATTGTTTGCTTCAAGACACTTCACCACATTGGGTGGGGGACAGTAATCTAGCTCAAGTCATGCCTGGCCTGCAATTTCACATTTTCACCTTCATTCTCAGAGTATAGCTGTGTCTTTGAATATAATATTTCAAGATATGTTGGTCAGAGCATTGGAATAAACTTGTAAAATTCTATCACAAATTAAGGGATTGAGTGACTGTTTGTGTTTTGGATTTATCAAGCACTGGAATCAACCAAGACCACACATTGATCATGAATTGATTGATGCCAAATGTCTGACACCAGCCACATAAATGCTGTTTTTTTGTCACATAGTGAAAGACTATCCATGGTTTCTTCCAGTAAGGCTCAGTAAAAATCCTGGAGTTCTGACCCAACCCTAGCAGTGCTAAATCAACATCATCCCATTTTCCAGTTTATGGAGAATGAGCGAGTGCATGAGTTTATAAACATTTTGTTTCTTGCCATCTTGTTGTGACATTTAAGTTAACGAGGGGTCAGATCTGTTCCATCGCCTGCAGGTTGTGACCCTAGCCTCGCTGTCAGTAGGAAATGATGAGACAACCTCTTCGATGAGATAAATGACTCATCATGGTTTTTATTGTGCAGGCTGAAACTTTCAGCATTATTTTGCAGAAGTAAATGGCGATTAAATTGTGACAAGCACTGGTCTATCAGCTGGTTATGATTTTGTGATTGTTGTGTGCCATGTGATATTTGTTAACTCCGTTTCCCACAGTCACTGTTTTTTAAAGAGTTCTTTTTGAACTATTGGCTATTGACTCATGGCTATTCTCAAGACAGCGGAGGCCGTATATTCACTGACTTCTTTTGATATTGGAAAAATAAACGGATTTCAACATTGGAAAGACTTCCATATGGACTTCCTTATATGTATAGACATATCAATTGTGTTCAGGAGCCAAAAAAGACAGAAGAGGGGCTCTGGCAGCACCGCTACATGTCAGGTCACGTTTCACTCCTCTTCTTTGTTCATATGAAGCGTTTCATCTCAGTGATGCCTGCCTTGATGTGAAATCCATGCAGAGTATCGAGATCACGTCACTTTTCGGAAGCCAAGCTATTTCATGCTGCTAAGGCGACTGAATAGAGGGTTTTCTTATTGAGTCTCCTTTGCCCCGGGCAGCCTCCTGGAGTCAGATAAATGTGATTGGTCTTGCACGGTCTTCGTTGCGTTCTTGCTGATGAGAAATGGGACGTAATGCTTGAATTTGTGCCATCGGTGCAAAACAGTTTCAGGGGATTCATCTGGAACAAGTCTGTGGATTGTATTTGTGTGTGTGTGTGTGTGTGTGTGTGTGTGTGTGTGTGTGTGTGTGTGTGTGTGTGAGAGAGTTTGTATGTATGTGTGTGTGTGTGTGTGTGAGAGAGAGAGAGAGAGAGAGAGAGAGAGACTCAAAACTCTGGACAAGCCTGAAGAACTTCTCCCCATGAGAGCAGCGCAGTGTAGACTGTGCATGAAAAAAATGATTTAGTGTCTGAAGAGCCATCTTGGTCATGCTTCAGTGCTGTAAAGGAGTTTAATTTGGCTCTTATGTTGTGGTTCCAACTCACTGATTTACTGCTGTGTGGTGACATCAGTTGTCTTCGAACCCTGTATTTCATCAGAGAAGTTTGTTATGGATTGGTCAGGTACACTTAGGTTGCAGGATATTGTTATAAAAACCGCCAAATTCTTGATGATTTATTTTAAAAAGTATAGTTTTTGAGCCCAGTATTATGCCTTAAGACTGTAATGATGCATGATCTAGGTTGTGGTTTTCAGTTTACGAAGATAATTTGTGTCAGAATTTCTGGAAATGTTTAATGAGCTGTACTCCCCCCTCAAGGAACACAGAAGTTTCTTGAACATTAAGGTTTATGTGTGGTTTTTTTTTGTGCTTAAGGATAAGACATAGTGAATCCATGCTTGTCAGTGTCTCAGAATGAGGTCTGAGATTTAGTGATAGACATTTTCCTGCCCTCTCCAGTGATTTATACTCTGAAAGCTTCTGTCTCTCCACATTAATGACCATGCTGTAAAAAGGAAGAGCCACACTGAGTCGGGCCGACAGCAAAATGATGCTGTCAGGGGGCTCAGAGATCTGTGAAGTGATCCTGGGATGATATTTAAGTGAAAGACAGCTGAGGTTAAGAGGAGTTCCTCGGCCTGTCAGTGGCCCCTGACTGCCGAGCGAGAAGCTTTTTTTTGCGGCAGCTTTAGAAGGTGCTGACAAGAATTACTTGATATTCGTGCCATTTGTGTGAAGCCACTTCATTCACGTGTCAGTCGGGGGTTCCATCATAGAAGAGGCCCCTGCAACAGAACCAACATGAAAAGCTTAGCTTCTGGAGATTGACTAGATAAAACCTCATAGACTTTTAGCACATTTCTAGGCAGTTGATGATTAATGTGACTGCCCCAGGGACTGTGTGTGTCTGTGTGTGTGTGTGTGTGTGTGTGTGTGGAGGTGGTCAGATCTTTACTGATATGATGCAGCACCGCAGAAGTGACGTTCACTCAGTATTCCTTTGACATTCTTTCAGTAAAAAGAGCGGCATTCCTTGTGTCATGGTTTATGCCACTTGTTAATGGATGTATCCTTCCCAGATTCCTGAAAGAATCCTCTAAGAATGGAAAGAGGTCGATCTGTTTCCCATCAAAATTCCAAAAAGCACTCTGAAATTCATTGCAATGTTGCATTCCGATATGATGAAGTCACAACAAGAAAAACCCTGAGTTCTTTCATGCATCCTTGGTTTTATAGGTTTAAAACATCAAAGGTTTTGTGTTGGCTATATAAACCCTTAAATGATTCTATGTGAGGACTCTCACATGTTTACTGAACATTTTGTTGAAAAGTCAAACTTTTTGTTTACTCCAAGAGTAACACATACATGCATCAACTCAACCTTAGACAGGAGCTGAAGCAAGTTCCTGTTGATGCTAGAGCCTGTAAAACTCCACTACAAGCTGTAAACATGTGTGTATAACTGTGGGGGTGATGGGAGTGTTTTTAACTAGTGTTTAGTGCAGAGGACAGCGTGGGTCTTAAATGTTTATACAGTGTTTTTAAATACACTGTTTGATATGCGACATAAGGTGTAGTTGATTTTTGTAACAGTTCTGTGATATTTTTGCCATCTTGAGACTTCATACCTAACCCTGAGGTGTTTTTTTACATACTATATAATTGTATAGGCCTACTGGCAAGAGACGTGTTATTATGCCCTTCCAGTCAAGACATGCATTTATGTGCCAATGACAATATTCCTTCAAAAATTTAACTTTTAACTTTAACTTTCCTGAGGAAAGACATGTTGTTTCATCTTGATCATCTTGTTGCTGACCATTTTGTTTCCTGACAATTCATGCCAAAAGATTGATGACACAAATCGACAAGATATTGAATAAATCAATGGCTTTGAACATTATAAACTCAATCTCATATGGACCTTTTAATCAATCTCACTTCATATAAAGCAACAAATCTCTACTACAGTACTTATTCTTGCTACATTTAGCTTTAATATAAACATATGACTGCATTTTTTTTCTGGGATCTCACAGCTGTAACTGTCTGTAACTCAGCATGCTGTCTGACTGTTCAATCCGGCCTAACTTTCCATGTCAAAGTATTTTGGTAGTTTGACAGAATTGTTTAGTATATCTTGGGCTGTAAAATTGCACATGGGCTGAGGACACGTTGAGTTGCATTACTGAAACTGCACTGCTCTGTCATGATTACCAACCCACACCCAGCCCTCATCAGCCAGCTTGGAGAGATACTCAAACTAAAACTCCAACTTTTCTTTTCTTTTCTTTTTTTAAAGACAATATTCGCTTCCAAATATTCAAAAGGATCCAATACAAAAGTCATTTTACTTTACCATCTGTTCTTTGTTACTTCAGAAACACTCGGGATGAAGTGGACAGAGAGTGCCAGTGATGAGGATTCTGTGAGTGCTTCTTAAGAGCTGATTTCACTGTGCCCTCTTACCAGGCTCTCTTGACAAGAGGGGATTTTATTTCTTTTATGACTGAAAGCCAATAAGTCCAGACTTGTGTTAAGAGTACTGAAATATCATACTTTTCACTTGTCAAGTGTGTGTGTGTGTGTGTGTGTGTGTGTGTGTGTGTGTGTGTGTGTGTGTGTGTGTGTGTGTGTGTGTGTGTGTGTGTGTGTGTGTGTGTGTGTGTGTGTGTGTGTGTGTGTGTGCATATATGTGTGTGTGTGTGTGTGTGTACGCTCCATGAAAATGAAAAATTAGAAAAGAAAAAATGGAATGGTTCTCGAGTTTGATTTCCTCCCACCTATATGGAGGCGTTTAAAATGACTAAGCCTTATGGACTTCTATACAGTATGACCAGTCTCTTTTTCTCCCCAGATCAGATGCAGTGGCCGAGCTCAGCTAAGGGTCTTCACACTGAGCATGTGCAGCTGCTGGTCCGATCAGGAGTGTGCAGGATGCAGCTGGCCCCTTTCGTCCTACACACTCTCCTCAGGAGCTCCGGCCGGGGCTGGCCAGACAACCTCTGATTAAGTCATGGCGAAAAAGGAAAGAGGAGGCTGAGTGATATTTATTTAACCCCTTCTCGGCTCTCTTAGATGACTGTCTTGGCTTATAAGAGTCGCACACTTACTGTATTGTACCTTAACTGCACTGTCCCCCTCTGGGAAAGCAGTCTTTTCATGTCTTCCTGAAGGAAGGCTGCTTTCAATCATGACGACGGCCCATGACTCATAGGGCATAGAGTCGGCAAACACTCATAAAGATACATGATGCGAATTACTAGCATGCACAAAGGTTGTAATAAACAAATGCATTTTCTTTCTTTCTTTCTTTCTTTCTTTCTTTCTTTCTTTCTTTCTTTCTTTCTTTCTTCTTCCTTTCTTTCTGTCTGTCCTTCTTTCTTTCTTTCTTTATTTTGTTAGTGTATTTCTTTTTTTACTTACAGGATGAATCCAATACTGAATTGGATATACATGTATATTGCTTATGTAATATGTGATTAACCCCAATGTAAACATTGTGAACAAAGCTGTTATGGTCTTGACATCAAGTCCCTACTCCAGCCATCTGCCAAACCAAACTGCCAACGGTTTCCAACAACAACATGTGCCATTCATGCTCATGACATAATACAACTATTCCAAACCAGTGGGGGAACTATTCCCCTTATATTTCAGGCCCATCAGCCAGTTATTTCTGTTTTCAGACGGGGGCCCCGCATATTGGATTGTGCAATCCGGAGACGTGTAACGCAGGGAAAACTCTACCAAATGTTAATAAGCCCCATGTGCTCTGTCTGGTCTCCCCTCTTACCCTATGCCTCCTCTCACATGTTATAAGGGCTGGACCTTTTGACATGTTGGCGGTTCAGAGGAACTACTGGCTGGATGCCATAATTGCCGGGTTACAGCTTTTGGAGGAAAATACCCTGAAGCTAAAGGCCTTTGCTAATGAGAGCTGTCTTGCGGACTTGACGTAAAACAGGGACAAAGGAAGTCTTATCTTATCAGAGGTAACGCAAACTCAGGAGGTAAACGTCATTTTGCGGCTAAACTGGAACTCGAGTTTGTGATTGGTTTGTTTTTTCCCTCTCATACAGTTGCTCTTCCTTGCTAGTTACGGGATATGAGCTAGGCTCTGGAGGTTATTCCTTTCCTCCACTTTTCATCAATCATGAAGGCTTTGGTCCTACAGGACGATGTGTCATTCAGGTGTTGGCTGTCCTGCACAAATTATCCCATTTGTAATGTCTGTTGCTGGCTTCCTAACTCTAAGTCAACCCTCAGGAATTCTACTAATATTCTCTGTCAGCCAGCAAGATTAATACCTTCTTTGCTCTTTTTTTTTTAGTTCAATGTTCCCCAGTGATTTACAGGTTTTGGTGTTTGCCTCTGATAGCACAGCCAAGTCGCCGATTTTTGAAAAATTTCCACATAAAAGCTTGTCCTTTTGATAGAAACAACACCTTTGAGAGATTTGCCAAGGTGACTGACAAAAGGCAGGTTGGAACCTTGAACTTGAAGTCACCTGAAATGCAAAAGCCTGCATTTAGTCTCTGGATTCCGCCATACACCTGAAACTCATCACAAAGGTAGTCATGATGATAACGTCACAACCCTGAACCATCTGCTAAAAGGATTCTGTCAGCATATAGAACTGCAGAGACACAGTCGGGGGAACACCCAATGCAACATATGCAGTCAGTTTTTCCAGTGCCCCTTCTCCAAGAATTCCTGAACCTGTCCCCGTCTTTCGCAGCCTTTCCAACCTTCTACAGTGAGGGTGAGCAGTACACACAATCCAGACAATCCCACTCAAGTGAGGAAGATTCCTTAATGTCTGCATACCTGCAGTATTCTATTTTTTCAGTGAAATTGTTGTAATATTTTTTGTTTTTCTTTGGTTGGTTTCACATTTTACTATTATTTCACTTAGGTAGGACAATGAAGAAGCAGAAAAGTGGAAGATGAGGTAAGTGGAGTCAAAAGAAGAAGAAGAAAAAAAAAGAATGACCACAATCGCATTCAAACCCATGTCCCCGCAGGCACTCAGAACTGCCTGTGTTATGGATAATATGTGCTGCTGTGCCAACCCATCAAACAATTTTGCATTATTACCTTTATTTTCTCTTTGATATCATGCTACCACTGCTGAGAGGGGGCTTTGCCAATGGCTCCACAGTGAGCCTGCTTTTGTCAAAGCTGGCAGACTGTTCAATGGGCTCCCTTTGACTGTTTTAGTATTTGATTACCGTGATCTGCATTCAAAGGTAAAGCATTTTTCTTCCATGAAATGTGCCTCAACAGCATCACAGAAGTATTCTCCTCTGAAGTCTCCAAGAAAACCTTGGACTTTAACCAACCAAATATCAAACCCAGACAAAAATCAGACTTGGTCTCTTGAATGAACAGTCCAAATTGAGAAGCCTAAAGCAATAAACCAGACAGAACAGAGAAGTCGGAAAAGAAGGTGATGTCTATTTTCAAATCTTTGGCGAATGCACCATCAGTCAGCACGTCTTGCATAGATTTGACCTTTCCCCTCTATGTTCTTTTAACGTGTTTTAGTGCCGACTGCAGTCTGTTTCTTATGTCCTTGTTTGGAATGCACGAGAGGAAACATAATACTACACTGTTTTTACTCGATTCGTTTTGTTTTAAAAATCTCTGAATGGAACCCAGTCACCACTGCAATGTGTTGCGTGGCCACAATCTGTTCTTACACTGGTTTTCCATGGCTGTAACGTGTAATGATGTTATGCGAATATGAAAACCCTCTTGCATCATTCTCATTCTCTGACTACATTCGCCCGTGACCTCCGAGTAATTCAATACTCCCAAGACCGTGGCAGTTCGAGAGCCCGCTAAGTAGTTTTTGAAGGTGCTGCTGATCCAGGTCTGTCCTTTTTGCATGCTACTGTAGGCAAGTCCAGACCCAACACACTGTGAATGGAAAAAATTATATGAAATTTATTTAATCACTTGGCTACAGTTCCTTTATAACAGGTCAGAACTAGGCTCAAGAATCGTATTGTGGCTCTGTAACCACAAACGACAAAGTCATTTGAAAACCAATGATATCATACATCTGTTTGTTTATTTTATCCCAGAGGCAACTAATCACATGGCTCCATCGTGGGCCTATATTCAACATCGGCAGAGAAAAAGCCCAAGTGACATAAAACTGGTCATGCCTGGGCAAGATCACAGGTATTCTGTTTTTCGTCAAATGACACTCTTGTTTTCAACAGGTAAAGGGTCAGAAGCAGCACATGTGGTGTTCTTGCAGGCTGGACATAATTCATAGAGTGGTTTAGCCCTGGCTGTATTGTAAACTACAGTTAGCACTCACTGTTAACAATAGAAATTACATTGTTTCATTCTGTAAGCAAAGGTTATTGTTTATTCTTACAATGTACTACAAAAAAAAAATCAAAAGAATTGGATGAATATACAGAGATATTCAGTGAAATAATATTCAGTTATACATTTTACGCATCAGTATTAATATGTGGTGTATCTTGTCACTGAACTGAGTTACTACCTTGTACTAGGGTAGGTATAGTGTGACAAAGGATCCACACTATCTTTCAACTGATATTTTTTAACCATTTAAAACGATTGTATCATGTATATAGCCTATTATTTGTGTAGTGTGTACTTTTTGTTTTGCCTCACCCGTAACAGGTGAAGTCATTTTTACTGAGTGCCTCTTTCATAGGCACAAGGAAAAAGAAATCTCATTGAGTAATTAGCATCAGCTTAATCCACACAAGGCTTTTAAGGGTTTATTTGTACTTGTATTAGCGAGAGAGAGTGATGATTATGAAAGTGAGAAAAATCTTCAGAGGGAAAAAGAAACTAGTGTAGGTCTACATGTATGTTTATTCAGATGATAAATCATTTCCGGCTCGGCCAGTAGACAGAGTGCTAGGAAAAGAGCACTGCCACTTACACACATCCTGTTATCTTTCCACCCAGACCGTTCAGCAGGTTATTGAGGGTATAGGGGCCTGTTACCACTTCCTCCACATGGACGGTACTGCCAGAATGACATGGAATCAATACGTTGTGAGTTTTCCACGGCTAACCCTCCTGATACCAGTTATAAGCAGTAATAGCTAAAGTAAATGGTGGAAATGACAATCAAACCTCTGGAGTGTATCAGTGTCTTATAAATGGTGTAAGGGATGCCATTGGGGAGTACAGTTTAGACGCATTCATGGTCCTTGAGGAGATCCTTCTTTTGAGTGACCCATAATGACTGCAGAATGGATGGAGTCTAAGGTGGGGGGGGAGGGTCAATAGTAGTTCAGTGTCAGAAGATTACATTCACACCAGCAAACCCGTCAATTACTGCAATGAAGCTCCCCTAATTTAAACTTTTCTCTTGCCTGAGTTCACCAGGGTCTTCACTGAATTGCCACCCCTGTGTCAATTAACTTGCCTTCGGGAGGAGGAAATGACTTCTTTTGTGAGTGATCCCAAAGTGTTGACATCTCACAATGTGGGTGGTTTAGATGGGGAAAAAAGGAGAGGGAGGGGCTGAATGTGTCTCTTTCAGTACAAGTGCAGGTATCGAGAGAGCTCATTTACTTGAGGGATACTGTCTCAGATTGGTGTGTCACTACATGCAGAGGAGGGAAAAACAAACTCTGTGTGTGTGTGTGTGTGTGTGTGTGTGTGTGTGAGAGAGAGAGAGAGAGAGAGAGAGAGAGAGAGAGATAGAGGCAGAAATGGAGACGGAGAGGAAAAAAAGTGTGATTGAGCTGGCGTCTGCATGCCTCCTGCGCTGGCTTAAGTGCACCATCTTATTGAGAATTAAAAAAGAAAGAAAGAGAGAGGGAGAGAAACAAATAACTTCAGTAGGATCTTTTCCACAGATTCTGTCACCCTTTGGAAAATGGCACAGACGCACTCCACGTGAGAGCGGAGGAGAGGAGAGAGGCCCTCAACTCGGTGGTGCATCGATGGCCAATGAGCACACTGACACACACACACACACACACAGGTTTTATTGCCAGGAGTCAGGCACTCTGCACATGGCCTGGCTTGGACCAACCTGGACCTCATCTCCCCATTGTCATCATTTCATCATCAAAGATCATTATTTGACCAACATTTCCAGTTGCGGAAACCAAGAGTGAGAGGAAAAGTGGCTCTTTTAAAACACAGATAAGTGCTTTGGGTTTTGCCCATTGCCCATTGGTAGTTGTTTCATCATTCCCTCCGACAACAAACATCACAGTCAAGCAATTCCATATTTCAAGCAAAAAAACGTGTTTTGGTACATTTAAAGAAAAAAAAAATAAATAATGGAGGGTTGATCAAATGCAGATGACAAAACACATTATTACAGATCTGTCATCAACATTTGCAATCCACCCATCCGTTTCTCTAAATTTAACAGGTAAAAATATTAGTTGGAACAGTAACATTTCCAGCATGTCGTCACATGAGATGTAACAAAGACAAATGAGAACATTTTTATGGCTCTTGTTTCCTGTAGGCTTTGTGTCCATTCAGTGCATATGGTTGCAGGGCTGGATTGCCAGGGTATTTTTGGTCATGGATGCCCATCATGATTTTATTCAGTAATGACTTCATGGCAAGCTAAAATAACACTGTAGGTTGGACACATTGCATGAACCTGAGCAATTTAATTGGACTAGCCAAATATTCTTCAAGAAATTATGAATAAATTATGACAGCCTCGGCCCAAAAATGACCCTCGGCCCACCGGGCATTGCCCTGTAAGCCCTATGGCCAGTCCATGCCTGTATAGTTGTCCTCTGTGACTTTTCACCGCAACACTAGTCATCTTATTGACATATAACCAAAATAAACAGCCATGCAGCCTGGCAAGACTCAGCTTGTGTGTTGTGACCATTTGATCCTGTGCACGGAACCGAGACTGACTCTACTTAGTAAGCCGCAATATTGACACTTGCCCAAGGAAGTGAGAAGTCACATTACTGAATAGTCTACTTAAGAGGAGATCCCTTACTTTACAAATGAAACTCATGGAGATTTCACGCAATGATTGCAGATAAAAACTAGGCAGTAGGCACAATTACAACTTGTAAATTCCAGTGCTCATTGTGTGTGTGTGTGTGTGTGTGTGTGTGTGTGTGTGTGTGTGTGTGTGTGTGTGTGTGTGTGTGTGTGTGTGTGTGTGTGTGTGTGTGTGTTCTTTTGGCTGAGGTGATACCAGCTCCTTTGATTTTTTGCCACTGCGATCAATCATTGTGTTTACGGTTGCCTTGGGACACAGTCATTGTCAGATTCCCCAACTTCACTTGAAGTGCCTGAGGCGGCAAAAAAAAAAGAAAGAAAGAGAGAGAGAAAAAAAAAAACAACAACTCCATCATGTCTTTCCACCCTCCAAACTCCCAGCATGTTAGCTAGCATAAACCCATCCAATTACTAGAACTTATTTCATTTCATATTTTACTTCAACACTAACAATCTCACCTCAGGGAACTGTATTTAATATTGAGTGATTAATCTTCAGAATTCCATAATGTAGTGTGCGAGTGAGAAGCAATTTCAGCTGTGTTTGGTAATGACTTATTACTGAGCAGATTTTCTGTTTCTGTAAAATAGCATGTTGTTCAATGACACATGTGGCTTAATTACCTTTGCACACTAAGAGGCACAGTGTGTGACTCGAGCATCATTGTTCTCAGCGAGCTGTTGGCCTCCTCCTTGCTGTCATAATAAAATGAGCTTTTAGCTAGGTTATTTGAGACCTTTGGTATCCTGCATTCATTTCTCTTAAATTGCTTTTGGCAAAACAAGTTAGCTATAAACTTGCATGCTAATTTGGCACTTCTCCACAACTTTGTGAAAGCCATCTAGGTTAATAGCTGCAGAAAGGCCTTACTGTGTGGATAAGATTTACTTTGTCGGTTGTTTTTTTGGCATTTGGCAGGGGCCATCTGTAGCACTGGCAGTAGCCATTATACAAAGTGTTCCTGTAACTCCAGTGCAGTTAGTTAAGGCATAAAATTCAGTGAAAATATTATTGACTAAATACAGTATCACTTTTGGAAATGAAGTAAATAAATCCTTTATGTTCAGAATTTGCATGCACTCTTTCCTGGTGTTTGGGTCAAACTGACTCAAGTGGTTATAAACAATAGAAATGTTAACATTTAGGCTGCATAAAACCAATTCAATACCTTGAATGGTCAAATACAGATACTTTACTGTTAGCCTGGCACACCCTCCCAGTGACGTAACACCTTCGGCATTGCTGTCGCTGGTCTGGCCAGCTGCTGATCGGGTAGGATTTCTGAATTCCCCTAAACGGGGGACCTGCCCCCTCTTGGTCGAGAACCAATCAACTTTGAGCAGCTCCAACGGCTCTCCGTCCTGTTCAAGCAATTCCCTTCGTGTCACATACGTCAGAGGAAAGAGTAGTGTGATTGGTTTTGCTTCGGCACAGCATTTTCTAACATCGACCAGTAGCAAACCAAGGCATTTGAGGGAGGCGGGTCAACCATGCACTTTGAGAAACTTTGTTATACGGGCTCTTGGTCAGACCAAAATCTCGTAGAGCTTTGAAAGTCGATGGCAATCAGGCTACTGTAGCCTACTGTAAGTACTTTACGTATTCTCATTTGGAGAACTGAAATGCATCATAGCTCTACTTCAAAACAGGACAGATGTATCTACTGTGGAGCTTCTTCAGTGTCTTCAGCATTTCCAATAGATCACTGCGGGGCCACGCTAATATCATAATGAAGTCTTATAGTGATGCTCTACTTGCTTGTAATGAGGTTCATTCAGTAGTTTGGTAAGAGGGTCATCTACTGTCTTGCTATGGGGTTCTTTCAGCTTTTGGTGATAATTTCTTGGTAACTCTCTGTGTTGCATGTGTATTTTCGGGTCAATTTGACCAAACACCTACTGAAGGGCCTAAGTTTGCAGGGGTATGAATGATGGAGTCTATGAATAAGTATGTTTTTCACTGAAATGAAGCATCAGGTCTAAAAAAAACAAAAAGGCAAATATTTTTATTCAATAATTTTGGTTGTACAACCGAATTCCAAAATAGTTGGGACACTTTACAAATTGTGAATAAAAACAGAATGCAATGACGTGGAAGTTTCAAATTTCAATATTTTACTCAGAATACAACATCGATCACATATCAAATGTTGAAACTGAGGAAATGTATCATTTTAAGGGGAAAATAAGTTGATTTTCAATTTCATGGCATCTACACATCCCAAAATAGTTGGGACAAGGCCACATTTACCACTGTGTGGCATCCACTCTTCCTTTTAAAACAGTCTCCAAACGTCTGGGGACTGTGGAGAGAAGTTGTGGAGAGAATGCTGTCCCATTCTTGTCTAATACAGGCTTCTAGATGCTCAACTGTCTTAGGTCCTCTTTGTCATGTATTCCTATGTATGATGCACCAAAAGCTTTCTATGGGTGAACGATCTGGACTGCAGACTTGATGGTGCCTTTCCAGATGCGTAAGCTGGCCATGCCACACACACTCATGCATCTCCATACCATCAGAGATGCAGCCTTCTGAAATGAGCGCTAACAATAAGCAATAACAACTTGGGTTGTCCTTGTCCGGATGGTATGGCATCCCAGTTTTCTGAAAAGAACTTTGAATTTTGATTCGTCTGACCACAGAACAGTTTTCCACTTTGTCACAGTCCATTTTAAATGAGCCTTGGCTCAGAGAAAACGCCTGCGCTTCTGGATCATGTTTAGGAATGGCTTCTTTTTTGACCTATAGAGTTTTAGTTGGCTATGGCGAATGACACAGTGGATTGTGTTCACTGACAATGTTTTCTGGAAGTAGTCCTAAGGCCAGTTTGTGATATCCATTACATTAGCATTCCTGTATGTGATGCAGTGCCATCTAAGGACCCAATGATCATGGGCATCCAGTATGGTTTTCCGGCCTTGACCCTTATGCACAGAGATTGTTCCAGATTCTCTGAATCTTTCGATGATGATATGCACTGTAGATGATTATACCTTCAAACTCTTTGCAATTTTTGTCTGAGAAACTCCTTTGTGATCTCGGACCACTACTTCTTGCTGCACCATTTGGGGAACTGGTGATCCTCTGCCCATCTTGACTTCTGAGAGTCAATGCCACTCTCGGAGGCTCTTTTCATACCAAATCATGTTGCCAATTGACCAAATAAGTTGCAATTGGGTCCTCAAGCTGTCCCTCATATGAAAATTTTACTTTTCTGGCCTCTTATTGCTACCCGTCCCAACTATTTTGGGATGTGTAGCTCTCATAAAATCCAAAATGAGCCAATATTCGGCATAACATTTCAAAAAGTCTCACTTTCAACATTTGCCATGTTATCTATATTCTATTGTGAACAATATATAGGTTTATGAAATTTGTAAATGATTGGATTCGATTTTTATGAACAATTTATAAAGTGTCCCAACTTTTTTGGAATTCGGTTGTAGTTCATCGTGTCTGTCCACCACATTTTGTCCTTTTTCTTAATTTCCAGGCCCCATAGCTGAGACTGTGGTGGACTGCCTGCAGGGGCGGTCCTACCCTCTTTGGTGCCCTGGGCGAACACCTTATCTGGCGCAACATAATAAAAATGACGCAGCACACCACATCATATTATCATAGCCTAGAACAAGAGAATAAAAATAATAAAACAAAGTTATACACCCATCGCTGTTAATTTCCATTTCATTTTATTTTTTTCTATTTTTTGCAATACTCTTATGGTACTTATGGTTGCTATTAGTTACTCTACTATATGCATGTCTAGCTTCTAAGGCAAAGGAGACGATCTGAACCCCAAACCCCTCCCCTTTCTTGTGTGTGAGACTTCAGCACTGAAGTCTGAAAGCAGGCAAACCTTAGGGATTTGGGGTGTTCATTTTCTGCAAATGGGTGAGAGAAAACTCTTCTGTTCAAATTATAGGTCAATATCATAATGTGTAGTGATTGTTTTGGTTTAGTTTTAATTTTTGAGCTCTTGGTTATAAGATGGAACTCCAGCAGCTAAGTTTATAACACCAGATAAAGATATTATAAAATGGGGGGCGATCTTTACACTGAAATTGAACGCCCTAATTCTCAAGCAAATACATTACAGGTTGCACCAATGAATGCCCTTGGATGTCTACTTTAATTTGATACCAAATATTTCTATTGTAGGTGCAGATATACCAGTAACAAAGCTTCCGAAAGACAATGAAGCAAAACCGGATCACTCGCAATTGTAATTTTCGGCACTCGCGTGCGCAATAATAATTTTTTTAAAAAAAACTTCGGAATGCCCGTGATGCCGCCCTCCCAACGATGCCGCCCTGGGCGACCGCCCATATCGCCCATGCCAGAAACCGCTCCTGACTGGCTGGTTAAAATATTTGAGTCGTCCACCCCTATTAGGTTCTTATGTAAGTCCGTGGGCAAGATAAAAGCCATCCGGAGCTGCTCTGTGTCTGGACTGAACCAATGACTCACCCTGGTGGGGTGGGGGTTGGAAGGGGTCATATTCCTATTCCTGTAAAATTTCAGGACATTGGAGTTGATGTTGGGGGTGTCGATTGTGTGTGTGTGTGTGTGTGTGTGTGGGGGTGCTTGCTATGGAAGCAAAAAGAGATCTCTTCATGTGGCTATACTAAGACCCCTGACCCCACCTTTAGCCTTTACACTTCACTTCAAGTATTATTTATGCATGCTTTCCTAAAATACAGATGCTACTCAAAACCATAGACTGTATAAAAACACACAACTAGTTTCCAATCCCACCTTCCAATCTGACCTCCTGCCTCTTTGTACTGTACATGATGCTACCACTGCACAGTTGCAACATGTGAATCCATTGTTCCATTCAAAGTCCCGCAGGCTCTTGTTTCCTCAGTCCATGACTAACAGAGATAAAAGGGCTTCTTACCATAAACTAACCTCTGGAAGCGCACCTAGAAATTTTCCATTCTGCAAATCCCATTACGACATTGACACCGATTAAGCCCTAATTCTTTGCTTTCACTAACAAAGTCACAGCATTTCCAAACAATGGAGTCCTCCTCGCAGGCAGACAGTGGATAAGTGAATAAAACGAAATCTTCGAGACAGCTGTGATTGGTTTAAATGCTGCACTCACATCAGATCAAATGTAATCTTTTGAGGAACAAACAAGGAGCCCGCCAAATTCCCAAACATCAATGCCGAGATTTTGTGTATAAATATATTTTGGAAAAGGTTTCACTTTTTAAAAATGGTGTATGCCAAGGAAGGAATAATACAAAAGGATGGGAAACTATGACGTACTATCTGGAGGCACAGAGGGATTTGAGTAGGCCTAAGAGTTATATGGGAAGCATCCTGATAGCCTGGGCCAGGAACCAAACTCTTTTGGCCAACACTGCAAGGTGTCTACTGATAAATTTGC